>JAWWEU010000040.1:38427016-38498859 GCA_035583155.1 Acropternis orthonyx | reverse complement strand
CAGTGCCTCTGTGTATTTTTTGAAGTCTCATAATAGCACATTTGAAATGCTGTTGGGGTTTTTGGCACATTTTCCATTTTCAGTTAATGCATGTACAAGGATTTGGATGTGAGGCAATATTTGAAGGAGGCTGCAGAAAATTTCCCATTACATGTCATCTGAGGCAAACTGTTTTCATGAAATTAAAGAAAAAATGTTTACACTGTTCAAACAAGCAATTTTCAAAACCATGGTCATATCTGACGGTCTAAAATCAATGGAATGTGCTGAAGACCCTGCTTTGAACTGCACTGAATACTCATCCTGATTTAATCTTATTGCTATCTGGATATCAAGCCACTACTAAACATAAACAGACCACTGCTAAGCAGTGCACTTGCACTGACAGTGGCTTCTGGTTTGTGCTTCATACAGTTATTTCCACATTTATTCAGGGAATCTCAAAAGGACAAAAAAAATCAATACCAATATACTGAATCAATTCAAAATTGTTCTCCAGAATATCTTGTTTAGTGTGCTGCTCACATACTCTGAAACGGTATGTGGAAAGCCATAGGTTTTGAGATCATGAAAAGTCTTGCTTTTCTTAGATCTGATCCATCTAAGGAATGTGCATATTAGCTCAGAAAAGAACAGAATTACTAGATCTTTAAGAAGATATCACTGACAGGCTCTAGTCCTCCACCTGGATGGTAACAAATGTGCTTGGTACTTGCAGACCAAATCCACAACTGAGGACTGTTAGCACCATTTAGCTAATGTAAAATAATTGCTCTTTATCACAGAACAGTATTCAGTGAGCACTGACAGTCAAGCTCCTTTACACCTTTAGAAGTAAGGTACTCACACACCTCTACATTTTCTGAACATGCTGGCAAGTATGCCTGACTCTGAAGTGATTAGAAAACAAAGAAAATGAAATCATTCATCTCTTGGTAGAGGCACATGCTTTGAAGGCAAGTAGATAAAGGGAGGAATGGGGTAGGAAGAGAAACTTAAAACTAAGAAAATAATGCCATACTTTTTGAAAATAGAGTTTCATAGAATAATGGGAACAGTGGTAATTTAAAAAAATTACGTCAATTCTTATGCGTAAGTGGGCACTTACAAAAACAGTAACAGAGTATGTCCAGTGGAAATATGTCTACTACTCTGGAAGCTCGAAGAAAAGAAGTAGAATTTTGAAGCTCGAACTTAATGTGAACCAGTCAATTTTAGTAGTTAGAAAGGTTGAACTATGAAAATAAAACACGTAGCACCTGGAAAAGAAAAAGTAACTTCCAGTAAGAGGATATATTTAGAAAACATGATTTGAAGTGAAAGAGACGTTAAAAACCAGCCACTGTGCTTAGAATAAAGATTGCCTAGAAATCCTGGTATCTTCTGGAAGGGATAATGAACTGCCTCTTCTTTAGACAACACTGTATGTAAAACTTGAGCAGTGGCACAGTTTGTAAATGCTCCCTTTATTGAACCACAGTAAGTTCAAACCACAGAACAATTATTTCTATTTCAATACTTACCAGGATATGAAATGTTTTCAAGAGAACACCAAGTTCATGTCTGAAATATTTTTAACTCACTCTAGAACTTATGTTTCAACATTGCTGTAACTGGAAAAGAACTGAAGGTTTCTTCTCTGGCTTCCGATCCAGTTGATTTATTTGGTGCATTTGACAACAGCTGGGGAATAGTTTCTCTGCCATATACTATTCCCCTTCTCTACTCTTCCCTCCTCTGCCTCTCTTTTACCTCTTTCACTCTTCAAGGGAAGATAAGGAACACTGAAACAATGAATTATTTTGCCTAAAGGAGGAAAACTCAAGTAGCAGTGATGTTCTTGAAACTACTTTAAAATAGAAATCATTATATTTGCAATATATTATATACTAATGGTGCACTTACAATTACCAACTTGTAATTCAGGTGAGCTAACAGGTGACAAGATGATTAATCCTAAACAGTCTGGCAAGATATCCTCACTAAACTTAATTCCTAACTTGTAAAAAAATTGATTACAATAGTTCTTTCCTTGACATTTGATTTGGGAAGAATTAACACAAATAGTCTAAGCCATTATATGACTTAAAAGTTAATGCAGAGGTTTTTCTTACGAAGTTAACATAATGTAGAGGCTTTAATAAAACCATAATTTCATAAGCCAGGGCTAAACCCCACCACCACCACCACCCCACCATGTTTGCTGCTAGCAGCAAGCAGGAGGTATGGTCAACAAAATCTTATTGAAAAGACAAGTCTAGGGAAAAGTAGCAGTGAGGTTTTGACCATTTTGTCCTCCTCTGTAGGGAGTTACCCACACAAGACTAGACAGAGAGATCATTTTCACCCCCAAGCTGTTACACAGTCATTACTGGGACAGTCCCTGCAGGCAGCAATCAATGAAACACAAACGTTTCAATATGGATTAGCAGGTGTTTTTTATCTCCATCTAAAGTGAACAGAAAAATAAAACCAGCATGCAGGAAAGATGCCACTATCACTTAGTCCAGGTTAGTTGAAATTCAGCTATAGAATAGAAACATATCATGAATGCGTCACATTTTTACCAGATGTCTGTTCTCATTGCCGACATCTATTCTTTACATCATTCATTGGGATAGAGGAGACTTGTACAAAAAGTAAAATAGGAGAAGGAAACATCTATTTCATTTTAAATTTGCACATCTAAGTTATTATGGCTCTGAAATACTGGTTTTTTGAATTCCAAAAGGAATATTTAAAAGAAGAATCCTAACAAGAAAGGAAAGTAATATAAAAAAATGCTGTCAAAGCATCAACTTCTTCAAAAATAGTGCTGCTTAGCTGCACTGTGGCATTTACCCATGATTTCTGTGTACATCGTGTTACATAATGGAGCTGGAGTTCTATTTGCATTGAGGGCAGAGACAGTGAATATTGTTTACATTTCCTCATAATTATGGCCAACAGGAAGAATTCTGTGCCTCATAAAACCCCCAAAACTTACAGGTCTGAATGTCTCTATTCAAGAAATAATTAAGGAAAAAACCCCAAACGAACCCAAAACACACTTGTGTAATTTAAAAGCTGCTCAATCACTAGTTTTAGGCCTTTTTTCCTACTTCAGAAAACATATTGGTGACTGCTGTAACTCATAATTAGATGCACTGAGACATCTAACTGAAGAATACTATTTTGGGAATGATTTCTTTCAAGGTGGCTTCTTAATATAAAATGCAAAAACTTAAGTAGGGTAGGTGGAAAAATGATTTACAAATTCATGCAAATCACACCAATAGATTATAAACACAATGTATGTATACAGCTGTGTATAAATATAAAATACAAAAATTATTTAACTGCGAGTCTGCTGTATGCAGGAAGTTATGGCCTTGGGGAAGAACCACATCAAATGCTATTTGATGCTGCTCAGCCAGGCGCATATAAAGGCACATTGCACCAATAATATTTGACAACACTGGCTGTGCTTTTTCTGCTTCAGTGGCCAGCTTGTCCAAATTCTGGGCAAAGCAATACACAAATAGTTTATAAGGAGCTACACTGTCAGCATCATCCTTTCAAAGCAAGGACCATACTGATTTCCTAATAAACATACTTCACATTTCAGGTTTGAATGGATAAAATAACAAGAAGGGGTAAAAGAGAAATTGACTCGCCCCAGGTCACCAAAAAGATGTCATTTGAAAACAAAGTTACCAGCAGTTAGCTTGACATTCAACTTTAATGTCCAGCAAGCACTTAATTTTCTTCAATGGTGCTTCCAAAGCACTTTTGTTCCCCCAGCAGATCTTGAGCACAGTTCCTGTATCTGGACAGCAGCTTGAAATATAACATCTTACACTGGACAATGAAAGTAGATACATCTTACAGCACTGAGTTTGGTAGCTCCATTTTCCTAACTATTGGTAGGAATGAATATGCCCTATGAGCATTACGTATGTGGGAGTCAAGAAGGGCCAGGCTTCTTCCACAGCTTTGATAGCCAAAACCAAATCACTCTGGTTTCTTTACAACAAAAGTACTTATTTTCTTGGGCTACAGCATCAGTACAGTTTGGTTTCCATACCTCATTTCACGTTATCTTTCTTCTGGAGTTAGTGAAGGAGCATGCACACAACAGACCACAGTTTCAGCCCAGAGGCACTGTCTCTCCCCATTCCAAACTGTTTGTCCTGAGCCATTAAATATTGTTTAGCCCAATCAGGAAAGGCAAATCATCAGGTGAGCACAACACTTCTGCTCTTGGCAAACACTGAGCTTCTAAACCAGCAGATCAAGAAAGAGCTGCAGTAGCTTCTGTGGTCCTCTGAGAAACAATGGCTGAACTTTAAATCATGCCTCTGTTTTTTGTGGGTATAGTGATGATGTGTAAGCTCTCCTATATGACTCCTGAGCAAATCAAAGAGAGCCCTAAACTACTCTCAGCACAGATATTTCTTTCCAGAATCTTTATCCATTTTCAGTCTCACACCCACACTTGAAACCTGGGAAAGCCTCCACACTCACAAGCCTTTCTTTAACTGCACAGCAGCACTGACACACAACTCCAGGTGCAGTATGGGAGCCCTCTGGCTTCAATTTTAGTTAGCCCAGACTTAAACAGAAGTCAAGCTGAAAGAATTCACATACACCTCACATGTGGCTTTTCATGACCCTGACAACCAAAACCAACAGCAATGCTATGTAATCAACCCTTCAGTGAAGCAGTAAAGGATTCAACAGCCTGTATCTGGTGTAAGCCATTCCACAACACAGTCCACCACGATCCACAATGTTCATACAGCGCTCAAGGCTCTCCCTGTTCAGAAAGTACAATTTATTTCTAAATGTCCTACAAATCCATCCTTTCTCATCTCTGTTCTTTGTTTTCCTTTCCACCTTTAGCAGTAACTATTATCCTCCTGAAGTGGGAGGGGAGAGAGAAGAAAGACAAAGTCTTTTTTATCAATATAGTGACACATCATGATACAGCTTCTTCCCAACTTTTCTGCTCCCGACCTCCTGGGAATCCTACTCTGTTGCTCACAACATACAACTTCAGAGTAACAGTGGCTCCCAAATGCAATTGGTCCTATTGTGCTAGATATAGTTAATACATGTCGAGTGGAAGAGGACCCAGCTATATTTTGTCACATTTCAGATTTGATCTCCCTCTTCCTTCCTGCTCATCCTCACTCCTTCACACATGGACAGAAAACAGCACTGTACTATGTGCAGTCCTTCAAATCCGTGTGCTAATAACTAATCATCAGTGTTAAGCTACCACACTGTATCCTTTCAAATCACCCTGTGGAAATTAAAATTCTACATTGCATTTACTTATAATCAAAATTGCATCACGTAGTTATTACAAATCATGAAAATGTAACAGTCACATTATTTTCATGGAAGTGGAGTTCTCATCCTAGGAAGGCTGAATCCTGCATGAGAAGCAGAACTACAGAAATTTGGGTGTAAGGTTTTCCTCTGAGAGCTATACAACTTAAACATGATCAGAGGCAGTCCAAAAGAATTACCTTTAGATTTTTGCTACATACACTGGTTGATGACAGAGACCAAAGTCTCACAGTACTCATGAAGCCAGATCTTTTGGGAAAATTCATTCAGCTGCAGTGATTCACAGACTGACTAGGTGTGACTTCACAATTGTGTAAGTTCATGGCAGGATAAAATTCTTTCTTTTGTTCAGCTTCCCCTATTGAAATGGCATGAAAGACTATATGGAAGAAGGGAGTAGCAAGAGGGAGAGAAGGAGAAGGATGAGCGTACAAAGTGTGCCCGGAAACTGAAAACATGTATTATTTGTGGTGGAAGAAGGAAAAGACATCTGACCTGAGCCAAGTGATTTTGTTCTCCATTTTGTCTGAAATTATCCTGTCTCTAACTCAAAATTGTATCCTGCCTGACAGCCCAGCCTCATTCAGTCTGCTGGCTGGGGACAGTCTGTGCTTTCAGACACTCATTATGAGGATGCTCTCACACAGTTCTCCCAGCTTTACTGTCACATATGGCAAGGGATATAGGGTTTAAATGAAAAGATGAGGTGAAAATGAAAGCAATGCACTAACTCTTTGGATTTTTGTGGAGCTGTTCATCTTCCTTAGTTTCAGAGCCCATAATTAGTGATAACCTACGATCACCACAGCAAATTGCTAAATCAGAGCTGTAGGTTTTCATTTGTTTACAATTCTTTTGACAAGTCAGCTCACAACATTTAATTTTTCACCCCCAGGATACAAGCCCAAAAGAGAGCAGGAGGGGCCAATAAAAGGAGGAAAATATTGTCAGTTTTGTTCAACTTCTGATATCGAGTCTCAAAACTTCTCTCACACTGTTAAACAACACATCAGTTTTTCAACTTCCCCCTATTGTACATCCAGCCTTTGTATTGCTAAGAAGGATTTAAGTCAGTACACTGCAAAAAGAATTTTTGCTAAATCAATCCCAAACTCACTTCTGTTTACATTTACTCCTACATCTCCTTCAACATTATACTGTCCAAGTTTAAACACAATTATCTCTGTAGGATAACATATTGCAAGAAACTTTCTAACCAACATTGTGAATTTATGTTTAAAAATTAACAAAGGAAAATATCTTGGTACCATAATAGTTTCATAATCTATAATTTCCATATATAAAGACACCATAATGTTATTTCCTTGAGACACCAAATAATTAACCACACATTTTATTTAACTTGCATCTTCAAATATGGAAACGATAAAAAAACCTCACAGACATGGATCCAAACACTTCTACTTCAAGAGAACTGACATTCTTAACCAAAACATGATGGGGGTTGGGGGTGAAGGGAGAGAAGGTCTTCTACAACCCAATTCTACAGAATAGTCAATTTTAAAGAGAAGATTTGGAGAACAAAGAGGAAACAGGAAGCTTTTTCTTAGAGCAAGTTATTAGACCTGGTACCTAACCTTAAAAAAATTTTTTTCTAACTTCAGCCTTATCTTATGATCCTAACATTAGTCTGTGCTATGACTGGTATTAAGTTACTATTCATTGTTCTTTTCATTTCCTAAAATATTCCTATGTTGTTCAGTGAATGGTACCATCTGTTGAGTTAATACTGGACTAGAAGTGCCAAGTATTAGTTAGGTTGGTAATTTTTTTTCCCAGTTCTGGACTGGACTATATTGGCAGAGTTCTGTGAGGAAAGCCTGTGTATCACCCAAGTAAAGTGTTCCAACTGCAACTCATAACACTAAGCTATCATTTTCAGCTCATTAAATTCACTCCTCTCTTTTACAATTAAAAAATTATAAGTGTAAAAATAGGAACATTTGAGTAGATCATCTATCAGTATATTAAATGCATTTTTGCATTAATTTGCAATTCTATGTTTGACCTTGATATTTTCCAAGGTTCTGACAATCAAAAAAGCAAAACAGCTTGCTGTAAACACATACTAACTAGATTTCTTGAGAAAGGGAGATGGCACAATATTAAATGAGTTTATTAAAATAAGCTTAAGTTCTCAATAGAAGTAGACTGACTTACTGACAATCTAAAAAATACTTCATTTATCCTTTCATGGCAGTCAGTTAAATCACAACATAATGTTCTGTTAGGCCCTATAATTGATTTTTTTTCTTGCTTTGTCTCCAGCTTAATAAGTATGATTTATAGACCATTTTTAAGAAGTAAATTCAGCAGTTACTGTAAAAGATGCCTATCTTCAATCCACAGCTTATGAATTTTGTCATATGGAGCAATATACAAAAAACTATTTTAAACACTGTGTGATAGGCAAAAGCATTAGGCCTATTCTTATAAGCTGTCAGTAGTTCTGATTATTTTCTGAGTCTCTCTACTGTGCCAAATCTGTTGGCCATTGAAATTCATACACATGCATCTTCCTCAAATCGATTAAAAATATAATACTGGGGGGGAGGGGGGAAGACATTTTGAGAAAAAAAAAATCTCACAAATCTTCCAAGAAGTTTTACTTCCCCACCTGTTTCCAGTCTGGCAGAAGATTCACCATGACACCAGAAATGTGTTGATTTCTGTGAAGTGTCTAAATCCATCTAATCAACAGGCCTTTAGAAAAAAAATCCTCAGTTTGTCTATTTGCAGTAGAGACTAAGTATCAGCAGCTACATCCCTATCCCAAATTTCCATCTGCAATCAACTTCTTCCAGCTAACAACTGGAAGGACTGAGGTTCTATACTGTAGAGCAGCAGTAAATGTAGGAATATTGCTACAGTGCTATGTACAGAATTCAGAATAAAAGTATCACCCTCTCTTTTGAAGCCTTACAGGCAACCAGACAGTATGAAAAAGCATGAAAGACAAAGACTTGACTGGCTTTCAATCGTACAGAAAGGAACAGATGAAGATAAGATTCACCTTTTAAGGGGATGGCTGGTCAGAAGGTACAGGCTTGTATGCCCTGGGACCAACACTTCAAGAAGACTGGATAGGAAGAAGAGATGAAAACTAGAGGCCAGTCCAACAGCCCAGGGAGGAACGTGAGCCAGGGAAGGGAGTGAAGAGACAGAGGGCAGAAGCACAAAGGAGCAGATGCACAGGTACAGCACAGAAAAGAGGACACAAGCATGTGGCAAGCTAGCACGAAGGGCTCAGAGCAGACTCTGTGTGTGAAGACAAGAACCATTATAGGTGGAAGAAATCCAGAGAAATGCAGTTGTGGAAACAGAAGCAAAGAGCAATGTGATAGAGAAGCACTTCCCCACCAGTATCTGGCTTTGAACTCAGCCTCTCGGTCCTTTTCTGCTCTCCACAAATAACTATGAACTCTGCTAACAGTGTGTCTTGCTTCCTTTCAACTTTAAGTTCCTCTGAGGGAGGCTTTTAATGCATTATATGCTACAAAAATGTAACATTCTGAAATAATCAAGATGTTAAAGGTCTTGGGCTAATTGGACACACAAAACAAATGGACGCTCCTGGTGCATTATGCCCATATTGACCCATTTGTAAAATGGAACTAAAATATTTTCCTCTTATCACATGGATGCCGCAAGTTTCTTAGTATCCAAATACCATATCATTATGCATACAAGATAATTATGTTAGGTGTCACAGAAAAGTCCAGAGAAAAACAATAATAGAGAAAGATGCGAACAGAACACATGAATATCGCACTAAACAATGAGGATGAAGCAAAAGTATGAGCATCTGCTGTTTCCCTGAGCATTCTGCAGTTTGCGTATATTCTGGAAGCTTCTGCTTTAGGACATGATCATGCAACTAAAATTGTATATTCTGAAGTCAATGGAAATGCTTGTTTATTATTAGCAATTCCTATTTTCCAATGTTTGATTAAAAACCCGTAGCTTTTAGTCTACCAATATGTGGTGCTATGCAAAATACATTTGCAATTTACTGTTGCAGTTTAGGAGTGGTATATTCTCCAATCTAGTAGTCCTGCTAAAACCATGCTGCTGCTTGCTTCCCCCTCCCCTTCCAACTGGAAGCCCAAAAAGCAAAGACCATGGACAATTTACTGGAAACAGCAATGAGATAAGAAAACTTAACAGTAACAGCAACAATATTAATAACAAAGATGTAAGACAAAGAAATTATTTACACGGAAAGCCCACGACAATAAAGAAATACAGATTGGCTCTTCCATACCATGTTTTCTCCCCAGCAGAAGAAACACCCTTCTCCTTGGAAAAGAGTCCCTTACTCTGACCCCTGGCAATCATGCGAGGCAGTATAAAATAACCTCCTAACCACACCCCCCCAAGTCATGTTCCCTTCTAGATACTGCCAAAAAATTAACCCTGCTCTGGCAGAACCAGGACAACTACGTTACAATGAGATTCAATTAAATGTACGAAAACTACACAAAAATTTTGTTGAAGCTTTTTTCACGATAAAATATTTCCAGTTCAGACTCTGAATTGTGGCTATTAAATATGAAGTCTACTTCTTTCAGTACTGTCACCATTGCCTAACTATAGCTTATTAATTTAGAGTTGTAATGTCAAAACGGGAAAAAGTGTTCATTTTTACGGACATGAACCTACATGTACCAATATCCATAGATGCAAAGATACAGATGCATAATTTAATATGTATTTTTATAACAGAAAAATAAACAGACTTCTCCCTTTGTCTCTGTCTTCTCCACAAACACGCACTTCAGCCACAATTTTATACATCTCAATGGGAAAAAGATTACATTTGGTTGACTACCACAAATGACAACCCAAATTTAATCTTTTTCCAAGTGCAGGCATACCAATTTTTTTTTTTTTTGCACAGGACTGAAAATGTGTTTTGCTTCCTGTGTTAAAAACACAATTGTCCCTTTCACTGAGAATACTTGTTGGATACACAATGAATAATGAAACATACTATGATGAAATTTTAACACTTTTGATCACCTATAGAATATTACTTGATAATGCAGTCTGCTATGACATGTTAAACCCAGACCCAGGCTCTCCTGTTTCTAATGTTGCAAAATTCAGGATGGATATTTAAAAATCTAGCAACACAAAGCATATTTTGCAAAGACAGCAGTTTCTTATCTGTACCGGTGACCTTTTCATACTAATTATATATTCACTAACAATCCATTCTACTTTGTTCCTATTCATATATGAAGAATAACAGTAATTCACAACGAAATAAGTTATGACAGCACAGTATTCACCTGCATTATTTTTAGACAATAGCAAACTCATGTTTTCAAATCTTTTTGGACACTGCTCCATGTGTTTTCTCACCTGAAGTAGTCACTGAATGAGATTATTATTTATTCAGACAAATGGATAATAAGCTGAAGGCTAGGTTTTCCAAGCCATTAACAAGGTATCTATTTGTAACCCACTAGGTCATTTTAAACATTTAATTTGTCCATGTATAATTTCAAACCAAACAGCGTCAAATCAAATCATGGGCACTTAATCAAAGAATACCGTGCTTCTTCATTAATCTTTTGAAATGGTCTTAGTCTGCAGATTTGAAAGAGAGTTGCCACCTTGCTTGGCCTTCCCTGATACATGCAAAGCAGGAAATATGATTCATTGATAAACCTAGGGGAAACCAATCAGAGTGAGATACTCTTATTTCCAAGGTAAAAACATCAACAAATTATGAACAGAATGAACATTAAGCATTTACACTGGAGAAACTGGTTAGCTGAACAAAGTTTCTGCTTTAAACACGCAGTAGCTTTTACAAGGTCAGCTCATTTACATTTCAGCCTTAGGTTTGACAAGAAGTTGTCAATCAAGACACGGAGCATTCTGGAGTAAGGTTCTGTTGTCCACTGTAGTGTATCCTGTAATTTCATATAACAAAACTGGCTTTCACTGTTTCAGCCTTCCAGACAACAAGATTTTTCTGAGTCAGCTCAGTGGAGTTCTGCAAGCTGATTTTTTATGCTCAGGCAAAACCAAACTTACAACATCTTTAGTGGCAAAACGGGTAAGCCCCTGTGCCCATGTTGTAGCTGCAATGGGAGTGGAGATGGGAAGTGGAAATAAGAACAGTAAGAAATTGGAACCAAGGTAGGATGGAAGGAGAAAACACTGAACATAGAAGATAAAAGAAAAAAAAAAAAAAAAAAAAAAAAAAAAAGGGTAATCCTATTAAATGAACACTTAAAAGGGAATAAAATGATTCTTCAATGAAAATTTGGTGTGAAGAGGAGTAGACCAATGCAGAAAAATAAAGGCAGCATAGGAAAAGTGAATATTTCTTTTTTTTTTAGGAAGCTACCTTTTCCAGCTTTTTGAATTTAAGACTTATTAAGGAACTAGCTACTTCTAGTGACAGAAACACACGACAACTGATGACTTTTGACCAACAAAGCATGACATACCCCCCCAAACTGACTCTACATAGCTGTGTGGCCACTCCTACTATTCCCTACTTGAAGAACTGACAGGACAGTAATGCTTTTAATCCCCATTCAAGTTCATTAATATGATTAAAATCAAGATAAGCTTTACATCTGTTTTTCCAGTGTTTCAGAATGGAAGCTTTCCAGACCGATAAAGGATCTTTTGGTTATAAAGAACTTTTATTTTCCTTGACTGGCAAATCCGAATATAATTTTCTCAATACAGATGTTGTGATCTTGTAAAGCAGCAGGTCTGAAAAGCTGTAAGAGAAGCATCTTCCTGAGAATCTGCACATTTAGCCAGGGAACTCTTCCACTGGAGATGGAAAAAGCATTTATTTGTGAAATTATACTGACCTTGATAAAACTATCCTAGTACAAAGAGATTTGAAAATGAGGTATGGAAAATTTAACAATAAAATACAATTCTTGAAAGTTTTATATTGAGAACATTCCTGGATTGTGCCCTACAAGACGATTTTAATTTTATACATAATACACTTCAATTTATACTTTTTGTGTACAATTTCAGGTCAAAATGTGACATGACAAAGTGTTTCGTTATTCCAATCACATGTAATACTAACTTACGTAAGTTATCATCTATGGAGCATAATGATTTTTATTTGTACATGAAATGTTCTGTGGGAGAAAAGAGACAATGACAAAATGAAGTTCTAACTGAATATGAGGAAAAACATTTCCACAAAATGTGACAATTAAGCATCAGTACAGGTTGCCCAAAAGAGTTACAGAAACTCCATCCTTGGAAGTTTTCAAGACTTGCCTGGAGAAAGTGCCAAGCAATCTGGGCTAAAGTCAAATGCTGATCCTGCTTTGAGTAGGAAGTTAGGCAAGAAGACCTCTCAAGATCCCTTCCAAAATGAATGAGCCAACCAAATTGTTTCTCATTTCCTTTGCCAGATACCTGCTGATATCAGCTTCTTTCTCAGTGTGCAAAATGAGGAATAAGTATTTCGATCAAGTATTATTTCCTCATCCTCATTGTTTTTATGGCTTATCATCTTAGAAACATCATCACAACTCATGGCCATAAGAAAGTATAATATTAAGACTCTGAATCAGAAAATAAAATAATCAAAGTGCTATGCAATCAATTACTGTATTGCAGATCTCTGTATTATGCTGAAAAAGAGCAGTTAATCTAATTAGAAATGGAGTGCTTATCATACTATAGGAATAAAATTACATAAAAAGGTTAAATAGAATACGATATCACAGATATTAATTACAAAAATTGTGATTTATTGTCCCAATACCAAAACACCCTGATGAAAATATGACAAGAAAGACAAAACAGGAAAGCAGTAGGGCTGATATGAAATGACACATCTTGTGATGCCTTTTTCTCACAAATCACAAAAATAATGCTGCAAACATGAAAAAATTTCACATATATCTAAACAGAAAAAATTATCTGAATATTCTTCATAGACAAGTGTCAAAATCTTTCCAAAACAGAAGTTCAGAATTGTGATCACTGTAAGTTTTAAGCTATCTGCTGTGTTTTGCTAATTCTGCAATGACACTGTACTGTGCAGTTCCAAGGCAGGCACTGTAGGGCAGCTACGCAAACAAAACAGTGGCAGAGTGTTTGTTAATTTAGAAAAACCTGGACAACTGAGCCTAATCTGTTTATTTTTCACATCAGGCTAATATGGTATTACAAATATAATAATCATATCACTGCTATTATTAATAAGATAAACTTATATTTGTTATTAATGAAGTTCAAAAGAACAGTGGTCTCTTATGACCAACCTTCATGGAAAGACGCATTTTCATCATTGTGGTTTCCCTGGTAGGAATGGTTTTAATAAAATTAGGTACACAATAAAAGAAGGCCCTAAGAGAAAAGAGCAAAACTCTTAAACACAAAATAAATTCTTCTTTTAGAAAACAGTATTTTCGCTCTAAAGACTTCTTTCACAGCCTATTGCAAAACTTGTGGAGGTAAAAACAAACTGTGATATTGACCTGATGAGATTATTCAAGACAGAATTGTCCAACCACAAATCTAACCCTAGTGAAGCCAATAGAAATGCAGTGTGCATGGGTGTAACATACGTAGGCTAAGATGAATTTCAAAGATCAAGGCTGACAATTTACTTCTTATATAGCTAATTATAACTAACTACTGGACACTTACCTGCCTAGAAGTAAGATGGCAAAAAATTTTGTGTTTTTAAAACGGCTTAGTTATTTGCAAGTAACCATGGGAACCAGCACTAACCAAAATGTCTTTTTCAGTGCAGCTTTCCATTATGCATATAAACTTCATCTCTTCCCCCCCAAAGCCCTTCCTTTGTTCCTCAGGCTTTGACATAAAATATTAATTAAGGTTTAAAGAGTGAATTTCAGTTTTACTGCAAAACTGAAAATAACAACGTAGGCAATAAGAATTGATCATTTTCACAGCTGCCTGTTACCCCCACTGAAACTGGGATAATTATACAGAGGCCAGAAAACAACTGCACTAGGGACTTTTGATATAGGGCTATAACATATTATTCCCAAACCTGTAAAAAGCCATCATTCACTCCCTTTTATGTACTGAAGTTTCAAGAGAACTCAAACATGCCCTACAGAAAACAGACTTTTAAAAATAGACTCGTGAATTTAAAAAATAAACCCACAACTTTTCAAGTGTGACTTGCAGAAGACTACAGAATGATAGACTATAATTCTTTTGTATGGAAAAAAAATGGTAATTTTTTTGATTCTCACAGTCAGTAGCTAAAACAGCATATTGGGTCAAAATTGAAAGTTTCAAATATCCATGTGTGAGCTCTTCTGCATTCCTTCAATATCTCTGTTTAAGCTGCATTGCAACCTGGGAAGTCCAAATAGATATAATGGTAACAGACATGAAAATAAATTGATCTCTTCTTCCGTAACTATATATCTACATCTCCCACATATAGAAATAAGGCTTAAGAAACCCAAGTATTTACTTAATCACCCACAACTGACAGAATAGTGAACTACAGGGACTTACTGAGGCAAACACCTTTTGCTAGGTTACCTCAGATATGCATCTTTAATTAAAAAGCTAAAAAATTTACCGGTGTACCTTAGGGCTCTACTGGAATAAATGGGTGGCATTTTAATAATTATATTTCAAAGGCATCACACAATGCTTTGAATTGGATAGGCTCAGTCTCTGGGGAAGGGCCATCTAATGGGCTTCCCTTAAGTAACACTCAGCTGCTAGTTTAAAAAGCAACACTGCTGTAACCTGGGGGTGAAGTGATTGCTTGTCCTGATAGCAAGTGTTGTTAACTGTAAGCACGAAAGAAAATGCTGCGTTTCTGCATGCAGGCATAAAGACAAATCACCTAAGAGGGATAAGAGTGCACAGCTACACACAAATAGACTACATCATGTTATCTCCTTTCCACTCTGTATATGACAACTTTGGCTTACAGCAGTGCCTGACAACTGGAAAGGCAACTTTCTTCAAGTACAGGTCTTCTGTTTCTGTAGCTATTTTCAAGATGTCAAGTTCTAAGGCTCATAAGGTTAGACAATACTTACTGTAACTTACTAACAAGTATTTACTAGCCACATGCACATATAAACACAATAAACAAGCGCTAAATGTAGAGCCATAAATAGTAAGACGTATAATACCAAGAAATAGCAAAGCAAAAAAAGGAACAAAACAACCAGAGAGGAAAAACCCCACATATCATACCAGAGGAGTGTAAGATCCTTTAGAACTGACTCATCTTTATTAGCAAGGTTTACCTACCTAGAAGTCACATCCTATAGCACTAACAATTAACTACAGTAGAAATGTGCTTTATTCTCCAGTGAAGGAGAGAAACAACTTCCCTTGGAAAATTAAATGAGAGTTTTGTAAAAATAGAATCGAATTTTAATGTTTCCTCACAAAGCTTCTTACCAGTTTGATTTTTTTCCAGTGCACTGTAAGCTATGCCAGCAGGTATGTCCTGTGTAAGATCATTCCCCTGCCACAGATCCCACTGTTTTAATGGCAGGGCACCTGACAAATGCTCCTCCATACACAAGTATAGCTGAGCATCACTCAAAGCATTTGCCTTTTCTGTAAGATATATTGTAATTGATTAACTTTTAGAATTGCTAATGTGAAGACTACCTTACTCATGTCTTAGTAAGGCACTAGGGATACATGACCATAGAAAGTGAATGAATCAAAGCAGAGGACATGTTAAGTTTACAGTAACTACATAAATCCTTTTGAATTTTATATGGACTGTACAGTATTTTACTGGTGATCCTATCACAAGGTGATTGGCAGTATTGACATATGAAACTCCATCCAAAAGCAAAGCAACAAAACTCACTTCAAGTCCATTCTGAGAAGTCTTGTATTGCAACTCATTGTTCCAGGGGGAAAAAAAGTGATGTCAGTACATTTGATGCAGCAGGGAAACATCACTCCCCCAACAACATCGGAAAATGACAAGGCAAACAAACCATGGATAAGCTCTTATCAAAAAACCTTAAAAGGGATAAAAGATTGTGCTTATGGAGTAAAAGATATTATAAAATAAATAGACAGTCAAGTCTTAACCCACAGAAATACACTCTCTTACGCAGTCAAGCTGCTTCAGCATGCTCGCCAGAAAGGTCCTGAAATTGAGTGATGTGCATGTACCATTATTAGTTTTCCTAAAAGCCAAGTGAATTAAAAATTGTACATTAGCAGTGTACAAAACCTGTACATCCAAAACACGCTTGACACCATTTAAGACCATGAACATGAATCAATATAAACCACAGACACCTAGCTGTGAAAACATCTGGGACAGCATTCAACATAATTTCACAGTACAGTAACTGGTGCCTAGAGATCAGATGCCATTTGCCACTGACAAATATCTCCATGTTTTTTAACCAGGTACACACTAGAAGAAAAATGTAAAACTTTCTGAATGGCTACTCATATTTTGGGTGAAAATGACAGAAGTTCTACAGAAAATATACTGAAGGTCAAGACAATGACAAGAGGACCAACTAGTGGCAATTTTTCATCAGGGTATCTAGAGGAGCTTAGCAGTATTTTGACAAAATCTGTACCTTCATTCTTCCAACTCTGAGTTGTCATTTCTCTTGTTTACAAATAATGGTCACCTACCAGTAATAAAGTATGTTTTTCATTACACCTTTTTTACATCTTTCAGATGTAAGTAAATATTCAGACTTCAGAATGTAATTCTTGGGCCTCTCCTATTCTTACATATACTATTACCTCTTCACTTACCAAAGAACATCACCCTGCTCACCCTTATTTCTTTAATTTCAAAATCTATTGCCCTTTCTGAGATAAACCGCTGGCACAAGCCACATCGAATTCTAGGCAATTAAATCAATTTCACACAATCAGAGAAATAAGAGAAGTATGAATTAACACATAATACATGTAGTAAGTATCTCAACTGAATGCCTATGGGGAATTCTTTTAAACCTAAATAACTGTGATCTTTCATTCCTCCTCTTCTGTATTATCACTACAAGTACATTATTCATTCTTTTCTTTTCAGTACACCTAGCATATTTTCTAATTATTTCTATATGTGGCCTAAAAAAAAAATTTGATTCCTTAAAAACAAAGGAGCAAATCCTTTTTACTGGCACCACACCAAGCCCAAACATGATAACTGAACTTAAGAAGTCAACCACATGACAGCTGATGAGTACTTCTATTTAGAAACATTCTGGCATTTCCTGTTCTCTAATTTTGGTGGTTTTTTTCTGGTATTAGTTAGGTGTTTGATGGTTTGTGACATCTAAAATTGTGACTGAAACCCAGGGTTCATCTGCTTCTCCTGCTTATTCCCATGAGGAGTACTAAGTATATTTCAATTACTGTAAAAACGCTTATATATACATATAATCTCCTTAAGAGTTTCTAAGTCCCCAGATTGAAACAAGTTCCATAAGGCAGGTTGCACCACAGTAAAAAATAAACTGACACAGCTCTGGTCTTTCCAAACCAATGAGTTCCGAGTTGCTTACATGAATTGTACAAGTACCCCGTCACAACTTCCTGCTAAAGAAGTTATGACAGAATTTATACTGTACTTCTAAGCTAAAAAAACTGATGAAGCAACGTTTTGGTAACCAGAATATACATCCAGGAATAGGCAAGGCTAAACAGTCATGTATTGGTCTATGATGACTCACCTGAAAACCACACATTAAGTGTGGCAACACAGTGCAGTCGAGTGTTACAGAAATGCCTTTGCTCATATCTCAATAATCACCTATTTAGAGAATCCTTAGGGAAGGCTTCAATGCATGTTCATAGCCATTGTGCTTTCAAGTAGCAATGATTCACAGCTGTCATACAGTTCCAGTGTTAACTGCTTTCCTTCTACCATGCAATTCATGATAATCTATAGCTCATAACCTGCCTCCTCCTCTTTTACTAACCAACAGATTAACTCACAAAACCAGTTTATCAGTCAGTAAATAGATTGTTCAACAGTTTATTGAAACCCGTACACAATTTTTAAACTCTCCTATGGATACTACACAGAAGTGGATATGCTGTTACTGAAAAACAACACCTTTTCAGACTGTATCTGTGGCAGCATGAGCTGACTGATGTTTGCACTTTGATGATGTTCCTGGGAAGCTAATGTTAAAGAGATGCTATAAAACCCAATATAATACACTGCAACAAATAAAAGGACAATTAAGATTAAAGATTAAAACAGAGTTTTATTTATTCAGTAGAAACAAGTTGATCATTCAAATAACCCCTCAATATTTCATAATCTGACAACATTTCCTTTTGTATATGCTAAATATTAGAGATTCCTTTTCACAAGTCTAGCACTGTGTTTTTTCAATAATAAACTTAATATTTTTCCAGAGTTTATGGTTTGACTTCTTTCAATTCAGCTTTGGAATTTCAGCTGAGAAAACAATCTGACAACTAAGGACATAATGTTCCAGTAGAGCAGAGAAAAAAAGTGAGAGAGAGACAGAGTGAAAGCAGGAGCACATGCACACATGCATCCAGCAAGAAAAGAAACAGAAACATGGGGGTTTTGGCTCTCTTAGTAAAATATCTAATCAGCAGAAAACAGAAGCTCTTCAAACAGATCAGACATAGAGTGCTATAAGCAGATAATTCAGAGAAAGCACTATATGCTAAAGTAAGGGTTTAACAACCAAAAAAAGGCACAGAGATAAAGTATTCATATCTCATTTATAAGCAAATTTACTGTGTTCTATCTGAAGTAATGTAACATTATAGTCCCATATGCACAATAGGTAGAAAAGGAAGAAAAAGTAAAAGCAAAGCTACAATGACAAGTTTGCTGACTGGCATAAAGAGATGCTCAAATTGCTCTGAGCTTATGTTAAAGAAACAAATGCTTACAGAGGGAAAAGGTACAAACCTCAGGTTCATTCATTGTTCTATAATATAATACTAAGATATCTGGGCATGGGAAAGAAGGAAGGTACATACAAAAACAAGTACTTTATGCCTAGACAAATTGCTGATCCCATAAATGAACACCATCCCACCTTGAGCCACTCTTTGCAAAGTCAGTCACAACCTAGTCACAGCACTCCAGCAGATGTAAGATGATGCATTTTCTCTATTGTTATTTTTTTTGAAAGCCCTATTACAAAGAAGATCAAGAACTACGGGAACTACAAGAAAACAAATTAGGTGACACTGAATAATTGAGGGATCTCCTTCAGAAGAGTATGATTAAGGTAGCTCTAGAAGGAAACTAAGATTTAATAAGCAAATCCAGAGGAGGGCCACAAAGACCATCAGAGGGGTGGAGCAGCTCTCCTGTGAGGACAGGCTGAGAGAACTGGGACTGGTCAACCTGGAGAAGAGAAGGCTCTGGGGAGACCTTACAGCACCTTCCAGTACCTAAAAGGAGCCTACAAGAGAGCTAGAGAGGGACTTTTTACAAGGGCATGTCATGATAGGATGAGGGGGAATGGCCTTAGGCTGAAAGAAGGGAGGTTTAGATTAGAAATTCTTCAGTGTGAGGGTGGTGAGACACTGGAACAGGTTGTCCAGAGAAGCTGTGGACTCCCCATTCAGAGAGTTCATCCTTGAAGGTCAGGCTGGGTAGGGTTTTGGCGGAACCTGATCTAATGAAAGGTGTCCCTGGCCATCATGGGGAGATTGGAACTAGATTTCAAGGTCCATTCCAACCCAAATCACTCTATGATAACATGACTTACATAGAGCTGCCAATAAGACAATAGTAAAGTGGAGCGTGGATAAAGTTGGAGTGTGAATAAAAAATGAAAGGAGAAAAGACAATCAGAAACAAAAACAGTATGTGGCTATATGTCATGGCAATATGCAGCAGATTAGTATAATTATTCCAGAGCTTTCCTCTTCCCTAGTCCCATCTCATTACTCAGGCTTGTAAAGACCACTGTTTTTTTTCCCAGGAGAATGAACAGGGGAGGCAAGGAGAGTTTATATTGGTAAAAAAGGGAGAAGAAACTCTGTTTGATGTTTTTCAGACTTATTCACAATCTTATACATCTGTTTTCAAGAATCAGAAACACTGACTAAGCCAATTTTTTTAAGCCAGTTCCTTAACAACAGATACGCAATCTCCGTTTCTTTTTACATTTACCAAAAATAATTAGGTACTGATGAACACATTTCTCAAACACACTGGCACCTTCTAAGAAGTATGAGCTGCTGAAGAACCCAATATTTAGAACAATCTCAGAGTCTGAAACAATAACAGCAAGTAACAGCAGTACATAGTACTTCTTCAAGGTCTTTGCAATACTCAGATGGTATGAGCTTATTCTTTTCATGCCAGTAACAATGTTAGCAATTTCACCACAGGAGTAAATTCCAAAGACCATGGAAAGTTACTATGTGCCACCATATCAATTTTTCAAATGAAAGCTACTCAAGAGGATTTAAGCAAGTCGCTTGTGTTCACTAACAAATCCTTGGAAAATTTCAGTATCAAAGCTACTGATTCTGTTCTCCTTAAGGAATGTCCAAGCACAGAATTATATAGTTTAGATGTAATTCCCATTTTAAAACCTACCTAAGTGCATATTTGCCCAACAGACTGTAACTCTCCAAAAAGAATCACTGTTACCTGCAAGATAAACAATTACCAGTTTAATAGCTAATGGTTTATTAACCACTTGTTTAATACAGTTTAGAGTTTTTAAAATTATTATCCTTGAAGTAAAATTAGATCTTTAAATAAACCCTGTCAGCGTTATTATAATAATTTCATTTAAACTAAAGATTCAACCACTGAGACATGCTTCCAAGAGCAAAACCCCATCAAAAATGGTTAAGGTTGCACAGTCTAAAAGACATCTTATTCCTTTTCTCTCATCTTTCTTTCTAAAACCAGTGTTCTCATGTGGCATCATGACTTATAAGGATGAGTGAAATAGGCTTATAGCAGAAGAGCAGCCTGGGCACTATTTCTGTTAGAAATGAAAAGGTATTGGGAGACCTATTACGTGAAAGATCAAAGTGTACTGGTATACAGTACTAGCAGAGACCTCCAGGCTATCATGCATTTTACACAGTATCACCAGACTTTGCAATAAATGTTTGGGAGTTATCCTTCGAAGCTCCAGCTCCTGGATCCATGTGAATGAAAATCTCACTTCTAAATCTTGAGATTTTGGAGGGACTGAAGCAGTCATGGAAATAGGGCAGTAATGAAAAACACTCCCAAATACATGGCTCATGGAAAAAAATAGAATCTTATTATGTTTAATAGCTTAACTAAAAGTTTTTAATTGGTGAGACTGGAAACCTGGCCTAATGTTATGAGCTTTAGGAACACCGTGTTCGAAAACTTGTGCCTTCAGCTGAAAGCACTCCTGTTCCATTCATTAGCACAGCTACAAGAGTCACAAGTATATGTCAATCAATATTGCTCTAAGAGCCCTTGTGCAGAGGCTCCTCTCACAGCAAAACCACGTCTTTGCCGCTTTAGCTTGCAGTATAAAACTGAAGGTATGGCTGCAGCACATTGCAGACATGCTGCAAATGTATTTGATACATTCCAGAGCACTCCTAATCACTCCTACTTTCTAGCTGTTCCAATGTATATACCCTCAGGCCAAAAGTCCTAATCCAAGGAACCATGCTTTTGCAAATACACTTATTTTAGAATTTTGTATTTTCAAAATCACTTACTGCAAGAAAAATTCCACAGTGTCTGTTTTCATGTACTTCAGATTATTAATATAAACACAGAAGATTGACATAAGAAAACATATTTTTATGTACTATCTTTGGTAGTGGCTTCACAAAACATTTTTTGTATACATGGGAAAATAACTGAATTTCCTGTTATCTTTGCATTTTCAGAGTTAAATGTCAATGTAGTTGTAACCTATACATGTAAACAGGTCTAGGATGCATCTTTTCTGATTTCTGAGTAAACTCCCTTGAATGAGCATCATTCACATAAGGAAAGCTGTCAAAATATGATGTTTTTGATGGCTATGTGTCTTCAAAATAAGATTTATAGTATGAAACTTTGAAAGAAAGAAACAAACAAAAAAAACATAATTGAAGAGCAAAGTCATAGTTGGAAAGGATCCAAAACTACCAAAAAGTGTTCCTTAGAGGTCACCAACTCCACACTGGGGAGTCATCCTACCCTGTATGTACTTAATCACCTGTATCATATTACTTGTTTTTTGAGTTAACCTTCATGTACCATAAATGCAAAACAATGGAGTTGACAAGAAAGTCTATACTCTTAGTTCCTAATCAAATGCAAGAACAGTGACAGGACAGTCTATCTCCAATTCTGTAAGTAAATGCAGACTGGAAGTGACATTCCAGGAATTACTAAGAGAACATATCCAAAGCTAACCTGGCAGTCTTTAAAAGCGGATTGTGCAAAGAGATTAAGAATTACAAACAAAAGGTAAATACTGATTAAAGCTCGCTCTCACAAAAAAAACCCCCAAAAAACCAAAACAAAAAAAAAACAACCCACCAATTTACCCTCCAAAATCATGCAGCACTGCAGATGTCTAATTTGGTTTGATTGCATTTAGAGACAGGACTACAAGAGCAGTTACCAACGTCAGCAAAGCTGCATTATGATGGCACTATAATTCTTCTTACTGAGATATTTTAATCTCGATTATTAAAGACAGTAACTAAAAGTAAAAAAACCCAAAACCCAACCAGAACAAATTATCAACATAACCATTCAAAAGCATGCAGAGCCATAATAAAAACTGCAGTAGCAAAGAAAACATGACATTAAAACTTCATTGATATGTGGATCTTAGAAGCAGTTCATTATAGTAGCTTCTAGGGAGGTGCCTCAGTAATTGTGTAAAACTGCTGCAGTGTGTAAACACAGGACAACTTAATGCCAAAAACTCAACCCTTTTTAAAATGGTAGCGACGTTACTCTGAAAGAGTCTGATTTACAATCAGGCAAGTTGATGTTCAGTGTGATGTTTCAAAATAGCACATTACAGTACAGGAACACAGTACACAACACAAGAGAACACGCCTCTTAACCCTACTGACTGATCCTGGTTTCTGAAATTCCACCAAGGACGTAACACTAATGTGCAAAGGTGGTTAAAATCTACTGCAGCAGAAGCCATGCATTTGGCTCCTATGCTTAAGAAAGGTGCTCGTTTCTTTTACTGTTTTTTGGTGGACAAAGAAGTAGTTGGCAAATACACTTACATTTCAGAACGAAAATACGTAAAACCACTGAAAAATGGAAAATATAACACAGATTTCCAGTGCAAAATTTGCAAGTGATAGACAAAATATAAAACTGTAATTTATGGAAACCATTAAATTGCTCAAATGGTTAAATTCCTAAATGAGAAAAATATGATTACATGAATTCTGGGGCACTTGGAAAACACAGAATCTGAAAATGTGTCTAGAAAAGCATGTGCTTACCAATTGAAGAAAAAGCTTAGAAGCTGCGGAAGATAAATTAAATAGTAGAAAATAATCAATCACGGTGCTAAAATGATAGATGACACCTAAACTGAAGCCCCAGGGAACTACAACCACTGAGCTATTTTGCAAAATTAGGTTGCATAACTAGCATACCTCAAAGCAGTACAGAATCAAAATCCATGTCAGATATCTCACATTAAAAAACACAAAGCTGTGTCTGTAATACAGGAACAGGGGGAAAACAAACAAACAAACAAAGAAAGATTTGAGGCACAGAATTTTTTAAGCATATAAGCCACAGAGAATATACTACTCCGAATAGCCTTAACATGATAACCAAAGCAGAGCCACTATAAACAACCTCGACTTTCAAGAAGGGTAAGAAGGAAGACCCCAGAAACTACAGGCCTGTCAGTCTCACTTCAGTGTTTGGTAAAGTTATGGAGAAGATTATTCTGGGAGGTATTGAAAAACACCTGAAAGACAGCACAGTCTTTGGTCACAGCCAGCACAGCTTCATGAGAGCAAATTCTGGCTTATCAAACCTGATTTCCTTCTATGACAAGGTCACCCACCCAGATGACCAGTGGATGCCTTGATGTCATCTCTTTGGATTTCAGTAAAGCTTTCAATACTGTCTCTCACAGGATCCTTCTGGACAAAAAGTCGAGCACAGCTGGATAAACACATCATGTGGTGGGTGAGCAATTGGCTCATGGGTCGAGCACAGAGAGTAATAGTGAATGGGGGAACATCAGACTGGTGACCTGTCACTAGTGGGGTTCTACAGGGCTCCATCTTGGGAACAAGGGAAACTGCAGGATTCTGCACCTGGGATGCAGCAACCCCAGGTGTTTGTACAGACTGGGGAATGAGTTGCTGGAAAGCAGTGCCATGGAAAGGGACCTGGGGGCCCTGATAGATAGCAAGTTGAATTTGAGTCAGCAGTGCCCTGGCAGCCAGGAGGGCCAAGCGTGTCCTGGGGGTGCATCAGGCAAAGCATCGTCAGCGGGGCGAGGGAGGGGATTGTCCTGCTCTGCTCTGGGGTGGCCTCACCTTGGATATTGGGGGCAGTTTGGGGCACCACAATATAAGAAAGATATTAAGCCATTAGAGACTGCCTAAAGGAGGGTAACGAAGATGGTGAAGGGCCTTGAGGGGAAGCCATATCAGGAGCAGATGACGTCACTTGGTCTGTTCAGCCTGGGGAAGAGGAGAATGAGGGGAGACCTCATTGCAACCTACAGCTTCCTCAGGAGGGGAAGAGGAGGGGCAGGCAACGATCTCATCTCTGTGGAGACCAGGCACTAGACTCAAGGAAATGGCCAGAAGTTGTGTCAGGGGGGTTTTAGGCTGGATATTAGAAAGAGGTTCTTCACCCAGAGGGTAGTTGGGCACTGGAACAGGCTCCCCAGGGAAGTGATCACAGCACCAAGTCTGACAGAGTTCAAGAAATGTTTAGATGATACTCTCAGGCTCGTGGTGTAACTCTTTGGGATGGTCCTGTGCAGGGCTAAGGGTTGGACTCGATGATCCTTGTGGGTCCCTTCCAGCTCAGCATATTCTGTGAACCTTAACATTATGCAAATGTTACTAAGATTTATCAGAAGCTCATACTTCTACTGTAGGAGAAAAAAAATTACAATTGAAACTAACTTCGGGGAAAACCTCATTAAAACCTAAGGTAGTGAGAACACTCCAGTGAACAACTTTATCCAAGCCTGCAGTATATGCACATGAATTTTCATTTGCAATGACAAAACCTGGGAGGGAACGGCAAAAACAAGGAACGGGGGCACTTCTGTGCTGCTTCTAGATTACTATATTGAATGAAAGACTGAAATCATAATGTAAGGGAAGGTTATTGTTATTAGTACAGAACATTGTGGAACCACAGGCTCATTTCTTAATGAATGCTCATAATTCCAACTTTTAAAAAAAATGACACTTCCAAAACCAACAAACTCTTCATTTAGCTACTTTATGTTTGGTGCATTACATACCTGTAGACATAATATGGTAAACGGTAAAACATAAAAGACAGTAGCTTTTGAAATAAGTATTAGAGCAAACACTGGTTATATTGCATGCTCAGGAGCTAATGGTAAGTCTAACATGAATTTAGTTCTTCTACGCATAATGGGTGTTGGCCATGCTTCTCCTGTATTAGCACTTCCCTTGTGCAGTCTCCTAATTTATGTCACATTATTTGAACTTGCCTTTATTAAACAAGAATAATTAAAAACCTGTTAATAACCAGCCACCAAAGATACCAATTGTTTGATAAACCAAAGTTTGTGGCAGATGAAATCTGATTGCTGCTGACTATGTGAGGACAATGGACACCTTTTTTGGAACACATGTTGCAAGATTTTTTCCCTGCTCCACAAAGGGTAACTGCAATCTTCTGCAATATCAATGACAAAGGCCCTTGCATTTAAAACAAAGTTGAAAACAAAACACACAAAACATAGCATACATTATGACTTCTATTTTATCCTTTTACCCTTTTAAAATAAGAACAATATTAATTTTATTTTCTTCCTCTATGAGGAAAGCAATTTTTTTTGTTTTTACCTCACAGCAATGGGTGTTTTAAATTTTAGATTTTAGTTTAGGTTTAGGTTGAGGGAAGGAAAAGATACTTTAAAACAAATCCACAATGCCAATTTATCAATCCCAGTGTCAGAAGAATGACTGGTTGCTTAGCGTACAAATAACATACAGTTCTCAAGGGTGTGGTAAGAGGACCCAAAGGTAGCATACATGAATTTCCCTACAAGGCTGAATGTATAGCCTGATCAAGCTGGTAACATTGCTCCTCACTGATGATGGATGAGAGGTAAGTGTAATTTTATTTCTGTTTTATTATTCTAATTTCCTGTATATATTCCAAAGAGAGTGCTAAATAAATTACACATTACAAATGTTAAATAACCACTGTAGAGTTTCATTTTTGTAATTATATATTCATTGTTAGATCATTTGTAGTTTATAATCATAATACCATGACTAATAAAATTAACTGATGAATACAATGAAAAAGTTCTGTCAACCTGTTCTGCCAGTGGGAGAGAGAGAATTTGAATGTGAAGGAGAACCAATAATATTTGATTAATTTTTTCTCACTCTACACAAATAAATTCATGCTATTCCAAAACAGTTGCCTGTGAATGCTGGCCACTTGACACAGGTTTACACGGAGGGAGAAGATCTTCAAATGCCTGCAGTAGTGAAATTTACTTTCTACAAGTAGACCTGTAACAACTGCTGGATATTTTGTATACATGTATCATTTGAATTATACACATTGCTTGGAATTGCCAATATTTATGCATGTAACATGCTGCTAAAAATTAAGATCCAGGAGGAGTAAAGCATAACTGATTATGGTGAAGGTATCTCATGTTAAGTAACAACTTCCAAAATTCTACCATATCTTTCCACATGTGAAATAAAAATGGCAAGAGCTGACCCATATTATACTATGTTGTGACCCTTTGCAAATTCCTTAGATATAAGTATACGGCATCACTCTGTGCATTATGACCCGGTAATACCAGTAATACTCTTAGTCTGTAGAGCATCTATTTGGTCCTACAAACTGCCAGCTCAAAATTTGCCCAAGATGAGAAACATTCTGCAATGCAGCTCTGTCAAGAGGAAGAGAAGACAGCCCTGTGTGGGAGACGTGAGCAGAAAATAAGAAGTTTGAACAGATGGGCTTTGTGGCAAAAAAATGGAAAGATAAAGGATGAAAAGAGGTGTAGGGAACATAAGCAATGGGAATCACAAGGGAAATAAGAGAAAACAGAAGGAAACTATGACTGATAGAAGAAGCAATGGAAAAAATAAAAGGAATAGATAAACAAGAGTTTTGAAAAGTTTTTTTAAACTTCTTTTTTTCCTCCCCCTAACAATCCACTGGAACACATGTATCATTTGCTATATACCTAGGAGATACCTACTGGTAGCACAGTTTAGTACACTGTATAAAAAATCATACAGATTTTCAAACGACCATCATGTTGTTCTTGGCTTCAGTGAAATGTAACACATTTCCTTTCATATTAAAACCCACCACCAGACTTGGTTGCCCAGAGAGATAATGGGCATTTTTGCTATTGAGGTTTACACACATTGTTTTCCAACAAAGAGTGTTATTTTTATTACTTGTTAAAAAACAGTCAAGATTTATTTCTGTCCAAAACTAGTCTGTTCGATATCCTGGTATGGCTAAACCAACAGAGGTTTTGCGTATGACAATAAAATTCTTTAAATTCTACTGCATGATATGCTGTCAGATGTGTATTCTATAAGCAGAATAGTGCTAAAGAACACATACTCTTTGCAATTTACTTACCATCCACAATCTTCTACCACAAAAAAGGCAGGTTCTATTGGCATCTAGCAGAGAGGAACTGTTTCAGGAACCATCAGTGGAAATCCCTTAACACATACCCATCCATATATACATCCATATAACCAGCTACCTTTCCCAGGGCATATTATTTTGGATTGGCAATGAAAGCAGTGTCTCCTCTCTACTTTATCATGACTGGTAGTTCACAAGCAGCCTAAGATTTTTTCCTAAGGACAACGCTAATAGTATCATCCACATCACAAACACGGGTCATTTTCTTTTCTCAGCAAGGAGTCTTAATTTCTTGGTGTTTTATAATGCTGTAGTTGTCAAATGCCAGTGCGTTGTGATTGGTTGTACTGTGCAAAGAACAGCACAGCTACAGCCAGGGCAGTTCAGAACAATTAGTTAGTGATTATGTGGTTACCACAGGGCAGTTCAGAACAATTAGTTAGTGATTATGTGGTTACCACAAACCAGTAGAACTCTCTTGCTCCTGCACTGATCCAACAAAATCTGACTACAGTGGTAAATCTGTTTTTCTGCAAAATTTCAGATGTGAGCAAATGTCAGTGTAATAGTGGTTTTAGCTTCATATTTTCTATTACAATTTCTATTAGAATGCACTTTTACTGAGAAGAAAAAGGCAATATTCTCAGTATGGGCAGCAATTAAGACATATCCTGAGGATTATCTGGGCCTCTTACCTAAGATGATTATAGGATTAATAAAACTCTACACCTGTGAAATGAATTTGTTGGATAAAGAGAAGATATGTTCACTGCACTACCTTCTTACAGTTGTTAAAAGAACTGCAAATAAAGAACAATGAAAAACTTTAAAGAATGAAGTGCAGGTAGTGTTTAGCACCAGAGTATGTAATTTGGTCACTTACTGTTCACAACAGAGAATGTGTGCTTAACTCTCTTCTCTTTGTTTATTCAGGACTCCACGCTTCTGTAAGAAAAACAAACATATGCATTTATCATCTATATAAAATTAATTATCTAGCTTCATTTGTGCTATAGAAGTTTGCCATTTTCATGTTTAGTTTTGGCTTACTTGAAGATTTAAAGCCCTGGGCCTTTGTGAAAGCATCCAGCAGAGAAAATTCACATGGCTCCATTTCCTTAAAAGCCAGTTTCCAATCTCAGGTACTACAATAGCAGCAGAGAAGGGAAATCCATACGTTCAGGGAACACATCTCTCTTGAAACCTCAGACTGAATGCTGAGAATCTGAATTTCATTTGAGCACCTGCAGCTCTCCTCAGTTCTGGGAAGGTGACAGGCTTTCACACCTCTGAGGATGGCAATCCTCTGGTCAAAATTAAATTCTCGTGCTGTATTAGATCTTGGCTGGATTACCCCATTAGACTGAGGATTCAGGAAGAAACAACCTGTACCTCCAATGACAGTCACAGCCTCCCCCAGTGCTTTTGGAGGAGAGTGGGCCATGCTGCAGAGGGGTGTTTGATGTCTCACTCCCACTGTTCCAGGCAGACAATTAGCATAATAAGCACAGAACACAGCACACCAGCTGCTTTAGGCTTTCTTGTGCAGTTTACGGGCATCACAACAGAGGTGAGTTTACGGCAGGATTTGAAGGAACACAGCACACTGGCTTTGCAGATTTTCACTATTAACAAATTTCATGAATAGAGCCTGCATGAGAGAAGGGAGAAAATAGGGACTGATGGGCAATAAGGGTTACAATAAGGGCAACACTGATGTGGAAGAGCAAGCAGGATCAAGCTGTGAAGGCATTAAATGCAAAGATGACCAATTTTAATGTAGTTAAAAAACAGAGCCAAATACATAGTTACCAAGATAGGCAAATGCATCTTTAATTTTACATCAACTTTGTCAGAGGAAAATGAAATTGCTGCTTTCGAAAACTCTCAAATTATAGCACACCAGTCCTCACTCTCATTTTTAAAAAAGGTAAATCCTGATTCCATTCACCATCTCACTCTAGCCAGGCTACCATCTTTCATAACTCAAATAATAGAGAATTTGATTTAAAAAATCTAGTTTTCCCTTCTTTTTTAGTAAAAAAATAATATTGCTTTCTGTATAGTTCTACCAATATCTATGATATTCCAGAAATCCCTCAGTTGCATGTCAGCCTACTGAAAAACCCTGTTAATCAACAATTATAAGCTGTTTGGAGCTGAGGGCTATACAGTCTGTGAGTTGGAAGGATACAATATAACATTGTTACTAAGTGTTAAAGTTTTTTGAACCCTATGGATCAGTTCTTCTAACAGCCTAATTTTTTATGTCCTAGACATCAGTGAGAGGCTGAGCACTTGAACGATGCAAGGTTAGCTGGACAAAAATTTGAACTCTTATTCCAAAGGGTTTAGAATAATTCAGATGCTGGTGTAAAACATAGCAAATTTAATTCCCACAGTTTGTAATTAATCTGTCAATAGCCTCAGCAGGTCTTATCTGACTCAGTGTTCCATATTAGCTGTATAAAATGTCCTGGTACAGGCCATGACAAACCTTATGTGCACTACTGTACTCAAGTATCTCCTGAATGGGTTCAACCAAAACTTTGCCTCTTGCTGTCAAGTCAAGTCTTCCCAAAACTGAGGGTTCTAAAATTCAGACACACGCAAAAAAAAAAGGGTTCAATAAAAAACCCTCTAAGACCTAGCTTCTCCTGGGGTTCAGAGCTAGGGTTTTAGTTTAGGTCCCTGTGTACATCTTGCATTCGAGCAGAGATAGCTGCAAGTGCCTTGGAGAAATTAACACCCAGAGTCACACCTCCCCTGTGGTACAGTCTCAATCTTCCCCTGTTTCTCTAAGCTTTCTGTCAAGCTGTGTCATGTTATTACTGAGCCTTTCAGAAGAGTCACTATTTCCTTCTGCTGCAAAGACAGAAAATAAAAAAGACAAATGTTTACTTGAATATTAATTGTAAATAACTGAATAAAAGCGCAGGTTATGGGCTAGAGAAGCAAATTTAAGTAAAACTAAGAGTAAGTGTGCTGCTTCATTAAGTACAGAGACAGCCAGCTTGCTCCTTTGAAGCTGATGAGTTCATAAAAGATACAAAAAATGTAATGCAGATCTGGAATAAATAAACAAAACCCAATCAATAAGAATCAACAGTTATCTAGGAGAAATCCACAGCAACACTTCTTGAAAGGATTTGCAGAGCTAAAATACATGGAGAGAAATAAACTGCAAAGACTTGCATTTCCAGAGAAAGATTAAAAAAAATTACCAGAGAAATTCGACCGTGTTTCTATTGCTCACTATTAAACACAGGCTTTTTTTGATTAGATGTTTTGGAAGACTAATTCATTCACCCTTGGTTATGGACTCCTGTGAGTCTTCAGTGCAGGAAATCCCCTGCAGTGACAACTATATTTCCAGAGCTACAAATAGCATCTGTCATACCGCTAGTATCTTCCAAGGCTCCATTTTCACTTCAATAATATTTGCAAGGGAAGATGTTTCCTAATGAAATCATTGGAAATATCAACAGAAACACATTTTGATATATGTGAATACATCTTGTAATATCCCTTTGAAGCATAATCTGTATTTAACAAATGGTAACTTTAGGGCGTTTAATTTTAGGGTAAGTACTCATTTAAACCATCTGCAACTTTTACTTCAGTTAGCATAGCGATACGCAAAAATAAACAAAAAAGGCCTTTTTTCATTAATTCTAAACTCTCTATTCCCAGTTACCTTTATGGTAACCAGTTAGGGGTACAGTCCCAATAAACTGGGGCAGAACTGGACCTCTAAAATAAAAGCAGTTCAGTCAGCAATACTGAATTTAACACTATACATGCATATCTGTTCATTAAATGAAATCCTACTCCACTGCAAGGAAAGGATTCTTTACAGGTTTTTTTTCAGGAAACTCTTGTTTAACTCACAGAGAAAGACAGGAGATTTATATTTATTACAGGTGACAAAGAACATTTTTAGCATCACAGCATCGGCAAAAATAAGCCCCTCCTGTTAGATGCTTCTCTATTCATTGTGAATTGTGATACAAAAGATGAAAGGGACATTGCATGGCAATTTAAAAGATTTTTCAAGATATCTTGGGCCATCTGCAGTTTCTTTATTCCATTACTATTTTTAAAGCCAGGAAGAACTATGTGATCAATTATAAACTCCATAAAGAAACACTTTTTGTCTATTTAGGATTATGGACTAAACACTCATTAGTAGAACAGATGGCTGTTATTTGAGTATTCTTCTCTGATTTCAAACATTGAGGAGTAGTTTCACAAACTGAATCGCTATACTCCAGAGTAATAAACAGTTGCTAATACATCATCATAATGGCTTAGTGACAGTTCCAGAGCATAACTGGACAACATTTTTGTCATGAAGGAATAAAAGCTCTGGAAATCAGGAGGGTTTTGGTTTTGACAGAGGTGAAACTTAGCCCAGGTTTGCTCAGTTTATTGACCATCTTTCAAACCTGAGGACTTCCACTTTTGTGGCATAGCTGTGAGGTTTTGAATAAACCATTTTGAAATTTTGGGTGGCAAAATAAGAAAATATAAACTAAACTTCAGAAAAAAGCTGCTGGTGTTTAGCCTACTGAATTTAGCAGCACAGCCTCAAAACCCAAGTCCAGTAGTTTTAGAAGTGAAAATGGGAATTTCAGTTTCTATTCTCTGCTTTAGAATTATTTATAAGAGAAAATCAGATTAATTGAAAGTGTAAGTTAGACAGTATTATGAGTAGACTGACATCCTGTAAAACACAGAACTGACAACTGGGAAAATGAGGCTAGCATTTGATTATGAAGTTTAAATTACCTAATAACCAGTAAATAGTCTGAATAATTTCCAGTTGCATAATGTGCAACAAATTAAATGTATTTTTTTTAAAAAATGGAGTTGTGGGCATTTATTAATCATTTCACATATTGAAACAGAAACTGTTACACATTATGAACTTTACAGTCTTTAATCATATGCATATTCCAATATTTTATGGGCTTAATTTGCTCAGCATCAACTTTTACCATGAGTAACTGATTTTGTCGAAACCTCAAATAAGTCACAGAACAGATCTGAGGATTAGTTTAGAAGGGATTTAAAGCACACACTGTGAGTCTCTATACAACCATCACTTAAAACACTATCCGTTCAGGCCCAGATGGATTGCTATGGCAACAGAATCCAAATACCAGATTTGTAACTAACAAAAATGTAAATTATTGATGAACTCGGAGTTCTCTCTATTGGATACTCTCCTATTCAAATATCAAGCCGTATGGTTAGAGTACAGAGAAAAGGTTGATATGCAATTTCTCCAGCCCAGTGTGCACTAATCCCAAAGGATTTCATTAAATCTTTTGGCTTAAAATTTTATTCTTGGAACAGCAGTCAGCAAGCAGGGATTACATTAAAACAGGCACTATTGAGGTCATTACTGACTGAATTCAGGCCTGTAATACAACAAAACAGAAACTAATTGTAAATACACCTCCACATGCCAAAATCCCCCACAAAATAGCACCACTCTTAGTTACTATGTATTTTGTGACAGCACTCTTCCCCTCACACCATCAGCCTGCCCCGCTGCCCAGAGGAAATGATGGAGAAGAGTATAAAAGAGTAAAACACGATAGATATATTATTTGAGAAAGAGGCATACACATCTTACGGTGGAGGTGACTGTGATAAACAACTGAGTTGAAGAACGAATGAAAGGAGGATCAGCAAAAACCCAGAATGAAAATATTTCCAGCAAATCAGTAAACCAGAAGAAAAAAAAAAGCACTTATTGGCATTTTTATTGCCAATTTCATGAAGAGTCTGATAAAGGAACAAATAGTGGCAGGAAAGCCAAGCACTACTATGGACCCCTTTTCTGAAAAGCCTCTCAGACCTTATACAGAACCTGATTAACACAATGTCAGATAAAAAACAGACCCACCAGCTCTCACATTTTGGACTGCAACAGTCAGCTGGTTTTAAAACAAACTGTGGCTGTAAAAAAATAATAAAATTCTCAGATGTCTGCCTGCCATTAGGTGTCAATGTACAGAGAAGAGAGCTGGCAAACCGACTATAAGAGAGCTTGTTAGATTCAATGTCCACTCAAAACTAGAAGGAAAAACCAGGACAGGGAGTAAGTTTGTGGAGATGCGTAAATATGGATGGATGCTTTTGCCAATAGAAAGGAAACAACTACTGAAATGGGAAATGAAAGAGATGAACCAAAACATGGAGTGATTCTCTAGGACAAGGGAGATATTTGAAGCAACAGAATGAAAAGGAAGATCATGGTTGTACCACACATTTCCTGATGGGGCAGGAGAACTTCTCCCACCCTCATCCAGACAGATGAGCATTTATTCAGCAGAGTACGCAAAGACAGAGCACCTATAAATGGGAGCTGCCATTTGGACAGCCATTTAAGTTTACAGATATTAACTAGACGGGAAGCTTTTTTAGGTCTTGACATACAATATTTAAGTATTTCAGACTTCAGCTTAGCAGAATACATCTGCAGGGTCACTGTGGTCACTGGAGACAAAACTAGCATTTTGGTCCTGCTTTCGGTGCTTATTCAGTCTATAGCTTGGCCATTCCTACACTGTGACCCGCACATTTTAAAGCTGAACAGAGTTTTCAGCTCTAGGGATTTCTCTGCCTAGCAAAGAATTCCTTGCAGAATTTGTCTCTGGGAGTACTTTTTACAATACTAGCAATGAAGCTGCCTTTTTGGCCTCTTTTCAATTGTACTGAGTTACCTGCTGCCTAATGTTCAAAGATGCTGCTCACCTATAGCTTCTTCCTTAGAATTTCAGTTCTTAGCAAAACTAAAGGTTTCAACTCCATGGAGGCTTTGTGGTTCTTTTTCCACAGGAATCTGACTAGTTTTTTCTTGTTTATACAACAATCCTCCATCTGACATACTTTGTTTCTGTTATACGTAACTCGCACAGGGGCAAGAGCAGCTACTAACCCTCAGTAAGTGCTCATCTGGTCTTCAAATGCCCCTTCATCTCTCTCCCAGTTACATAATACATTCACAGATTCTGTTTCTCCTACTAGCACTGCCCAGAACGTACCTTGCTGCCCTTTTTCGTTCTCAGTCCTGGTGGATTCAGATCTCCTGTTGCCCACCAACAGCCTTTTGCAGCTTCTGCTTTATCCTCACGCTTGGCTTGATGTTAAAAGAGCCATCCACTCTAATACTTCCATCAAGCACACTTAGGTCAGCATTATAACTTCATGATCAATAAGCAATCATATGACTCAGTAGGCACTAAAAGATTCTCTTTTCAAGAAAGAAAACCTGTTAATGGTACTGATACGGCCAGTCACAAATGGGTAATCAGAATCATCTTGAGGTGTCATAAGAATCTGATGTTCTTATGACAACTCTTGGCCATACACAGGAATGCCAAAGGATTATCAGAATTTGGGGCAGCAAGAGCAACACCCCCCCAGTATCTATCCAGGACTGTTGCGTTTCTCGTTCCCCATGCGAATCCCTGGACAACTCAACACAACAATATGCTGATCAAGAGAAGCCATTTATTAATTATATACTAACCCTTTTATAATATTCTTCTACTGCAAACACACACAGAGGCTACATGTCATTTGCTAAGCACACTTGTCTGTCAATTCCAAACCATCTTCTGATAGGTGGTCACCATCTTTCTTCATGCTGGCAAGTCCCAAAACATACTCTTGTTTTCCACAGCTGTTTTTCCCTTTCTTCAGCTTTCCCAGGGCTGGCCCAAGGACACAGGTGATGTTTTCCACTGCTTTCCCAGGCCTGCAGCAGCATACTCTTAAAGCCAAAGCTGTCCATATTCCAGCAATCCCCAACACAGGACAACATATGTCTCTTCCTCTACTAACTCTCTTCTCACTACTGTAGTCCTGCTGTATAAATGGGCTGGCAGATGTACCAGAAATACAGATGTATACTAAATATGGCACAGACTCCCAGGAAATCTTTGCAGCTGACAGACCATTGAAGTAGATAAATTGAATGTGTTCACACTACATAGAGACACTTCCACCACTTTGCTACATCTTCCATGTAGTAACTGTGGAGCTGCTCTGGGAAGAATCTTCACATATCTTGCCATTCCTGCTCTGTGATTGCTGCATTTTTTAGCCATTTGTTTAGAATACAGTAGAATTTTCAAACTTCACATGAAACTTACATTTTTCGATTTGCAAATACGAACACACGAGAATACTACTAACATTTATAGTAATAAAAAGCCCTAAAAACTTTATACATCAGAATGACTTCATTTTCCTAAGTGAAAGTTTTCAACTGAAATAACTAGCATTTCTGACATGGCATTCCACCAAATTTAATTCCAGATATTTTCAGGCTTTTCTAGACAATAAGATACCATTATTTTCTGAGTTCTAGAAAAAAAAGAAATCCAGTTCTCCATGAGGTGCTTCATAACACTATTTAGACTAGATATCTTGGATCATATGAAACGATAAAACAGTTCCTAGAAAACTGGTTTCAGATGTCATATTTAGGTTGCTTTTTACAGCTATAGACCAAGACTTATTTAGAAGCATAATGAAGGTTTTTAATCAGTCTACTAAATCCTTCCTAAAAAGATAACAAAGATCTTTACATTAGTAGATACATACTCAGCTACAATTCAGTGTTTGGAGATTCAAAATTTAATTGCTTTTATCACAGGATGAAAGAACCTGCTGGAATACCCACTGCAGGAAGTGATTATATGTTACATAACTCTGCTGATCTTTTTGTTCTGGAAGTCTGGTGTGAGGGGTTATTTACTTATTTATCAATTCTGCTTTGCAAAAATGCACTAATGTGGGCAAGCAATTCACCCATAAAAACTGATAGTGAGTATCAACACCTCAGCAGATTAAGCAATGTAATCCATGGATGAGCTGTTCCTTTCTACAGTACCCTAGCGGGGTATATTACCTACAGTGGCAAAAAACTTCAGTATTTGCTGGCCATTTAAGTGCATTCCCTTAAAGATAACTTTCTAGAGTAAGAGAAAACTCTAAGCAGATTTGTTCCAAGGTTCACCTGGATATGTCATCAAAATGTATGCATGTGATAGTTCACCACTGCTATAATCTCAGCCTGTATTTTCTCTCCTACACAGTCAGTTTTATTCGTGCTGCTGTTATAACTCTCCTAAGGGAAATTATTAAAAATAAATCTGAAAGTCTGCAAAGTCAAAACACAGACAAAATCCAGTTACTGCCTACCCCCTCATTTATTAATCCCAGAAGTAATGGCCTATATGCTGCCCAGATGACACTGTTCTACAGCAGCTGCTCTCTGCTCCCCTTCACCTTTCTGTAACTGTCTGGTGGCTTCATACCCCAAGACTACTATTTTGAGCCTTCATTGCAATTTCCCTACTCATGGTCACATCTGGCATTCCTTTTTGTTGAACCACACTATAATAAGAGAATGAAAAGACATCAACTAAAATGAAGGTTTATTTTATACAAGAAGAAATGATATTTTGTATGTTTCTTTTGTCAGCAGAAGCAAAGAATTAAACACTCAAAATTAATAATGAAACTGGAAAGCACTGACCCTTTGCACTGGTACTAGAATTTATTGATAACAGGATCACTAAATAAAGCAAGTATACATGAAGATTTTAAATGTTTCTTTTCAGTTACAACATAAAATATTTCATATTTCATTTACCAAAAAATGTTTCTGATCACTCTACTATGGTTTAACATTAAGATACCTTCATCATAACACCCTAAGAACAAGCAGTTGTACCATCACTGCTGGAAATACTTTACAACCTTATGGCTAGACAATTAGGATGACAATCATGAGCAATTAGTTAAAAATAAAAAAAGTATTTTCAGCCTTCAAATGTTTATGCTAAAAAATTAACTGTGGTATATTTCTGTCTTTGGTACATTTATCACAAGAATTGATTACTATTATGAGCCTGTTGTATAAACATCACAAAGCTAGTTGGAAAAAAAACTTTCTTTTTGTACTATGTTCTGTCTTTCTCAGCATATAAGCATATCAGCCCTCTGTATGAGTTAGTAAAAGAAGTTACGGTTCTATAGTACAACAACAGGATTTGTGGAGATGCTGCTGATAATTAGAGACCTGAACAGATCAGTTTTTGCAAAACTGTTACATTCATATTTGTCACAGTCTTCTCCTGACACTGTCAAGTATCTTTCTTATTTAGTCCAGTTCAGAACATTTTTTCAGTGACTGTCACTGCAGCAGACAGCAGTGTCTCCTGGAAGGGGCAGTATATAGCACCACCACAGAACCAAAAAGAGACACACTGATCAGTATCACTGCTCTCAAACACAAGCTGACCAGTCAGTAGATCCTTCTGGTTCTTCAGCATTTTAACTTTTGCCTACACACAGAGGCCAACAAATAAACCAAACCAAACAAAAAAATAGTAGACAGATGTACTGCATGGGTATAAAATACGCGAATGCTAAGAACAATGCGAACTGGAGTTCATTGTCAGCCTACAACTTGCTGAAAAAACATATAACCTAAGTGACAAGTGGACCTTGAGTGACACATGAAAATAGCCTGCGAAAAGCACTAGGTGGGTATGTAAGTGGCCAGAGTTGCAGATTCTACCTTCATTCCCAGAAGCTGCAAAGCCAACTCAACAGCAACTGCACAGTTCAGCAGGAATGTCTTATACCCCTGAGATAAATGGCTGTCAGCCTGCTGGCCATGCCAGGAAGAGAATTTAGTCATCAAAGCTCTTATACAAGTGCAGATGATGTTTCAGTGTAGCATGTCTAAGTCATGCTACTTTCCATAGTTAGTAGCACATAGCAACATCCCACCTGGCCGTCTTGGCTTCCTTCCCTGTCAACTCACTGGGTAGGGCTGGAAACTAGTGAATTTCATCTCCATTGTTATGGAAGCACAGTAGAAGTTTTAATTAGCCTACAGCTGCCAGAATTTCGGTCTAAATTCACCATTATATAACTTTATCTGGAGATAATAATTTCAGGATCTTAAAGCATTCCTTTACACAGTATGTACGTATGCCTGACAAATGCATCTGATTTTGCAATACTAGACATGAAACTTTGAAGCATCATGACTTTTTTCATCTTGAAACTACAAGCAGAAACCTAGAGAGTGAGAAATTCAGGCAGACCTTTTAATTACAGGTGTCACTCCAGGCTGCGACAGAAGAGCTTAACTGCCAGTCCTTGCAGATTACATGCAAAGATATTATTACAAAAAGCAGGATAAAAGACAAGTGGTGGTTTTTCAAGTCTACATGAAAGGAAAAAAAGGAAGCATCAAGTCCACATTCAGCAAATCTGATAGCCTAATCAAAAAGCAGCACATCAGACATTGCAGAGTGTCGAGGTACAGATGGCTAGGAACATTAAAAGAGGTAGTTATCATTATTGTTCTTTATGTATTTGAGTAAAGAAAAGACATTGTGATATTGTATTTGGCTATAAAATCAACTTCCTCGGCAAGATACTGCCATAAGGAATCTAATGGAAATGTCTATTTAGTGAAAATCAAATAATTACCTTGTAATTACCATCTCATTTGTCACATTTAATGTTAGCATCTCTGAATCAAGGAAAATTCAAGAAAGGTCTATTTGAAATCCTTTAAAAAACCCATATGGCAAATATTTTAATGGGGCTACTTCTGCTAATGAAGCTAAGTATTCCACATGGCAGTATTTCTCCCTCTTTGTAGAGCCAAATGTTAACATCAACCATGCTTTAATTTAATCTTCCTTTCCACCTTGAGGAAACCTCAACCATGCTTTAATTTAATCTTCCTATCCATCTTGAGAAAACCTGCTTAATTTTTGATTATTAAAATTCTCTGAAATATAGCTTACTCAGACCAAACTTTAGCCACTCAGTAAGAACTACTGATTTGCACTCAAACAGCAAACTGGAGCAGTCTGGAGGGAAAAACCATTTGTTCTGTCTCTGCTGATGTATAGCGCAATTTTCTGAGATTCTTTCTTTGCAATTTGCAAACACATTAGCTAAGACTATAAAACAAAAGCAATCTGCACTACCCATTGCCCAGAAGAGGAAGAAGCAGAAAGTTAGAAAACATAACAAATGTCTGAATCATCTTGAGGCAGAGACACACTCTACCTCAAGACAGAACATCATTACCCAAAATGTGCCTCATCTGTTTTTCTGACAAAGCAAGCCTGGCCACTGAACACCTAATACTGAAATACCGTCTTAAAACAGGCTGTATTAGACATTTAAGCAAGGGCCTAGAGAAGGTAAACTTAAAATAATTCAGGGGAGCAACACTGCAGTTAGGTTATGAGACTTCTAGTCCCTTTGTCCATTCCTGCAGTCACATCCTCAATTCTGTAGTCACTCTAGCTCTGGAGAGGCATTTATCTCCCTTTCTTCTTCCTATATCAAACTGCTAACATGCAACAGATCGGACAGGAATCCCAAAAGAAGGAAGCTCCTAAACATTGAAACACTGGAGTTCTCTGCTGAATTATCCAAGGCAGAATTCAGCAGGTGCCACTAAACATGTTTCAAGATTATTACTTTTTAAACAAAGCAGCAGTAAGGGAATACATTTTAAGTAGGAAGGTGCATGTAAATGCAGCTTTGATAAAAAGCCAGATGAGAGCTTAATTGCATTCATGGATAGGAAGGGACAGCGTAACAGACACCACTACTCAGAATGATTGTTTCAGCATCTCTCACCATGGATTTTAAACAAATCAGGAAAACACCAAATGATGTACCTAAAATTTCATTTTAGCATCTGGCAAAAAGAAAATATCTGTTAAAGATCACCTTGTTCACGGAAGCCCTTATTACGAGTTTCTGTAAAAAGAGAACTTGAAATTGCCTGTCAACAAATCAGCAGATGCCCTTTCTGAAGCTGACAGCTGCTTTTTGGCATTAATGTAATGACCATAAATACTTCATTGCACAGGGTAGAATCAATTGCTTTAATCAATTTCTATCACTTACGAAGTATGCAGACAATTTTCTAATCTATGCTTTACAGTGACATTAAATATGCAAGTTCAACATACTCAAGCAAAGCTGACTGTCAGTATATTTTCCTTTTGACAAAAATCAGCATTCTGCCTGTAAGGTTACAGTCCTGTCTCAAGAATAACTGAGGCTTAGGCTCTTATCCGAAATTAATTCCCCTAAAATACAGTAACAAAATCCACAGCAGTGTCAGTCTTCAGCAAAGCTCTATGATATATGGAGATTTTAGAATGCAATGTGAAATGTTGCTTTGCAAACAGAACAACCTGACAGCTTAAAACAGGAACACTGGGGGTACATTCAGGTACATGGATATATATCAAGAAATCAAATGCCTCTGTTAACCATTTTCTTGAATGTCTCTGTCCACACATCAGAAAAGTCAAGAGATTAGAAAACAGTAAGGCAGAGAATAAAATACAAAAGAAAACAAATGCCTCCTCCCTTGGCCCTGGTTTCATTGGTTCCCTCATGATACACCCTTCTTCTTCTCCACCTTCACCTTAAACTAAAACAGAGTTGATCGTAGTCAGTCTTTGCACCTAAACCATTCCTTTAAGCATACAGTGAGAAATTGTCTCAAAGTACTTTTAAGAATAGGTGAAAAAAGAAGCAGGGAGATTAAACTCCCCTAACTGCAAAACAATTCTGCTTGACGCAAAATCCAGATCTACTGTCTTGTAATTTATCCAGTGCTCTCTCATAAATGTGAATTTGCAATGAGATGTAACACCAAAAACAGACCAATCTGATTTTTGATCTTCCAAGTGCCATCTTCCGTGCCTATTAAAAATAATACCCTTACCTTGGCCTGTTGAAAAATACATTGGCTTTCATTTTTAGCTTTACAAATACGAATAGTAAACCACTGGAAGAGACCACTGAAAACATGAAGAAAAGTAGTGAGGATCCCTGAAAGGCAGATTTTTGAAGAAATGAGGCAGGCAGGCAGATATTGCTAAAAAAAAAAAAAATCCAAACAGCTGAAGAGTGTAGGAAGTATCTGAAAGATTGAAGATTGGACAGTGTTTGGCACATGACTAGCATTGTAAGCAAGCATAACAGGATAGAACAGGGAAAGAACACATTGGCTGGATACAAAAAAACACTTGTTTTCCTCTAAAATATTTTAGGGGAAATAGTAAAGTTCAGTTATGCGTGAAATTCAAAGCTGAACCAGAAAAAGCACACTAAAGTAGGTAGCTGAAATCATCTTACATTAGTTAATACGATGACTAGCTGAACTAAATATTTATTTTCTTGTTTCCACCTTTCCCCTCAGTGAATACTCAGCTATTATTGTGGAGGTGAGTGGAATTACCAGAGCTAATACAGGGTTAGAAGCCAACAAGCTGTAATCCTGGATTGGTCTCTGACTTGCTCTGATATGGTGTTTACATCACTGTTCAGTTTCCCTACTAATAAAGCAGAGACAATAATATCCAACTCATGAAGGACCTTGCAGGCTTAAAGTATGCAGTATTTTGCATGAATGCTGCCAATTTTAAGTTTCCTGTAGTACTTATGAGGTTCAGACTATAGGACTAAGCCTTAAGCTTATGTCTATAAAAATGCTGATTGCAGTAGGAAAGAATCAAGGCAACCCTGAGTGTTTTTAAAAATTTCACCTTTGCGTTACTAAATTTGCCATGGGGACTCAATGTTTGCACCTCTGGGACTTTGTTGGATTTCCATATTTAAATTACAGGATAGTCTAAGCTCTCCTTTGGCTTAACACCTTAAGATTTTTTTTTCTGAAAAACAGACAAAAAACCACTCTCTTCATTTCCTTCACCATTTTGTTTTAAAAAAATTCTTTGAAGGTACAACTGCCCTCACTATTCATCTGTAGAGGGTTCATCACCTTTAACTCTGGGCAAGGAGGAATTACAAAGAAACATGTCTCATAATACATTTAATGTGGTTGAGTTGCCACTGCTAATAACACTATGTTTACCCTACTAAATACCAAAGTATCATCTTTTCACCAGTACAGGAATTATTCAGCCAAAACTGAAATGTAATCTTAAATGGAGTAGTTTAAACAAAGATGGAGGTCCAAAGGATTGCAAGACTTCACGGTATATTCTGGATTGCTTAAATGTAATAAAGTGAATTCACTAATAATTCTAAATTCTTTAATATTCCATGTTTTACTCTCATAATGAATTTCTTTCTACTGTCGTTCCCCCCCCCCCCCGGTTGTCCTTACAGTGTTACATATTTAAAATACTAAGACATGGAATTTTTATGTTCCTTAGCCCTAAATGAAATCACCTTTATTTATAAGCACATATCTGTATTTGCAGGCATGTATGCCACTGTCAGGATGTATCCACTCACATGTACATCCCCCCCTTTACTTACCCAGGTTCCCCAAAACTCAAGCTCCAACTCTGTTGCTGTTTTGGATTTATTTGAGAATTTTTGGTTACAAACTACAGCACATCAAACAATAACTGGATAAAGTCCATACACATGCTTATGTGAGACATAAATTACATTCTTTGTATGATTAAAAGATTGAGACAGAAATATTTACCAATATATACCAATACAAGTTAATACCTTCCTATCTTTTTCTATGCTGAATGAAATGGCTAACTCATTTCCTATAATGAAGGAGCCAGAAGGAAATTAAATTATCAGCTGTCAGTTATTGATTAGGTATCAAAAGTATATCCAGGAGGCAATATCACGCAGAGAAACATGAGTTAGAGATACTCAAATGTGGGTACCACATAGCAGAGTTTCCTGCTTGAACGTAACTGGAAGCCCTGCACTGGAGGGGGCAGTCCCACTAAACCTATTACAGGTGTTGGGATTTCCCCTTGAAGCAGGGTGGCCAAGGGCATGTACCATCTTAAAATGAAAAAGGCAACACAAAACAGGGTCAGGAACCTCACAGGAAGGATTTCAACCTCTTTGGGCACCAGGAATAACACTGAACTGGCCAGATTGCTGGCCTTAACAGGTACTCAGCACTGAAGACTGACCTGGCCTGAAATGTTTGGTAAAGTATGGAAAACAACTTCTCCCTGAGCACTAAAGTAGTAGGATTACTACAATAAATACAGGATCTGACATTTTATTCTTTTTGATTGGAACAGTCTAATTGATCTTCCTGCTTACTTCAAGCTACCTTCTTTAAAGCAAAGCCAATATTCTGTGTAATTTTAGAACTTCCTACATAACCAAACCTAAGATATTAAGACTGCTTTGAAATGACAAAGAATGACATCAAGAAAGTCTCAGGACTTCCAATACTTATCAAGGAACTGTATCAGAAAAAGGAAATTAATTTCCCCAGGGCACAGGCACCAAGTGCAGTCCTCTGTAATCACAGACAACCCTGGAAAAACCCTTAGGCTGGAGTGGCCTTGAATATTCTGCACACTGCCAAGACAACAGTTGCAGAACACACCCTACTACCCTGAAACATCCTGACACTTATCATGCAAGGAGCCAAAAGCTACATAAATCTCAAAGTCACTGAAAGGATGTAGGAGAGCTGAAGAACACTCAGATGTTGTAAGGCTTTGCAATAACAAAATAATTTGCTAGTTGAAAATACCCAGAACCCAGCATGGCAGGGTACGACTTTCCTACTTTTTCTACTATTTGTGGAATGCAAGGGAAAATCGACCTTCTGCAGTGCTCATACAGCTTTTGTGAGTTTTTATACAGCTAAGTGGAAATTACAGGGACCAGGTTGCTTCATCAGATTCTACCATGGGTTAGTAAAACTAGTCTGTGCAGTTTTCATATGATGCAACACTGCATCCCAAAGCTTCCTTTGTGCTTCACACTGGCTCTTTGTTCCCTTCCTTAGGTAATCCTCCTCATTTTTAAGGAGTTACTACACTAAAAATGTTTAGCTTCTTAGATTTAGGTTTAGCAGGCTAACTTCCATCACTACTGAGTTCTAAACATTTATGCTTCCCCCCAGATCAAGAAACAGCTATTTACTTTATTTTTTTAGCCAGTTTTAACATGATCAGAAGGCATTTTCCGGTGAGACGACAAATTTCCTGAACAATAGCTATAGCTGGTGGAGAGGTAAAGACACTCAGCAAGATACTTAAGCATATACACAACTACTTCTAGTAGTCTGAAAACCTCTGAGACTGCTTCAGTGCTTCAATATACATTCGTGTAACTGAATCAATGAACAGTACTCAGTCAGGCTAGAAGAGGGCCATAATGGTAAAATTTGGTGGAAAAGATGCAGATGGTTTCTGACAATAAATCAGCTATAAAAATACAGCATTTTAAATAAGCTTTGTTGTCTGACACAGGGATGCTTACAGTTTAGATTTTTGATGGCTGCATGTTAATTTGATTCTATTCCCGGACCAAGCACGCCCTGAGACAGGTAATCTATCTCAAGGATTATTATCTTACATCATCAGAAATAGATTTCACGCAAGAAAAAAACATTAGTTTTCGCATGTTTTTTGTCCCATCATCTTGAAACTAATTCCAGTGCCAGTATGTCAATAAAAGGTAAACAAACATACACTAAAATTCCCATGATACTAGCTAGCATGCAGCAGAGGCTGGATCACCTCCTGGATCCTCTGCATGGACTCTGGGCACCTTGTTGTTCACCTGTTCAGTGCTGCTTATGTACCTCTTAGACTTACCATGTAGTTTCATTGTTAACTTTGTCTACATTTCTTGGTATCTCAAATCAAACAACCTGTCTTGCCATTGGTTGCTAATGATTACATAAAGTGCTTTTAGATTTCTTCAGAGATTTGCTTTCTCTCTCTGGAAGATGTTAAAATTGTACACAGACACTCAACTAACATCTAACTCCAAAACTAAAACTGATCCCACGTTGTCAAAAGTTCAATTTCAAAATGTTCTGGTACAATTAATCTTGCTACTTCAAAGAAAAAATATCTTTTGATATTAAAAAAAAAAGGAGGGTTTTCTTAAAAAGTCTTTTCTACTTTCTCAAGCCAATTATAATTATAGTATATTTCAAAAAATAAAATAAATATTACAGAACAGATTTCAATACCCTCAAATGCTTTGTGTGGTCCTTCACCTCTAAATTTCCTCTGTCCATGAGATACTACCTTATTCTTTGCCATTGAAATTCACACTAGCACAAGAAAAATATCTGATGTATTAATAGGAAAGTACTTGACTTATAAAAGGCAAATAAATAACAGTGGTGTAACCATTTATATTGGAGTCTTATGTATCCAAAATCTTCTTACACAAGATGTATTTTAAATCTTCTTAATTTTGAATCTTCAGGAAAATGAACCTACCTGGCAATCCTTTCCTCACATAGAGATGAACTCTAGCTCCAGAGTAGTAGCCAAAATTAAAAAAAAAAAAAAAAAACTGCATTGCTAATAAATACCTTTTATCTCCCAAATGCTAGTGCTTCACATTAGTCTTGGTGATTTGTGAAAGAGATGAAAAGAAATTAAAATGGTTCCTTTACTATAGAATTAAAGAAGGAAGCAGAGATTCCAAATGTGAAAAAAAGCTCACCCTATACCAGCAAAGCTAATCAGAATACCAAAATTCATTTAAACTCATTTCAACCTTAGCAGGATCAGATTTGAAAAATCAAGTTTATTTTAGGGAAAAAAGGTTAGACTGACTTTGCTGTCAGGTTATTTCTCATTCCCTTTAAAGTAAAAAGTACATTTTTTAATGAAAACTATTCAATCACATGAAAAACATTTCAAGTAACTAATTTTGATATCTGACGGGGTCTTTCGGTGAGATCTCCAAAACGGTACTGAAAAAACAGCAATCTCTAATGATTAAAAAATTACTGCATTGACAGCTAGAACATAAAGAAAAAAAATTATGCATTTAATACAAATTGTCTCTATGCCATTTTTTCAGCACGTTTCTTCCTATACCACGAGAGTACATTTGAACTGACATTGATACTACTAGAAATTTTTTAAATGGAAATTTTATAAAATCTTTTGCAATTGAAAAGCAGACATTGTTTTGGACAATCTTGCATGCTTCCATTGTCTAAGACCTACAGCATTAGAAGAACCATAACTCTTAAAAGCCTGAGAATTGCCTTGCATTTAACCTATTACCTGAAAAGTTATTGAAAGTAAGGATTGTCTTTTTGGTTTGGGTTTGTACATTTCCCTTGTACAGCCAAGGTTGGTTCATAATGCTGACTCTGAGACACTGCCACAGCAGGAATACATTCTGTGAGATGATAATCATCTTTCTCATTGCTATCAATTGCCCAAAGACTTTCCATTTTCCTGGTATACTTAGCCTTGTTCATTATACAGTTTCATGACAGAAAAAAAATTGAAATGTTTATGCTCTCCTTAGCAATTTCCTTGATTTTTAAGAACAAGGAGTTTGTATACAGTGTCATAGAAAAAAGTTACTGTTTCATTTTTATTTTGCTAATTTTGATTTTTTTCTTCTTTGGCAAGTGATTTCCATTTTGATTTTATTATTCGAAAACAAATGTTTTTAAACAGATGTGTTAATAGCACTGACAACACTGCTCAGGCACTGAAAGGACATTTTGTACTCTGCAAAAAGTAAATTGCCTGCTAGTTTTCTGCTAGGTCTGTTTTTACAAGAGATTTATGTTTTGAGGTCAGGATGAAGCTGATGAATTTCATGAAATATGAGATTCCTTTTAAAACAATATAGAGCTATTTTCTGTTCAATGAACATATATTTTGCAATTCCTCCTCCTCCATTCTTCTTCTGACCTATAACCTCCAAATTCCATTCCTATTTCTGTTCAGTCTGAATGCCCTTGGGTAAAAAGCTGGGACCAAATTAGTTTCTTTCACTACAAATCTGTTCTGCCCTCTTTCAGCTCAGTTTCTGTCCTAGCTAAGAAGCAATTATTTTCTGGGCCTAATGAACATCACACCTTCTACAATGTTCACCTCACCTCCACCTCATCTGCTGTCACATGACATATCAACTTCTTCTTCAATCAGGTCAACAGGTGTCATCTTTCCCTTTGAGTCTGTTCTATCTGCTTTCTACCTTCTCTTCACTTTTTTTTCTTCTATTTGCCTTCTTCCTCTTGTCCCAAGTCAGTTTTTCAACTCTTATTCCTTTTTCTATTCTAACACTTTGTCTCTCATCTCCTGACAATGCCGCAAAATGTTGTCCTTTTTGACTCTGTCCAGTTTTCAAGCCCTTCCCCTTTTGCTTAATTTTCTTGTTGTGTTTCCCCTTGTTCTTTGACCTCCTGTTCTCTTCTGGTTTTCTGACTCATTGTTTTCAAATACTAAGCAAGAATGAGGCAACTTCTAGTTTCAGTATCTTTTTCCTATGGCTATACTACTGAAAATATGTCTCAGCATCCACACTGCCAAAGTGTGGGGATGCTTTGACATCCTAGTTCATAACTGAGACTTCTGGTCCATGGTGTTAATTTGCAAAACCAGAACTGTTTGCAATTCATACTTACTGTTATCCCTTCAAGTGGTTACTGCATAGAGAATTGAACCACAAGTTATGATAAGTGATTTTGAATTTCTCAGTTTGGCAGGAATAGTTTTAAAATTGCTGATTTCACAGTATTAAGCACCCTTCTGCAATAGAAAAAAAAATCCTGGTTTATATTTGGACACAGAAAAGACCATCATTCTGAACCACTATACATTTTGAAAAACACAGTGGGTAGATATTAATACATGGTTGTTTCTGTGCTGGTTGGTTTTTTTTTTAAACCAAGCAATAGATTTAAGTATGAATGGTAAGTTTTTATCACCCTGATGTCACAACCATCTGAAAGCATGACATTCCATTAAAAGACAGCACTTTGAGACTCATGTTTTGTTAGCTATGTGTAACTTATATATTTCAAAGCAAAGTTTATAAACAACCTGCAACTTTGCACAACCAGAGCAGGCCAACAGGCTGTAGAGGTATACTACAAGGGAATGTGGGAGGCAGAATAAATAGGATGGAGCCTTTTTTACTCTGCAAACATACCCAGTTAGAAGTCATGTTCTCATTAATCTGATCCTCTGTAACAGTGACAATAACAAACATTTCTCTCCTTTCTTGTGATACATAGAATGTGGTAGGAAACTGAGTCAAATCCCCCAAGGTATATACCTGGTTATTCTGGACCTTCAAAATGAAAAGTGAACATCCCAAACCAGGCTGCACACTAGTCAGTCTTTCAGTGAGGGTCATGGCACAATCATAGTATCATGTCTTAAAATCAAGTGCAGTTCATATTCATTAGTTTCAAGTCATTGTGAAGTATCACTCAATTTTGTTTGCTTAAAGAGCACTTGCATTTATATTCGTTCTTGCTTCCCATGTAGGAGCCTTACAGTAATGTTTCTCAAGAATTTGCTTAATAGAAGGACATGAATCACAAATATATCCAAAACACGTAAGTAATAGTTTAGCCTATCCTTTCAGATACTGATTTCCATTTCCAAGCTTGTTAAAAATTATGCATATTTTATTGAAAAATTAGTGGACTTGAGAAGAAACTGTTCACTTGAGCATAGAGTTAAGAATGCAGATTTTGCAATACATAACCTCCAATTTTGGTAATGATGGATTACAAAAAAATAAAAACAATTTTTTGCTAGGCATTTTTGCACCTGGATAATATTTTGCTGTTATCTATATATTGTAGCATACATCAGGAAAGCTTGATTTATGATGCCAAACACAGAAATTGTATTGTTTTTCTGATCAGGATTCCAGCTCACTGCCATGAAAGATGGAACAGAACAAGGTAAAGACATGAATAACTTTCCTAATTGAAAGCCTAAAAGCTCTTTAGAAGTGCTGACTGCATTCCATCTCAGAATTACCGAATCCCTTTCAACTTGCTCTCTGTAGAGAAAAGCAGGGAGAACAGATATAATAGTTTGACTCTGTATTAACTTCATGTAATGATGTTTCTTATTCTGTTAGCAAAGAACAGTTCTTTATCTTGCCAACTTTTATTTCTACAATTACCTACATTTCATAATTTGCGTTACTCCTGTTATTACAAAGTAGCACTACAGCAGAAATAAAGACTCTCTTGGGGTTAAAGAATTATTGAAAGGAATTGTCCCAGAAGTTCTGAGTATGAAAAATGTCTACATCTTCCTGAAATGAGATCTTTTTCATACCCTGGATCCTGCACTTGGACATTAGTTGCTGAGAAAATATAGTCAGCTGGAAACACTAGCACACAAAGCTATCATAATGTCTTCCTTTAGTTATGCTACCTACTGGCACGAAGCAAATGAGTCACATCCTAGCCTAGCTTTGTCCTTGGTTAAATTGATCTAGGTAGATTGAAGTTACACATTTGAAAATAACCAGGGTTCATAAATAGGTAAATTAAAAAGCTGTTAATTTATTTTGATGGAGAAGGACCTTGGAAACATGTTTCATTTACATTCCAAGGCACAAACATTAATATCAAGGTCAATGAAGAAGAGAGTTGACCTTCGAAGTAAATTGGTTTAGTTTCGAACTGTCAGATTCCATATGAGCTATGAATGTAGTACTCACTATTTTGCAATGTAAAGTGACATGGGGTTTGTTTCAGAAAATGAGGTTTTGCAGCAGCTCAGAGTGCAAGTGTCACCACACAGTGAAGTGTGGCATTCCAAAGCAATTTGTAAGTTATTGGTAGAAAATATTCTATTTATGCCTATGTGGAATAGCTGCTTGTAAAACAAGGTATAAAAAAAGGAAAATATTTATACAAATAAAGAGAGTCAAATAACCTTTCTATGTTCTTTAATACATTTTGTGCCTGCTTCAATGCCAGGAAAAAGTCGCTTAAGGAAAGTTGTTTGAGGGAGACTTGGAAACAGCACTACAGCATTCTGTAAGTATTCATCAAGTTGTTTATGCAGATGCAGCACTTCTGTCAGACACTGGTAAACATGCTTTGATTTGTAGTGTTTACGCTGATAAAGTATGTTACTGCAGGCTCTTTCACGTATCTATCTCATGAACAACTGGACTTAAGTTAGCTATTTGTTCAACTAAAGTAATTTATCAGTTATCTTCAGGAGATTTTACTTTACAGATGACTAAAAGCAATAGGAAGCTCTTAATCTAATATATATCAATCAACATGCAGAAGTGTTTACAGACTCATATGCTAAACAAATATTCAGCAGTGCCTTTGTCAAAGCTGCAAAGTCAAGCAGCTGAAAGTTTAGGAATGTTGTGCCCCTAGTTAATCCCCTAGAACTGTTCTACCCCCTGTTCAATCCACCAGTCATACTAAATTATTAATACGGCAAATGCATACCCACAGTCAAGAATATGAATGTTTTGGAGAATATGTCTGCAAGTTCATAAAAAGTCAATCGCATTTTTTTTAAAGCAGGCAGATAAACATGTATAACAAGAAGAGTTTGAAGTTTGAACTGTTCAAAACCTGTAGGGGAGATTTTTTTCCTATACATTTGAACTGCTGCTGTGAGCTGTAGTTACCCAGCTGAGAGATAAAAGCTGGTATTCCAGCTGAGATGAGTTTGGGCAGAATTCTGTGTCCAACTCAAAGATCCACTAGATGATAGAGAGGAGAAGAAAAGCCCAGTTTTACAGAAGTCACATGGTGGACACTAAGCAAAAAGAAACCAGGGACAATCCACTCGTCTGGATTGCTTCAGCAGCTCCTGAGCAGTCACAGTGTATTCTTGCTGTATCCCTATGCAGCTCTTCTGTCTCAGAGTGGATGTTTCACTACAGAAAAGCCTACCAAAAAAGCTCTTAGAAAGGAATCTAACACCATGGAAATTTCTGGCAAAACTGAAAGGAAAAAAAAAAAGGAAATAGAAAGAATGGAAACTCAATTTAGTTTGAGGTACAAAACCCATTATTTTTATTACAGGTACCCAAAACTGTTTAAAAATAACTTCAAATATATACTGTGAAACTTTAAGAAAACAGAAAATTCAAAATTTTGCTTCCAAGATGTCTACAAGTTCTACACCAAATCTTATGTTTAGGGTAAATTTGCAGGTATTATTCTAACATATTCCAAGAATGTGATAAATATCAAAGTACCTGAATGAAGTTCATGAAAATTCTTAAGTAAAAATACTCACTTTCACTTCAACCATAGCATTGGGCCTGTGCTAGGTCTTTCCTGGGTCTAGAGCTGAATACCAGTACTTAAAAAACAGAACACCATGAAAAATTATGTCTTTGACATTAAATCTGACTTTATATAGAACTGACATTCATCAAAGTCTTCAAACAACTTTATGTACTATAGCACTTGACTGCAACCACAGTGCAGTCAAACTTTGGCTGGGAATACTGAGTGAGTCTGATGAACTTCCAATTCTTTCACCAGAAGGAAGCAGCAAAAGGGGAATTTTAATAGACTGCATTTCAATCAAACCTGAGATGCATTTCAAAGGAAAGTTCTCTAGGGCCTTAACATTAGATTATGAAAAGAAGTACTAAAAATCCAAATGTAAGAGAAAAGTGAAAGCTATTGGGGAGCAGGAAGAAACAGTTTAGGTCAGGAATTTACTAGCTAATGAAAATGTGACACTAAATTGTAGAGGAGAGAAAAGTGAAAAGGTAGTGATGTATTACAAAGGGCAAGGAAATTTTCTGTAGTGAGAAGTTGCATAGGAACTTTTTCACATTTTATATTTCTGACAAAGGAAAGTCATTCAAGGGGTTTAAGTTTTCCTCAGTGGAATTAGTAAAAAGGCAAAAGAAAGTTATTAGACAACAAGTTTGGAATCTTGTCAAATACTCAACAATTTTTGAAATTTTTTTTTTAAACTTTAAATGTTTGAATCAGTCACAGGTCCCTGGTTCTGTCACTGCTATTGTTAGCTACTTTTTAATTGATTCTGATTTTGAAAAACTTATTTACTTTAAAACATAGCCTCATACATCACAAATCACAGCAAAAAGAATTGCCGTTTTGCACAGCATTGTGATTACAGACAGCACGAAAAATACTCAGCTGAAGATCACATCTGTTTGAATATGGACAATGCTGTTTAAAGGTCAGATGGCTGTTCTGTGGAAAAACACAACAAAACAAACAAATCTAAAACCCAAGCCCAAAGCCCAATACCGCACTTTCAATCCCAGTTACAAGACTGCCTTAGTATCAGTAATATATAGGTAATCACTGCAGAGCTTTTACGTAGGTGCTTGATGAAAGGCACTGTGCGTCTGACACTGCTGTCAGTCAAACTTGTGCAGTAACAACAATACTCTAAGAGTAGCTAATATGTTCAACGAAGAAGTTTAGATTTCCTGATTTTATTTATGTGTTTTAAATAAAAACTCCAAAGTAGAAGGAAAAAAAAAGGAAAAAGTATATTAAAAACACTGCTATTTCTCCAGTTCAAATTAGTTTCACATGAACCACATAAAGTTATTAGCTGATAAACCCCCTTCTTTAGCATAGCCTTGGGTTTATAATTGTAATTTAAATGTTATAAATGTTACAATGTTATAAACATATAACATAAAAATGTTATAAAACTGTAATTTAACATTTTTATTTATCATTCTTATTAATACCTTAAAAATTGGCTAAAATGGGTTAAATAAACTTTGTGAATACCATCTGGAAATCAAATTAATTTAATAAAGAAAATATTGCCAGAATGAGGAAGACTAAGCAGAATAGGAAAATGTAGAGATGACAGTAACAGGACAGCAGAAGTGGTAACCTGTACAGAGTCATGCCCAACAGCTATCTGAAAGGGCCACTGTGTTCTAAAGGTGATTATCTATAAACCAAGAGCATTATTTATAAATCAAGAGAAATAATGGTTCCATTAAACAAAATCCTTGTGTCAGAGGCTATACATAACTGCTCTGGGTTTTAATCTTTCCAATACCTGTATATATGATTTTAAAGGCTTAGCCTCCAGGTTTCATCTTTCCTTAATGCAAAGCAGATAAAAATGACTTACCAATTTATCTTTCCAATGGGCAAAAATGTGACAAAGGCCAACTTCTAGGACACCTTCGACAGGACTCAAGAAAAGACCAAACAATGGACAAAATTTGCTTACTCTGTAAAGAGGAGGAATGTGAAAGCTCAAATAATTGCAAGAGAGAAAGGTATAGCCTTAAACAGAAATCCGATTAACTCAGACAAAATTTCTCACTAAGTTATGGGCCATTATCTTCTCAAAAATTAAATATGCCTATTGCAAAGAAAACCTCTTTTGACCAACTGAACTGTTCAACATCTGACATACAGAGTACTTTCATCCAAGCTCAAAACATTTCTTTCTCTGAAGACAAACTTTTCCAACAGGCATATTCATTCAGCAGTTATAACGAAGTCAGGTATTAAAATTTTTGTAACTGGTGTTCAATCTCATTCTGTAAACACAACCTACTTAGATTTTTTCATTAGTTTTTGCTAGTTTTTCTCCTGTCATCTGTCAGAATGTTGTACCTGTTTGTAAAAATGGATGACTTTGACTAGCAGTTGATTTTGGTACTTGAGTTAGTCAGAAAACACTGCTCTTGTGGCACACAAAACCAAAATAGCTGGTTACCAGAATCAAAACCGAGATGGTTGAATTTGTTTCTAAAAAAAAGACTAAACAGCTCCAAAATGCAAGTTTTATAGACTTAGATACCAGTCTCAAAATGTCACTAACAGTTCAGGACACCAAAGTCAAGGATATTCAAAATCTTTAGCAGGGAAGACCCAGAGAGCTTATCTGGAGATTAAAAGGTTATTTTATTATGAAAGGCTTCAAGGCTTCTGAATCTGTTCAGTATTTGAAAGAAGAATAAAATGATCATAGGAGGTACCAGTGAACTTCAAATAGTACTGTACAGATTATAAATGCAGCAGAATTAAAACAGGAAGATGGACAAGGAAGTAATACACCAGAGGAAAAAAAGACGATACCTCTCTATGCTGCATAAGAAGAAATGGAATATACAAAAGCAGTGAAAAGACTGTTAAGGGGATTCACAGCTGTTGAATACTCAGTGTCGCTATCTGACAGCTGGTACAGTGGCTGCTTTTGTCTAAAGGCACCTGGATGAGCTGGTGAATCTGTATTGTTTCTCCGCTTCCACATTACTGCACCTTCTCCTTCTAACATGATCAGGATCTCAGGCTTTTAACAGAAAATCAATAGGCTTACTTCTTTGTTTTGCCTTTTCTCTCATTTCTTTTTGTGTTTACTTATAAGGCATCTTCCTCTTGCCCTACTGTTTCTTGATAATCACACTACCATATTTACACTACCTGACTCCATCCATTGCTCCTATTCTATTCAGTTTGTCAATAACCCATGATTCTGCTTTCTAGTCCATATAACATTCTAAACTACCTAAAATCTAAAACATGCCATTTTGCTGTTAATCTCACAGTGCTACCTTCATTCCTTATCTTTCAGAAGTATTATTACAACATTTTACATCCTTATAAAATTCATGTCCTGTTCTTTCCTTACCAGTGTAAGGAAAGATACCAGTAGTGCTTTCTACCAGACCGATCAATTCTTATCCAGGTCTTAGGTCCTACCATCCTAACACCTCTACAGAATTTCACATTGCTCCTTAACATCTATTTCTGACTCTGTGGTCCTGTAGTTTAGTTTTCACTCATCCTGTTTTTGTCTTACAGTTTCTTTTCTCCACTGTACCGCACCTTCCTATCTTTTAGTCTTATCTCTGGTGAATATTATGTGGATTCAGCTGTAATCAGAGTCAATGACTTGCCTCTTTTACAAAACCAGACAGTTCCCTGTTATGCATGTTTGACTTCCCCTCCAATGTATTAGTCTAAATAAACTGGATGCAGGCACCTCTTCAGCCCAAACTTTTAAAAGTGAAGTATAATGTTTACACAGTCTAAAATTCAATGTCCATTGAACATTAGCAACAGCACACCACTATTTATTTAATGCTCTGAAGCCTATCCAAGAGAAAAGTGAAGTCCTATAAAGTGATGTATTTTTATTTCACACTTATTTGAAGGGGATGCTTACATTGCTGAACTTGTTTTGAAATCTACCACAAAAATTAAGAACTACATGTTTTCTGTATTATTGACTCTATAAATATGGCATGAAATACATTACAGAAGTGGTTGCAATATAGAAAAGTTGTAACAGAATCTCAGGAATTACCTCTGTAATCCTGTAAACCACATTTATTCCTATATAATCAACAGACTGCTAAAGATCACCACATGCCTATGCATATATAGACACATACATATGTAAACATAGGAGAAAAATGCACTACAGAAGTATTCAGTATATACACACACAAACATGATTGTAATTAAAAAGTTCATCATGTAGAACAAAGTTTAAATACAGTTACTCCTTTCCTCAGGTTCGAAGGATGGGCAAAGAATGAGACATGCTTTTGAGTCATCTATAAGAATTTAAGAGCAAAGAGAATGTAATCATCAAATAAAGCAGTGTTTAGCAAGGCACTACTTACTACATGCACTGCTAATGCTGACATGGAATATAAATAGAATCAGCTGGAGGCAAGAGTTCAGGGCAACTGAATAAAATACAGAATCAGACTGTTTACAGTATAGTCACCTGAATTTTGAAACTGATGCTTAAGAGCCACATAGTTTCATGATTGGCAAACAAAGACTTTACTGAGGAAAAAAAATTAATTTAAAGCAGAGTTTCAAAAATAGGCACAGACAGAAATCAATCTTTGAGGGTCAGATCGAACATCCTAAATCTTTCATCTTGAAGTTAGAAATATATTGCTATTCTGTCTCCAAAACCTATAAGACAAAGTTACTCATAAAAGTAAATGATGAAGAATGAATAGGAAGCATGTGGCATGACAAGTTTTAATTTACTACTCCAACTAACCTATTGGCACACTGCTCTGACATGTTTTATTCCCTTATGAAACAGACTTTTTGCGTGCTGTTTTCCAAAATTTTCATCTAGAGTAGAACACTTAAAATGGTTTTAATTAAGCATTTTTGTAGCATAATAAATACTGTGTATAGTAGATTCAGAAAATAATAATTTGGAAATTTTGTTATGCCATGCATCCTAAAAATGTGAAGTATTTTATTATGCAGATTATTTATGCCGATTTTATGTAAGAAAAATTACAAAACCTTGAAATTTTCTAATGCAAACCTATTGGTTAACTCTATCACTCAGCTTGATTCATGGAAATAAACAGTCTTATGTTTTTAAAATGGACTGGAAGTCTTGTCTCATCCCCAAACCATATTTGGATTAAAAAAAAAAAAAAAAACCAGAATACAAAACCAGAAAAATATTGACAAGGCAAGTTTCACTTAATGGGAGAAAAAAATTATACTGTCATCTTAACATGGTTAAATTGTTTTTCACTTTTAATATTAAAAACCACTGTTACAGCAAATTCACAGTTAAGTTTCTTTTCATTGGTATCTGTAAGTGAAGCAAACTAGAAATTGGTTGTCAGAAAGCAGTGTCAACATGTAGAGGCAGTCTCTAGAGCTGCTTATATCTATAATATATATAAATGTAAATGTCTCAGAATAATGATTTATTATTTATCTACTATAATTATTGACATTTTCTTACCCCTCATTCATTTTGCACTACACCAAACTCTATTGGCTGTTTTTCTCTAAATTACCATGTTGGGTAAGGATAAGATACTCTTAAATCTAGTCAGGAATGTTCACAGACAAACGACCATTTCTGTTTAAAAATTCAGAAGTCTTATCCAGTTTCACACACTTACGATGGCTAGATAGAAAAACTGATGGGCAGAAAGTATAATTGCCTCCTGCTCTTCATCCTTTTCTTCGGAGAGTTTTTCTTACCCTCAGGACAAGGACAACTGCTGAACAGTTTTTAACACCAATGTATTGGGGTAAATCAAAATCATACCAAGTCAAATGAACAGGTTGGACAAAACATACTCCAGGAAGATACCACCTATCAGAAGGTTGAAGACAGAAACCCATCCCTCCTCAAGTCATCTCACTGCAGTCCACTGTTACATTACATATCAGATGAAGTACAACTTCAGGAACAGTTTGTTATACTTAAGATACAAAACAAAAAGATACAGCATGGAAAACTTGGAACAACTGAACTGAAAATGTTGGTAAAACAACTCTCAACATTGATGCTTCTCTTGTAAATTTGAAATAGGCCATGATGTGGCTAAATGAAAAGCAAAGATAATGGGTTTTTTTCCAAATTATATAAAAGATTTTATACAGCATTTGATCAAAAAGACTGAGTAATGCCTCCATATCTGCATCCTTAACCATTACACCACCTTATTCCCACAAAATCCTATGTAAGCAGACATAAGTATATGAGCAAGTCCATCTTCTGTAGACTTAATATCATCTGTAAAGGTGGCATTTCAGAACAGTACAGTTTTGCTGTAATACTGGGAAACATTCACCATACAAGTAAGTTAGTGTACAGCTGAGAACCATGAGTATGCAGTGTCAAGCACAAGGAGACCTTGAGGTATACCACAATAAATAAGATCACTCTTCAACATTCAAAATGTAAGGTTTTGTGCCTCTTCATATTTCTAGAGCATACACACTTGACCAGGAGATTTCTTAAAACGATAAGCCAGCATAAGAAATTTGGTATGTGACCATTTCTGGGAATGTGAGTAATTTGCTACTGAGAAATTACCTATTGTTTAATGGAAAGTCATTGATCTCTGCCCACCATCTGCTTAGTCCAACTGCTTATTTAACATGTTGGGTGATAGCAACACTTTATCTCAGAAATTATCCTTGCTGAAGCTAATGAACATCATGTTGTAATTTTAACTAGATTCAGATTTATCTCCAGTCCTAGCCAAGCACTGAGTTCATTAGTTGCTGACAGTGACTAGTGAGTTTGGCTAGCATATTAACTCATAAATTGTTACACTAAAATCAACACAACCAAACATGCAAAAGTTAGCTCAAGAATTCTCAGCTGGGACACAGTGTTTATTTCAAGGTGTCATCTTTTCACAACATCTGTATAAACACCTGAATTTGATTAAGAAAACTTACTTTGGATGCTTTTATGCTACTAATTTATAGACACATATCATGCTCTGTAAATTCCAGGGTAGATCTGAAGGGCTGGCTGTGATGCCTATATGAAACCCAACTACTGCTAACCTGTGTGTGAAAACAGAAAGGAACTCCTGGATTTCACTGGAAATTACCTACATATGAGTAAAACATACTCCCTGTAAAGAGTTTGCAATAAAAAAAATAGAACATCAGGGAATCTACAGATTCAAATGAATACTCTCAGACAGAAGTTCCATAGAAATCCCCCACCAGACACCGGTACCTCTCAAAATGTGGTATGCAAAGCCAGAATGGGCTACTGAGTTCAGCTGCCAACACCCAGCAGTGAGGAGGTGATCCTCTAAGTGGCAGAACATGGCCTTAATGCTCACAGCACCTATATGCTTGAATATTTGACTTTTTCCAACTTTCCATGGACAAAGTGGTTGAATTGGCTTTCATTTTATTGAAGCCAGTTTATTCACAGTGCCACTACTACCATGCCACAGTCACCTTTCATTCTCAAAAAATTTATTTTTTTACAAAAGCGGGAATAATAGCACATTCTATGTAACTGTTGACAAAACAATATAAAAAGAAGTTTGCAAACAGTGCCAAATTGTATGTTGCTAATACACAATAGTAAGCGAAGTCTTATAAAGACACACAATAGAGTAGAATGGGACTTAACGTAAAAATCACCCAACTCAGAAGAGTGTTTCTTGTGTCCTTCCTACTTATAACCAACGTATCAGAAGCAGCTGACTCACAGACACCACACTGACTGAGTGACTGGCAGGTGAGCTTTATCTATCCGACCTCCTTGTGCCCCTCAAGAACAAACACACCTGAGCAGCTGTAAGCAGGACGACTCATCATACCCAAACAGCTGCATGCACAAATACATGGTTCTCACAAATATTATGTAACATTCTCCACATAGAGACACAGGATGAGACTTGCAAGGTTGGTTGCTTTCATGCTGTTTACAGACAACAAGAAAATGTATGTTTTAAAACAGTGTTCACTATAGCATGATCTGAACATATCCATCTTTCAGCAGCACATATGGGGAATACATTAATCTGGAAATAACCATGTAGCTGCTAGTGGAAAAAGAAGCAGCAGAACAGACAGCAGCAGAGAGAAATTGAAAAGATTTTTTTTTTTAAATCTATAAATTTCTGTGTTGTAAACAACCACTTATTTACAAAATTAGTCTGAGCTTACAAGCAGTCCGGCCTACCCTTGTGTATGCATTACGTACAGTTTTGCAGCAGTGGAATGAAATTTTTCAGCCAACACCCTTCACATATACCCAGTTTGTGCTGAAACAATTTGTCAATCTTACTTAACTGTCATTATTTGCTGCGGTACAAGGAAATTCTAACTGATGCAGCTTAGACTTCTGGTGTCAAATAAAAAGCTGTCTTTCACAAAATTCACTAAAGCTAGCTTGCATCTTCCCTGCCAAAACTAATCACATATTCTAAGGATGTCCATGTGCTGTCATCCATTTCTTTCTCTGTCCTTGAAAAGTGGAGCTGCATTCTCTACTTTTATGCGGGTCATTTCTTCACAAAAATGACATTTATTTTTCAAATGGCATTCAGGGTTAGAGAATGGAAAGGGATCCTGTTTCACTGCAGCCACTTGTTCCTAACACAGAGATGGAACAGTGTGACAAGATGGAAGCTCTGCCTCCTGTCTCCACCTGCTCCCTCTGTAACTTTTTTACTACTGCTCCAGTAGACTTTAAATCTTACAAAAGCCAATAAACCAGATGTCTTTGGTTGTCCCACCTGCTGGCTGTGCTGACACTCTCCAGAACTGATCCTCCTGTCCATCCTCATGTATGCACACACAAAAAACACAGTGGCAGTGTGCGTGACACATTGATTCTTGGACCTGTCTGGGGTATGCAAAGAGTGATAGCTGTTTGTTTCAGAGCTTTGTATTTCTAACTGCACAGCCTCATGCCCTTTGCTCAGGAGGTTTCTTGTTGACGGTACCATATTATGGTATTTCAAGCCCACTTGGAAGCCACCATACAAGCAGAATCTGGTCTGGGGAACTGAAATATGACAGCCTTAGCTACACAATATGAGCTTCTTCTGCCTAGAGCAAATATACAATCTCTCATCAACTGGTATGTATCTTCCTTGCCTGTGTTCACACAGCTGTACCCACCTTGCTTTTTCTTTCATACAAGCTTCTAAAGAACTATATGACTAGCTCAGGAAATCTCACATTCTATCTGTGCTGGTCCTGAAAAGCAGGCCACACCACACAGACACTTCTGTGGCACACAGCATAACTGAAACTTGTTTGCTGCTATCAAAGCCTATTGAGAGGCTTTCAGAAAGCCAAAATCACTTTTAAGTTTTCCAGAATATAAAGCAGACCATCACTGTTCTCCTCATCAAATCAGATATCCTGCCAATGAAACACACAGGCTTCTCCATGCAGTCTTCAGTCAGCAGTGAATCTGGCTGCTCAGACCAAGAGTTACAAAATCAAAGCCTCATTACAGAATCACTGTACACATATAGCAACGTACAATCAAGAAGTATATGTTTAAAAAAAAAAAAGTGTCTTGCAAACAAAAATTGTACAAATAAGCCTCCACATATGCTGAAACAAAAAGCCATCACAATTTCCTATCCTTCTACTACATATGCCTAATACTCCCAATACGCATGTCTAAGTACATATTGTAAGGATGTACTCGTCCATTTCAATATCCACAAGTACATATCAGTCACGTATATAAACATGTTTACAAAGAAATATCCATTACTTCAGTCAGAAATTGGAAGCCACAAAGCAAGACTTATGTCTACAGTTGCACATATTTATATGCCCTGTTCTTCAGTGACAGATTTCCTTTACAGCTGACATGAAGTTTTATGTGTTTGCAATTCTATACTTTTTCCCAAATGACTACTCCTATGTGTATACAACAGATATTAAGACTATTTTCCCTCTTTTCAGTGACTTCCTATCCCACTCATATTCCCTAGAATTTCAGGGACAGACCCAAGATTCACATATGTTGAAGAGTCCAACTATTGTAGCTATGAGGAGACCATGGCAACTAGTAATTGATAGTTTGTTCAAAAAACTATCTGAAAATGGGAACAAAGAAACTCATGAGTGAACGACTAAGATCTGTCTTGGTTCGTTCCTTGTTGGGGTAGTGATTTATGTGGTTTTGTGGGCACGTTTGCCATGCTACAGCTGCTTTGATAGTCTCTGTTTCTTGAGATATCTGAAAAGCTAAGTGTGATACAAAGATTTGATGGATGTCTGCCTAACTAATGTAGCTATTACTTTGTATTTTTCTTCTTTATTACATTTTCAGAATCAAATGGAGATAAGCATTACCATGAGCCACTGTTATCAATATGAAGGAGACATACACACAAAAGATGTTTGAACAAAATGAAATTCCAGATGTCAGTAGCAGACAAGCTGTTGTTGGAAAGTGCCAGATAATTAAATTTTACATAGAAACACAAATTTTGGACCTCTCACAGTGATGAGATCTGTCAGACACAGATAAGAATTTGTATTTTTGAAATATACAAGGTTTTATATCTTTCAATCTGAGAACAAAACAAACCAGTTGTTTGTGCCAACAGTTCCAAACCAGTCTGTCATGCTACGAAAGACAAAGTACCACCCTTGTTGGGCCACCAACCATTCTGACACAAACAGACAGAACTTACAGATAATAAAGTGGGAATCAACCAATTTACCAAAGAAATGGTGGGAGAACAGCAGAGAATATACTAATCTCAGGACAGTGTTCTAACTAATGATGCAGAAAACAGGCAGCCCCAAAGCAGAGGTGGGTACTAGAAGGGGTACAGCAGGTCTCCCTGACTCCAGCTGGAAACCTGAATGCCTAGGAATATAATTTTATTTTCAATGCAATATATGAAAGGTTACAGGTGAAACTCATTCAAAACCTGACTCACACAACGAACTTACTGCACTGCACAACAGGCTACAAACTGCAGTGTGGAAGAAAACCCACTACTATTTGCATTCCTTGCAGAAATTTTCAGCCATACTTAACATGACTAATGGTTAAATACAAAAACGTAACATAGCCAGTAACTTCGTAACTACCATAAGCACAGCCCTGATGAAAAGAAAAAATTATTTACCTAAAATACATGATGGGATTTATTCTGTTCATGCTCACAGAAGCATGCATAAAGAAGAGCTCCTGTGCCACAACTATTGGTATCTGTGAGATGAGGTTAGGAAAAACCCCCTCAAGTTTTCCAGACTATCCTGAGAAAATGACCTTTGTTTTCAATGCCTGCTCAGACTGTTTGAGAGACACCTTGGTGTCCAGGATGCCCCCTGGGCTGGTCACAGCAGGTTCCAGATGGCTCAAATGCACCCATCACAGACCACAGCTGGGAAATGTATCTAAGATGTAGCAAAAACACTGCCCAGCACTGAGAAGTGAGGGGGGAAAGTGTAAGAAACAGCCCTGTGTGCCCTAAGGTGAGAAAAGGAAGAGGGGGAGGAGGCACCCCACGGGCTGGAGCAGATTCACTTGCAACATGTGGAGGGGACCATGGTCATGCAGGTTGTCTCCTGCAGTCTTTGGAGAACCCCACCTTGGAGAAAGGGGAAAACCATGAGAAATAAGGAGTGGACAGGAACCAGCTGTTACAAATTGGCCACAACCTTCACCCCTCACCTCCCTGCACTCTCAACAGGGGCAGGCAAAAGAGCTGGGAACAAGGGAAGTATGTGTTTTAGGTTTTGTCCTTGTTTTTTAGCATACAAATCTACTTTAATTGGTAATAAGTTAAATCAACCTTCCTCAAGTCCACTCTGTTTTGCCTGTGAATGGTAACTGGTAAGTGATCTCCCTTTCCCTATCCTGAGCCAGAGGGAGTGAGAGATGGGATGGGTGGGAGCCTGACAGCCAACTGAGGGCAATGTACCACACTTGGGGATCAAATTTGGAACTGACTTTTACTAGGCTAGGTAGTCCAGTTACACAAAAGTGACCAAAGTCCATTCTTCATTACAATGCTAAGCACACTTGCTAATAGTGAGGTGAGCAATACCTGCTACATAGAAAGTATACGGTAGTGTAAGCACCTGCTGCCCCCAGCCACTTTCTGTGAAGGCTCAAAGTTCTGGAGTGGTTTCAAAAGCTGCTTAAACTGATTTAAGGCTTTGCTGCTGCCAAAAGAGAAGAGATCCTGCCCTACTTTCCACATGCACATCACTGCACTATTTTCTTATGTGGCAGCAATAAGGCTTATCCAGCTGAAAACTACTCTGTTCACTTCTAGTGCTGGAACAAAAAGGAAGCATAAGATCATCGCTTCCAGGAAAAATGCTGTTTCAGGCTCACAATTGCAATGTACCTCAGAAAATAACTGCATGTGAGACTTGGATCACAGCTGTTCCCCTAACTTCACACTGTGCTTTCTTAAAACGTCCATCCAGATTTATTCAGATGTAAAGACAGTCAGAAATCCTGCCAGGTTTCTTTGAGCCAATTTGTCACAAAATTTTTTCTACATTGCTTGACCAAACCTGTGACAGGACCAGGGGACTTTCTGAACCAATCTAAATTTAGGGTCTACCTAACCTTGTATCCTCTTTGTGATGAATGACAAGGTCAATTATTTAAAAAATGTGCATAATCTCCTGCAGTAGTTATCTGGAACATAAGTCAGTCCATGAAACTCATCCTGCCCACTCACCCATTTATTTTGCTCTGCATGTGGAGGGTTTTTTCTACGCCCTAAAACCTTGCAGTAATTTACTTATAGAATCAAAGAATCTGCTGAGTGGAAAGGGAACCATCATAATTGAGTCCAACTCCCTGCCCTATGCAGGACAAACCAAGAATCTCACAATGTGTCTGAAAGCATTGTCCAAATGCTTCTTAAACTGTCAGGCTTCATGTTGTGACCACTTCCCTGGGGAGCCTGTGCCACTGTCAAACCACGCTCTGGGTGAAGAACCTTTTCCTAATATCCAGCCTTAACCTGCCCTGATTCAGCTTCATGTTCCTTCCACAAGTCCTGTCACTGGTCAAGAGAATGCAGAGATTGATACCTGACACTCCACTTTCCCCAGTGAGGATGCTGAAAACCACAACAAAGTGTTCCCTCAGTCTCCTCTTCTCCAGGATGAACACACCAAGTGCCCTCAGCCACTCCTCAAATGGCTTCCCCTCAAGGCCCTTCACCATCTTTGTTGCCCTCCTTTGGACACTCTCTAACGACTTAACGTCTTTCTTATATTGAAGTGCCCAAAACTGCTCACAATACCCAAGGTGAGGCCTCCTCAGTGCAGAGCAGAGTGGGACAATCCCCTCCCTCCTTTAACCGTCTGACAATGCTTTGCCTGATGCCCCCCAGGACACGCTTGGCCCTCCTGGCTGCCAGGGCACTGCTGACTCACATTCAACTTGCCATCCACCAGGACCCCCAGGTCCCTTTCCATGGCACTGCTTTCCAGCATCTCATTCCAATCATCCCCAGTCTGTATGAACATCCAGGGTTCCCACATCTGATGTGCAGAATCCCTTGTTGAACTTCATACGGCTGGTGATTGCCCAGTCCTCTGATTTGTCCAGGCTTCTCTGCAGGGCCTCCCTGCCATTGAGGGAACTGACAGCTCCTCCCAATTTAGTATTGTCAGCAAACTTACTTAGTATCCCTTCCAGTACTGTGTCTCAGTCATTAGAGAGGATGTTGAAGAGAACTGGGCCAAGAATGGAGCCCTGCAAAACCCCCACTGTTGCAATTCTCACTTCCCTATAAATTGACAACTGTTTTGGATTTTGCTAGCTTCTCAGCTTCATCTTGCAGAGTCTAGTGGGGCTTTCATCCAGCCATGCCATGTAAAATCCACAATTCTCTTCCCAGGTATGGTGTGCACTTGTAAGCACATACTTTCCCCATAAACCTATTAATGTCCCAAGTAGTTTTAGTTCCTTTTTTGCCTGCCAAAAAGGCAAGAAAAGGCATGTTCCCCCCACCACACAAACATATGCAGGAGAGCAAGTGACTATTTTCTGACCATTACTGATGCTGAGATTGACGGGGAGAAACAGCAAGGGCTCCAAGTACCACCTCTGGCTCAGTGAGCCAACTGTTTGATTGTTCTCGTGTTGTTTAACAGCTTATGTATAATTGCTGCTGGTTTAGACTGTAACACAATAAATGCAGCGCTGTGGGAAGAAAGAGGCCTTTTCTGCACTAGCAATTTTAGTCTCTCTTACAGAGGGAGTAAGATCTGCACCTGACTGTATTACTTAGTGAAATTTTATTTTCCCCCCAAAAGCCTTTGGTATATCTGATTCATCCCAAATTGTCAAACTCCGTAAATCTCATTGCAGCCTGTGCTGCCAGTGCAAGACAGCAGAATTTACTTTCAGCTAAGCAGGTTATACAGAATTTAATAAATTTCAACACATTAATGAAAGTAATTCTTGCATTTATTGTTCTCACTATTTTTAATGGATGCATGTACCACAGATCTATGTAACATTCCATTTTCAGTGTTGCCTAATGGTTTACCTTTAAGATGTCAATGATTAAACCAGGGAAGATGCATCCATCTACAGACTAAGGATTTTAATTTATCAATGGAATGTTGGCTCCCAAAAGAGAAATTAAGTGAAGTGCTAGTTCAGAAAAAAAGGAGGTAACAAACACAATGGAAAAACAAAATTTGCAAATATTTCTATTTTTAGAGACAGATTTACAGTTTATCAACCTTTATTCACCTGTATGTTCATTGCAACAGTGCCGGGATTCCTTGTTTTTCATAAATGGGCTATAAACAAAATACTTCCAAGGCAAGAAAAGGGGAAAGAACTCATCAAAGTTTTGCTATCAGCTGGCATGGTATCTTGAATTAAAAAGGTTCACATCATTAGAGTGGTTGGTCTGGGCTTCCTGATTCTGGAACTGTACTATTTGCAGCTTTGCTCTGTGGAGGTTCCCTCAGTGCTGACCTGAGCACCACTCTGCCTTTCTAGCATGTCCAAAGCAACTACGGTGGAAGTAACAGTTCCTGTAAGAAGAGAACTGCTTTCACCCCAGTTACTATCATCAAATACAAGCCAAAAATATCACCAAAACCAGCACACAATACGTATTTCTATATGGAAAGTAGTATTAAAGAGAAATCACACCTAGAACACTTAAAGGAATATTTTTGCCAATATAATAGTATTTTTAAATAGGAAGACTCCTTGTAACTCTTAATCATCTGCAATTATTCCGTGTTTCAGTAAGCACTTCCTAATACTCAGAAAGTCTCAGAAGATATTTCCTACTGACTCTGTTTAGCACAGAGTATCCCCTTTAACCCAATTTGTAGTGTGTTATATAGACATCAGCACACTGAGGGACCTACCAAACAAATGCTGTGACATGGGTAACAAATAAAGCAGCATTGCCAGTTCAGATTTGAGAACCAGATCCTCAGGTTTTGTTACATCCTTAAGTTACCAGAGCAGATTTTTAAAAATTCTCCTGGATTCATTCATATTTCATTTTTGCTTTAATTTGCTTTTTCACTTCGTATTTATCTTATAGACAACTTTATTCTATTTCACATTCCTGTGAACCTTGTTGTAGTTCATGGGTCTATGTGGATAATGTCTTTAGTAGCAACCCACTTCAGGGCACAAGACAGTCAAATGTGCACACAAGTCCTTGAAACTATTGTTCAAATGCAAATTCAACTTTCAAATCCCAGATCACTTGTTTTCATTTAAATTAGTTTGAGTTATAACATTGGTGACTTATTCTCAAACATATTCATAGACAGTATTTCATATTCTCAGAAGAAAATGCCTGTAACTGAGATACACATGACAGTGAAAGAGATGGAAATTAATTTTATCACCGTGATGAACACACTATTTCTTCAGTCAAAATTAATTTTCAAGTTTTGGTGGAACAGGAACAGATACAGGGGAAATGAGAAAATAAAATATTTTTCATAGACTCACAGAATCTGCTGAGTTGAAAGGGAACCAGCACAATCATCAAGTCCAACTCCTGGCCCTGTCCTGTGCAGGGCACCCCAAGAATCACACCATGTGCCTGAGAGCATTGTCCAAACACTTGTTGAACTCTGTCAGGCTTCATGCTGTGAGCCCTTCCCTGGGGAGCCTGTTCCAGTGCTCAACCACGCTCTGGGTGAAAAACCCTTTCCTGATATCCAACCTAAACCTCCCTAACTCAGTTTCAGGCCATTTCCTTGAGTCCTGTCACTGGTCACTAGAGTGAAGAGATCAGTGCCTGCCCCTTCATTTCCCCTCATGAGGGAAAATCTCTCTCTCACTCCCTCCTTTTTCCACATTCAGCACAGAGATGTACTGTTTTTATTACTGAAAATAAAAGGTAGGCTTTGGGTAAAATAACAGCCACTGCTGAAATCCTTAATTGAGAGTTAAACTCACAACAATCTGCTCTACAACACAAATGAAAAGCAGTATTCTTTCCAAGTGAGCTCTTTCTTTGGTGACAGTTTACTTTGAAGACACATTTTGCTGCACTTTCATGTGCCTTTTCACTTGTTTTGCGAACTTTCATTGAGAAGTGTCTTGACATTTCATTTTTTTTTTAATATGTTGCTGCTTTTCCTTTGACCTGTGAATGATCTCCACTTCCACAAGCTCCCTGTGAAACATCTGCAAAATCAGAAAAACTCTAACCCAAATGAAGCCTTGAAGCCCTTGCAAGTATAAACAATTAATTACATGGGAATGGTGACATGCAAACAGAAGTCCTGTAAATACCTTCAGATTATTCAAAAACTTCTTTCCTCTATTGAAAGGAGTGAGTTTAGCATGTTTCACCGAAATTGCACCAAGCCTGGAAATTACAGGGAATCTTAACAGAGTAAGATTTTTTGTCTTACTCTCCTCATTCCTGGAGAAAACTTCAAAGTGACTGGTGAAGACAGTCCACCCAGGCAATACTAGGTATATTTAACACATTCAAAAAAGTATCCATGCAATTTCCTAAAAGCAGTGTCATTATTTAATTTAAAATAGTTATTGAGGCAAGAAGTACTAGAAGAAAACTAAAATGGGTACTAATAAACTTTTACCGCTGATTGCTAAAAAATATTTCTACATGAAGCAGTGACAATAGTACTGTAAAAAACTATTTTCCAAATTTTGTCTGAAAAAAACAGAATAGTAATTATCTTAGAAGATCCTTAAAAAAACACACATTCCTTTTCCGCTTACAACCATGGTTAAACAGAGATGTAAATTAGAGGAACAAAGACTACTTGGATTTTCTAATGTCTACGAGCACTGTGTATTTTTATTAATTGCCTTTCAAAAAATAATAGTCTCCTATCAATGTAATGACCTTACAGGAAATAAAGACTTCCATAGCAAATGTACTTATAACAGGACATTATAACTCTATCAATACAATTCTTATATAAATTTCTTTTTTGGCTCCTAAAATCACAAAAGGGTCTAGAATGCAAGCCTGATACTATAATCACAGCTCCTAATTTCACTGTGCTGTCTACATCACTGGTACAGGATTTTATGAAATGACTACAGAAGCAATGGGACTGCCTGGTGGAGACTGAGGTATACAAGTACTAACTCAAATGGAACTTGACAGCTAAAAAGGCACAGCAGACATTTTTTCTGCAACCTCAAAAATCACAGTAGTGTACTATACCCAGCTTACATTGCCTAAGCTACTCACAGGCAAAAATATAAGGACACACGCTACTGAATGTACTAATCAAAGACAAACCTTACTCAGAAGTGATCTGTTTAGTGGTGCACAATGGCAGATGCCAGAGCATATTTTTTTGTGATGCAAGGCTGCTCAAGATCATCTATGGATAACGAACCATGACAGCTTGGGATTTGATAAAATGCAAGTTGATGGTGAGAGAAGGCAAAAAATACAACCACTATCTGAACAACAAATACATACAAACTGAGTATTTTTTATCTCTAGTATCACAATGAAATTATACTGCATTACCACAAAATTATATGTTCATTACTCTAATAGACTGCATCACAAAAAGCTATTTCTTTAATTTATTTACTACCTCCATTTTATTTCTCCGAAAGTGCTATGCATTAAAGCATTTAATAGGGTATGGAAGGTACCAGAATCCGTGTTTGTTTAAAATACCTTATATGATTGGCATCAATGCTGTTTTCACAGGGAAATCTTGAATGAAGGCTCTATCACTCACTTTCTAGTTTCTTCCCGGTTGAGAAAAAAAATCCCTTTTCTCCCTTTAAAAGAAAGGCAGTCCATGTAAACATTTGCCACTACCTATACTGCTGTATTTTCCATCTTTGCCCACAAACAACTGCTGCTTAAAAACTCCTTTAAATATACTTGTTCAGTGCCCTTCAGCTGATTGCCCACAGCTGATTATCATGAGAGTTAATCAGACAGTTAAGAGACACAGGAAAAAAAACCCCACACATGAACAAGTTTTCTTCATCATGGATTGATTTGGACTGTTTCTTAGTGTGCTCCACTATTACATATTGGTGCAGATTTTATCAGTGAGCCAAATACAGCAATGCAGTGATCTCACACTGTACTTTTCTACTGTTGTAACCCAAAAGGTTCCTTAAGTTATCATGCTCAGTGAATGTATTTGACACCAAAAAGACACAGATTTATATTTGGACATATTTTAACTTCTATAAATAATTAACTTCTACAAATAATTTCAAAACTGCTTATATTAAGGGGCAAAAGTGACATGAAACAATTCAATCTTAGACTCAAACAGTTCCCTAGAACTATTCAGATTATACTACAGATTTATATTTTTCCTTCTCAGCTCTTTATTTTCCTTCTATAGAGTCTCCTATTCCAGTATATTAAAGGAATTCACATTGCTTTTCCCCCACAGCTGTGACTAGACGCTCCAGTTAGGAATGCTCACTGTGCTGGAAGTTGTTTGAGCATGACTGTTAGAGATCTTTAAGATTTTTATAAATCAAATTCTTGAGACAGGAAAGGATAGGAGTAAAGCTATATCAACATATTTGTTCTACAGATGAAAGCTGAGGTACACAAAAATTAAACAATATGCTGACTGTCACACGAGTCTGGGTTTAAGGAACCTTCTCAGTCTTAAATGCCTTGAATCCTTGCTCACTAACTTAATCACACCACATAAAAGCTGTCCTTAGTCCTCATGTCTTGTATTATCACTTTTGATTATTTTCCTTAGGAGGAAATACCATCAATATTTCATTCTGTCAGTCTTGACAATATTTAAAATAGTAAAACTTTTTACAAATAAAGATATTTTTTTAAACAACAAAAGTATTGCATAATTCAGAAGTTCATTTAAATTATTTTAAATACTTTGGGAGCTCTTGTTTTTCAGTACTTAAGTAATAAGGAGTAAGTATTGTAAAAATGATGGTATTTTGCATAAATGTAGATACTTGTAATTTTCCTTCTAATTTTTAGGGAATAAAGCCAGTATCATCATGGTGCATTGCACTAAATTCAGTCACGAAAGTCATGGGGCATAAGAATTTACAACACCACAGAATGAGAAAAGAAAAGAAAAGAAAAGAAAAGAAAAGAAAAGAAAAGAAAAGAAAAGAAAAGAAAAGAAAAGAAAAGAAAA
>JAWWEU010000040.1:38361047-38426916 GCA_035583155.1 Acropternis orthonyx | reverse complement strand
GAAAAGAAAAGAAAAGAAAAGAAAAGAAAAGAAAAGAAAAGAAAAGAAAAGAAAAGAAAAGAAAAGAAAAGAAAAGGGAAAAGAAAATAACTAAGTTCTTTAAATTACTCCAGGACCTAGGGTTTTAATGAAATAACTATCAGGAAAAGCTGGTTAAAAATGTTCCAGCTTTCAGAAACAACAATTATTTTGTAGCTTGTGGCTGTCTGGATGGAATATATTTATTTATCAAAACAGCAAAGTAAAATTAAACTCATTAGATGTGAACCACAACATTAATAAAAGAACATTGCTGTAATGTCAAGCACTCAAAGTTTAATTCGGTCTCTTTTCTGAGGCTTTATGACAGTCTCTGAGTCACATATTTTTTGCAGGTAGCTATGCTTATCCGGTGCCTAGGTTACTTTTTTTAAGAAATTTAAAAGGTTTATCCCTCCTACTCTGTGAATGCTCTAGAATTTACATACCTTATAGAGCAGATTCTTAAAATCAAATTACTGTTTTCATGATGAAATTTTTTTTCAAGATAATAAAATCCACTGATTTTATACATCTAATAATATATCCAATAATGGATCCGATCCTCATTTCTCCAACATCCCCCCCCCCCTTTTTTTTAATTTAGAGTAAGTAGTATTGATTTTAAATTCCTATATACCCAAGTACATCTTCCACTAAATTCCATTTTCCTGCCTTCCTGGCTCATTTCTCAACCATTCCCAGTTCTCTTGAGCTAGGATTACTGGCTGATTCTACTGGCAGTTATGTTGGCAGCTCTACATCTGCTGTGCAGATACCCAGTTCCTTATTAAACCTGTTTTCCCCAGAGCTCCCTGCCAATTCTGACTCTTTTTGTCTAGTCAGTCCCAGTTTCCCACTCCATGTCCAATTTTTATGTCCTTTCACATCATCCAGGTTGACTATTATTCCACCACCTTTGCTGTCAAGCCTCAGTCATTCCCTCCTCAGTTCAGTGCTGACCAATTTTCTCCCACGCTGATACTCTTTTGTCCATTGGGGATGCGGCAGAGTCCCAGCTGGGACACCAAACAGATGAGTTACCAAAAGCCATCACAGCAAACTCTTTTTCTGTCTTTGTCATCTTGCAACACAAAGTCTATTGAGTCACTTCACAGGAATACTATAACTTTATCACAATCACAGGAGTTTTGAGAAGCCAGAGCACACTCAGCAATGACCACAAATGGAGTTATTAACAGATCCATCCCTTTCCTCTGTAAATTCTGCTTGTTTTCAAAAGTCTTAGGGCTTTGCTAATTCTTAGTGGATATTCACAGGGATGACTACAAACACATTCTGTTCAGAACTGGCAATCTCATTGCTATGCAGAAAAACTTACTTTACCTAAAAGAAAACTTTCAAATATGATTTGTAGTTTTGTGTTGAGATCTTAAAGGTGTTGGAAAATCCTAGTTATAAGCAAGGATTTTTAAGGAGACAGGAGTTAACCTTTGGGAGTCAGGAAAAGACAGAAAAATCAATACATTAAGTTTTAGTATGTCTTAATATAGGTAACAGTGAAACATGATCCATGTTTCAACAAGAATTTTCAGGTTTTCTTAGAGATTTGAAATTTCTTTTTACAAGTCCCTTGGGGAACAGAATGAACTTCTCTCACTTATTGGATGAACAGTGCATAATACTTTGCATAATGAAATTAAGCAGCCTGAAGTACATGTGAACATGACTAATGAGACCAAATGCAGCAGGAAAAGCAAGCAGATGGCTTGAGTGAGCTGGAACAGAGTAGCAAGGAGAGATCTGAACGTTTTGGGGTTTTGCAGGGTACATACAGACACACAAATACAATCTTTGCATTTCTGTGTAACAGTGCATGTGTCAACACTTTGATGGTCTATCGGCCACAAGTGAGAGCTTGACAGAATACTAATAGTCTGTGTGGAAAACCTTTATGTGTTCTCCATGGAGATACAAAATGCAAACAAAATGGAGGTGAGGGGGTGGGGGGTGTTTGTTTCACTTTGTGTCTTGCTTTTCTAATTGCATAAAAAAGACACTTAAGCTAAAGGTATATTTCTATTGAATTTTCTTTCTCCACTAAAAGCCTGTTTCTCAGATGCCTCCCCAGTAGTATGAACGTTTGAGGGAAAATGCAGAAAGAGAGAGAAAGAAGGCAGCAGGTAGTAAAAGATGATGGGAGAAGGCTTTCTTATCACGAAAGGTCAATGACCAACTTATGAAGGATGCTACCAGAAACACTGGAAGATGAAGATAAATTCAGTTTGCTCTCACTGCCTTCTGGGAAAAACCAAATCTGTCCACAGAAAAGACTGACTCTTCATTTCTATAATTTGAGCTAAAAATGAGGGTTACAAGACAGCCTCTCCTTGAGAGGTATTTCTTGGCTGGAGGTACAGCTCCACTCTGCATGAAACACATACTGACACTGGATATTTACATCTGCAAATTTAAGGGATTGCTGCCAGTTATGTTATAAAAAACAAGCAGATTCCAGGAGAAAAAGCATAAAACTGAACAAATCTACAATGTCATCCTGCTGTTGTCTCTACAAATGACTGGGATAAAATACCTTTGGATGTGTATTTTCTGACACCTTAATTGCTGGCTTTTTCAGTAGAAAATTTTATTTGATGTTTTGAAAGAAAACAAGAGACACTACCTGGGACTCCAATATTAGGATACTTTGCCAACAAAGTAATTTTGACCAATGTTCAGAAGAAAACTATTTAATTTTTCTGCACCTGTCAATAAGTATAGTAGTCTGTTTCACTGTTAATAATGCTAGGTAGGTGTAGCCTATCTACCACATATTTGAATGTTACGTGCTCCAAATATTCAGTGCTCACAGTGCAATCTACTAGTGTGGAATCTTTTCATTACCAAAAGAGACTGTAAAGGTACAAGATTCAAACATTCTTTAATCCCTTCAGCTAGTTTTCAAAATGTATCTCTTCTTTGTGTACACTGGTCTCTCTTTTTTAAAAGTTCAAAATATTCAGAAACATACAGTTTGAATAATTTAATGGAGCATCACTATTCACCTAAAAAAAACAGAAACAAAACCCACAGACCGCTAAACTTCTCCTGGTTCTGGAAGACAGCAGGGATATTTCTTTACTATTTTTGCAGGAGTTTTGACTGTATTTTTTATCTTCTGTACTAAAGAAAAACCAATTGTTTTTCAGTCTGAAGTGTACTGAAGTTATCTCCACTCTGAAACAACCACCAGAGTCTCTAATAACCTTGCACCTACAGACAAGCAAGATCTTTCAGTCAGCCTTGACCTAAATTTATCAGGTGACATATGCAGAGATTTGGATGATCTTTTCATTTTACTCCAAATGATTCTTAGTTACACTGAAGCACAATATTTAAGCTCCACCCCAAAAACATTATGAAGTGTTTGTTACATGATAAATGACCTGAAGTATGAACTGCACTACACAAACATCATTCCAGCCAGTATTACTTATATCAGATCTCCCTCTGATCTTCTATTTTAAATATTGGCTGTTATTCAAACTATCAGAAAAATTCAGCTTATATCACTGTCCTTGTACCTTTCTAACATAACTTGTGTTAATTTATGAGTACCTATCACACTATTAATGAAAACATGAGGTTATTGATCTCAGTGCCTTTTATCATCCATCCAAACCACATATGCAATAGTTCTGTGAGGAAAAGTATCAACTTAAAATTCCTATCTCGACAGTGGTTTAAAAATTATACTTTCCTTATGTAAAGCTGTTTGTCAATAACTTCAGTTGCAAAGCTGAGTTTCTGTGATCTCCAATAATTTCTATCAAAACAGAAGGCTTAAACTCACAGCCAGAACGACTTCATGAGAGGAAAGTCCTGCTTATCAAACCTGATTTCCTTCTATGACAAGATAACCCTATTATTCAATCAAGGGTAAGCCAGTGGATGTCATCTTTTTGGATTTCAGTAAAACTTTGAACACTGTCTCTCACAGGATCCTTCTGGACAAAATGTCCAGCACAGCTGGATAAACACATCATGTGGTGGGTGAGCAACTGGTTCACAGGTCAAGCATAGAGGGTATTACTGAATGGGGTGACATCAGAGTGGTGACCTGTCACTAGTGGGGTTCCACAGGGCTCCATCCTGGGCCCTGAGCTATTCAACATCTTCATAAATTACTTGGGACACAGGACTGGAAGGGATACTAAGCAAGTTTGCAGATGACACAAAGCCAGAAGGAGCTGTTGACTCCCTCGAAGCCAGAGAGGCCCTGCAGAGAGACCCGGACAAATGAGAGGACTGGGCAATCACCAACCATAGGAAGTGCAACAAGGATTCTGCACCTGGGATGGGGCAACCCTGGATGTTCATACAGACTGGGAAGTGAGATGCTGGAAAGCAGTGCCATGGAAAGGGACCCGGAGGTCCTGGTCAATGGCAAGTTGAATGTGAGTCAGCAGTGCCCTGGCAGCCAGGAGAGCCAAATGTGTCCTGTGGGGCATCAGGCAAAGCATCACCAGCTGGGTGAGCGGGGGGATTGTCCTGCTCTGCTCTGCACTGGGGAGGCCTCACCTTGAATATTGTGGGCAGTTTTGGGCACCACAATGTAAGAAAGACATTAAGTCATTAGAGAGTGTCCAAAGGAGGGCAACAAAGATGGTGAAGGGCCTTGAGGGGAAGCCATTTGAGGAGTGGCTGAGGGCACTTGGTGTGTTCATCCTGGAGAAGAAGAGACTGAGGGGAGACCTCATTGAAGTTACAACTTTCTTGTGAGGGCAAGAGAAGAGGCAGACACTGATCGCTTCTCTGTGGTGACCAGTGACAGGACCTGAGGGAATGGCCAGAAGTTGTGTCAAGGAAGGTTTAGGTTATACATTTGAAAGAGGTTCTACACCCAGAGGGTGGTTGGGCACTGGCACAGGCTCCCCAGAGCAGTGGTCACAGCACTGAGCCTGACAGAGCTCAAGAAGTGTTTGGATGATACTCTCAGGCACTTGGTGTGACTCTTGGGGATGGTCCTGTGCAGGGCCAGGGATTGAACCTTGTAGGTCCCTTCCAACTCAGCATACTCTGATTCTGTGATTTTAGGTTTGGTATATTGTATATATGAAAAGTAGCAAACCTAAAGGAAGCTGGTAGGAGCAAAGTGCAAAACAAACAAAAGAAGGTGGTTCTTTGCCCAAGAGGTGAAAGATTTATGAAACTCTCAGAAATGTATTGCAGGGTACAAGAAAATTTTAAAAAGTTCTATGGGAAACTGAACAAGAACTTAGAAAAGAGATTCATTACAAGGTGGAGATAGCATACCAGGTTCAGGAAATCCCTTGTGCTGAAAACAGTTGGAGGCTGGGAATTTTCAAGAGACGTGTGATTTATTCTCACTCTATTCCTCCCTCCTCGGGAAATTTTCTACAGCTTGTTGGAGATAGGATGCTTAACACTGTAGGTTCAAGGTCTGAATTCTTGGAACCACTCTTCAGTTTCAATGAGTTGCTCTGAATTTGTCTATACTTTTGCCTAAGCACTTATGGAAAGATGTTACTTATTAACAATCTTTTTGCTTTTGCTACATCTCAGATCATTAACTTTTCTATTATGGCAAAAGCAGGCTGTGACTGACATCTTGGTTTTTGCAAGAACCATTTTTCCTCCACGTGAATGTCAAAGCATGCAATTAAAAGCAAGAATCAATAGTTCACTACAGAGCAAAAACATCAGATTTACTTATATTGTGCCGACTCCTATCCTCAAACTCGCATCCCGACCTCTCGTACCAACCCAATTCCATACTGATCAATTCATTTACTTGCTACTAAAGAACAATTTCCAGCTTAAAACTATGAGCGTGACCTTCAACTTATGAAAGGCATAAAACACAAGATCAATCTGATCCTATAGAACTCTCTGCAGAAGGAAAGTAAACAGGTTTTTTTTTTTCATGCCACAAGTGAAAATAATCCAAATACATAAACTAAGAAGCTGACAAAGAATGGGCAAGTTTTTGAGGTTCTGTCTTCCAGATATGTGTACTTGCTCAATTAGCAATTATTAAAGTCAGCTGAATTGGCCAGATGACAACTTGTAATGCCAAATTGATAGTTTAATGTTCTTTGCCAATATCAAGCTGATGTACAGTGTGCCACTCTGTACCTAAAAAGCTCAGCATGTCCTTTTTAAGATGAGAAAACAATCTTCTCAAAGCTCTGGTAATAAGCACTCACAGTTTATCAAGATTCTGTACATCATCTCAGGTTTAACTTTCTTCAAAACAATAGTTTATTAGCCAATTAGGCTGGAAAGAAGCATTTTCCCCTCTAAACAGCTTTGATGAGTCACCATTCTTCTCACACACAAAGTAAAAAAAAAAAAAAAAAAAAATCCACTTGCCAAGCATTGTTTTCCAACTGCAACATTTAATGGGAAGGTTGTCATTTCCTCCGGCAAAAATGCTGTACCCATAAATAAAATCAGAAAAAAAAAAAAAACACAGTCAAATTAGAAATCTCCTACAGCATGAACTTATCACATGCACCCAGGCAGAGCTCTCTTGCAACTAGGGATCAGATAAAGGTTTTAATTAGCTCCCTTGAAAATTGGTGTTTGCATTTAAAACATATAACAAGTTCATCACCACTTGATCATCCATTTTCCAGAAAGCTTCTTTGTCAGAATACACACTCTACACCTACACGCATGAAGCAGTCAAATCATGGTAAATTACAACACAGCATCATTTAAGAATGGGAACTCTTTGTATGTTAAGCTTGGTGTTCCTACTGTCCACCTGGGCAACACAGCTCAGATAAAAAGTTTTTACAGTTGCACTTATTTGGAAACAGGAAAACATCCCAGTAAACTCACAACAGTGAAACAAATTACAACACACGTGAGATTTTAAAATTAGTTCAGACAAACAAATACACAGCACAATTAATTCTGCCTTGGCAGAGGAAAGAGTGCAAGGCCCACACATTTTTCCAATCTGTACTTCTGTTGTTAACTGTTACATATATGTAATGTATACCTACATACATACATACATACATATATGTATACACTATTATATGCATATAGGTTAATGATCATAAATGTATTAATAACCAATCCAGAATTCCAGAATAATCCAGATGTGATAAAGATACCATTTTAAATAATTTTTATTTGTCTTTGAAGTACTGCTTTCCTAACTATAAGGGAAAACCTGTCACCTAATAGGAGAGGAAACTAGTCCGTATTGCCTCTGTGCAGGTGTAGATGACATGTAGTTTTATAGTCTTTTAGTTTTGACCTTAACAAAACATTTTGAAAAACAGGACCTTATTGTAGATATTTTTATTTCTCTCAAAACCCAAAAGAGAAAGTAAATAATCAGATACAAATTTTTTATTGCTTGATTACTTGAGTGCCAGAATTAAGTTCATACTCATTGGTATAGTCCCCATGTGATAAGCAAAATGTCACAGATAAGGGCCTTTAAGCTACTACTTCAAAAATACCACCAAAAAAAACCCCAAAAGACTGTTGAAAGCACATGAAAAATCTACTTATTTTTCTACAGATTTCCTGAGGTTTGTCAATATTAGGTGCTAAGACTTCAAAGGCGTGAAGTAATGTGTCATAAAAACAATTGCTTTCTGAGAACCTCCCACAGAATATTAAGTGATACAAATAATATTACTTACCAGAGAAATAATAACACAATGTCACCAAAACTTCCAAAAACCTCAAATGCCCACTGACATAATCAGTTCATAATTATACAACATTTATATTAATATTACTCTTTTTTCCCCTTTCATTTTCAAATTTTCAACCAAATATTTTAACTACAAACACACCCTACCACTTCAGTTCTAGCTGGTCACTTTTTGGCTATCTCTAAACAGTGGTATTCAGAAGGACACTGAAGTTGCAGATACTGTGGTGGGCTGACCTCGGCCAAAAACAAAGCACCCACCAGCCACTCATTCAGACCACTTCCAAGCAAGAAAAAAATTGAGACAAGGTCAATTAAGAAAGTGAAGTAAAAAAAAAGAGGGAGAAAATACACAAATGAAGCAAAGGCAACTCCTCCCTCCCATGAGCAGCCCAGTGCTTACACAGCCTCCAAAGCAACAATTACTTTGGAAAGACCATCCCCAGTTTTTATTGCTGAGCATGCCATTCTAAGGCACAGAATAACCCTTTGTCGATATGGGTCAGCTGTCCTGGCTGTTTTCCCTCTCAAGATCTTGCACACCCCCAGCCTACTTGCCATGAGCAGAGTTTGAGAAGGCCTTGCTGTGCAAGCACTGTTCAGCAACAGATGAAACACTGGTATGTTATCACCACTGTTTTAGTCGCTAACCTAGAACAGCTGCATATAAGCTGAGATGAAGAAACCTAGTTCCATGTGATCCAGACCCAACACAGATATATGTTACAGTTCACAACTCAAGTTTGCCAGGATGGCGACTGCACCCAGTGACCCTTCCCCATTTTCTTTCTCCTATCATTTCCACCCTGGTTTCCAGGCCCAGTGATGAACAAGCAACCAGGACACCCAAGAGCACTAGTAGCCTAGCTCCCACTACTGAGGTCACAGTCCTTGAACTTGATGTCACTTCTGCTGCCACCGGTCTCATTATCTCATTATCATCCATTTGGCATTACACTTTCCAAACTGCAGCATAAGAAAAATTACTTAACCGTCTCTGCTCCAGCTAGTATGTTATAAACTTTATAAACATCTCATGTCTGCAACTGCATCACCCCACTTCTACCTCTTTTTTTTGTTTTTTTTTTTTTGTTTTTTTTGTTCTTCCTGCTTCTGCCAATTTCTTCCCCTTAATTTACAGCTTGTCACAACTTGTCTAGTTCTTGACAATCTCGTTCCTGGTGCACTTGAGACCTCTCAGCTTCCTTCTACTCCATGCATTTCTTCAGTTTCTCAAAAAAATCCAACTAGCATTCAGTCCACTAAAGAACTACTCCATCATATCCTCTGCTGGTGTTTCCAAGTTGGTGCTTTGTGCTTGAATGGGAGTCATGCAGGTAAGAACTTAATAGTGACCCTTACTGATATAAATGCAACTTGTAAAGTTTGTGGCAATACGTATGCAAAAAGAAGTGGAAAGATGGTGAAATAAGTAATTCTAATTCTCACACCATTTCAAAGTTTACTTCAGGGATATTGTAACATGGACGAAACAACACTTGAGGCAAAACTTGACTTACAGTATGAATGGTATATTAAACTGCATTGAAGAACACAGAAGGTTGACTCGCTGCCATTTTGTCAGTCTATACTGAACTGAAACAAACTAAATAAGTAATTCATAATACAATAGTATTCTCAGCAGTTGCACATGCTGTCCAGGCTATTTAAATATTCTATAAATAATTGCTCAGAAAGGCACAACTGACAATGTGCATAGACTGGATGATGAATCATCAGGTAGTTTAAGTAAAATTTTCCTTGATTAACTGTTTTGTTTTCAAACCACCTGCACTGTATTGTTTGATGTACCAGGACAGATCAAATTGTTCTCAGTCTTTTTCTGAAAACCAGACAAGCTTTCAAATGATAAATTTTATTGTACTATGGAACTGATGCCAAACTGTGTATTCTGTGATTCCAATTATCTATTTTTTGGCCAAGGATTTAATATCAGCCATTGTTAAATACGAAATTAGCCCAGATACATTAGACACTAATAGCATTGTGTCCTATGGAATCAATTTTAGTTTTTGTCTCCCCATCTTCAGAATACATCTATTAATGCTTTTGAAATGCAATTTCTCACTTGAATTTTATTTTGGTCAGCTGGCAACCAAACAGATTACAGCTGGAGTATTTTCAGACAGAGGCATAAATGAACAAAGCCCACTGATTTGAGTCAAAACATACCTGACTTCCGCCACTGTAAATGTTGCCAGAGCATGCACTTCTTTGTTTAGACCAGCAGATGAGATATTTACATGTCTAAAGATGCACAAAAGCACCTAATGGAGTTTATAAAAGCATCTACATGAATAAGCACCTTATTTCCATGGACTTTCATGGGAGTCAGACACCTATTACAATTAGTCACTTCAATAATGCCTATTATGTTTCTCTTTAAAAGCTCTAAATACTTCTTAACGATATCCTTAATAATGTCAATCAGAAATCTCTTTTCAAAAGGTAAACATCAAAATTTAACACTCAAAGCAATAAAGCAAAATTTAAACTAGGGTAAGAAAAATTTATTAGCTCTATCTTTTGAAAAAAATAATCTGAGGTAACAGAATTAAGCTTCATCTCCAGGTTCTGCAATTGCAAGGTTGTTCCTCCTGGTGTATATACAGTTCTAGATTACTACCTTTAAAAATATACTGCTATATAATGTTTATAATACAGCAAGGTTTTCCCTCATCTTCATGTGATTGCAGATTTTGACTCACTACTAAGGAAGAGTTACAAATTAATCATATAGAAGATAATTTTTTGTAAAGACAGTATTGTGCCATTGCTGACATAAACCCAACACTAATAAACTTGCTAACCACTTGGTCTCACACGTGCATTTGAAGGACCTAAGCTCATCTTTTTTAACTGCTCCTCTAATTGTTGGTGTGTTGATTTTTGGGTGGAGATGAGTGAGGAAGGAATTGCTTACTTCATCTTACATGTGTTTACTGGATCTCAGATCCTTCTCTGCCGCATTTTTCTCAGATAATTAATACTCATTCCTTTTGCAGCTGAATTCCGAGATTCAGTTAAAATCGGTCTTAGCGTGCTGGAAACTGTGCAAATATGCAGTCAAAAGAAAGAAAAAACATTATAGCAATAAATCAAAGAGTTTAAACATTTACTGACATTCTCATTGGAGAATCAGGACACAGCACTTAGTTACTTGCAGTAAATTGCCATGTATGAGTAGAAGTCCCATTTCTGTTGGAAAATCTACTGTAACTCCTATCAAGCAGAGACAGAGGAGTAAAAATGTTACAACAGAGAATGCAAGCTATAAACTCTCATCCTAATGAAGGTATAAAGACAAAATATAAAGAACAGCTGAGAAAAAAATGCACTTGTTTGTAACACTAGGAGACACTTAAGACTGTATTTTACACAGGAAGTAAATCATGAGTCTTTCAATAAACACATACAGCTTTTTCTTTATTAATTACCCAAAACAGTATTTCAAGAAATAATACTCATCAACACATTAAAATTCTGTTTCTGTAAGACTAGCAGAAAAGAATAATATTACATATTTAGCTGTATGCTATTTAGAATTGGTTTTGGTGTTCTCTTCTTTTATATGTTCCAGGAGCAGGCAAAGCTACATTCAGTTCAAATGACACATCCAAACAAGTCACCTCAGAGGCTATTTAAAGCATGCACATCAAATGGGATGAGCCTAGAACAAATACATGCAAGACCAAGCTCTGCTACTATTTCAGGCTGTCTCTTGTGGAGAATGTAGGTGTCAGTTATGAAGATCGTATAAATGTTTTATGTTTTGCACAATCACTATTGATTAATTATGACCTACATTAGCATCCAAAAAACCTCTGCAGTAGGACCCTCTAAGACCGTAGACAGTCATTTCAGGTGAATTACTGGTGTGATCCTACAGAATGTCAGTAAATAAGGAGATCATATCACCACAATAATTACTAAGGTAGTAGAAAAACAAACAAACAAATGAAATGAACAGCAGTGTTGTGTTATCTAATCACAATGTTGTGTTTTTGTAGAGCTTACTTGAGATGTATCCATTTGAAAATACTGAACCCTTCTGATGGGGCTATTCTGATAAATACTATTCAACTTGTGAAAATAAAGATTTATAATATAAAATGCATCTGCTGTTCTGGATATACTAATAACCATCACTATTTTGGCATGGTTTTGTGAATTCTTTGAATACCCATGCTCAGAACAAAACTAATACTATGACAATTTAAAATCTCAGGGCAGGATATTCCAGCTTCATTTAAGTGGCAGAGGTATGGATGTCCAAGGAGCTGTGCTGGAGAAGAGGGCAGTGTGTTGTCACAAAAGCTTTTTGCAGCAGTTAATACTGGAAGCCTTCATAAAACCATGGTCGAAACTAGAGTAAGCTTTACTCTAAGAAATTGCTAACAGTAATTAAAAATGACCCAATTATTTCTGGAAAAAAATAGCTCTTTAAAATTTAAAGTTGAAATATATAGATAGGAGGAGAAAAAGAGCAAAATGATGATGTATGAAAATGCAACAGCATTTTAGTTGAAAACAGGAAAATTGAATATCAGTTTTTATTGTCTTTCAATGAAAGAACATAATAAAACAAACTAGTGTAATTGTTTATTAACAAGTTTTTCCATAAATAGCATCTATGTTTTAATTACACTGTTAAAGTTATGTGAAGAGAACTTATTGTTAGATACTGTTTCTTTACAACCATTCTCAATATTACTCATTAAACTAGCATGTCACTGAGATAAATGAGCATTCTTATCCTATTCCTTTAAATCACTGCAACATCTGTAGAATTCCTTAGCACTGATTTAACTATGGTGTAGCTGAAAATGTAGTGAGCTGAGCATCTTCATCCCTTTCACCACAACCTCTCTGTGGAATTGTGAGAGTAGAGACTTGCATAAGAGTCCCATATAGACCTATGAACCTTTCTATTACCATAACAAGGTTTCTTACTTGCTGTTATTTTTCCTCTGGGAACTTATTTGTTAGTGAAAGGCTTTCCCTCCATATAATTTAACTAACGCCTAAAACGATTGTTCATAAATACTTAGAATCATGAAAACAACAAATCCTTTACAGAGAACACATTATTCTGAGAAAAATAAGGCTATTTTTTTCTAATAATAGATGCTGTGACACAGGCTTCATTAGTTACTTTTTGTTACAAATAAAACTTCCAAAGAAAAAAATAGTCAAGAAAGAACCCAAAATTTAGAAGGAATGGAGCTACATTTCTTAGGTCTTCTCAATGATGAGAGGCCACTAAAATTAAAAAAAATACAAATACTGGCTCCTGACTCTACTGAGAGCCTTAACACACAGTGTCTGCAAAGAACAGTACGTATTAAAGCATTCAGTAGTACTACCAACCTGGCTAAACCCTGTTCAGCACAAAGGCTGCACAAATGAGCTGTGTAACTCTGGCTGTGATCAAAACTGACTTTATAGTTACTATGTAAAATCTGTTTTCTGGGACTTGTACCCCCTTTCACTGTTATATCCAGCTCCTGTCTCTTGTCTTAAACTGGACTCCCATGCCACTGGCATCATTGGTCATTACACACACTGATCACCCCACATGATGTTACAGTGGTCCCACAGCCAAAGCAGATGTGAGCTCCATGAGATTCTCCAACAAGCACAGGTGTTAAGCTTCTGTTTTAAAGTTTTCATCTGCTTCTCAAAATGTAGGATGTTTGCCACTGTCTGTAAGCTTACACAATCAGTTTCATTAAGACTTACTGAACTGTTTTCTACCACTCAAGAAGACAGTGAAGTGTCTTACTCGGTAACAGCCTAGAAGCTGTAAGTCTAGCACAGCTCTGACACTTTCTTGGAGTAACACGAGCTGGTACTTCAAATGGGATGAAGAGGCACCATGATGGATTCCTTGCAGTATGCAGGCCTGAGCAAGTTAAGGACTATTCTGTTACACCACATTTTCAGCCACAAGGAGCCAGAGAAACTTTGTGAAAGCTTGGCCACCTCTGTTATATGCTCATATCCTGCTGTCTTGTAGATGTTATTCAACAGAAATTTGGCAAACACATGAGCACACACAAACTCATGCACAGAAGCTCTCAGGAAGCCAAATGACCCATGATGCTTTCATGATCTTTTTCTTGGCTATGAAGATTTAATCAAACAACACCATTCCCCAAAGTAACAGAAAATAAGTGATTAACAAAAAAAAAAGGACAAAGGACACCTCAGAAAAATCCCTGCAATCTCTCAAGATAAGCAGTTCTGAACTTTGCTCTGTCCTTCTAAATTAATACACTGAAGACTTTTACACTATGATTACAGCATCTACTATCAAAAGTCATGCAAAAGGAGCCAGAATTTTTCTTAGTACTGAATTATCAGAATTAAAAGTTTCTTTTGAAACACCAAGCTGAACCACATTAGTGGCCCAGCATCTGGCGAGTAATGCAACACATTATGGAGTACCTGAATTATTCATAAGCTTGAAAGACACTGTACTCATTCCAAAAGGTGAAAAATATCCCCACTAATAATTATATCATACAGACAAAGGAGGTCAACAATGCTAGAAGAAGTTACCTAATGTTTGTGTTAGGCAAACAAATAAAAAGTAAATCGTAATTAAACTTTGACTTCTCACTTTTTTTCCCCTTTCAACCTTTTTCCCTTAACCCAAACGTGGCTAGAATCATTCCCTGTCACTTTGTGGTCTCAGCAGAACAAATTCTTACAGTGCACTAGTACACTGTATTACCTTTTACCAGCCTTCTATTTCACTCAATCGCTGAATCTGTGGTCGCCTCCAATGAACATCTTTCTCCTCATGGCTCAAAAGCTTTTTCCTCTCCCTTACCTCACCTTACCTTTCATATTGCTTTAGGTGAGAAATTTCAGTCACCCTTCTTCTCATAGCAGGGAACTCAGTTCTACCCCACTACAATACCTGCACCCCATGACCTGCCTCGCTCTTGCTTCCTCTGTATTGTCTGTGCCTGCCTAGTGAAAGCCTTCCCTATTGCTTTATTTCTTTTCCTCTGTTTTCTTCTTGCACTGATCTCTGCTCTTGCTATTGGACTTCTAAGTTTTCACTCTAGAATGCTTCATTTCTTCCTGACTGAAATCACACCTTCAACTTATCTTTGGGGAACAATCTCCCAACTGATATTTTCCATTTTTACCTTTCGGTCTTCCAAGACTCTGCTTAATCTGAACACTAGCTTGACTTAAGACACAAAAGAGAAGTTAGTATGTTCTTTCAACAAAGATTGTAATATGAAGTTTAAAATCTATTCTTACGTCTTTTTTTTTCCACAGAATTGATTAGACTAAAACATGACCAAATAAATTATGCTGCTACATTGAACAGCTGCCTAATTATGTATAAGTAGTGTATTATAAGTAAAAACTTACTTCAAAGTTTTGTGTATGGATTTAAGATCTAGAGTGTCCTGCTGTTTGATTCAAATATATTTTATTCCTACAAAACATTTGTTCTTTGTAAACACCTATATACATATAGATGGGTTGGATTAGCAACAAATACACTAGTTTTGTGTCCATGATGGTCAGAGTAGATGATGACAAAACGTGAAGATAAAAACTCTGTACTTAAGTACAAATAGTAAAAGATTTTTCACCTATATGAATAAAATACTAACAAGAAAAATGAGAAAGGGATCACAATGGAGTGAAAATGGTACAGAATTTAGGATTATGCTGAAAATATTGAATGCAGGGATAAAGATGGATAACAGGAGTAAAAATTATAAATAATGAGTTAATTGCAAAACTCAGAGAGGAGAGAGGCTCAAGAAGACTAAACTGAAGGTGACAAGACGGTCTCCAGCCCAAAGTCTGAAAGAACAGGAAGACAGTATTTCAGGTAGCAAGATCAGTATCTTGTCCTATAGACACAGAAATGAGTAGAATAGCATAGAGCAGCAAAGCAGGAGAGAGGAAAAAGCAATCAGATATCAGATCAACAGATGGTTGGAAAGCTTTTTAATACTATCCATTTTTTAGCGAAAGTTTTCAGAGAAAAGTGTATTTAATTTAAAGATATACAGGTCAAGGGAGGATGAGCAGGTACATCATACTACATAAATTCTGTTGCTTTCTTCCAAGTTCTGGGGTTTATTGACATTGCAAATGTGGGAGATCTCACATATCCAAAGTTTAGAAAAGCATTTTTCACATCAGGCCACATGGGAAATCATTAGTCAGTTGACATAAAATTAGGATTAATATCAGATGTATTAGGTCAATAAGTAACTAAAGAGAAAATGTTTCAAGAATATTCTGAGTTGGAAGGGATCACAAGAATCATCGAATCTAGCTTTAAAGTGAATGGCCCATACAGGGATCAAACCTACAACCCTGGTGTTATTAGCACCATGTTCTAGCCAAATGAACTAATTTCACTGAAAATGAACAGCTTAGTGATGGAAAGTTTCAGGCTAGAGGGAAGTTGTCAAGAGAGTTCTTCAATGATAAGTCTTGGGAGAAATCTTGTTATTTTTGTAATTACTTTGGCCAAAGTATCCATACTATATAAGTGAACTATCATGATAATTCATTTTTGGGAAGATAATCAATACCGAGGAGCATTGGGATATCCTTATGCAAAGAACTAGATGACTTTGAGAACACGAATAATACAAATGAAATAAAAATCTATCTTATAAATGGCAAGGCCATCCCCCTAAGGACTAATAAAAACATTTCTTACATAAGCCATAATTTCATCAGTTGAAAATTACTGAGGTGGAAAAGGATCAGTCATAGGATTTAACTATGAGTTGTTAGTGTTACATGGACAATGCAACTCTAAGCTGCATCAAACAAGATTTTTCAGGAGAGAAGATGCTGATATGGGGGAAATCTAATCATCAGTATCTCTAAATTGGCATAGAATCCTGTTCACTCATGTTAAAGACTGATAAGCTTAAATTGGAAGAGGTGCAGAAAAGAGGTGCCAACATGATCAGAGAAATGGAAAATATATCTGACAAAAAGAGATTAAAAATGCTTAAGCATATCTGGTCTGGTGAAATGAAAGTCAAGAGAAAATATGCCAGGAAACTGAATAGTGGAAGAGAGGGAAAAATTATTTAGTCTAGGGGCCACAGCTGGCAAAAGAACAAATAAAATATAAGGCGGTCATGAATAAAGTTAGGCTGTAAATTAAAAAAACAGAAGTCTAAACATTAAAACAATGAGAATCTGTAACAGCCTCAGACTAAAGAAAAGTATGCAGCTTCCATCCCCTGCCCAGAATTAAACCTAGTTGGACCATGCTTTACAAGCCCATAAGGTGGATCAATATGAAGCGCTACTTGAAGAATAAGGAGCTGGATTTGGCAGCCAAGGAGATCCCTACCCATCTAAAGTTTTTAAAATTCCTTAAATAGCAACTAGCATTTTTCAGGAGCAGCTATGTATAAAGAAGAATAAATAGAAGACAACAGAAGATGTCTTCTGTTTACAGAATCATACAATGTGTTTCCATAGACTAAATGTGCTAATTAAAACAATCTATTTAACTTTTTTCTAGAACTCACTACCTCATGCCTCCGAGATATTTGTGATCTTTCCATTTAAACTACATATTATAACTGAACTCTTAAGTGACATTTTCATATACTTGAATATCAACTCTGCATTATATAAAGCATAATATATAGGAAAAAGATTACCCAGCACCAGTCATGATGAATTCAATTTCTGAGATCACAAATTTAGAAATTATCCTCTTATCAATATATCTACACTCCTAATTGTTCAAAACCAGAATAGTTTTATGGGCACAGTAATTTTGCTTTGTTTTTTACATAACTGTTCAGGCATAGTATAAAAGATGCTGTCAGTTGTTGCAGTCTAAATGAACAGAGGGGAAAAAATAACTTCACAACACCACTGCATATGTGCACCACTCTTTCATCAACAGCAACTTTTCAGAACAGCGTCACACATGTGATTTATTCTTGTGGAGGTAAGAACTCTCAAAAGTCAAGTATTTACTTTTCATAAAGAAAGAGTCTAATCTAACTCTACATTAACTCAGGCAGTTCAGTTATCATAGACTCTTGTGAAGGAACAGGAATGATTGAGGAGTAAGGAGGAATAAGGGTCAGTGAGACCTTGCCAGTCATATCCTTTATGGTAAGGTCAGGACTTTTTATTGGACCAAAAGAAGAGCCAAGAACTCTCTGGGAAAGCCATCATAGAAGACGTTTGATAAGGAATTGTCAAAGCCAAATTAGTAATACAACTGTTGATTGAACAGCATCTTGACTAACTGTCCCCAGCTCAGCCTCTGGGCTGTGACAGCAGTGCATTTTCCCATCCTGTATGTTTGGTATTGCCATATTGATAGAGCATTTACCAGCCTGCACTGCTCACAGCACCAGGCACCTGACTGAAAGGTAAACTCCCAAAACTGGTTTGCAAATTCATATACTATCACTAAACATCTTTCTTTTAAATCAATTGTGCACTTCCCAGACCAAGCCCATGTCTTACCTTCAGTTGCCTATTGCAACAGTTGCTTATTTTATTTGAACTTTAAGTAAATTCATAAAGACATATATCAAAAAACAAACAGAGGCTGAGAAAATAGACCATTACCAGTAGTGATAGAGCCCGTTTTGAGCCTAACATAAGGTAAATAAGGAAAGGCAACCTTAATAGCAACATCAGAGATCCACTGTTTGTACACAAATACAAGAAAAAGAGTAAACAACTATGTACAAACAACTTCATTCAGAAAACAATTATCTGTTTGACTATACACAAGTACACTGTCTCCAACACTGCCCTACAACAAACAGATACTCACACTTCTGCCACTACTATGAGCATAAGAGTTATTTCCCAATACTTCCTGACTGCACTGAAGTAACACAGCATTTATATGTGCTAAGGGATAAAGAATACAGCTCAGTGTCTTCAGCTCAACCCGCTCTACTAAATAAAACGTCAGAGAACTTGCAGAAACTCTTTGGACTTGGCTTATACAGACATCCATCCTAGACAGCTTCGTGTGGGACTAGGATAGGTGTGTTAACCAAAGACATTCTGCTCTAGCAGGGCTCAAGGATATGCATTAGCAGCTACACTGTGGCCACCACGCTGCTTGCGAAGGGAGAGCTTAAATGCTGTGTTTACACTCAGCTGGCTTCATTTCTCCTACCCAAGATATAATCTGCCCTGCACCCACAGACATAAGTGGTGTCATGGGATGTGCTGCTGTGCTTCTGTACACCCTAAGTGCAAAACTTATCATCACTCCCAATTTCTCTGCTGCCCTTGGCCTTTTCTGCACCACTCTAGACAGAATCGGATAAATTATCATTTTCGTGAGCTCATTTGAGAGCAGAAAAATACAGATTGTATTTTAAAACATGGAGCCCTCCATAATCCACTTTCTGTTAATTTATTTTTTTAGAATTTGCTCTGAATGCTACCTTCCAGGTAATTCACATCTTATCACCAGCCATCTAGAATAGCTGGCTTGCAAGTGCAATATATGACTTTGATCCTAGATCTCTAAAAATGTAGAATGATTTTAAAAAATCACCTTGATAACTAAACCCCAAATTTACATTTAAATGAGTTATTATTTGAAAAAAAGCACATCACACAACTGTATCATGTTATTGTAAAACTGTTAAAACATTTTAGAGCTTGCCTACTTTTACATAGCTCTTGGATATTGACTTTGATCAATGCTCAGCTATTCCATTTATTAAAATCTGCCATTTCATCTGCAAGACTTATATGTGTTTAGTATTGCAGCTTCATCAAGATCTCTTAAATAAGTTTAAAAAAAAAGGTGTTGGATAAATATAATCATAGGCATAATACACTGCTCAGTGTTTTCCCAATAAATCCTTAGATCAGTATTGCTGAGAAAAATTACTAGAGAATTGCATTTACTTCTGCTCTCACTTAAGTGTTCTATCTTATTTCTGGCACTTTCTAATCAGCTAATTGGTTTCAACCTTGTTGGGCTCTGCAAATGCAGGCCACGCAGCGTATACAAAGAGAGCAGCTGGTCCCATAATGTCATTGTACAGTGCTTCACCTCTTGAATGAGATTTATCTCCCTGATCCAGTCTGTCACATGATCTGAGGAAAAGAATAATTCCTAGAGGTTTTTTTACTAAGAAAAATGAGTAAATCATAAACACAGAACAATTTCCACTAAGTGTGGAAACACTTGAATGTGCTGAGTATTCACATTTTTCTTAGGACAGTAGGAAACTAATTTGTTTCCTTCCTGGGCCTTTTAAATAGATGATGTTGTTATCTCAGGTGACATGCCAGCAGAAAGCTAACATGCAGCAGAAGCAGTACACAATACTAATGAAACACTCCAGAGGCAAATCTGGTACACACTGTCACTAATTCAAAGTTTATGGTAGGTTTTCTTATCAGTAAAGCCACCTTTTCCATTTTCTCTTTCTCTACTGGCTTTATCCATACTAAGCTCAAAGGAACAAGAAAGCTCTTGGACATGGCTTGCTGAATATTGGCATGATTAATACCTGCTCCCTGACAGCTGTTTGAATTGAGGTGTTCTCTCATTGTAAACAGCCTGGACTGTGCTCGTACTGAGGTCTGGCTTTTGAGGAAGGTCTTCTCACACGCACAAGAGAGTGGCAGGAGAGAGTGGCTGCGAAACCACTCTCCATGCTTGCCCTACTTTCTACAATACCTGGTATGCCACAAAATAAGCCTGAGCAGTCATGGTCAGGATTAAAGCATTAGGGATTTTAAAGTAATGCTAATTCTGAACTAGCAACAGGTGCCAACAATTTTTTCCATATTTAATAAAGCACTGTTTAGGTTTAGTCAGCATCACAAGTCAGCATCACTCCAGCTGAAACACAAATGAAGCCCCATTGATTATGCACAACAGCACAAGGGCCAATAATTGAACGTTTTCGGAAAAAAAAAATCTCTTTGACTAATTACAGGCCTGTGGCCTGGGGTCACCAAAGATTTCTTAGCAAATCTAAATTGTCTTTTTAATGTAGTCATCACAGCATCTCCATGACGAAGGCAAGTATTGTTGCCATTTCCAGGACAAAATGACAGGAAAAGATGATGGCATGAAGTGATCCAATAACATAACATAGCAATTCCTACTTCTTATAAGCAAGGGTGCTTTTCTTCACACACCTCTCTCTGTTCAACCAGGATGTATCTTCTGCTACTTCTGTTGCCTAAACGCATATCAGATACCTGGGTGGATTAATGGGAAGGAGCCCTATGCTGAAAGCCATTGTTTTATAAGCCTTGTCCTCTCCTGTGCCCTGCAAATGCAAATGGGTTGCCACTCACCATGAACTGGAGGCATCTGCCACGATGGTTTCCCCACAATTTAGCTGGAACTGATGAGTACATGGACAATGTTTGGGAAAAGAACACACAAGATCAAGGTTAGCTCTTAGTATTTAATTTGATGTGCACTGCTTACACCAGAAATTGCAACAAACCTCCAAGTTGAACTACTGGTGTTCACCTCAAAAAGTATCTTCATATGACCAAAGGAAATAAACATTTTTAAGGAACACTTTTATTAATTATAGCAATTCACAGCAGAGGGTCCTAAAATATTGTCTCAGCCATGCAATTACACACTTGATTTCATTTTTTTCTCCCCCCACCCCAGAAAGTCTCTGACAGGTTGCAGCGCCTGACTTTTCATGATACAAAGCAAGACTGGTTTTCCGTGGCTCTGAAAAGTCAAATCTCTCTAGGGAGATAATTTTTCTTCCTATTGCATCTCCTTTTCCTCTCATCATATCCTGTGCGCACTTCAGAAGCACAAGACACCTTCCTGTTTTGTGCTGAGTATCATTTTTTGCTCAATTTCTAATCAGCCATTTGTTAAGGGAGCTGCAAAAGTACACAAAGGCAGCAGCTGTTCCCTCGCTGCTGCGAACGTGCAGCTCTCTGAGCAAATGGTGTTTGAGGCGCTGCCCAGAAGCAGCTGCTGATGCTCACTGAGGCCTCCCCAACACCCCAGACTAAATGCTTCTCCTCTGGAATAACTCTCACCCTATGGCATGAACAACTGAATTACTATCAGCACCTTTTTTATATAGTTCATGAAAATTCAAAACACTTTCCCAAGGTGTTACTTTATCAAGACTATAATCTAAAAGACATGGAGGTTGCTTAAAAAAAAAGTAACAAATTTATTTTTTAAAATATTCCACCTGTTTTTCAGCAGAGGTTACTTTACTATTTGGTAATTGTCTATTATAAACACAAAAAAAAATGTAATTAACAAAATTACATGTAATACCTAATGATACACCCACCAAGGCAAGCAAAAATAGAGTACATTCTAAACCACAAGTGAAAGGTACACGAATGTATTAAAGAATGGACAAAAACCCCAGGATAATCTAAAACTAAGATGAAACATCTAGGCTGATACTCTTTACATCTTCTAACACTTCAACAGTTTTTAAATAAGCAATATGCATTAAATCTGATTTCCTCAGTATTCTAAATTTAGTTTAAAAAAGGGGGTGGGGAGGGATAATCAGGTTTAGATGAAAGTGCTCAAACTAACATGGATATAAATAAAGATTCTAGATGGAAGTTGCTGTCATGCTGCTTCTTTAAAGTAGCATCAGTTGAACACACTAAAATACAAGATCCTACAAGACTTCAACAGAACTTTCAATACTTTAAGTAGTATTCCTAGGCGTTTTCGCCTAGTGTCAGCAGAGCTCTCTGACAGATCAAGGCATATGATCATACAAATGAATTTGAGGTATCTTGCTCCAAACCTGTACTACTCAGGAAATGAAACACTGATGCAACTATTCAGCCCCAAGGACGACACAGGATCCTCCACTTAAAAAAAATAATGTGGCTTTTCATGTGAACAGCATTTTTTACTGGACACATACTGTGTACCTGCATACCTTCATTTTTTGGCTCTGTGCTTGAACTGGGCTTAAAATTAATACTACTGGTTTTTGTTAACTAAAGAAACTTTTATATAGAGTATTTTTTACAGTGGAGTATCTCTAGATAAAAGATAGATAATCATGCTACCACTGTGAAAAGTGCACAAGAAATTACCTAGTAATGGGCTAATGTACAAAACAGTGAGTGAAACAAATAGCTTTTAATGAGAATTTAAGCATTTCCACTGAATTTTCTGTAGGTTTTAACCTAGCCATCAAGTAAAATTATTTGAACACTGTGTTGCCTTTTCCTAATTCAGCTTATTTGATAGTGGCAGATCAAAATTATACATATTAAATATGCATATGTAGAAAATTATTTATCGAATAATGAAACGTCTGAAATGTCAAATTAAATAAATTAAATAAAAATTTTATGTAGGACATGAATCTACATGCATTTTGTATTTAATGAAGTAAACTCACACAAAAATGCACGCAATTGCTACGTAATCTTTCAAAAATGTGCATTATCTACACAGTTGCTGCTATTGATAATTACAGTGAAACATAAGTTAAAATAACCCATTTCACTGGGACAAGACAGACTTGAGACTGTCAAAAGGAGTATGTTGTATCTAGAAAAAAAATCACTCATCTTATACAACTCCGTATCCCCAGACATCACAAATAGAAAGAGGTTATGTTAATTGCTAGTATTTAGCATTATGTTATGTATAGCAAACCTGTACTTAAATATCTATTTCTAGGGTAATTACATGTGAGAACACTGTAATTGCGTATGTCTAGCACAGTGTGGTTGATGTCCCAGATGACAATCTTCTCTACCATCCTCAGGTGATGCCAGGATGGCAGACAAAGGAGTGCAGCCCAGTTCCTTCAGCTGGTCCCCTTTACAGAAACCCACCACACCAGTGTTCTGAGAGGCCCTGAGCAACACAACCAGAGATGACCCCATTCAAAAATGCCTTCTCTGCCTGAAACGCTGTCCTGCTTCCCCTGGGAAGCCTCAGGTGATGCACTGAGAAGGAGAGTGGGGCATCTGGTGCAGCTGGCAGGACACCCTTTCCTCCCACCTCCCCAGTAAAGAGGACTCCCACCAGATGTTGGCAAGCTCTGCTCCTTCCTCCACACCCTCCTGATCAGCACAAGGTCACAAGCCCTTCCTCTTTAGGCAGGAAGCATAATTTTTATCTATGTACTAGAAAGACTTGAGTGGCTCTGTATGAGACTAAAATCACAATTTTTGCCATTTACACTACCTGATACAATGAAGAGAATCAGCCCCCTAAAGCAAATGACACTATGCTACCTTCAGCATGAGGGATATACATAAAATCTAAAATACATTCCATTTGAGTGAGACTATAAATAAAATTATGCAAAAGATGTGCTTATGGCACAAAGTAATTTTTTTGTGATAATTTCTGAGTGGGAATGTTGCCTAGGAATAACCTGTAGGGTCAGGTCACAGTTAGAACTAAAAAGCCTCCCTTTAATGGGCAAAAAATGTATGATAAATTACAGAATTACATGAAGTTTACTGAGCTTCTGGCACTGTCCCCATTATGCTATAATCCACTCCGGCTGTCATTCTTGCTCTAATACCCATTTTTTCACAGAAACTGAAAAATCAGCAGCATGTTCTCTGTCTCATGTAACCTGTGTGCATAAATGTCACCCAGATATCTCTGAAAAATCCACAGTTCTTCACAATGCAAAACTCACCCCTCCTATCTGGAATTTATTAATGAAAGAAGCACAAATAACCAAACATCAGCTGAAAGAGTCTCTTCAGCCCTCATAGTCTCTTCAGCCCTCATATACCACTCCCATCCCAAAACCTGGTTACCTTGAATCTCCCTCTGAGAGGAAACTCACACCCATTTGCTGTATCACCCTGTATCACATCAGGGTGATGCTGTATCACATCAGGCAAGCAGTTCATCTGACACAGCATGAGCCCGGAGCATCCACACACACCAACTGGATGTGATGTCTTAAAAAAATATCACACATTTGTTACAGAAACTGTGCACTGGGTCAAGTGACTCACCTTTTAGAGAAGTTGCAAAAGAATGACTCTACTTGGATGTGGTACCTCTTTAACGCCTCAGAAATAACCACTCACGTCTAATGAAATATTTACCCTGTTTAAAACATTTAGGCTGTTTCATTATTTTTGAAGATGAAAAATTATGGTTAAGACAGCAGCTTTAAATCTGAAGACTATTATATACTAGGTCAAGCTCAATAACAGATGAAATTGTATATACTGTTACTGAATTTTAGTTCCAAGTCTTAACAGACACACCTAGATATGAAGAATTAAAATACTAATTTGTACTTCCATTGTATTTAAACAAAGTACATTATATGTTAATACTAAATTCCTGACAGTCCAGTGACTGATGTTGAAAAGGCCAGCTTTTGCTGTTTCTGCTACTTACATGGTGAGTATTACATAAACTGAAAAAGCAATAAAAATATTACTTATTTAATGAAACTACTAAATAAATTTTAAAAAGAGTTAAAATGATCCTTAGAAGTTTTGTAAATAGGACTGAAGGGTGTTAAGAGCAGGAAATAACAAATGAACAATATCAACATCAGCACTTCAGGTTCTCTTTATAGAAAAGGAATAAACAAATTCAGAAGATGGTTCTTTTGGCTCAGTTCAGATATCTGCTTTAGGTTAACTGACTTTAGAAGTGAATGTTTCTCTTCTCTAGAAACAGATGCTAGATCGCAATCTGATGGATGTAATTGTAGATATCCAAAAACGAAGATGAATTCCACCCACAGTTTCAAGATCGTAGCAAAAATCCCACCCTAAAACAAAACACTCCTTCTCTCCCCAAGAAATTGCAAAAAAAATTATGAATAAGGAGGATTTACTTAGTTTGAAGTAAAAGTGCAGTAAGATTACTCCATTACTTGCAAAAAGGAGAGAGATAAAAGGTCTTCTCCCTTCACCCAGGACAGCAGATCCAACAGTGGATGTAAATTGCAGCTATGCAGATTTAGACCTCCCATTAGGACTAACTTTCTACTGGTCAACTAATCGCTGTCGAAGCCTAAACAGACTTCTGTGAAATGCCTACCCCTCTGAATTTTGTTAAAATAGTTGATACCTTTTGGAAATAATTTCTATTTAGAAGGTAGGGGACAGACAAGAAAATGCCTTTAGAATTCCTCAGCCCTAAGAGTGGTTCTTGGCTGATGGGTTCAGTGCCCACCCTACAAACCTGTCTATCGCCAGTCACTTTCCAAAGTCCACCAGAAATGACTGGTGCTCCAGCTCGGCAGCCCCATTACAGCTTTCAAACACAGCAGGGAAGTTGAGGACCCACAAATGTACAACACATAAAACTTTTTTTTATAACACTGTTGAGTGTCAGAAACAAAGGCAGCATGCCTAATTTCATTACGGTGTTGCAAATTAGCCTCCTTAAACCCGGCAACAGTCATTTGGCACAGTGGCTTCGTTTTCCATTAACTTTCCCTAATCGTATTCCAAGTCCCAGTAATGATTTAATACCTTGTGTTCATTGCCAGTTTTGCTGCTGCCAGCATTTTACCTGCCTTTTCCTCCCCTCTCCCATCTGCATCGTCGACAAAGCCTTGGCAAGGCAGTTAAGAGAGTGCTTATCCATTAATATTTGCTCCATGTCTCTCAGTCTCAAGGAAGCCATTGAGTCTCCTTGCATCAGTGAGCTTACACTCAATTAATTCCAAGAGCACTGAAAGTCCCTACTTATGGCCACAAGAGGCACTATTTTGTCTTTAATTTCCTCCATGCCAATAAATTTTCATACAGATTACGCACACACCACTTGCTTTTCGTGACTGAGACTGGATAGCTAAACCCTGAGGTTTTTCCTGAATTACTAACCTATACCAGTATTACACCTTGCAAGGGAGAGAGATACTGCCAAGACAATCCCTTTTTTTCTTTGAACTCTATACTTGAATAATTCAATCTGCCTCCTGAAACACTCTGCTTTCCGCAATGACTGTATTAGCTATCTCAGATTTCTTTTTAACACTTTTATTAACCAAATTTTGTAGCTGTTGTTTGTCTTGACTGTATCTTTCTATTCAGCAAATTTATATGGTGTGTATCACTAAAGGACTGAAGCATTCATTTTCCCCTAGCCCCTTAACATTAGCTGTATTGGTTTTCTCCATGTCCCCAATGGTGGGATAAAGAACACTTAATAGTCCTTCTTCTGGCATTTGCGCTGTTACATCCAAAATGGGATCAGTGTGCAACAAACTTACAGCAGAAATTTTCCTGTATTATGGTCAGAATTAGTCCCAGATGAACCTGAGTGACTTAAAATAAACTCTAACATCTGATCCGGACCCACTTGAAGTAAACACTGGTATTACAATACTAATTTAAAGAAATTAAGTATTACTTGTCACTCCATTAGTAGATTAAAATAGCATGAAAAGAAATTCTAGTAGAAACTTTCTGCATCTACAGAAAATAACAGAAAAAGGCAATGTGTCAGAGTAATTTTGAACACTGCACATTTTATTAAATATTGATGATTCAAATCTGACAGGTAAGCATGGTGAAGTCTCAAAGACTTTGCACTAATACTTGAGATCTTGTAAATAGGTATTTCCATCTTTCATTTAAGTTCTTAATAAAATCTCTACAGCAAAACAAAAAACCACATTATATTGTTTAAAAAAATACAACAGAGTAACACATGCTTTTGTTAAGTATAATTTTTGTACAGGTTCAGTGCAGGGAAACCAAAGAGAATGGGACTACTTCTCTGTTGCTACTTGGAGGAAGAGAATATAGCTGCATCTTATTCACCATGCTCAAACATATAGCAGGGATACAGCAGATCTCAAACCTGTTCTCAGAAAGGTGAACATCAACAGTTCAACCCAACCCATGTGCAGCTATTTATGATGCAAAGGAAAGAGGAAGCAGATGAATGTCTGCATACGTACAGAGTGCACCTGTGTTACAAAATGAGAGTCTAGCACAAGCAGACCAGCCTGTTGTGTGAAAAATAATACACCCTTAAAAAAATAAACACATATTTTTGCAACGTTTCTCCTAAAAAATACAGGGAGGCTTTTATATTTAATACTTCTTAGCTGGCTGAGCATTCAAGACGCAGCTAGCTTCAACACAAAGTGATTCAAATTTCCCTTTCCAAGGAATCTAACTTCAACACTTTAACCAATTCTGCAGCATTATATACCTGTCTCCCCAAAAGACTACTCTAAAGACCAGGGAAGTTAGATCTGTCTTGCACAGTTCTTGGTTGTGTGAATTTGTTTTCTCAGTTCTTTCGAAATGGAGACATGACAAGTGATCTTTACTGAGCACTGTGAAAAAACAGTGGGAATTGACCAGTTAGGTTCTCATTTCCTTGTGGCACCTTTTATGTTGACTCCAAGGCAGCAATAATAGGAAGCTAAGGTCACTGTCTCACACCAGTGGATAAATTGCAAGGCTTTTTCTTCCTAGTGATACTCATAAGGACTATAATGTTTACAAGCAAGTCACTGGCTTCCAAAGTAGAAAGGAGGGCTGCTCCATATGAGAGTTTTCGCTGGAGGACAGAAGGAACAACACGAGATAGAGCTTTTCCAGCAGCATATGCTAGACAAGGCACCTTCAATAGATAGCTGATACAAAGAGGGTCACTGCAGTCTCACAGTGAATTTACAGGGCATACAGTGCATCCCTGTCAAAGAAAGATAACAGGAGAGGCTGGTGCTATTAAAAAAATATTGACATACATACAAATCATAGCAAAGTCACACTTCAGAAATTTATATAAATGTACAAGGAGACTGGTAGGTGGAAAGATTCATACAACTGATATTTCTAGAGAAATGAACCACTAAGGAAGCAATTAAAAGCCTCAGTTTGAAAGAATATTATCAAACAAACATATTCAGGGAAGTAATTAAAAGCATTAGATTGCTTCATAATGGGCAAAGCTAATCAAGCTTGTTCCTAATCAAAGTGTGTTCCGCTCATTTTAAAAAATAGTGAAATTAATCAACAGGCTACACTGCAACACAGTAGCTACAACCTAGGTAAAATCTGCCCAGGTACACCATATACTGTGCAGGATGTTGGATAGGGTTAAAAATTTAGAGGAGATTCAGAATTCTAGAGTAGAAAGCAGCTGCAGCTCCCTGGACAGACTGAGGTTGACATCCTCCCCCACAGAGCAACGATAATAATGTGCTCAGAGGAACAGAACACTGTGGAACAAAGTGGAGACTATGGGGCCCCACTCCATACAAATCCCAGCAGAATGGGGAAACACTGTGATAGTGAAACTGTACAGTACCTGTCAGCCAGTGGAGAATCAAGGTGTTCTGCTGCTGAGAACATGTCAAAACCCTCTCCTCAGGTGCCAAGCTATGACGACCCCTCTTCCATTAGGTATGGTGAGAGAACTTTAAATTAATCAGAAATAAAAGGTATTTATGACAAACGCCACTCAAACTCCACACAAACATAAAGAAAGCATAAAAAACTAAGTTGGGGATAGAGACAAAATCGGAGAAGACCTCCACCAAAACTTCTTGGGTCAGTCGACGGGCTGAGCCTATCTTCAAACTTTATTAATCTATCACAATTTGTATTAATAAAGAGTGCTATTCTGTGAACTGTTAAAGTGAGTCCTTGCACTTGCCAGCAGTGGGAAACACTTTGTCAGGACCCACTGAGAGGTCTTCACTCTGTAGAGTCCTCCCTTAACAAGGGTGGTCGAAGTACCCTCTGCCCTTGTCAATCTATTCGTGAAGGGTCTCATTATGACACGCTGACAGACTGTCAGACACCAGGGTCTTGACTTTCCTGGGGGAACCGACAGGCAGAAATCTAAACACCCACCTTTCACATGACACCATGCACGGAATCAACATGGATATTCACTGTATCAGAAGGATGAAAAAGCATCTGCTCATCAACAGCCCAGCTATTTACATTTCAGGGAGGTTGCTAAAGTAGGTCAGGGATTTGCAGGAATGTGAATGTGAATCCGTATTTCTGTACTACTCGTACATCTACCTATGGCAGCTGGCATTGCTGCCCATAAGCAATAGAACAGGCTGCACCCATCAATGCAGGGTAGGGAAAATTCTCTGTGTTTCCTTATCTAACTGCCTAGGGATCATTTCAGTCTTCATCAAAGGAAAACTGTTATTAACGTGAATGAAAGCTAATCTGAGCCTTTTTGCTCACGCTCTCTCTCTTACTAATGCAAAATAAAAACTCATTTAATGATGGTGGGCAAGAAAGGAAAAGAAATTATCTAGATGATGCATAACAGAGAAATGCACCACTCTGATCACAATTTAGACAAGTACAAGCTTAACCAACCAGACTTTGTTAGTCTATTTGAATGCCAGTGCTATGTCACTGATTCTGTCATTTGTACCTCAATAAACTTAAGAGTCAAAATAGAATTAAAAAACAAACAGGGACATTTTTGAGGTAAGTCATCTGCTACACTACCTACTAATCCTAGAAGGCAGGAACACGTGTTGACTCGTAACCAGCAACAATTCACCTTCTAGTGACACTGATCAGTCAATCCCAAAGCATTTCACCAGGGAGAACAGCATCACATTCTTGTCACCTCAGATGGTGATGGTGAATTACTTGTCCAGGGTCAGCACAGGCCACAGGTAGAGCTCAGATTGTAACTCAATTCAGTACCAGCCTGGTACACTAACAGATCCTAAAACTTGATCAAGACAAGCACCAAGTGTCTTCTTTTGTCAAAGAACATCTGGAAGTTATAAGCACGCTGAATATACATGATGAATCATGTTACAAGACCTAAAGATGTAAGAGAACAACAGTCACTTATTACTGACTTGCTACTCTTGTAATAATCTGAATTTTGAACAATTAAATATGTATTCTTACTTTAAACACAATTCACAGCAGGGTCTCTAGGAAGAATTCCAATTTATTGCAATTTCTGGTAGTAAGTTCTCAGAGCAGCTAAGACATCTCACTTCCTCCCATCATCTTTCAAAAACCTCTCCAACAGACTTCGGAATATAAAACGAGGCAAGGTCTATCTCTATCTTCAGCTACAATAATATGAATTCAAAGAAGATGTTAGTGTTTTGATGCCCCATGCTAATGCTCACAAGTTGTTTTGCTGACATGAAGCAACATGTCAATACTCTTCTTCTAAAACTTAAACATCCCTTTTTCCTTTTCTCATAAGTCCCCTTCTTACAATGCAATTGAAGTACAGTACAGAGAGTGGGCAGTTGCCTATGACAAATGCAAATCAGATTAACTATTACACTTACCGTACTGCCCCCCATATTCTGGGAAATTCAAAGTATACTTAAAACATTTTTGAAGATGAATGAAAATATAGCCATGTTTATTAAACTAAAAAAACACAGTTACTAGAAACAAAATTCTTATCTTACAAGCAGATTAAGTGAAATACTTAATACAGCCTTCCTTTGATTTATTGGTTGTTGCGTATCTGGGATTGTTACGGAACTTAAAAGCACATCAGCCATCGGCAAAATGTCACTTTTCATTGAAAGACAAGTAGGTATTTGTTCCACTCTAGACTTTTAAGCAGCAAGTTCTGGACCTGCTTAGCAAAGAACATTGCAGTTAATGTAAGAAAGAACATGAGGTATTTCACTTGCTGCTTACTTTGCCTTTATCCCAGTGCCACAGTATCCTGTGAATGAAGGTCCAGGGTGCCTATCATTCTAAATGCAACGTCAGCTCAAAGCATTTAATTATTGACATGCTTTCTCTCCATGAAAAACTATATGCATTTATTACTGCATTAAGTAAACTTACTAATTAAGTGGGCTGAACCTGTTCTTGGTCTTCTTGGTCAGTACCATTCCCATCCCAAGTTAAGTCCTGGGAGCAGGAAAGAAAGAGAAAGCAGAAACCATGAACAGAAACATCTCCTACTGCTTGCAATGAATTGTGTAGAATCCTGCCCTAAGTCTCCAAGAGGAGATATGGGGAGACTATTATCTCTCATTGAATTGATGAATTGGGAACTGTTTAATCAATACAGAAAGCAATGCTGTATCTAATAAACAGCCATTCATGTCTCTGAAGTAAGACAAGGATCTTTATTGTAGTCAAGAAATACACTGAATAAAGAAAAGGACAAGTTTTAGGAGAAAATATCAATCTGCATTGATCTCCTGAGGGATTTCAAGAAAGAAATTAATCAGGAAGATGGATGCAATCAAGGGTTAGAGAAATACAGAATTCCTGGCCAGCTGAGAACCACAGGAGTACACAGCAGGTCTCCTGGATGAACAGAGAAGAGGGAGAAGGAGGGGAAGTTTTCCAATGTAATTTTCATAACAGATAACGAGCAAGACCTACCCTTCATTTCTTCTTTCATATCTTTTATAAACATTTTACAGACATCTTATAAGCATTTTACACCCAAATATCCAGCTCATATTCTCCAGGTAGCCACAAGATAAAGGGGCATGTCCACATACATGATGCAAAGGCTATGTGAAGAATTGGTATCCAACTGGTCCAGAACTGTTGTGCAGTAACAGTGACAGACTGCAAGGCTCCCTGGCATGCAGAATGCCAAACCTGTGAAGATCCCAAGGGAAATTTCCACACACTGTCTAGTTTCTCTATATTCTACAGGGTTCCACCAAATACCTTTTACGGCTTTGAAAGTGACTGGATAGTACACTAACTAAAGGGAATCAGCTTGCAGTGTCTCAAAGCCTACACAGGATGAGCAGAAGCACAGACCAAGACTTGGTGAACTGTGACACCTGCAACAGTGCCCACTGTAAAAGTCTTCTACATCATTCCTTTGCCTGCATAAGAAGTTACTCAGCAACTGCATTGTTAGGAGATGAAAGAGCAAAGCAGCTAATAGCATAACGTGCAAAAAAAGTAAATGCTATAACATCAGAACATAACTGCTGTATGTATTTGCTTCCTCTTTGTAAGCTATCCATGGTACTGGTTGAGTCTAACATGGAAAAGAAAAAAAAGGTAATGGGATGATGTGAATGCAGCCCATTAAGGAAGCACAAACTGTCCTGTGGACCCTAAATACAGTAAATTGCCATTTAAGTAAAAATAAGGGAAGTAAGGCAGTCACATCAACTAAAAATCAGGAAATCCACCTTAATACAGTTTGCCTTTGCACAGGAGAAACTGTATGCAGCATTATAGCACAAATTAGTACTGGTTTTTACTGTAATCTCAGAAGTGTGAAAAAGAGGTGACTGACTATGGATTCATCAAGAGCACTAAAATAATTATTTTACATCAATAACCTCCTCAAAAGTTCAGGTACTGGAAATTTTAGTTTCACCTGGACTTTGAAAAATCTAAATAACTGGACATCTTAAAACCATTACTCTCTGGAGTGACAAACTGTTTATGTTATACTGTGTTCAGTCTGAATTCCAGATTAAGACTCAACAGCCTCCTACATAATATAACTGTCTTGGAATAAAAGGACTTTTTTTTTCTTTCTTTCAGGCATAAAATGCAGGAACGTTAGAAGCAGGCAACATGTCTCTAGTGCAGCATTTGGGTTCTATTAGTCAAAGTGTTGTATTCCTTAAGTATACATCAGAGGATAGATGTGCACATAAAATACCATATGTCAGTTTCCAAGCTATAATTCACACAGTTATTTAAACTTATGCAAATGAGGACATTAAAGTTGAGACACACACCAGTAAAAGGAAATTATAAGTTAGAGATGCCACATTGTCCTTAACTTCCTGCGAGTGACTAGGTATAGAAGAACATATGGCACCTACGCACTCCCACTGTTCCTGCAGCTCTGGAGAGAAGGCCATATGGGCTGCAGTACCCAGACACAACAGGGTGCGTTAGGAACACATGGTAGCCTTACCTCCCCGTTTAACTCTTACAAAGCTCATGCCAACTACCTGGAAACAATCCTTAAGCCGTGGCCATTTTTGTCATACTGCTTCTCCTAGTTCTTATCGCAAAGCAATATGGACTAAAAAGAGGAGCTCACATACCTTCCCTGACACAACTTGAAGAATTCAAGATTTCCAAGCAGGATTCATAGGATTTTCTACACCACAACATACTCATGAAATAGCTTGGTGTGAGTCACCAAGATCTCTCACCTGTGAATTGTGATGCCAGCTGGAAGTAAGGGTCACAGAACAGTTTATCTCCTTAAGCATGGACTCAATCTCCTACAGATTTCCCATAAACAAAATGCTGGAAATGAAGTCTGAACAAGAGTTGTGTGTGATAACTTAGGCAAAGTTTTAAAATCACAGTTTAGATGATACTGACAACCAAAGATAAGATAATATATTAGCAATAAGATTTGTTTCACAGAAGTGGAAGAGAGTCAACTTTGCCCAATTTTACAAAAAATTGTGGTTTAATTAGGAAATTATTATAGTTATCTTTCCATCTCATAGTAAAAAACAAAAAATAGCACTTTGTTTTATTTTTTTCACACAAAGATCTTACCATTCCAAGTTCTATTTTGCTAACTGACAAAAATGACATTTGCAAACTTAGCATTCATAAAATGGCCTCTCTCTACCCTGATAGCATATAAATAATTAAGAACTTTAAAGTGCTCATAAATTAAAAAAAATAAGGTAAACTATTCATGAAGGCCTCTAAATCAAAGGAATCATGCAATGAATTATAAAATCAGGGAAATTAACCAAAGAAAACCTAGGGGTCTAAGACAGCTATCATACTGTTATGCTTCACCTGTTTATTCCACACTTTCAAGAGTAAAAAACTCAAAAAGTTTGTGGCTTCTTCCAAATGAGAGAACATAGTAGATCAGAAATACAGATCCCACCTATGCACTTTACCATGTTGTTACTCAAAATTTAGCACCATTTTACTGAATAGCTTTAGTGAATCCATCAAGAAGAACAGCAGAGCTGGTATTTTCTGAAAATCCCTCAAATTTCCTGAGACCATCTACTTACTCCTCTTAACATCAAATTGTCAAAACCTTGAAGTTTTACAAAACATCTTAATTTAGATCTATGAATTTTACTTGAACATATTTGAAAATGAATAGGTTGACAACTGCTGTTACTGCGATTTCCTGATAGGAAGTTAAAGAGTTACAAGACAATGAAAATGCTTCATGTAGAAGTAGGATATTTAAACAAAAAAAAGGACAATATAGCTTTTATTTTCACTAACTCTACCTAGCCGCTTACTCCAGAAAGTGGTCCTGGAAAAACATGCATATCCTTTCACCAACCTTTCCCTTTCCTACAGAGTGATGTGAGACTCCTCCAAAAGGCTCACCTGTCTCAGGGGAGGAAGGAGTCGGGGCGTACGTAGGATGTCTGCATCGTGTGACGTGTCTGCTACTGACACATGCCAGAAGCCACGGCTTACAGATGCTCATGCTGTAAAATGCTCTTCTGGGCTTAGAAAAATCTCTGCCATTCAGCTGGGAATGTGCAAAACTGTAGTTCTCATGCACTGAGGGGAGGCAGGTCTGGATTAACTGAATCTCTTCCTGACAGATGGAGATTTGTGCCCCAGTACTTTATATTACACAGTGGAAGAGTCCACAGGGTACACGCACAATAAAATGAATACAGAATAGAAAAAAAAACTCCAAGCAGTTATTTACTCTGCATGTTTGAAAACAGAGTTGTTAACAGTTCTCCAGAAAGTGTAGCCTTGGTATAAATTACATCAGGGTTACTGAAAACTCTGTGCAAGTCAATCAGACCTCAGACTACCATTTTCCAGTTGAATGAGGCCTCAGCCATATTAGTTTATTTTATTACCAATAGTATAAAGTTCAACAAAAGAAAGTGCTGGATTCTGCACCTGGGATGGGGCAACCCTAGTTATGTGTATGGACCGGGGAATGAGAGGCTGGAAAGCAGTGCCATGGAAAGGGAGCTGGGGGTCCTGGTGGATGGCAAGTTGAATGTGAGTCTGCAGTGCCCCGGCAGCCAGGAGGGCCAACCGTGTCCTGGGGGGCATCAGGCACAGCGTCACCAGCTGGGCGAGGGAGGGGATTGTCCCACTCTGCTCTGCACTGGGGAGGCCTCACCTTGGATATTGTGGGCAGTTTTGGGCACTGCAATATAGGAAAGATATCAGTCCATTAGAGATTGTCCAAAGGAAGGCAACGAAGATGGTGAAGGGCCTCGATGGGAAGCCATATGAGAAACAGACTATGTCAACTGGTCTGTTCAGTCTGGAGGAGACTGAGGGGTGACCTCACTGCAGTCTACAACATCCTCATGAGGAGAAGCGGAGGGGCAGGCACTGATCTCTTCTTGCTGGTGATCAATGACAGGACTTGAGGAAATGGCATGAAGTTGAGTCAAGGGAGTTTTAGGCTGGATATCAAGAGAAAGTTCTTCACTCAGAGGGGTGGTTGGGCACCCCAGGGAAGTGGTCACAGCACCAAGTCTGACAGAGTTAAAAAAGCATTTGGACAATGCTTTCAGGCATGTGGTGGGATCCTTGGGGTGTCCTGCACAGGACAGGGCCAGGAGTTGGACTCAATGATAATGATGGGCCTATTCCAACTCAGTATATTCTGTAATTCTACAAATCTATTGGCTTATGTGAAGGTTTTATCACAAGAAGGAGACAAAACCACAAGCCAAGAGGGACTAAAAAGTACTTCTTATCCTTCCGGTTTGCTATAGGTTTGAAAAACATCCTCTCAGTTTAAAACTACATAAATAAAAGGATGTCATTTTACTAGTAGCTCCAACAGACATTGCCTTGGGGATGTTCCCACAACACTATGAACTGCTAGTTTGGGGGGGGAAAAAACCGTTTGAGTTCAGTGTACATAAGAGAATGATGCTACAGGTTAATCTGTAAAGATTTCATATAACTGCACTGAGGCAATCAAGTCGTGTTATAGATACCACTGTGAGCTGCTCAACTTTGAATAGGGCTTATATATGCAGTAACTCACAGTAATGATCAGTCCATGTAACTCATTCTGAGAAGCAAGAGAAATGACATGAAGTCATTTTGCTACTATTTCCTTCTTGAGGAGTAGTTCAGAGAGGCAGCATTCTTCCAGTGTGTACAGCATACTGCTCATATTTGATGTATGCCTAAAATGGCCCAGCTAATAAGTAAGGTTGTTTTTATGTTGCACTCTCTGAGTGAAGTATATTATGCCCAGGTTAAAAAGGTCTTTATTAAAGGACATAAAAGCACTATACTTCATTGGATAGGTTGAGGAACTCAGGTCTTGGCAAACCCTATCAATTATGGAGCCAAAATTCTGAGGCAAATATTGACCATAAACAAGAGAGAAGGGCCAAAAAAATCGAATATATTTTCTTGGTGAGTAGTTCTGAATGAAGTATTTCTGTGAGGTCACAAGAGTGCAGAAAGGTCATGTGGCACTATTTGGGCCTTCCAAAACACCTTCCAGAGTCTGGAGATATCCTAGAGCACTGTGCCAGACAGAGGTGGCCAGCGGTGCTGTGGTGGGCAGATTTACTGAGGTCTTACATCATTTTCTCTCCTTGCCTGGACTCACCAGCCTCTCGTGGCAATGCCAGCCAGTGTTTGGATAAAGTGCTCTGCCTGCTGGTGTCAGCCTTTCAAACAATGTGGGATGGTGGGAAGAGTTATCATAGAGAGGGATCTTGATGGGACAACTGGGGCCAATTAGTAAGAAAGTAAGAACAGAGCAGCAGCAGAACTCAGAAAATGGCACACAAGGGGGAAGGCTATTATAGTGGAACAGTCATCCTTCAGTGACCCTTCTGCTGCTGGTGCCAAGTCCTTTCCCCTTCCCTACTGGTGAAGTTGGCCACTCAGAAAAAAAAGAATCATGATGCGTTGAGGAAGAGAAAATTTTCCTCTTTCAAGATGTGAAACATCTTAGCTGAGCAATACTTAAATGTCAAAACCAGTGTGTTATGGTCTACAGAAAAAAGCATTATTATTAGAAATCACAGCTGCTGTTGCATTTCATAGTCAGGTGGATTATGTTGTCTAGAAATAGTTTTTAAGAACAGCTTTTTAAAGCCTCAGCTACATACTGTAACCAATTTCATTTGCTCTATACATAATCAAAATGTACTACAGTTTGAAAGTCTTACCCAGAGACTAACTTTTCCAAAGTTCAGATGCCTTGTGATTAGACGTTAGGGTCTGAGATCAGTTGATTTAGCTTAATTTTCCCTAGCTGGCCACAATCATTTAAAGGTTGGTCCAAGCTTCTTGGACTGCAGGGGTTTCTCACAGCAGTAGGACTGTGTGGTTTCCCTTGTCAGTGTTTTTTGGGTGGTTTAGGTTTGTTCTTTTGGGTTTGTTTTTTTTCAGAGAAACTTAACAAATTTGGACTCGTATTTTAGTAGGAAATTTCACAGCTCTCCAAATTTCGAAGTACTCTAAGCAAAGTGACCTATGTGTTCCCACCACTTTAAGAGCAAGCCTAAGATTCAGCTTGTATCTTTTCAAGAGTCTGGCTTTGAAATCATCACCAACAGCATTCCTCTGGAGAAACAGATTTATTTATAAACAAAGGCAAACCTCTAGAGAATTACCTTTTTTCATGACAGTGCATTTCTGTATTTTTAATCTCCATCCCATTAACATGCCTGAGTAAGGCCTGGGTTCTTCTCTCTTTTGTTCCTTTTTCTGTCCTGCGTGCTTTTTGTACATGGCAGGACCGCTCTGGACCCCTTTGAGCTTTGTGGTTTATGGTTTCATTTTGTCAGGTTAGATTGGCAGTTTGGTCAGAAACAAGACAAGACTTGCCAGTGTTAATGTTCCTGGCACTGTCACTTCACAAGTCCTTGACATTTGCTGTTTTCCTAATCTGGTGCAATGAAGTTCAGCTACATTTTGCATCTGATTAAGAAACAGCTATCTAAAACCATTTTGCCCCTTGCATCTGAAAAATGTACATACTGGAGTTAAACTAATGTATTCATTTAAGAAATAATACTGCAATGGCTACACCTGAATTAAGTGTTCCTCAAGTATTACAGATGGTTCCATATGTGTTATTGAAAAGTTTCCACTTTAGTGCACCATGAATCAGACCTTAAACATGGTGTGTTGAAACTATATTACTACTGTTGGATCAATAAACACATTTACTGTGCTCTAGTCTTGTTGATTATTAAATGGCTTAGGTCACATAAACAATTTTCCATGACTTCCAAAATAATCATACCTGGGATTTAATTTCCTTTTTCTCCTTAAGCAATATTATTTTAGGATTGGCTTAAATGGATCTACGGTGTTCTCCTCCTTTTAACATTCATTCTTAGAAGAAACAGGTTCTTCAATAGGTATCCAGTTTTGCTGATATCTAGCTGATTAATCACATTAAAATATGGTTAATCTTATTTTATCACAGAACTCATAACACCCACATTACACTTACATAATGTTTTTTTAATTACAACAGTCATTGTTTAGCTGCTTATAGCTCTGGCAGACTGCACTATAGGGCTAAAATAATCTGTACTTCATCTCCTACTCTGCCACTCTTCAGGGGAAGAGGTGGGAGACCCACAACAAGCTTGTAGATTGAAATACTTTTCAAAAATTAAGCTGAGGCATAAATATGCAATTTTCTATGTGCTAGCACACTCTCACCTCCCTCCTCCACTTTCCACACACTCTTTCTAGTCCACTTGTTTTGTTTAAAATAAGAGGGAATAGAGAAAAAAAAGAGTCAAAAGCACTGACCCATGAAAATACTTGCAAATTTGGACAGGCTGAAGCTATTAAAAGTTGCTAGCTGTGGCTGATCCTGTCTGACCTGTTACTCTTGCTAGAGAAAGCTGGTACAAAACTAATAACACCATGAACTCCACATCCATTTCCTCCAACATGCATATCAATAATGTTTTGATTTTACTGGTACCATACAAGATAGAACACTAATTTAGCTCTCTTGTTTATTAAGTTTTCAATCCTCCATCTCAAGTGAACAATGAAATGGGCAATAAACAACACTGAGGACTGCAAGACTGAGAATAATCTTTAGAAACTAGAGACACTGATCAAAAAAAGAAAATTTGTTTCCTCTGTTCCTGTATGATCACAGGGAAAGAACCCTGTCCTAATATATGAAGATAACGGAAATAAAGTTGCCTGGGCAACATAATAGTCAGTACTGCCTAGGTTTTAGTGCTTGACTTCACTGCTTTAACATAATTTTACTCTGTAATTTTATCCTGTATAAGTATGCTAAATTGTGAGAAGAATTGAGATCAACATAGGCTTGTACTCTGGTTCTGCAAAATGGTCACCAGCTTACCCACCACAGTAAAAGCTGAAATGTACTTTAAGACTGGAGCCCAGCTATTTGAAGAATGTATTTTCACTTGTATTCAAAAAAAGTGTTATGCTGCTCAATGTTCTCTTTTTCTGCTAAAAACCCACAAATTTTACTTGCAAAGAGAAAAAAATAGTACTTTCTCATTTTAGTAAGAGACTAAATTTAGCTTAGAGACATAACATATAGCTAGGTTTTCAAAACTGCTTGTCACCATTTAGCTACATAAATTAAGCTTAATTCAAACTTGAGTATTCCATGTTTAAAAAAAAAATAAAAAAATCACTGTCCTGAAAAAATTATGTTGAAGAAAAAGGTTATAAAACAAGGCACTGCAAAAGCTGTCTCTTCCTTTCCCCTATGCAACTAAAACCTTAGATTACAAGCTATAGTTTTACCAGGCAGAGCTATATCAAATGGTAAACTCCTTGAAGCCATCAGTAGTATAATTTTCAATAGTTCCATAGGCCATCACTCCTGCAGCAGATATGACTTCATCCATAATTCACACCAAATTAAGTTTTTATATAAGAAAATTGAAGCGCACTACTTGAAAGACTATGTATGCTCTAGCACCAACTAGAAGCCTCACTTCCCCAGCCTCTCAGAAAAAGGGGGAAGGAAGATTTATGCTTGCTTATTAGAGCTTTTCAAGTAACTAGACTCTTCCTGGCAACAGCAATTTCCTTCACAGAATATCCTGAGTTGGAAGGACCCACAAAGATCATCACGCCCAACTCTTAGCCCTGCACAGGACCATTCCCAGGAGTCATACCATGAGTCTAAGAGTATCATTTGAATGCTTCTTGAGCTCTGTCAGGCTCAGTGCTGTGACCACTGCTCTGGGGAGCCTGTGCCAGTGCCCAACCACCCTCTCGGTGAAAAATCTTTTTCTAATATCCAACCTAAACCTTCCCTGGCACAACTTCTGGCCATTTCTTCAGATCCTGTCACTGGTCACCACAGAGAAGAGATCAACATCTGCCCTTCCTCTTCCTCTCGCAAGAAAGTTGTTACTGCAGTAAGGTCTCCTCTTCTCCAGGATGAACAGATCAAGTGACTTCAGCAGCTCCTCACACGGCTTCCCCTCAAGGCCCTTCACCATCTTCGTTGCCTTCCTTTGGACAATCTCTAATGGCTTAATGTCCTTCCTATACTGCAGTGCCCAAAACTGCCCACAATATCCAAGGTGAGGCCTCCCCAGTGCAGAGCAGAGTGGGACAATCCCCTCCCTCGCCAGGCTGGTGATGCTTTGCCTGATGCCCCCCAGGACATGCTTGGCCCTCCTGGCTGCCACGGCACTGCAGACTCACATTCAACTTGCCATCCACCAGGACCCCCAGCTCTCTTTCCATGGCACTGCTTTCCAGTACCTCATTCCCCAGTCTGTACAAACATCCAGGGTTGCCCCATCCCAGGTGCAGAATCCGGCACTTTCTTTTGTTGAACTTGATACGGTTGGTGATTGCCCAGACCTCTGATTTGTTCAGGTCTCTCTGCAGGGTCTCCCTGCCTTTGAGGGAGTCAACAGCTCCTCCCAGCTTTGTGTCATCTGCAAACTTACTCATTATCCTTTCCAGTGTTTGTCTTTCAGGTGTTTTTCAATATCTCCGAGAATAATCTTCTCCACAACTTTACCAGGCACCAAACTGAGAATGACAGGCCTGTAGTTTCTGGTGTCCTCTTTCTTGCCCTTCTTGAAAATCTGGACATTTACCAGTTTCTAGTCAGCTGGGACCTCTCCAGATTCCCAAGACCACTCAAAAATCATTGAGAGAGATTTTGTGATGACATCAGCCAGCTCTATGAGGATTCTGGGATGAATCCCATCGGGCCCCATAGATTTGTGGAGATCCAACTGGATCTGCAGATCCCACACAATTTCAGGGCTGACTGGGAGTTTATCATTCTCACAGTCATGGTCCTCCAGCTCAGGGCACTGAGACCCCCTTGGTCCATCATCCATGTTGAAGACAGAGGCAAAGAATGCAACAAATACCTCTGCCTTGTCTCTGCCCCTGTTTGTGAGATGACCATTCTTGTCCTCTATTGGGCCAGTGATATTTCTATACTGCCTACTGTCATGAATATATTGGAAAGGACTCCTTTTACTGTCCCCCACATTTCTGACCAGCTTCAACTCCCGTTGAGCTTTGACTGCATGAAATTTCGCCCTACAATGGCAAGCAGCATCTCTGAATTCTTCCCATGTCACTTGACCTTGCTTCCACTGGGCATACATCTTCCTCTTTCACCTTACCTCCAAAAGAAGATTCCTGTTCATTCAAGCCAGCTTTCTGCCTTGCCTGCTTGACTTCCAACATTTGGGAATCACCAAAGCTAGTAATCATAACACCCATTTTTGTTGTTACATGATTAATTTTTATAAGTTTAGTATATATTACATAACATCTGACTATTTTTCAGTTGTTTTGTTTTTCTATCAGAATGATTCATTTGAAGTTTTATCCACCTCCCTTTAAAAGCCAGGCAAAGATTAAAACCATCTGTATGATTACTTGCATTGGTTCTTAAGGTCTAAGAAGTGACTGCCCAGTCCATTGTGCCTGTTGATGCAAACAAGTAAGAGAGTTTCGATACTTCTAGCTCTGAAATACGGGGACAGAAGGAGTGTGTATTTCTGCATCTAATGTGAAACAATAGTTAATAATCGGACTAGAACCAAGTTACTTTGACAAAAGATAAAATGTTTCTAGTAACTGCACAGGCAGGTTAGTTTGCTTTGCCTTTTATAATTTTTTACAATTAAAGAAAATATTACCTGGAAGGACACAATCATTTACCTTGTCAAGAGTATCTAGACACTATAAACTCATTAAAAGTACTCTTTAGGTAACTTACAATCTATTAAACTTCAGATTTGGTTGCTGTTACTCAAGCTAGAATAACAAAGCAGCACCACAGACTTCAGGAAGAGAAAGGACTTCCTGAGAAGTGTTTAAACTTTATCATTGAACATGACAGGAACGCCATTCTTTGGTGAGAAGTGAATATGATATTGAAAATGGCAACACTGTTGTTCACCACTTGGTCCTGTTACTCTCCCTGTGTATTTGTCCTAAGATAATGTTTGCTTTAGAAAGAACTACACTTGAAAATGCTTTTTGTTTCCGTGCATTTGTTCAAAATTTTGTGCAGCAACCCAAAAGTGGGTTTTCCATGGAAATTTTTTCTTCTGCAACGCCACAGTAATTTTTTCTGACATTGTGACTTTTAAAGACCCTATCATATATGGACAATAATGAATCATTGTCTCTCTGAGGGTGAGAATCAGGTGTCACAGTTGTAACTTTTTCTGCCAGAAGTGGACTTACCCCAAGCAGTCAGCAGGCAGCCACATGGAAAACCTCCGAGCAGCGGGATGAGTTCACTGCCTTATTCATTCCCTTCATTCCAGTGTTTGCTCCTGTTCCAGGTATCTGACTTCTGGTCTCAGCTTATGATTTGCTCTGATTTAAACTATGAATGTATTATCAAGGACTCTTAACCTTGATATAATCAAGTATTGGGTATTTTTGGTTCTGTCTCCCTGGCTTCTCTTTCTGATCCTGATGGAGAATTGGGCAGACTGATGTTCGCTTTCTTAAAATGAACAGGCCCTCCTGCCTGCCTGCAAGAAGCTCAAAACAGAGAGACAACAGGAGCACACAGCTTCTTTTATAAATTCTCTTTTCCGTTTAAAAAATATGGTAAGCCTATACTTGATTAAGAGTTTCCAAAATGTTCAACATTTATCTATGCAATCTTTGCCTTTATCACCTCCGTATTTTAGCTTTTCCTTTTCAGCAGCCCTGTAGTAGCATCTGTCCTTCTGCTGCATACTGTTATAGACACATAGGAGGAGTAACACAGGTGGCCAGATATAAAGTTTCAAAATTCAAACAAAATCAGCTTCACAGATTTTGAGTAGTTAAGATACGACTGCAGGGGGCATGAGGCTGTCAGTGCTGGTTCTGCTGCCAGTGATGATATGGAGCCAGAAAACAGGGAGGGTCATAGGTCAGAGAACATGAAATCACACTAACCTCCTCATCACTAACACACAAATCTTCAGGCTTTTTTCTGAGGCATATTCATCATCTAAATAATGCCAAAGAGTTTGCAAAAGAAAAAAATAAAGTTAATCAAAATCTTGAACTGCTTGCAGTGATCTCATAGCAAGCTATGACAGCTACTATGGCAAAGCAAATTGATGAATACCCTTAGTTCATACTAACAGAGAATAATTATGTAGCATTGAAGTTTTACTAACAAGATTTATATATGATGCTTCAAAAGCAACCAAACCTTGGTGACTTCAGTGTAGGGAAATGGGGAAACTTAAATAATTAATATGTACAGTTAATTCCTTTAATTGGTAAAATCCAGTGACAGAGAGAGTACTTACTTTTGCGTCACACAAATACTTAATCCTTGCTCATCAATTGTATTCATACCATGAAAAAATAAAAAGGATCAATGTTTTCAGTACAGCTAACAGAGTAAAACCCCTTACAAATCATATTTAAACAAATGTGTATGTTTTAAAACCAAAGAATATGATGCTGTTCAGAAGAAGATGCTCTTGATAACACATAGTACAAAGAGCTACATGTGATTTATCATGGACAGATTTTGTTTGAATTTACAGATAAAATAATCCATAGCTCAATATATAAGGGACCATGTGTGTCTGCAAGGAAGGTGGGACAGCATGCTAGCCAACGGCAATTTAATTTTTCAAGTTTTACATACTAACTATCTGTGTAGACTCAGGTTAGTTGGAATCATTAGCATGAAAAATTAGCTAACACTTTCACCGATGACTAATTTTTCACCCCGTTGGTAGCTGATCCAATCTCTCTTGCTGCACATATGTTGAGCACATAGTTTCCAGAACGTCTGGCAAAATATTTAGTATTTTTTCCTTCACTTGGATTCATAAAGCCTGTTATGTCACTCTCTTGCTTGGGTTCCTTCCACTTTTTCATCTTTCTATTCTGGCATAAGTCTGTGCAAGGTAACTGAGAAAGAGGTTTATAAACTTCTAAGTGTTTTACAGGACTCGGAACACAACATCAGACAGGCTCCAACAAGGCATGTGGTGCCATCAAACATACCCTCGAGTCCACCAAGCATCTCCCAGAAGCAGGATGCAGATCTCTGATGGGTTTTGGGTAGCACCCACCAGCCCCACAGAGAAATCCCACACCCATCTATGAAGTACCAGAGGCAAGTGCCTCTGTGTGGGTAAATGAATCAAGTTCAACATCTCTCCCTACAAAACCAGGAAAAGATGACAGAAAAATCTCACAGTAATTCAAGCTCAAGTTAGCAAAGGAAAAATCTGACTCTGAACAAGAGAGGGCATGAGCTTTGTCCTGAGTTCTTTGTCCTAATCATTACATTACATTACAATCATTACAACTACTGCTCAGTAGTTCCTTAAAAGACCTCCCCCTTCCCATTTGTTCTCCATCACTTCTTGTCTGACTGGACACCTGCAAGCACTCACCCATTTACCCATTTATTGGTAACTTGAGACTCACAGCATTCTGCACTGCACCACTCTGCTAATGTTAGCACAGCCTAAGAGCAAGTGGAGAGTGAGAAACACTAGTTGTAGTAACATTATGTACACAATATGTATCTTGGTTACATGTTCATTTTTCATGGTCTAACTGTTAGAGACATGCAATACATTTCTAAAGTATCAGTATTTCTTCCTGCTCTTTTCCATTCATTATCCTTTCAAAATACAATGTTGACTAGTCTTCTGAATCGCTCCAACTCTTTACATCGTTACTAACCTTTCCTCAACATTCAAGAAACAGAAAATTCAAACAGCAAACTCAATTCCTTAAATAGCCTCTAGTTGGGGAAAAGACCAAGACACAAAACTCTTCTTTTTTAGACATCCAACACAACAGCCTGCAAAATGCAACAACAAAAGCCATGTGGTATTTTGAACTACATCAATACCAAACAACAGATTTCATGTAAGAAAAAGAGTTCTCTGCAAAGCATACAGCATCAGTATTTGTATTTTTTGAGGTCTAAAACATGCAGCTTGGAATAATCTCCATAGCCTTTCTGCATCTCCAATAAAGCAGAGTTGCAGGTATAACATGACCTGAACTGACAAAGTGACTGGGCAGTATCCTCTGGAAAAACTATAATGGGCATTGCCTACTACCTTTTCTGCTTAATTACAGGCATAGCAGGAAAGTAACCTGGCATTTCTGTTGAAGAAGGCTGTGTTACTATGCTTTAAATCTAAGTACCGAAAATCCAATTTATTCTTTGCTTAAATCATTGCTAAGATGCATGGGGTAAAACCACAGAACATATTTCTATAATGCAGGAGTAACCATTAACAACCTGAGTTGCCATCTAGCAAATGAAGTAACGGACTGAGGATGTAACAGCTCTTGAGTTTCCAGAACTAGCTATGACAATATTCCCCCTTGTGGCCTTGGGCAAGTTACTTAACCTCTCCAGATGAGAGTCCCCATCTGTAAAAATGAGGATAATGATATTTACTTACCTCTCTCAGAGGAGATGTGAGAACTAATTACAATAATTTGTGTAAAGGGCTTTGAACCTGAAAAGCACTATGTAAAGTGCTAAGGAAACAGTTTATATAAAAGACTGAGGGGAAAAGAAGATTCAAGTTACGCAGTAACATATCAGTTTAAGAAAGAAACATAACTTAGTTTTTCTTTCTTCCACTTTTATGTTTAATCAAAACTATACACCTGAGATAATTTTCCTGCTACAAAATAGACTTAGTTATAAAGCACATGGGTATCGAGGCATTTTCAAAGTACTGACCATTCATATTCCCTTTTTGTCTAAACTTTATCAAGAGGATGATTCGAGGAAGTAGTTGCAAAAATTGGGCTTCAATATTCCAAAACATGCCATAAAGATAGATTGTGATCAAAGTTGTTAGGAATATTGATGTTTTCTTACTCCAAGGACTCTGACTCCTGTTTTGGTCAAGACCTGGATACTGTTTATCTACTTGTGCTGACTTTGGTGAATGTCAGTGTCTTCATAAGGGCCTCACTGTTATTCTACAACTGCAGGACACCAGTGCAAATGAACATGGGGAAGCTGTCAGGAGATCTTTATCCACACAATTGTGTGGCTGGATCTCAAGAGCAACTCACCATTTCCTTTAGACTGCTTGCAAATACTGAAGTGCTGTTTGAGAACAGCAGTTTACCTAGTGAGCACAATGTGATGCTAAACCATACCACTGCAGTAACACAGCATCTGAAAACCCCTGGGAGCAAGATGTTTATCAAACACAGCAATGCTTATAGGGAAAAAAATGATGGTTTTTTATGAGAAAAACAAGATTTCTTTTTAACATCACCCAAATACCATGTCAAATTAATTGATAATCTTCCAGGCTTTGGTACAGGAAACCTTAGAACTGTAGTTATGTAACAATATCCCAAAGGCAGCAAAGACTCATCCTGGGCAAAAGTACTTTGTCATAATTAATGCCATGGCTAGATCTTCACACCACTTAGCTTCCAGAATGGTATTTAGTAAAAGTTAAATAAATAGATATTTAATGTCGGCTCAGAAAGCAGCATAAAATTTATTTAAAAAATAAATCAGAGAAATAAAACAAATACAGCTTCATTAGAAATATAAATTTTAATGAACGATTTTCATCACTGTTTATTAATGTGATGACAATACCAAGTGAGAAAACAAAGAAGAATAGTTATTTTAACCAAAGTAAATAAAATTATTCTCTCTATATTTGACAAGTCCACCAACACATCAAGAAAGACTTGTTTCACCCTGTGCCCAGGTCAGGGAAGGCAGCCTTAAGGCAAAGGGGGAGAAACCAGCTGCAGGAGAGATCAAGGTGACCCAAACTGGTATGTAAATCAGAGAAAACGAGGTTTGGGTTTTGGTTTGTGGTTTCAGCTTTTAATAGAAAAAAATAATAGATGCAAAAAAGCCGGACACCACTGCAGGAAATTATTTCAGTTCAGATCATACAGGATGGAAGACTGGACAAAAATGAAGCAGTGCAGGAGGGTGGCTGACTGGGAGGCTCCCTTGTATGTCTAGTTCATTTAAAACGTGGGCAAACCAATGTGCTCTCTGATCAACTAGCCTAAGCCATACTGACTGCCTCCTGGCAAACAGCTGAACACAAGCCAGGTATGGAGTTCAATTACCTTTATTTACAATACAACTATGTTTTCTTCTTTGCTTATGATTAAAAATTACTAATCAGACAGATCACAACTGTTGATTAATGCTCTTCATAATTAAAAGCAATTCTGTAGATGGCATAATTGCTTTAAAATCCATTTCTTGATTAGTATAAATACATGAATAAAACTTTTTGTCTAACAAGAAAAAAAAATGACCATGCATGTAAGCAGCTAAATAGCTACCCCAACATCACTATACCTGCTCTTGCATCCTATTACAAACCAAAGCATTAGCATTCTGAATCCTGAAAAGCAGCAACTAGAATTCTCTCTAGTTTAATGTCTTTCTCATTGGATAATTCTGTTATGCTTTTCAGAGGGCATAACTTCATCTTTAGAACTGTTAGATACTATTTCAGGTTATTGATGTTGAAATTGGAACTCCCATAACTGATCTAGAATCCTGTATTGCTTCACCTTTTGCACTGTAAGTTTTAATTATTTTGTTACTTTATTATGCTTTCCAAATGAAAATTAGCCTTGGGCAGAAAGATTAGAAAATATATCTCATAAAGCATTTTGGGTAGCACTGTAGGGTGTGCATATCAAGTGTTTTGTTGCAGGGTTTCCCTCCCCACCATAAAGGATTTTATGTGATGCATTTGCTAGTTCTTCAAGTTGACTACTAATCATCCACAGATATTAATATACTGCTGGTCGCTGAGCTTTTGAAGGGTTTTCTTTGTTAGGTTATTTTGATGTGGGTTTGTTTTGTTTTTGTTCTATTGTTTTTGTTGCTTTTTTCTCTTTAAACAAGTGATTGCCATTTTAAACACCTACCCAGAAGTAAAAGCAAGATGAATCAGTACTTTCAAAAGGTTATGCTGACCAGTAACTTTCTTAAAAATATAACATTTCAAATAGAAAGTTAAAATTATAAACCAAGATGAATCCCAAAACACGTCAGCCAACCCAGGTAAAGTGAAAAAACTCTGCGAAACATTGACAAAGTAACACACCATGTGTTACATTTCATAAAGAAATAAGCATATATTTTTGATCATTTTACACATGGCATGAAGTAATTCCTATTCTGATCATTTTAATTACTTCAGCAAAACCAAGCAGTACCAATGTATAAGTTTTGTATAAAAATTCACATTTGTGCTTCCTGAATGTTAATAAAACACAAACTGTAAGTTACACAATTATTTTGACACTGTAAATTGTGTCAAAGAACTTAAGGAAAGATAATTTAAGTTGCCACAAAAACATTCCCTTTCCTCAAATAAATTAGTCCTGCATTAACAAAAAAAGTAATTACAAAGTATTTTATTTTGAATTTGCTCTTTGTTATTAAAGTTTGAGTGATCAACAACAAGACCTTCTTGATAAAAAAAATTTAATTTAACTGCTTGATCATAAAGTTTCATTGGCTCTCTCCCTTCCCACTGCTCACATCAGAGTCTCAGAGGTTATCTGAGAGGAGACTGTCATGACGTATCTTGGTCTTTCCTTTCATGGGGAGGATATAGAAGGGGTTTCAAGCACAGCCCATAACTGCTCTGACTCAAATGACTTCAAGATGTAGTTGCACTCTATCTCAGTCTGAGGATTAATGAACTAGTAGACCATAACCATTGCTTTGTTCTTCAAGGGTGCACTGTAAACCTGAGAGAATGAAACTAGAGTCTTATAATCGTATGCAGTATTGATAATCTATTTGCAGCCATTTTGTATTTCAAACAGCAGTCAGCGCATTTAAGACTTTCTCACTGATGAAGGGGGTAGCAGTGCTGGAAAGAAGAGCAGACACACTGAGCCTGGTATCTGCTGTCTGAAGAGAAGGTTTGGTCTACCATTTTCCTTCAGTTAAGAGTGTTGATTTCATGGTTTCTGGTACCTGCTCTGGGGCTCAGCCACTCACTACTTGTATAGAAATGACAATCTGAAAGTTTGTAGTATTTTTTTATTCGAAGAAGTCAGCTTTTGATGGAAGCTGTTTCTCTTTTAACTTTGAACAAGACAGACCCCGCTTCAATTTGATCCAAAGGTGAGCAATTTCTCATTTAAAAAAGGCCCAAAAGTTTCCAATGGAGCTACAGACCTCAGGAGCTACAGTGCTGACTCTTTGAAATTCAAATCACAAATAGACACACACACTTAAACAATGCTTAGCATCAAATGTTATAGTCACTGTGAGTAAATGCCACCAACAGGCCAAATATGTAGAACCACTACTCCCTGAGCTAAACCACTTAACCATTACTCCCTGAGCTAAAATCCACTCTCTGATATCACCATTATCAGTGTCCATAAACTAGCATTCAGACAAGTTTACCATGTTGTAAGAGCTAATAATTGACAACAGGTATAACACCACCCATCTCTTCAGTGGAACCTTGAAACCAGACCTCCTATGACTTCAGAGGCCGCAAAGATATCATTATTTTGGCTTGATCTCCCTCTTCCTTGTGACAGAAGATGTAAGTATGGATGGCAACTAGATGTTTCTAGTTAGTATCTCTTCCTACAACTTGTTCTGGCCTAGTGCCAGCAGAACAGAATGCTTTAACAAGCAGCATTAACAACATCATTATTAAAGATGTTTTAATAACCCCCTTTCACTGATGAGCAAGATAGAAATGACATAATGGAAAGAAAAAAGGAAATAGAAGGTAGAAAACAATTATGCTGTTTTCAAATCCCATGTATACTTCCAAATTTTAAAGTGTAGTCTCTCAGCCTGGTACTGCAGCAAACGTGAATAAAAGGAATACTTGGCAGTGAGACACTTTTTCATTTTAGCAATTTCTGCATACTAAAGCATCCTTGAAACATATAATCAATTTAAAAACATTAATGAAATAAATTTAAAAGTATTTTACATAAATCACTAAGCTCAAGGCGTAAGTTCTTGGAATAGCATTCATGCAGTACTTGGATGCCAACTCTTCTCCTGGCTTTACATATTTCATATTTCACTCTCAAGATGAAGATGAATCAGCTTCCTGCAAAGGCATTTACCTACAGGTCACTTGGGTCTGATGAGGAGGTGACTGTTCTGACCCCCAGCTCACCATCATTTAATCACTGGATGAAAAACTGGGTTCTTGCACAAGCACAACCCAAGTTCAGCTTGATTTAGTGTCTGTTTCCTCTCATGTCTAAAGCAGGAAAACTTCGATAATGTCAACACTTTCTGTTTGCCAAAATATGAAATAAAGAAGGAACCTAAGTCTTAAATTGATCACTGCCACCAGCATACAGTTTTCATCAATTTTCTGAGATTTTCTGTCCAAACAGTGCAAGATAAACATTCACTGTCTCCCATTAAGAGCCTCTCTCAATGCGGACACTCAGACAAATGCTCTGTGAGATAAAACACACTATAATAGCAGCAAAACACCACAAGCTATACAGGCAAAGCAAAACCACAAACAGTTTTCAATTCTCTCCCATGCCCTGGCCTACTTGACATCACACAGTTGCTTTTCAACTTTGCAAAGATCAATTATGTTGGGGTTTTTTTACACCTCCAGGTTTCTACATTTCCTTCATGATGAAGAACAAACATTCAGCATCAAAATCCTTGAGGGTAGGGGCTTAACACACAGAAGAAAAAAACCCCCAAAATAACCTCACAATACACATGCTCAAGACACATTCCTGCTTTCCCCTCTTTCAGACTAACATAAATCAACACCTACAGCTTTAGTAAAACAAAAAACCCAAACTATATAAAACAAATAAGCAAGACTGTGGCATACCTCAGATACCTCTTCCTCAGAAGGTACTCCTATTCCTATTTTCCTGTCATTTTTTGTTAGAAACATTTTATTTGACATAAATCTTTCACTTCCAGGCAGTCAGTAGCTCACAGTTTTTGGTAAGTAACATCAAAGTTTATTTTACACAGGACAAGATGTTTACCTAGGTGAAAATAGCAACAGCCTAGTTTAATAAATTACTGGGAGACAATTTAAGTCAGAGAGGTCTTCTTTGGGTCTGTCAACATTTTAGGTTACACGAAGATCTAACAAATAATAACTGTTATCATAATAATATATAAATCATTGCAGAAAAACTTGAATAGTTTTCAATAAGTAATTTGGGATTTTTTAAAAAAATAGTATTGAATAGTGAAGCATCTCAATTTTAGTATGCATGTTGGACAGCTGAACGTAAGAGAGAAGTTCAATAGTTAAACTATGGCTTCAGATGAACAGTTTTAGCAGACAGGAGTTACTCAAAGCTGCCTGTAGTGCTAGCAAGAGATAACAAGCACATATTCTAAGATTAGCCATCTGTTAAACCAGGGTTAATAGCACTTGGTTACTCCGATCAGTATTTGCAAGGCTTATGTCACTGTATTTGTTAAATCCTTCAACGCTCAGAAAAGTCTATGTGGAAAAGTTTTTGAAATGCAAAGTTGTTTCCAACCCTGCAAGGAATTCAGCAGATGACCTTCAAAAAGCCTGTTAAATGAGGATTGGATTAAATAAGTAGCAATAGATCTTGAGTGCCTTACTCGAGTGCAAAACCACATGCACCAGTGGATGACTCTCACAGAAGATGACATCTCATGACATGGATGAAGTGATCACACCCTGAAGCTGGGGTGTTAAGACTTCAGTGTTTATCAGGTTCTTAGATGCCATATACAGAATACATATAGAAATAAAACTGTAATGTAAAGCATTATTATAAAGAATGCCTATTCATTTTGAGGCATCTGTAAGATTTATAAATTACAGTTATCCCCAGGTGAAGCAACAGCAGGTACAACGCTCCACTTCAGTAGTTTCAAAGCAATAACTTTTAGTGTCACCACATTAAAGAAAATTTCTCTGTTTCCCCTCTGCGAAGGGAAAACCCAGCAATATTAGAGCGTAATTTAGGATTACTTGTTCCCAAGTACCCCTGCTCACTTCCACCCTCTGCGCCCTCAGTCTCTCACTTACCTTGTTCCTTCTCTGTAATGTCAAGTGCCACAAAAATGGGACCACTCATTAATATAATGGGAAATGCAACTTTTCCAACATCCTGAGTAATAAAACAAAGACCAGAACACAACAGTCCAACCGCAAAGAAAGTCCTGATCACACTGGTAAGGGGCACATGCAACAGAAATGCAAAGATAAGAAAGTGTTAACTGCTAAATTCTAACGCTCTGGTGCAAAAATGCTTTAGAAACACAATTTCCACTGATTTTAAGCCTGTTCACTAACAATTACTCATGAGTCATATTTCAGGTCCAGCTAAAACATGGACACAGTAGAGCTTCCGCTAAGAAGGTCACTAGAAGTTGTTGATATTCCTGGCAGAGTAAATATCTCATATTTGCAGAACAAAGTGAAATAAAGGAATGTCCTATACAAGGCTTTTTTTCTGAAAACAAAGACTGGAAACCAAAAGTTTGATGAAAAAAACCTATTTGTCCATTCTCTTTCTTTTGTTGTGCACTGCACCAAAGCCAAGAAGAGTCCTAGTTCTCAGCTCCTAACTACTGCGGCAAATGAATGACCAGCAGACAGAAGTGATTTTGGCCATTTATGCTGGGAGCACACTCATTATTCAGGTAAGAACTTCCTCCTTTCCTCCCTCTAACTGATTATGTAGTTGGATTTACAAGGGAACTGTAACATCTGAAGCTCCCTTTGAAATATTAGCATTTTGCACCATCACGTGCTGAGTTGCCTTGTACCCTACACTGATGTCTGGATCGATAACAGTCAGGACACATTACAGAATTCAATACTAGATTTGCTTTACTTCTATGCATGAAAGACAAATAAATTATTACATCAGTACAACGTATTGCACTGGGAAGAATGACTAGTCCCCCTCCCCAAAAAGAAAGGTCAAGATTCTTTACAGATGCAGTATTGAAGGAGATGATGTTTGGGAAAGCCAATCTGGGAAAGCATGATATCCCAAATATAATGCAAGGTAGTTCCTTTAAGACAAGGGTCAAATCCACCTTTTTAACAGACAGGATTCAGCAATAAAAGAATAAGTGTACTCTGCTCTATGAGAAACAGTTAAACGTAGACTGGCAACAAGGAGCAACCAGTCACCTCCTTTCCCTTCCCTCCCCAGCTACCCAACACGGAAAATCAATCCTGACTGCCATTAGCCCTTCAACTCATCTAGAAAGTTACTACATACTATATGACTCCCTAGCAGCACCTAAATGAAGGCTTTCAGCCTCCTGCTCCTCTCCCTGCCCTTGGTCTCGCAGTCATGCTTCTTCCTTTGCACTGGCACTCACGCTCAAATGAGTAGGTTATGAGCAAGTCCAGCGATTTCAGCCAGCCAAAATAATTACTATTTTTCCTCTCCTAGATCCACGTTCTGCTGGCTCAGTTCCTTTAACTGGCTTACCATCTGGTCATACAAGAGCAAGAAATGGCATAAGAAAGGGCAGAACCACTAAGACATGGGGGAAAGGGAGGAGGGAAGATTTGACAGCAGCCAAAGCTGAGATACGGTAGGTTGTCACTCCCTCTACTTTGGTGGAGGACATCTCCTAGATACATCACAGAAAAACCATAGTATACTACACAGTTTATTACATTTAGGGAGACAAATTCTGCCACTGGACAAATACCACTCCTGGTATAGCTGGGGAAGTCACTTCTAAAACATACATTTCATGTATTTGGTGTGACATCTATTAACAATCAAACCATATGACATCTGCCTGCTATAATTATTTACAGTTGAATAAATTCACACCAGAAAAAGATCATTCATTAGTATCTGGATTCCAGTGGGTAAGACAATGAATTCCAATAGATCCATAGCACTTAGTAAAGTATTTCCAATGACACCAAGTCAGAATTAACGTATGAAAAACTTACTTTAAATATATATCTGGTTTCTTAGGCATAGCTAGCTATTCTAGTCACCCACGAAACAATAAAGCAGATTCCTCTGTATGCAAGTGAAGCGGGGCATGAATTCTCGGCAACACAAGCTCTTTCTGAAACATTTAGAAAACAGGAATTTTATAGTCCTACTATTTTAGAACTCTGTACATTAGAGTAAGTCTTATCTATGCAACAGCAATCAGTGTTGCTCAGTTTTTAACAGCTTCATACAATAAATTATCTTCTCCCTAATGCTGTTTTTGTGTTCATTGCTGTCTTGTTTGCTCTTACCTTTCTTGAGGAAAGAGTTAACCTAGCCTCTAATTGAGAGCTTTCTTTAGCTAAAGAAAGATAAAGCAGGATTTAAAGACCATTTTCAACTAGCTTCATAATACACTGGGAGGTCACTTGCTTGTTCAACTAATTCTGACTTTGAGTTCGATGGCTATTTTAAAGACACTGATCTTCAGACCACTTTTATTTATAGGATAAAGAAAATAAGCTCAGATTTTAAAACAAATCCCAACAAATGCCCTATAAATTTCTAATTTATTATGTTCTTCAATTAATAGTGGTTTCTAGCTACCTGAAAGTAAATACAGACATTTTAATTTTACAATTAGAAAAATGAGACTTTTCTAATCAACATATAGAGATGGGGCATTCACATACGAAGAGAACCAAAACAGCTATATCTGACCTGAACACCATTTCTTTTTTTCAGTCCACATCAGCATTTTTTTATTAACATTAGAGAAAGAGAGGAGCCAAGCGTAATATTTCTTAATATTTGCAGGAGAATTAGATAACTTCAAACTTTAAGCTGTGCATGTTGCCTCTTTAAATTAGCAGATGAATTTAACATTTCTTCAGTACAAACAGAAATACATAATAAAATTTGAAAGTTAAGCGTTACATTCAACTACTGTTTAGGAAGCTCTGCCTACATAGTATTGTTAATCTGGGAATACTATTTAAAGCTTGTTTCTGAGGAGATTTATTATTGAAAGAATTAACTTCATTTTTCTTTAAGATGCACTCCAGGTCTTTTAAGATCAGGGAATTTATTTTCTCAATGTATATAAATTACCTACTGATATTTTATTGTCAGTTGTAAAAGAGAAAAAAAGAAAGCAACTTGAAGTCTGCATCAATGCACAAACCTGACATCTTGGCTTACACAGTTTCACATTCTAGAAAATAGTCAGATTGTAGTGTCTCACTTTAATTACACATATTTATGGGAGTTAACAGTAGATAAATATACACAGATATCAAAGTCTTATATAATACAATTATGGCTACGCAGAGACTTCACATTCAAAACACTATGTAAATGCGTCTAGTCAATATTTCTGACCTATTTTGTTGAGTATATTTTTACATATATAATTGGGTCATGTTCCACTAATATCATGCTTTCCTCTTCACTCATTTTTATTCATTTATTTTATCACATTTGAACAGCTTCTGCTAATCCTATTCTCTGTCATATTTGGATTAGAGCTGTGTAGAACTTTAACATCATTTTAGCTGACAGATAGGCTTGCTGGCAACCCTGAAGATGTGGGCGGAAAAGGCTGCGGAGTGAAATGTTTTTCTTCACACGCATCTATTAGTTACAGTCCCTGGCTGCATTAAGAGACCAGCAAACAAAGCCTCAGATTCAAAGAGTGTTCTAAAAAAAACGCTTCAGTCCTCATTATGATTAGTATTTGTAATCCAACTACTAAATAATTCACAAAGAGCCCTCACTTTCAGTCTGCTAGGTGGGTCAGCACACCTGGAAGCAATAGCTATTTACATAACACAGATGAGGCCACTGAACAGATGTGCTAGGATTTATAAATCATTTTCCTGGCAACTCTATCAGCTATTTTGCAGGTATCTCCTTCTACAGTTCCTTCTTTAAGAAACCTCTTCCTTTATTTCTGTCTGTGAGTCTTCTCTTTTCATAGCATTTTGAAAATAAAAATTATTACATAGTAGGCAAATTGTCTCCTCAAATCAATGACACAATGAGGTCAGGAAGACTTGCACTTCCATGGAAATACAGTAGATTGACTGTTTCCTGCATAATCTGCAGTTGTGCATGTAAACCTAACTATATTTATCACAACCCTCTTCTCCCCAAAACTTAGATGAAAATAATGTTATTGTTTCTAAGATAAGCACTCTGAAGTTAAGAGAAGCCAGAAATGAGATTGCTGGTGCAAAATTAACCTGTCCTCCTAGTGCAACAGTCTTTAAAAGCTCCACTTATTTTTCTCGGCAGAATCCTGCTTGATTTAGTGCAGAAGATGCTCTGGGGATTAATTTAGGTTATGTAGTGAAAGAGATTGTCAATAGAATTCCAGCTTCATTTACTGCAGCAATAGGAAACTGTATAGTAAATGACGCAGAGAAGTGCCTCAATCCCTTCCTTCCCATTGCTTGCTCCCAGATCTCCCTTCATACTTCCCTAACGCACATTCGCTCTCCCCAAGTGGTAACACCTTTGACCAGGCATTTCATCTCTTCCCTACAACCTTTCACCACCAATAATAGTATCTGCCTCCACGCTGGTGCCCTCACCTGAAGAAGAGAAAGGACAGGCTCCCCCTGTACACTGTCTGGGCAGCTACAGGGCAAGCACACATTCAGGAGATATGGGATATGCAGTTTCCATATCCAGGGCTCACTGTTGTGCCAAGTTACCATCAGATCCTGAGACAACCAATACATTAAAAGACAGAGTGGCTATTACCTATTTTGGTGGGACATAGCTCCCAGAATCTGGGCAGGGTCCTGTTGCTTTACCAGAGAGAAAAGTAACTGAATTCAGCCTTGCTAGACACCCTTATTAGAAATGCTTCCAAATGATTACTAACACTATACTAATTATTTTAATGAACTTATTCATATTAAAACAACTACTTCAACATTTATTTGTGGACAGATCACAGCAAAGACTTCTGGGTCCATAAATGCTGAGTAGCTAGAGCCCAATGTCAGTTTTACACACACCCTCATCAGAACAATGGGATACAGCTTTTACTTAAATAAGCAATTACTATATAAGTCATATATAAAGTTTTTAGCAGTTGTTATTTAATTAGAAAATATCACATCAAGAAAAACAAGTCAGATGGAACCCTTTTTTATGGGCCAGATGCAACACTGAGTTTGTCAGTGTGCAGGTGACAAAAACGTGAAGACATGACTGAGCAACAGATTTATATACATTTTTTATAATTTTATTATAATTATCTATAATTATATAATATATAAAACTATATTTTATATATATTATATACATCACATATAAATATTAATAATATTAAAATTATAATTTTATATACAATAATATATAATTATATATTCTATAGATATAAAAATTATAATTTTTATACAGATTTATATGCAGTTGTGGGAGCAAACAGCATACACAGTGACTCCTACTAACTGAACTCTCTTTAGCTGGAACTCTCACATCAGGTATTTCAGTCATACAGCTCAGAGTTGTATGCCACTGGCTTCCTGAGCAGAAACAGCAGCTAGCTAGTCTGAAAACCCAATTTGTTTTTATTCCTTGAACTTAAGATTTTGGATTAGCAAAAGCATGAGTTATAACTCTATTTGTAGATTTTTAAATTATCCTATTCTACGTATGTTTTACATTCAAACTACAGCATGGCAACTGCAATATTTAGTTGGAGTCTTTTTCCCTGAAATACATAAAAATCCATGAATCATGACCATGTACATGATTTTTAACTATGTAATTGAATTTCTAGTTACCAAATGAAAAACCAGATAAACACTTGAAATAATCTGTAAAACAAAATTTTCTGCCAGTTTCGTATTTCAGGTCTAATATACGATTTTTGAATACCTATGATAAATATTCTTAAAGTAGCCAAGGAACTCATGAAAAAAAAGCTCAGCTTTCTCTGTGATGCTCAAAACATGCTCCTACACACAGGTAACTTCTAGAAACAATGAGGAATACATCAATAATGACCAATTAGTAATTAACAGAAAAAAAACAGTGTCATGAACATAGGTGTATTTCTATGCTTGTTATACAAGAATGTTACAAATTTTCTAAGATTGTTTAAACTATTCATCAAAGTGCCAGCAAAATTACAAATGCTGTTTGCACTAGTCAGTTCAGGCTGTTCTTCCCAAAGATAAAATCAGAAAATGTAGAAGTTTCAAATCACCTTACAAAATCTGTCCAGATCACAAAACTGTAATTTAAAGTTACATCAGGATTTCTTATAATGGATATAGGTATCCATGCTGGCAGAAAAAGCCTGTTTCAATACTAACTTTATCACTTCACCTAAATTTCTGCATAATAAGGCTTACGGCACTGCAGCTTTTTACACCCCTGCTGACTGGTACCCTTAACGAACTATACGCTCCTGATTGTCACATCATGTGCAATTTCCTCTCTCATCATGTACATGATACACCCATCTGTATCCTGTTCTCTATACCTGCATGTTCCCACAGTTGTGAGATGCTCCACTGCTGGTTCAGATGACACTCCAGAATACCTACACTCTAAACTTGTACACCTCAGGTTTGCTGCTTGTTTATTTATCTGTTTATGTTAATCAATGCCATGAACTAGCAATATACTTAGTTAAGATCTTCATTCCTCCCTCTTGCAGTGTTTCAGGTTTGTCTCTAATAACAATTCTGAGTTTTCCTTTCTACTATAGCATTTAAATAACATCTTTTCATTACCATAAAATATACAGAAGAAAAGTTGGAAAATTACATTTGCCTTGTTAGATGTTGTTATAGAAGGATCATTATCTGGTAATGTATTTACTTCAAATCTTCTCAACTAGTTGTTGAGATGAAGATGAAGATTGACTTACTTAAGCAGTTCATAAAACTAAGTGAAAATGTTATTCTTCTTTTTGATTAAATGCATAACAACAACATTAGCTTCTAAATTACTGAAATATTCACACTAACTCTATTCCCTATAGTCACCTGTTTCTATGAAGTTTTCCTAGAAATAAACTGCACAGAACAAATTCTTAATAGCAAGAAACTGAGGTAGGAAGTTAAAATACTGTGTTTTTTAAATTAAAACTTTTAGAAAGCAATAGTTTTTCAGCAGTAAAATATTCTGTCTTTTATAAAGGCAAATTGGTGAACTTGCATTCTAATAAGGGTGTTCTGAACAATTTTTTTACTTTTTATATTATGCAAGTCTTGGATACATTAAAAAGGCTTCTTTCTAGTGCATGGTCTAGAGAGATTCATTAAATATGTAGCATGTAAGTAGCTCATAAAAACTGGACAGCAAAGCTAGACACCAAACATCTGAAATTATGAGCAATGTGACAAAAAACAACGTCACCGAAACTACTGACACCTAAATTATAATACTCCACAGTTATAAACACTTTTTTTTTTCCTCATACTATTCGATAGACTTACACTGGCTAAAGCTTCCAAGCTTTATTAAAATAAATGTAGACCTATAAACAATTTTTTTTTTAAAATAGATGATAGGAAGTACATTTAACTGAACCATTTCTCACTCATATCTCAGTTCCAGAAGTTGAACTTAAATCCCACTTAAGTTTACTTCAGCCTTCTTCAGTAAGTTCCTGACAGCTTTCTTCTTTGGCCTACAAGATGAAACTGCCAAGTCTTAGACATGTTCTACTGAGATTTATTCTTTACGGGAAAATCACGCAAATCAGATCTTTTTTTTGCTTGCTCACTCTTCCAGACTAGTGTCTTTTGGTTTCTTCATTAAAACTGCTTCTATTTTCACTTTTGGGACACCTACACTAAGATTCATTTACCTATCTCCTGAGGGGTATGATAGGCGTAGGTTTTGAGTACACAGTGCTGTAGGCAATATATTTAATCCATAAAAATGGTCAGATAAGGAAGTAAGACAACTCTATTTCTCATTTTAATTAATAACCAAAGAAATAGTGACCATTTATGTAATTTACTCAGTGTCTTAAAACCAGAAGAAAATAAAGAAATAATCCTCTAAGAACAAGACTGGAAAGCCAAGTATCTTCATTCTGAACTCCTTCTGAGAGAGGACAGATTTGAAGAAACCAATCACTGTATGAGGAATATTCAACACTACATCTTCCCTACTAAGGAAAGGAAAGCAGACAAAGGTATCTTTATGAAAATGATACATACACACTTATTTTCAGAAGAGGGCTTGGGGCTGCTGAAACCCAAGTCCTTGAGAATGCTTGCAAGCTGTCCAAAGATAAGACCTAGATGGTAGCACCAAGCAAAAAATGTCTTTACAGCATCTTGCAGCATTGAAAATTACCATTCCAGCTTTAAGAAAATCTGAGATGCCCAACTCACACATGGAGTTAAGGCTTTAATGCTGATTCTCTAAATTATTATAAATTAATTTGACTAATGGCAACATAATTATGATTTTTCAGCATCAATGTTTAAGATTCTTTGAGGACACTGGACTAAGCGTCCTAACCTAAGCACAAGGTTGAACAAACAACAACCCTCTCAGCCATTAACTGTCCAAATATTTTACTATTTGACTGCTTAAAATCAATGTCCTTTAGTAGCCATTACTATGTACTTAGGACCCAGTGTCCTGTTAAGGAGAGTTTAAAAAAAAAAAAGTTGTCTCTTTCCTTCACTGGGATTTTTTTAATGTTTTCTTCAACTGCTATGGGTTATTAATGTAAAGTCTTTCAACTTTACTGGAAATTGTCCCTTAAATCTTTGGAACTGTTTTCTGAAATGTGCTTGCTAGCAATAGGAATAAAAGCCTAAGGGCCTACCTTTATTTCAGGAACATGTGGAGAACAAAAGTTCACCCACAGAATTGTCAAAGAAAGACTTCAGCACGTGCCACTGTCAACATCTTGGAAATCTGCACTTGGGAAAAAAATAGAAGGTGAGGGGATAAGTCTTTATAAGCTTATTTGCTTTACTGGTGCTTGACATTGGCATTACAATCATCAATTTGTAGGCTTTGTGGTTGCTTCCTTACACGTCATTCTATTGTGTTTTATCAAAAGAACATCCTACTAGCACAAAAAAAAGTTAATTTAGCAGTTCTAAAGCATTAGTAATTCCAGGTTTTTTATTCTAACTTACCTGACAGACAGCTAATATATGTAACTTGAACAGAACAACTGCACATGTTCACACTATCCTTAAGGATATAAAATATCCAGTATTTGCATACATATTTGCATGCATATATTTCCATACTCACCCTCAAGTCTGTACATTCACAAAAAAACTTTATAATCAAAGGTTTGGCTCTGCTCAGTGTAGCTACCCAAGATAATACTTCAAGAACACCCCGGAAGTATCCTAGCTAAATGACGCTTATTTAGCACTCCCAAGTTTTCTCCCACAAATAATGACAGAGAATATGAGGGAAGACACAGGCTCCTAAGAATAGCAAAGATATCCCCAGGGCCGGAAAAAACACAGCCATGCCAGGCTAAAAACACTGTAATTGGCAGATGTGTGCAAGTTGTGCAATACCAACATATACTGTGCATAGACCTATTTAGTCAGGTGTGCATATTAAACTCAGCTAAAGTAGCAACACAGCATTACTTAAATATGTGGGACTCACAGTACCATGTATGCTGTCGGAGTAAGAAAAAGAAGCATGAGCAAGGTATTTCTGCTGAGATTTTACACAATTTTCAGAACTCTGTTTTAGTGCACCAGCAGGTACTCTGTTTTTGAGACCTTAAGAAATAATGCTTAATGACTGGTCTCTCTGGATCCCATTAAGTGATCATGTAAACAGCAGGGCACTGAAGGGTACTCAACAGAAACCTCTTAGCAACATTTTATGCCACCATGCAGTTTGCATTTTATTTTGTTTCTAAGGAGACTTCAAAATTCATTCAGGTTTGCAGACTCAAAGTATCATATATGAGACTCTGCACTGAATACTAATTGGAGTACATGTCAGCTACAAGTATGAAAAAAGACAAAATTGCATAGACACAGGACATAGGCATCCTAATCACAAAGCACGTGTTATGAACATGTTCTTCACCTTTACTCAACAGTGTTCTCTGACAAAGTAAGAACCTACTACTCAAAAAAAAAAAAAACAAAAAAAAAAAAAAAAAAAAAAAAAAAAAAAAAAAAAAAAAAAAGCTAAAATCCATTGTACTGTGTGTTTTACCTACTAACAGTACAGATATGCTCATCTTCAAAGATCTTAATGTGGGATGCATCTGACCAGTATCCAGAATATCCTGGGGATGGGGGAGACAAGCCTACTACAACACAGAATCAGGCTTTCCATCAGGCAGCTTTCTCTACAGTCTTACCATTCATGTGGTCAAAGTGCCTCTATCTCATGTTTCTCTAACAGATGAATAACATTTGCCTTCGGGCCAAGCGAAGCCTGATTTTAGCAGCATGTATGCCCAGCACCTGCTGAAAACAAGGCACTTCCAAATGTGCTTCAAGCTGGGCACTGCTGGTAGAACTGGTCATTTACAAATCCTGACCTGCCTAAACAGTAATAATTTTGCCCTTCACCCCAAAAACTAGGGGAGATCTTTTGTCAACTATTGCCTCTCATATATGCTTAAGAAGGACAAGATTGTGTCTTGGCTTTGGCTGCCATTTTCTTCATTGTAGCTGGTATAGTGGTGCATTTTGGATTTAGAATACTAGCATCGATAACAAAGAGATGTTTTAGTTGTAGCTGAGTGGGGTTTACACTAAGTCAAGAACCTTTTTCTGCTTCTCACACCACCTCACCAGCAAAGAGGCTGCAGATCACAAGAAGGTGGGAGGAGACACCACCAGGACAGATGACCCCAGGTGACCACTGGGATAGTCTCTATCATTATGGGATACTCAGCATATAAACTGGGAGGAAAGCCAGCCCCATTGCATGGACACTTGGGCTGGGCATGAGTTGGTGGGCAGTCAGCAACTGCACCGTGCATCATTTGCTTCCCATATTCTAATTCTTTTATCATTTACTATTTTCCCTTCCATTTTTGTACTACTAAACTGCCTTCATTGCAAACCCATGAATTTTACTTCCTGCACCTCTCTATCCCCCTCTTCTCGCTCCATCCCACTGGAGAAGGGACTGAGCAGGCATCTGAGTGGTGTTTTGCTACCTGCCAGCTTAAGCCATGACAATTGTTAAGCATTTAAAATCTTGACACTCTTACATTGTTACCATATTAATCTTTTCAGCATCTACTGTAGTGAGTTTCAAGCTGTTTGTCACAGTAGCATCTGTCTTAGATAATTCTTTTTCTGGCAAAGAAAGCTCTTCAACAACAAAATAATTGTGGTAGCACATTGACCACATCTTGAGTTTGGGCATATGTCCCAAGTAGATCTATTCCAAAAGCAATGAAGCACAACCTAAAATTGAATGGAATAATATGTCACTATCTTCTACCATGGAAGGAAACTCCCGGCCAGTTTTTCTTCTGTTCTTGAAGGGAAAGTAACCTTTGAACTCTTTACATGTAGTGTGAGTATTGCTATTGTCAGCATAATTGATTTTTTTTCCTTTCAAAAAATAAAATCTACTGAAAACTAAAATGGTATTAAAAACTTTCCATGTAAAATTGGAGACACTATTTTGTGTCAGATTTCTACATTGCTGCAAATTTCTCTTGGAGCTTGAAAGCTTCTCCCTGCTCAACCCTATCAAATGCCTAATTCTATGAAGGAAGTCAGCTCAGAAAAATCAAAATATAAAAAAGACAGAAAAAAACCAGCAAAAAAACTCCCCACCACCAACCATTTTTTCCATGTTGGATTTCTGCTTCCTTTTGCAAAGACCTGATGTAATAGCCACTGAACTTACACACTGAGTTATTTTTAAACACTGCTATAATACAGCAGAGGTAAAAACAACTTTGATTTCCAAGTGATAGTTTCAAAAGAAACTTCAGAAAATGTATACAACACAAAAGTCTGAAGACAAAATCTTGCTGCAATATTCATCAGGTGATTAACATTTCAGAAGACCACATATTTGCTGATAAACTATAATAAGAAGTGTCAGGGTTCAACAGCATTGCTTCAACTAAAGCAGTCTCTCTGCAACTTTAATTGTTTATATGTTCAAAAGAGTCATGGGGGGAAGAGGACAGGGAAAAAAAAAGCCTCCAGAAAATTATGCCCTTCTGATAACCTGTTTGAAGTATTTAATAAAATTTTCTTTATCTCCCCTTCACAACCTTTAATGGTTGGACTCAATGATCTTGGTGGCCTTTTCCAACGTAAATGATCCTATGATTCTGTTCTCAGCAGATATATCAATAAGGTGTTGTCTGAAGAGATTCTCAGCTCAGATATGCTATGTTTCTCTTACTAAAGTAATTTGGTATGGTGAGACCTTTCTCCAAGATCTTCTCCCACCAAAATTAAATCTATACACAGTAGCCATTTTATGCTTTTATTTCAGAAGTTCCTATTTTAACTAGGAATACACTTTCACTTGTGCAGATTACTTTTATGTCAGAGGGATTTTCAGATGCTCAGCAATTCCATGCACAGAGCACTGAGCAGAATGAGTGCCTTGCCATGGGGACTTCAGGGCTTACCCAACCACCACCACAGTTTCTGAGCAAACGCAACAGAAACACTCAGAAATCCAGACTCTAACACATGGAATCACTGATAAGCATAGGCTCAATAGGGTGATACCTAATCATCTTGTCTTGTATTAATGACAGTTACTTTTTAATTATACACAAGATACTTCTCCACGGGCACCCCCTTGTCACAGCGGAGAAGCTTGCGTGCCCTTATAAGGTTGTGAGCTATGCTGGCGGTGGTTTGTGCCTCTGGTAGGGTCTCCCATGCT
>JAWWEU010000040.1:38283665-38360882 GCA_035583155.1 Acropternis orthonyx | reverse complement strand
TAATGCTGCTGCTTCCTTTGAGAGCACACACAGGATCAGTGTTGAAGAAAAAAGACAACGCAGAAAGAACCGTGACTCACCAATCCCGCCTGTGGAGACTTTCCACTCTGCCTTTTGCAACCAGACTTGCCTATCTCGCACTGGCCTTTTTAGCCGTCAGCGTGCTTGCAGCAAGCATGGATAGAGCCCTTCCCAAATCTTCATTCGCGAAGCCTAGCCATGATGATGATGATATACAAGACACCTCTCGAGCTTTCCAGTTAAGTGCTGTTTGCCTCCTAACCACAGCTTATTGCAGTACCTGTGTTTTATTGTATTTCCCACCCTTGTCCTCTCATAGTTGGTTTAGGTTTTTTTTAAAAAAAAGGTACAGAAGAGAAGGGCACATGTAAGGGAAGAAAAGTGAGGGCAAACTGACTAGTCAATTCAAATCCTAACACAGCCACAGGCAAAACCAATCCAAGGAATGTATTTGGGTGTTCCAAAACAAAGCAAGTGTTGTTTAAGGTCTCTGCAAGACTGACAACTGTACCCTTAAAGACATGGTACTGACTTCGTATTTTTACACACCATTTCTGTTCTCTGGTGAATACATTTGCCAAAAGTGGAAAAAAGCCCCAAAACCTGAAAACATAATTGTTTACATGCTTTACTTGACACACCTGATATTACACTAAGAATGCTGCTATAGCAGAGTGGAAAAAAGAAATAGCTTACTGAAACCAACACCTGGAACAAAAAAGTTCAAAGTGCTTTGGTACAGCAGACACATTTAGAAACACTGATAAATTCAGTTTCATTAGAAAGGTGATAGGTGGCTGCAGTTTTGCATTCCAGTTTCTGCACCTTGAAATCTCTTCTTCCCACAAAAGGATGCTGCTTCAAAGCCTTCCTATCTGGAAATTAAAGCACCAGAATAACTGCTACGGGAGGGGCTGCCGAACTGCTCCAAATGAACCAGCATGCCCAGCACCGTGGGCTGTTTGATGCAAGGCCAGCAGCTGAACAGATTGGGCCATGTGTCCCTATCCCCGCATGCATAGGAGCCATCTGGAAATAAACAGCTCAATCATGAAAGAGTAAAGATAACACAGAAAACTGCAGCTTCCTGATAAAACAGAAAAGATTTTAAAAAAATAAAATTATACTTTCTTACCTCCTTATTACTGTTTTAAGGCTCACAGAAGATGTGGGCTTTTCTTTATCTCCTTCTGTAAGTATCCTTTTTAACAACTACACTAAGAGTATCACCATGGAAAACAATGAGTCAGTTTTGAGAGGCATGGGCTAGCACATCATTCATCTGCTGCTGATACCTCAGCCAGAGGTACTGCAGACGAGCAAGTTTCACCGAAGGCTTCTGTCAGGTCAGTGAGACCTTCTGAGTGGATGCTTAAATACAACTAAATTTAAGGCCACAAAAGGCTCTGTAATACTCAAAGAAACAGCAGTTGGAGGACAGAGATAAGAAGTTAAACAAACTCGATACATCATCTAGGATCCTATTTTGACCACCTTCCAGAAGAGCAGGCCAATGACAAACCACACTAACAATCTGCTATTTAGCTTGGCCAACTTGATGGGAACTTCAAGCCAGGCTGTGCCCCAGCACACACCTTGGCTGCTCCAGCTCTACCAGCAACAGCTATCAAGAATCAGCCCCAGCTGCTCTCAAGTTTGGGACACCACCTTTAATGAGTCTAATTAATTTACTTTCAAGGTAGCCTGACTCCAGATTGCACTGTGTTTTACAAATGTTTTCCATCAAGCCAGGGGGAACAGATGCCCTCTCCCTTATGAGCCTCAACATGGTCCTGGGGTATCACTCCAATTTCAGGTGCTGCTCAGCACCAATCCCTGCCAAGGGGAAAGACGAGTGTCTGCTCCCAGGAGCGCTTTAGGGAAAAAAGTCAAAAGGAAAAATACTGCAGAACAAAACATTCTGATTGATAATTGAATCAGGATTTTACTATTAAGAACAGTCCTTAGATGAAAGAACTCCTAAAAGTTGGGTTTTTATAAATACCATTTTTAATGTGAAGTGATATAGACACAGAATCATTATCCTCATTAACAGGTGCTTTTATTGTCTTATTCAATCTCCCAGTCTTCTAACATAAATTTTCCTCTGTCACTGACAACTACTGCATTATTTAGACAACGGCCAAACTATAATTGGCCTCTTTCACATGGGTGAATATCAACATATGGGAGGGAAATAGGGCAAGGAGAGAATGCAGATAAGTGACAATTCTCAGATTTGTAGAGAAAACAGTTGTATTTTGACAACGTGACAGATTTTAGATATACTGTTCTGCATTTATACATACTTGATGTCTAGCTTATAAATGTTCATTTAGCTATAAAAACATCATGTTTAGCTGCTGAAAGGAAGAGAGAACAGACTGAGAAATTCTCATGATGTGTGTCAACAGACAACTCTTTTGTGATACAATTTTTCAGAGTACTAGATTTTTCCTTCTATGCCATCCTAATTTAACTTTACTTTAGGTCTAACATGAAGATAAAATTTCTGCTGTACACAGTACTATGAAACCAATAGCTTATTCCCAATTTTTAGAGACAGAAATGGCATAAGTTTAAAATATACATCCTATTTTACCCTTCACATTGTCAGCTTCTATTTCAGCTTAATGTAGCACATTTTATTCCCTGCTTCTTACCACAGCAGTTCCTTGAAAAAAACTCCAAACGTTTACACCCTGAAGCTTTAACATCACAGTATATTCCCATGTAAAGAGATGTGATGCCATGAATTAAGAGGGTCACATACTTCTTGGATGTTCTGGTTCACAGCTTGGACAGGATTATCTGTATAGATTCTTACATATGAACTACACAAAGCTATTCAAACAGGTTTTGCACTACAGCTCAGAAAGCATGATTTCACATCTCACTCACAAACTGCACCAACTATAGCATTTAAGCAGATTAAGGAGGAAAGGAGGCATTGGGTGCGCACAGGAGGCGAGCAAGGAAGAACCAAGCTAACCCCTCAAAGCACTGTGGTCATTTGGGTGCAAAACTTACTGTCGTCCAGAGGGGGAAAATACACACTTCAGTAACACCTGAGCTGCTGCTATTCTTGTCTCCTCCCAGTGCTTTGGTGAGCAGAGGAGAGGCAATTCCCGCACTCCGCCAAGCGTGATACCACTTGTGCAGACCTGCTTGGTTCCCTGCACGCTTCAGGCAAGATCCAAAGCCGGAGCCACCAGCACTCTCCATATCAGCTTTCATATTCAGGTTTCAGAAGACATCATATCTCTTAGCTGCTGTGATACACAGTAATATAAGCCGTCTCCCCTCATGCAAGCCCACTTTCATCAACACAGACTAGGTAAGTCTGGTTTCAAACTACCAGCAATTTTAAGCAGTCACCACACACTAGTTTTACCCATAACACTCTTCTTCATAGAAAAGATAGTACTGTGATTAGCTTGGCTCCAGCAAACCTGAGTTCACTTCTCAGCTCTGCCACATGCTCCCCATAAGGCCTTAGACACATCACTTAGGATTCGAGTGTCCCATGTCAGGTGTCTAAAAATTGGGTGATTAAGTCTCATCTAGTAATCCCAGATTTTAGAGTCACTGCAAATAACAGATAGCTCCAAATAGCAGTCCATCTCACCTCCAGAGAGTAGTCTATCTCATGCCTAAGGTAGGTCAAATGAATCACCTTCTGGAGGTATTTAAACTTAAGTGAGATGAATCCGATCCTTAATCTCCCTCTGCCATTGATCCCCATCTGTCATACAGGATTTACATTTCAACGCATCAACAGGACCCTAGTTTGGTTGGCTCCTACGTAAAATAAAGGACTGTCAGATGTATACAGACTTGCACACTTCACAAAAAGCTAATCCTAAAATCTTTACCTGAAATCTTCATGTCTACCTTCAAGACAGTCTACCAGGGCAGCTATAGTTTTAGCTTTGTATTTGTTTCACCCATTTATGCTGTCACATATGAGATTAGGACTAGATGTTCACCTGTATCAGCCTCTCATTGAAAGGGGGAGCAGAAACCTCCAGTAATTACATCAATCTCCAGACAGATAAACTGGCTTCTGTGTTGAGGAAGCTGCTGCAGCAGAACTTTGTTAATTCCTTTATCACAGAAACTGCTTTCTGGTATGAAGTAGCTAGTCTCTTAAGTATTACTGAAGCTGGAACGAGTTTATCTCCTTTATGCCAGATAAATTCCCTCCTGGCCACAGAGGGCTGAAAGCCAGTCCCTTTGTACCATCCCACCTGTAAATAATTCAAATCCCAGTTGTGAGCCTGGTATTATACATAAAATAGCTTTCTTCAGTAGCAAGCCAAACAGTTTACCGAGTTTTCAAATAGAAAATGGCAAATCAGATTACTAGAAAACAAGAATTTTTTTTCTATTTAAAACTGAAAATTCCTAACTCAGCATAGTTTCTAATTAGAGATCTAAACTGGATGTCCAAGTTCCCTAGTATGAACAAATATATCTGGCAAAATATATCTGGCAGAACAACTAAGAGACACGTGTTCACCATATCAAGTATGAAGTTTCCATGATACAATTAAAATCCCTTTGAAGAAGGTTGGTATCATTACAGCAACGAGGTGTTTATCGATCTCTGCAGATCGTACACAACGGCACTTTTTCCAGCATTTGGGCTAATTTTTTTTTTTGCACAACTGCCCATGTCCCCAGTCAAAGATCTGGATCCTATTATGTCAGGTACAATGTAAACACATTACAAGATATGTCAGGCCCTGTTCTAAAGAGACTGCAGAGCAAACACTGCTTCTCGCAAACATGAAGCAGCTCTTGATGAAACAGCTGTCACCAGTTATAACTCACGTTTGGAATTCACTGTGTTAGCAGAGGATGTGGCGAGGTGAACCATCACCACCAAATTTTCTCCTTTATTGCATACAAAAAAAGTAAAATAATAATAAAACACTTTTGATTCTTCCCATGTGTCCAGGCAAGTGAGTAACCTGCAAAAACAAAATAGGTTTAAAAATCTAACTAGCTATTCTAAGTGATGGTGACAATAAATGACTTCTTATGCAATCTTCCAACTCTACTATAAGTTCTTTGAAGGGAAAAAAAATAATTTAGTATTTTTGGGCCCCAATTCAGCTCATCTAAAATAATATGATTCACTAAATATACATTAACAAGAATTCTGGTCTAAGTGAGCCACAATTGGAAATACAGTATTAGACAAGTCCAATGGAAAAAGCAATGTGGCCTGAAGCAGTTGCTTTGTACCAGGAAGCAAAAACTCAGCACGTGTTTGTTTCAATCTCACTCTATGAGCCTTATCCAGGGAAAAACCCGTGAGTATTTTCTGCTGTTAAAACTGAGAGCATTTGTACATGCTGTGACTGCATCCACATTTGCAAGGATGCTGGCCCATATGGTGAATACATTTATTGCATGTTAGTCTTAGACAACAACTTGCTGCAACCAATCAGCTAAGGTTTAGTTCCATCTCTGCTAGGCTATATTTGTGTAGGTCATCATCTTTATCTTTCAATGATCACTAAACAACATACAGCTCCTCCACTCACACACTTCACTGCTAGGTCCACTAGCTTTAGTTCCTCCCAATCTTGCAACACCTATGTACAGAACTCATACCCCCAAAAATAATGGGGCAACAGCTTCAAACTATAACAAACTTGACTAACCACAATCAATAAACTTACTCATGGTCTTTAAGAGTGGGAAAATTTCAGTACATTTCCTCACTCTTTTTTAGTAAGTACTACTGCATAAGGTAAACTTTTCACATAAGCACAATTCTACACTATTTACAATACACCTCATAAAATTTTGTACCTGAATTTATTCAATACAATTTCCTCTAAGTCTGATTGAAGTGACTATCCTTAAGTATCTTAAAAACACTAGGGCTGTAAGTAGGACAGGCTGAGCTACTATTTTTCACAGTTTGAGGATAAATTCTTATATTATCCAATCAGCATAACCCCTTCCATACTAAGAATGATCAATACATTTATCCCAAAAGGATTAACAAAATAGCCAATCTTTGGCCCAATGCAAGACAAAACCTTGAACAATTTATTAACTATAAAAATCTGTCTTCAACTAGGCTCCGTACTCAGCACATCCACCTGTGACATTTTGTCTACCCTTGAGTTCCTCCTTTTGAATTCACATATTCACCTACTTTAAACATTTAAACCCAACACCGCAAACTATGCCAAGAGGCTGGATTTTCCCCTTCCTGGTAAAGATTCCTTTCCTTCATCATAAAAAAAAGTCACATAATTAAGTGGAAAAAGGAAATAATACCACACACTAGGGCATGCCAGGTGATAATCCCTTCCAGCAAATAATTTAGCTTTATTCTGTGAAATCAGTTAACACCACTGAATTCATTCGTTGTTTTAAAAGTAGCTGAAGTGGAGAGACATTCTAAGAGCCAAATTTCAACATAAAGCAAGTTAAATGCTCCTAGTTTCATGTTAATACTAAAAGGAAATTCAAAAAAGCTATAACTAAAGTAATATTGACACACTCCATTAAAATTGTGCCAATTGCTTTCACTTATATGCAATACATACAATTCAGAATTCCACTGATGAGCACAGATATCCATGAGCTATCTTGGAAAGGCAGAAAAAGGTTTTGGCTTTTGGAATTCATTTCAATCCTTCAATAACAGTCCAGACAGTCTCTACTATGCCTGCAAAGGACTGGTTCATCACCTTTAACGGACATTTGACTGGCTGTTGCTTTAGAAGCTAACTGACACTACATGGATAAGCAGTGCTCAGTTCAAAAATCTGAGATCTAGCTCCTTGATACCAAGATAAAATATTTATTGCTATTCTTCTTGTTCTAAAAAGCTGATTTCCATAGTGAGTTTTATGCCTTGCTCACCTATAACACAGAACTTTCATCAGTATTTATAAAGAATAATTGATTTTGAGTAAACAGCTCACAATTATTAGCCAGTGTATGATTTATAAAGCCAATATATGCATATCAAATATTAAAGTAGGTCCAAGTAGTTATTAAAAATGGACATATGTTTTGAAAATCAGAAATGCAAGAAAGAACCACAGCATGTGACTTCAGGTGTTTTTGTCCCAGATGATTTTACTTCAAGTTTTAACTTTCTGCATTTTCTCAGCAGGCTGAAAGCGCTAAATACATATTAACTACAACAAAAAAACCCCAAACCCCACAACAATATTTCAATCCTATTATGTGGAATTTACAAAAAGAAAGCAAATATACAAGATAGGAGCAGCAAAGGCCTTACGCAGCTACAGGACAAGAAGCAAGTGACCTCTGTCAAGGTCACATGGATATTGCCCAGGGTTTCTCTTCTCTAACTAGCAGCTACATAAGCTAACAAAGCATGAAGTAAGAGAGCCAGAACTGACAAGCAAGTGCAAAGTAGCAGTTTGTTATGAGTATATGAAACGCAACTATGAAGAAATCAAAACTGTGGAAAAGATAAAGGCATCTACTATCAGACTTTTCCTAAGGAACTATTACATTGCCCCAGATACAGTTTTCAAATGCAGCAGTGCAACAAACATCTTTAAACACTTGGGTTGTATATATGAACTTTAATTTCAGGATCCAAAAATCCTGCAATTCAACTATCACTCCACTTGCAGTCAAAAACGTGTTTGTCTTCCACCCTTACCTTGACTACTCATGGACATCTCTGGCAATTCAGTGGGAGGACACTCTCAAAGGTAATTCTTACTTACCTGTTCAGTAGAGCTCTCTCCTAAGTAGAGCCCTCTCCTAAGTTCAGTAGAGCCCTCTCCTAAGAAGCACCTGTTTTCTTACCAATGCCATCAATTAACCATTCATAGCCCAACACATGGAAAGAGGACATGGGAGAAGCTCACCAAGACAAGTTTATCCTCGTGCAAAGCAGAATCATGACAGGGTTCCCTGGCTCAGATGCCACGCACAAGGATTGCCATCTGCACAGCCAGCTCCAAAACTGGTTTAGCATCTAGAAACTAAGGTCTATTTACACAAGACTAGGCCAGAACAATGGAACAAAAGGACAGGGGCCCTCCCACATCTTAAAAGAGTAACAGGGATTCCCTTTTTCAACAAAGTTCTTACTAATAAGCACAGTTTATAGTTTTAGGACACATCAGAGGAATAAAATAAATGGAAGAAAATGCTATTGACTTCAATGGGCTTTAAATCAGGTCTCAAAGATTAACACCAGCTAGATAAATAAATAAAAATTTCTTGTCAGCAACATGGGACAAAGTGGGATTATAACATACAAGGGCAGCTTAAGGGAAATTCAGACAAAACCTCTTCACACTACATGAGTAATGTGTCACACCATCTTTTACAACAAATACTGTTTAATCCAAGACACACATCAGGAGTTAATAGCAGCAAGTTCAATGGGTTGGTGATCTTAAGGTCAGAAGGACAGGCAATTACCTACTCAGTTCTCAGAGATTAACACAAACCACATATCAGAAATCCAGCAGTTTCAACATCAAATCTAGAACTTGTACCTGGTCTAGTTAAAAAGAAAGAAAATATTAATTTACAGACTTCAAGTAATGGTATATCTTCATTGAGGTGGCTCATACACTTGCTACTGTGATGGACAAAACATTGATACCTTATTTCTAGTCTGGGGTCTTGTGGCTTGTGTGCCCAGCCAGGCTGCTGCATGACCTTTTATGTACAAGAGCACAATTTAATACCAGTATTTTCACTGGGTGGGCATTGAAGAAGCTCTCAAAATATACAGCTTCCAAAGAGAATGGTAAGATTTTAGGAGTACCATTAAGAAATGGATTGGGCAGACCTCAAATCACACAACTCAAGTACCTCCTCTAAACTAATTCTAGACATACAGCATCCTTTTTGAGTCAGGCACCTTTCCTACTCTCAGTGGTGTTTACAGCTGCATATGGTTTCTTTGCTCTTTAAAATAAGGAGAGATAATGAGCCCTGGATGTAATCCCCAATTCTTTTCTCAGAGCTAGTGATTAGGGAGGACACACGAAGTAGGCAAAAGTATTACAGTTCACTTTGTTAAAACACATATTCAGATGTTGTAGAATGAGAAACCAGATGAAGTCAGTCTGTAACAGTACTTTTTCCAACTTTATTAAAATTGGCACAAAAACCAGAAGTATACTCATGAACATGGATTTTGTATTTTATTCCAGACCATTGTCAAAGGTAATGAAGAGTTGGAATAATGGAGATGACAATTCCCCATACACTATCTGTTCTGCAATCTATTACATTAAAAAAAAATAAAATAAAATCTGTTCACATGAACAGTGATGCTGTTCTACAGTACTATTTTTACAATTAGAACATCACCCTGGTCTAAATCAAATGCCTGACTGAATTGAAAACAAGCTTACAATTTCAATAAAAAAACACAATCATTTTTAATTTTAAAAAAGTTTCAAAACTATTTTGATTGGGATATATTACACTGTAATTCTTTAACCCTCAACTATTCATCAATATATTGTGTCTCCTATCAACACAATATCATACCACTAAGTTTTCCTTAAGTTATCACATTTAACCTTTGGGGGGAAAAAAAAAAAGTCCACTCTAACTGTATTGTCACATATTCTTCTAAGAATTCCCCCCTGTTCTAATATTTGATTATAGAAATCCAATAGAAATAAATGATTACAATGAAATACTGTTCACAGCTTTGGAAATAGGTTTTAAAAAAATAAAACTGCATGTTACAAGTGACCATTAAGTGTTCCAAGTAAGAGTTAGGTTTAGTGTCCACCTGTCAATGAAGTATGTCTACACATTTTCTAGGAAAAGCCTGACTGTTAGAGACAGCATCCTCAACCAGATAAACCTTTTGCCAAGGAATCTTTATTTTTGGACATGAGGTAACAGCCTGAAGTTGTGTCAAGGGAGGTTTAGGTTAGATATTAGAAAAAGATTCTTCACCCAGAGGGTGGTTGGGCACTGAACAGGCTCCTCATGGAAGTGGTCACAGCACCAAGCCTGACAAAGTTCAAGAAGCATTTGGATGACACTCTCAGGCACATGGTGTGGCTCTTGAGGATGGTCCTGTGCAGGGATAAGGGTAGGACTTTATGATCTTTGCGGGTCCCTTCCAACTCAGCATATTCTGTGATTCCACAGTGCCTTCTACAAAAGCACTCCAATTATTTGCAACTGCCCTATATACATGGTTATTCAAACACATGATGATAACTGAGTTCACAGGTAAACTAATGTCTCTGAGTCAAGCTGGGGGGGACTGGTTACCAGCTTTCCCATGTTGCAACGGCTATAGTGATTTTTTCAGCCACATGTAGAAAAACAGTACCATTAAGATAAAGGTACAAAAGAAAACTTGCAAGTAGGTTTTTAATCAAGTCATTAAAACATCACTGACTAGCTCTGAGGCATGTATACTCATGTATTTGTGGCACTCAGGTACCTAGGTCACTACAGGCATGGCTACAGTGTTAAAGAGACTGCAATACCTGTGGCTACTGCCATAAATCCTGGATAGTGTCCAGGAAACATACAGACAGCATCACTGAAATAGCCAAATTGGTTTTAGCCACTCTTAAATAAAACTTTGTTTTCCTGAAATGTTACATTACTATAATTCAGAGTTGATGGATACTAAATAGTTTGGATAAATTCTCTTGATATTTTTTAAAATTTGTAAATCTTCATTTAGAAAAAAACCTTTTAAATTTTAGCAGTTTATCAGATAACTACACTGCACAGGAGACCTTCCAGATTTATTTTGCGTTCTCACATTTCTCTGAGCATCTTTAGGGATGGCTAGAAAAGAGAAATGGCATCCTGAGTTTACAATCCTCTGAGAATTTAAAAGACGGAAACACCACTCCCTCTAGTACAGAAAAGGAGAAGTGTTCAGTGCCTGCTGCTCTGGAGAAAGACCTCCAGACTAGCAATGTTAAGAAAACAGGTTAAGAAAAAACAGTCAGCTCTCTCATAACCCACTCATGTGCTACTCCTTTAGTCACTTGGAGAAAACAATAGGAAAGCAAAGCCAGCCTCTAAAATACACTGACATACATTTGTCAAAAGTAGTACTTAAGGAGACGTCCTTATTATGGCTCCTATCCAGCTTTCAGTCATTACAGGCCTCAAGGGAAAAAAATATTTTCAATAAATATTTTTAAATATTTCATTCAAACAAGAAAACTTTCTCCACACACTGCTCACACAAATCACTCAGATAGTCTTTCAGTCCCTGAAAGAGATTGTCTGTAGCCTACTCTTAGCCTCTCACTAGAAGAAATCATGATAAACCCTCGTCAGTTGTCCTCCTAATGCATTCTGCTCTGGTATCTGGTATTTCTGTAAAAGATGTAACAGTATAACCACAATTTCCTAATCCCCCTATTTGGTGGGGTGTATTAGGGAGGAGTAAAGCCTACTTTAGCAAAGATGACATTTGTACATAACGATCCTGAAAGTATTTGTTAACCTAATGCTTTTTTTATTTAGTCTGGCAAATGCTTTTATTTTAACCTCAAGTATCTTTAATAAATGCCAGCAGTAAACAAAAATTGATAGTTGGCTAACAAGCCTCCCTTATCTGTATTTCTAATTAAGACTCATCCTAGATACTGAATTATGTTTAAAACAAACATTCTATAGAGAATCAAAGTAAAATCAAATGATGAAGTGTTTCTCTTTGTGAAAGTGCACATTTATATGGGTATCACCAGCAGAGGGAAGGAGATCATGGTATCCATGCATAATAATTCCACCATGTTTTTCTTCCAGATATGCAGAAATATTTTCTTCTCCTTTACATTTGTACTGCAAACTTTAGTGTCTTTTCCACAGCAGGTAATATGAAGTTGCATGCACTCTATATTCAGAATGTTGTTCCCAGTAAAAAGTTTATCTGTGTGTTTAAATGTGAATATAAATATAAATCCACTCACAAGTATTTTTAAAATTGTAATCAGACTGCTAAATGGACAGGAAAAGACTAAATGCTAAGTAAGAGCTTCATTTTCGTGTGAGGAAACATCAATTAACTGAGTTCTGTGTAAGCTGAGGGCTTAAAAACTTCTGCCAAACACTGAACTGCTGCTTCTTTTTACTTATTACAGCCAACCCTGCCAAAAGACCATAACAATTGATTTTATGTTTCCGGTGTCTCATTGCTAGCTGGAAAAATATAGATTCCTCCCCTCCCTTAGGTTTCTGAGAAACAGAACCTTCCCACCTCACACCTTCTCAGCTACTACATTCACCAACACTGAGCATCTTCTCAGTCCGCTCTTATATAGGATTTAAGTTATGATTAAGGTAAGGGAATGTTTCATATTGTTAAATACACTGTCTTACATCTATGGTTTTAAAGGGCTTCTTGCCCACCAGGGTTACAGAAAAGGCTATATCCCACTTGTGCTGCTATGGTATACATGGTAACAGATTATTTTTCACATTTGTTTAGGGGAAGTGTTAGAATTGCTCTCTTAATCTGTGAGCTTCCTCTTTAAATTCCAGTATCAATACCTGAAATGGATTTAGCATCTTTCACATCAAAGATTAATAAGGCTCACTTAGGCGCTCTTAATGTGAAGGAAAATTGGGCTTGTATGAAATGGCTACACTGGAACATTTCATGCTTTTGCAAGTGCAGGAGTATGATTATTTCCTACAGCATGTCATTATCTTATGCCCTGTGGTTCTTTTCTAAATTATCGCTTCTCACTCAAACTGCCTACACTATGTTTTTAAGCTATATAGTTTCAATTTATGAATTGCATGGATACAAATTTTGAGCAACTATACCACAAGCCAAGTAATAGACCACATTAAAGTATATTCCCCTCAGACACTACTAATAGAACTACAAATCCAAAAAGCTTGGAAGAAAAAAAGATACGCATTTGACTCAAGACAAAAAAATCAGGTCATTTGTTTCCAAGACAGACAAGAAAATACTATTCTAGACACATGTGCAACCTCCTTACACTTTTCCTGAGCAGGTTTATTTAAGCATGGCAGGAGATGTCATTTCATATCCTCATAAAGCAAATTAGTTTGCCGCCTACTTGTCCTTGTACCTAGAAGCTCCCCCTTCCTTTTTCAGGGACAATCCTAAAACAACCACTCATCTGTAACTCTACATGTCAACTCAGCAAGGAAAGGAGACTCCCCTTGGGGTCTACAACTACCATCTTCTGTTTCTCAGGATGAAGTAACTCTCGGACAATGAAGCAGTTTAAACAGCACATAACAGATTAACATGCAACATGGATGGCACACTGCACAGCAGCTCTGAGGATCAGCATCACCATTGCAGATTAGGAGTCTAGATGTCGTCTATAACACGTATGTGTATCTAAAATTACTCTACTGACCTTTGTACAGAAAATATTATTTCAGAGACAGTGAAATATTATTGCACAACATTTTGCATTGAGTTTACAAGGTAATAAAGACAGAGCTCCTTCTTCACTCACAAATGGCTATTAAATAAGGAAAATAAAACTTGACATCCCCCAGACAATCAAAAGAAATGATTTATTTGGATGCCAACATCTGTCTTGAGATTGCGGCCAAGTGCTTTTCTGTGCTCATTTAGGACTCTACTTGGAAAGCTTTTCAGTTACATTTACCTAGAGATTTCTCTCTACCACTTCTCATCTGACAGAAATCACTCAGCTGGGTCTGATGAATAATAGCAAAAGGCAGCTTGTATCAGAGATGATTGAATTACAGATTGTTGAAAGTACCATAAAGGCTCATTCCAATGACTACATTTAATTTGTTTACTATACTGACTACCAGAAGCTGGTAGTCGTTTGATATCTTTATTTCAGAAGACTGGAAATAAAAGAAATATTAACGTTCTTTGCCACTTTCTTACTACTGTACCTAGTAGAGTTTGATAGGCAAAATTAACTTTTAAACAGAGCACTGATCGCCTACCCATAGCTTGTGCGGCTGGGAACCAGGCCATAACGTACCCCAAATCAAACCAGGGCAAGCAGTATTCCGTAAGATGAAGGAAATAATACCAAAGAACATGAAACTGTATGACAAGAAAATGCGTTAGCCTGGTAGCCCTTCTAAGTGATGTGGGAAAGAGGTTTGCGAATTGATGCACGAACGATGTTGAGATTTTGCCCTGCGGTCCGGAGGGGAAGAGCAGCGGGGGCACACTGGGGTGGCCGTCGGGACAGACCACCCGGCTGAGGGTGGGGGCACCGCGGCGGCGGCAGCGGCAGCAGCCAGGTAACACCGGAGAAACAAGTTAGCCCCGCGGCCGCCTCGGCGCCGGGCAGGGACGGGGGAATGCCGGGCGGACGGCTCCCCTCTCCCGCAGCCGGGGCGGGGGCGGCGCCAGCGGGGCTCCGCGGGGGCGGCGGGGGTGGGCGCGGGCGCCCCCTTTGTCTGTGTCGCCCCTCCCGTCACCGCCCCCGCCCCCGCCGGGAGCGCTCCGGGGGCGGGCCCCCTCCCTCCGCCCTCCGCCGCTGCGGGCAGAACAGCGGGCAGAGCCCCGGGCAGGCGGCGCCACCGGCCGCCCCCCGGAGCGAGTGTGCCGCCTCCGCCGCCCGGGCGGCCCCGGAGCGCTGCCTTACCTGGCAACCGGGGCGGGCGCAGCCGGCTCGTCCTTCAGCCTCTCCCCGCGGCGACGCTTCCCAGGGCGAGGCTGCGGTGCGCGGGCGGAGCGCCCCCGGCACGGCGGGCGGGCTGCCCCGGCCCCTTGCCCTCGGCGAGCCGGTGCTAAGTTTGAGCGGCGGCGGCGGCGGCCGCCGGGCAGGGCAGGGCGGGGCGGCGGAGGCGGCACGGGGGCTGCGCGACGCCGGGAGCGCCGCCACACTGCAGCGTCTCTAGGAATCCCTCCCGCGAGAGGCAGCCCATCACCCCCGGCCCGCCGCCCCCATTGGCTGCGGGGCGGGGACACGGGCCCGCGCCGCCAATGGCCCGGCGCACGGCATGGGTGGAGTCGGCCGCCGGCCGCGCCCATCCCGCACCCGCCCGGTCCCTGTCCGCCCCGTCGGGCGGGGCCTGGCAGCGGCGAGCGGGGGGGAAGGAGGAGGAGGAGGGCGAGAGAGCCGAGGATGAGGAGGGCATCCCCGAGCATGGCGCGCAGGGCTGGCATCCCTGGGGTGCCGACGGGGGGGTCGGGGCGCTGTGCCACCCGGCCGTCGGGTGAGCAGGGCGGGGCTCGGCAGTGGTAGAGGCAGTGGTAGCGGGAGAGGCAGTGCCCCTCGCCGGTGGGTCGGCGGGAGGCGGCGGCGACCCCCGCCGGCGTAGTTGATACTTTTACGGCCCCCGCGGAGCGTAGCCCTCCCGCTGTGCCGTCCCCGGGTAGCCCGCGCCGGGCGGTCGCGACTGAGCGGTGAGTCGTAATTGGCGGGCGGGTTAGGCGAGAGCAGACCGTGCCGCGTGTTCAGGTAAGGACGTGCAAGGGTTAACGTAATTCCCTTCATCTATCCACTCTGAACTGGAGCTTTGATTAACATTGGTCTGCAAAATGTAACTGTAACAAATTCAATTAAGGGGAGCACATTTCTTCAACTTTTAATTAGATCTACCCTATTTGTCTAATGTTTAATATAACATAAAAAGCTGCTCAGGTTCCAGAGGGAAATGAAAATAGATTTAGATGTAAGCTTAGCTTTTAAAAATACAACGGGCTAAAGTTCTTTGTTCCTCAGCATATATTATTGCTGCATCTATACCCTCAAAGGCACAGGAGGAAAACAATTTTACCTGCAAAATTGCAAACATGAAAGTGTGGTATTTATATAGGAGTTCCCTATAACCTTTAATTAGTCTCAGGGTACTGATCATACAGATTGTAGCCCAGGCTTGATGCACTACTGTGCAGGATACCTCTGGATTATAGTTGTTCTAAGAAAACTTGAGAAAGTGGGATTACATTCCACAATCATTTAGTTGGTTTCGGTTACTACAGGAGAGTGAAAGTTATCCAAATTGCATCTTAATATGATAAATAGCAGATGTTGGCAAAGAGAGGAGCCCCTGTGCCAGGGTTAGCAGGTAGCTCACTCATGAAGCTTCCAGGCACATCTCGTCTGTGACTTACTATACCTTCAAGTGAACTGCATCCTGCTGTTTCCCACCCATACTTTCATGGTGGGATTTGCCTCTAAAAATCACAGCCTTTTCCCAGTTCAGTTCAGGTAGACATCTCCTGACAGTGTCAGTGCTAGATTGTGTTCTTAAGTCTGTTATTCAGGGTATCAGTTTTTCTTGTATGGGCACATTAGATCATGAGAGGTGAAAAGGAAAGCAAATGCAAAAGAAATTATGTTCTGAAACTCTTGCTGAGCTTTGGAAGGGAGGAACCACCATAATTTAAACTGCATTTGCAGAAGTGGTCACCTGTGCCCAGATTACCCTATATGATGTAAAAGTGTTGCTGTTTTCCATGTCCCAATACAATAGATTTTGAGGACTATTTTCTCTACGATCATTTTTCTGGTCAGTTAAAAAAACCCTGTACATTTCAGTGCTAGTAATTATGAGGAACTGATGCTGAGTTCGTAACAGCCACACAGCCAGAAGTCTGTAGGAGTCTGACATTCACAAGGCATGACACATCATACCCTGTCTTAGTATTTAAGCAAGACAAGAAACATTGTTTAAGCCCCATGGCCCCTTCTTATTGTAGAAACAAGTAAGGAACAGAAGTGCTATCTAGCAGTAGCCCTGATCACTTTCTCATTCTCTGACTTTGGTAGTCCATACATGATTATTCTGCTTAAAAAAAAAAAAAAAAAAAGAAAAAAGCTGTGGTAGGAGCTGGGAGAGTAGTGGGAGAGATTTCACCTAGTATTTTCTGAGCTTGATTGTTTCCAATGAGGATATTGCTACAAAAGTTGCATTCCTTCTAGCACACATGCTTCCTTCAGTTCTGTCCAGGTTCAAGGCTTATTGATGGAGAAAGAGATCTCCAGTCCTGCAAGTTTCATTTCACTATTGCATTCTCAAGGAAGTGGGTAATTACTATCCAGTCATTATGTTAATTATACCAAAGGAAGCTATGAGACTTGAGAAATGACATCTGTATCCTGAATGGACAAGGATGTTCTAGAAGAGCTTAGGAGCCATTTCATGAATGCTTGGAATGCTAGCCAAATGCTAGGCACTAAACTCATGAATCATAGATCACTGCATTTTTTACTGTTAAGTCTTCCACAGTTGTGTTTAGGGAAGAAGAAGACATCCCATCATGAGAAAAAAAAAGAAGAAACATGCAGATCCAGAAGAAATTATGTTCTAAACCCAGGACCTATTTTGTTGTTTCATTTGGGTTTTTCTGATTGTTTTAAATGTGCTCTAGTGCATCATAAGAGAATTTTAAAGTGTCTACCATTCAGAAGTTCCGTCAGGAATCCTACTATGTACAAATGAAGATTTAGACTCTTAGATTCTTCATATACCTTGTTTTTAGTTTAGATTTGATTGAGCCAGAGGTACAGGAGTGTCTGGAAAGAATCTGAATAAAAAAGACCAGAAATGATGCAATGTGTGTCTTTACCATTTTTATTTTTTACTCTATATACTATTACTTCAAGATTAAACCTCAAGATTAGAAAGTGGTATGATCCATAAAAACTAGGTTTTGAAAGTAAAAGACTCCTGCTTGATCCAGAAAGATGAAGAAAGCCTAGGCCAAAGCTAATGAAACCAATATTCTTGAGCCTATTCTGGCAAGTTTTATGGCATATAAAGAACAAATACTAGAAAGATCGTCTCTGAACTGAGGCTAATTCAGAAGCAACAGCAGTTGTTACACATAAAAATCCAGCAGTCAGGGCTCTGACTTTCGACCCAAGGTGCCATCAGTTTCCTTTTGTATGTCAGCCTTTGTGTGACCAAGTATCACAACTATTAGATGTACAAGATGGGAAGTCAGGTAAATCATGAGAGCAAATCAGTGGCACATGAATGAGTAAATGATACTGGTGGCATGTTAATTTACTTAACAGATAGAGTCTAGATCTGTAAACTGTTTGAGCTGTGTCATGATTCACTGGCCTTGTGTCCCATGAGATCACAAATGCCTGTCTTTAATAGGAAGATGCATTTATTTTTTTCTTCATTAATATGTAGTTTACTCCTGTTTTTCCTTTGATTTGGTCTTTTCCATCCTCAAATTTCTCATTTTGAGAGAGGTTCCTTTGCTTGAAGACAAAGGCATTGAATTGTGCTTAGGGAAATGGAACAGCTTTTCAAATTAAGTTCTGATTGTATGAGTTCAAGCACATGTTTCTGAAACTTCTTGTAGTAAATTAAATGCCTGCTCTTGATTGTTTGGGTTTTTTCTAGTTGACTGGGAATCCAAGGGCTGCTCTGTATAACTGAAGATGAAACACTTGGAATCCCATTTTTAGTGGTCTGTTGTAACACCCTTGGTTTCAGTAAAGTTTTCATAATACATATTGGGTAACGATGGTGTATTTAGAAGGCACGTTCCCGGTCAGGCAGCCAAATCTGCATCAGGAGAACATGAAAGGCATGAAAGCTCAGTTACAAATGTGAGAATTAACCTTCGCTAAAATTACTAAATACTGGAGTTACTATTCAGGTGTACATAAATAAAAAAAGTGTCATATGAAGTAAATCTTTGAAGATCATTTTAGTAACAATGGGTGTGATTGCAACCTGGGTAGAGAGTGGAGAACAAGTGTTGTAGTTTTGTGGTTTCAATTCTAAAAATCAAAGGGTAAAATCAAAGAACTTTGTTAGTCCACTCACTGATGTTTGTCTGAGTGTGTCATTTGATTTCATTGTTTTCTTCTGTTTGATCTGTACACATCTGCTGATGCTTCTAAGTTGTTTAGGCAGAGATGGTCTCTTTTGATCTGCATTTGTATAGCAGCTGACACTGAGAGCTCCTGCTCTGTGCCCAACACTCCTGGATACTGGCAGCAGAAGTGAAAATGAGAACAGAAGTACTCTTTTATGTGAGGGGGTGTTGTGCAGCGAAACCAACCTGCATATGCTTTGCACATGTGTCAGCTGTGTAATGCGAGGACTAATCTGAGTCAGTGTCAGTCCGTTCCCCTGTAGATGGTGCCCCTAGTTCAGGGGTTCTCTTTTGGGTTGTCAATTCTGCATCCTTAATCCTGCTCCCCACTTTGAAAGTCAGTTTTCATCAAAGTGGTGCACAGGGAGGTACTTGAGAAAAAAATGTGTTTTCAGTGTGAGTAAGATGAGCTGGCCTGAAGTCCCAGTTCTCTCTTCTGGCAGAATCTACAGTAAAAAATTACAAACTACTGAACCGTTAACTTCCAGAGCACCCAGGTATTACCAATTCTCTTACCTTACGGTGGCAGACATTATGGCTTCCCCCATCTAAAATTTCTAATCCATGGTGAGCATATGCATCACATGGATGACTGTGTAATAAAAAAATGGTGAAGTGGGGTTTATAACTTAATTTTGAGGAGCTGACCTTGCAAAGCAAGTGGAAGAGCTATGTAACAGTGTTACCTGCAAGAAGGGGATCTAGGCTTAAACAGTGTCTTTTCAAATGGATACAAATGATTATCACAATGTGCATGAGAAGACATTCCATTGTCCCCAACAAAAAATAAGGTACTAGCATATAGCAGTGGAATGGAGCTAAAAACTTACGGCTTCAGGCTTCTTAAATTTCAAGTCTCTCAGTTGAGATCTTCACTAAACTTTCCCCATGCAGCAGACATACAACAAAGATCCCCCCGAAAGCCAGCCCAGCCATGAAGCATGGCAAGTTTTATCACCTAGCTACGCAGAGTAGGCGAAGAACTTCCATGTGAATTAAAAATGGGATAGAGTTACTAGGTAAAGAACTAGTTAATGTATTTTAAATTTTGGAAAATGCTTTTGAATATCAGTAGCCTGATAAATAATTCTCAGGGGAGTTTGTTTTCATTTAGCTCACGCTGTCATTTCATTCAAAGGCACAGTGAAATTGCACTAGTATTTATATTTAAAATGCCAATCATGAAAGTGTCAGGATTATTTTTTTTTTAACAGTACTCACCATTTCATAATAATTTCTATCCTTTTTTAAAAATATATTTACTTCTCTTACACAAATGTAGTCACTATACAATTCTGATGTTTAGACTACTATTGGGCTTCAAAGCTTGCAAACCACATGGATAAATGAACGGGAAATTATGTATCATTAATATAATTACAAGAAAAGATTTTTTAATTTCACTTTCTTCATAGCTATGTTTTAGCCAGTATGCAATATGATAAACTAGTTACCTGTAGCAATTCTGTCTGTCAGCAACACCACTTTGTTTGCAAATGGAAAGAATTGTTTTGTTTCCCTTATTGCTTTTTTTTTATAGGATATGCCATAGCCTTCAAATTGCATGAGCATAAGAAGGGAACAGAGCTCTCCGACTGTAAGTGTTGTTAAAATGATAAGGTCAGTGGTAATGTCTCTTCTGCAAACCTTGATAGATATTTATCCATGTCAAAGCTGAATTTTTAGTCATTGCAATATGTTAATGAAAAGAAGGCCTTTCTTGCTTTTTAAAAAATTTAGGCAAAGAAAAATAAATCCTACCAAGTGAACCTAATTCTCCTCACAGTTAGACAGGTATAAATCTGTAGTTAGACCTGCTGTCTTAAAAGCACAATTTCCATGACTGTTATTTTCTATAAATCAGCTATCTCAGGGACCTAAAGAAGTTAATGTACCAATGCATAATTTCAATTCAAGTGCTGAATTTAAATATGAAGTTTTAAGGGAACAGAGACTTCAGTTGCATACTGGGGGACATAGTTTCTTCCTTACTCAGTAGTTCCTACTTAGTCTGGGACAAGATCTTCTTCCCTAGCTGCTCATAAGTCTGTAATTGAGAATTCGCTATCACCTTCCTAGGTTTTTTGCTTTTCGCCTCTTAAGTTGCCTGTCTTCTTACCTTCCCTCTCAGTCCTTTCTGTTCACCTTGGAATATATTTTGAGATAACATTGCCAGTCCTAAGTGAGAAATGGTCTGAACAGAGTCATTCTCTTCAGCCTTGACATTAGACCTGCTTCTGCAAGAATCAGAGTTGGTCCTTTTCTCTTAGGGATGGAGGTAATGTCTGCAGTCAGAATTGCGACTGATGATGAGGTACAGTAAGGAAGTGGTTCCTGCAGAGGAACGGACAAGTTACGAAGTCAGTGGTTTGGTTTTTCATTCTTCTTTGTATCTGAACAGAAGTAGGTAGTCAGGAATGTTACTTGGATAGAAGAAAAAATTAGGAAAAGAAAAGAATAAAAACAGACTAAAAAGCAATTTAGGATGGAGATAATAAAGTATAAAGATTCTCATCACTAGAAGCTCCTCCTTGTCCACACTGAGCTTGGTAGTTTAAGCTCAGTAATTTGATCCTAGGGAGAAGTTCAGCCCAAAGGAGTGTTTGGTACTAATTAGTTTAAGGATTTTGGCCAGTATCTCCTTGTCCTTAAGTGTGGATTTTCAAAGAAATGGTGATTTCATGTGGTCTTTGATGTTGGAACTCTAAATTAAAATGTTCTTTCTAAAAATGAGAGCCTAGATTAAGTTATTCTGGGTCTTACAGTGGAGTCCTTCATGCCTTAACTTTCTTCCTTCTGCTGGAATCTGTGGCCCCCGCTTTCCCCACCATAATCACAGAAAGGCATTATCATCATTATTCCCTCATAAATACACAGGTATCTGCAGAATAACCTCTGGGATTTATTAGAGCAACAGTGATTCCTCCTAAGTTTAAAAAGACCTGTTCAATGCTAAGGTTTTTTATTAACTGACTCTTCAGTTTGGCTTTCCCTCTGTAAGTTATTAAGCTTTATCTCTGACCCAATTGATTTTTTTAAAGGAAACTGGCCATGCCATTTTTGTCATACAGGGGTTCATAAAAATGTCTACATTTGACTTTTTTCAAAAGATTTATATTAGTTTGCTTTTCCTTGTACTCTAATTTAAATAGAACTTGTTGGATTTTTTTCCTGCAGTCACTTCTGAAAAATCCTTGACCATTTTCTTTGGAGGAAAAGAGGTTATTTGTGGAAGTTATTTACAGTTTAATTGCCAGTTTAATTACAATCTGATGTCTCATTTACTGTGACACACTATACTCTGCAGGTTGAGCTGTGATAGGAGTCACAGTGGCAATAGATTCACCTGTGTCTGGAGCTGGGCAACCTTGTACTATTGGCAGCAGACCTGCCCAGAAAAACCGCACCAACCCTCTGGTGATGATCAGAACACAAAAAATGCTCTGACCAAACTTATTTTGGGTATTTCGGTATTGTGGGTTTTTTACACTCCCAGTTTTTGCCACTGACACACAGTCCATTGACTTTCGGTGCTGCCTATATGTTGGTGAACACATTCAGGAGCTGGCCTAGAAAAGGCATCTCATAGCATGAATGAAGAGACTAGCTGATCCTTTTGGCTCACTTCCATCACTATGGATGCTATCATACCATGTGTGATCAGCTTACAGTCCTCCACAACGATCCCAGGAAAACAATGTACCCTTCTGGAAGGACCTCTAACCTTCACTGCCATACTACAAAGAGCTGTGTTTGTAGTATACAGAGGATCCATTTGAGGTTCTGTTCCTCTTTCTGGTGCCAGTTACAGAGCTACATAAGAAGAAAAGATTTGATGCATCTACGTGTTAAATTTTGTAGTCATGAAGGTTTGTTGCTGATAACATGTAGACTTGTATTTATAAAATAACTGTGATTGGGACACGCATTTAGGGGTCATCTGCTCTAACCACATGATTAAAGCAGATCCTGAAACAACAGGTTCCTCAAGGCTTCACTCAGCTAAGTTCTGAGTGTCTCAAAGAATGAATGTTCCATAGCCATCTAGGTGGCCCCCAATGGTCTCCCTCCAGAGAGGCAGTGTATTCCTTGTACAGCAATGCCCAAAACTGACATAATGCTCCAGATGTGGTCTTACAAGTAGTGGGTAGAAGGGATAGATTTCTTACTTTGACCCCCTGGCTCTTCTCTTGCTGATACGGCTGTGGATGTAGTTGGCCAATTTTGGTGCAACAACGTGCTGATGACTCATGTTTAGTGGTTCAGAGTCACAGCTATAAATTGAGAAACTGAAAGGCAGTTCATGTGCATATGTGGATCAAATCATCCTGGAGTGGGGGGGCATAGGGCAAGTTCTGCCAAGGCAGAATGGTGCAGGGTCCCATCCACTTGCCCCATCTCTGGAGCCTTTAGCCCAGAATGGCTATTAGCAGTTGGCACCCCTGAAGCCCCACACCACACCCTCTGGAGCCCCTAACCCAGCTCTGTATGGCTGGCAGACTGGAAGCCCCACCTAGCGGGGTTGGCCACAGCGTCTGGAGAAAATAAAACCAGCACCATGAGGCCACTGTGCAGTTCACAGCCTACCATTCCTGGACTCCTGGTAGCTGGATCTAGGGTGATAGCTCTAATCCTCTTTTTATATCTCTCTCTTTGCTGCTTCTTCTTCTTCTAATTTCCTTTTCCTGATGTGTAGGTAACTTAAACCTGGATGGATTGAGATTTGCTAAATTAATGCATTGTGAAATGCTATATTATGATAATTGAATGTTTGCTTTAAACTTTTGCCAAGTTCTCTTGTTTTCCAAAGTTTGTCAGTAAAAGTGTGTTATTTTGACCCTCTGAGACATATTGTAATTTTTCTCCTGCACGTGGCCTTGGGCTGTAAAAGAACCGAAGGCACTTTTAATAAATCCATCAGGTGGATTTTGGAGCCTTGTATATTTTTAACATAACACCCCTTTGATGAGCTCATGGTAAGAGCTTGGGGTCTTACAGCATGTCCATCCTTGATCAGAAACAGCTAAAAATGGGTCAACTTCCCATACCTCTTTCACGAAATTATAGTCAGAGAGGCAGTGAACCAATCTGTGAGGGGACCACAGCCATCCCTCCTGTTATAGACCTGTGTCTCCTGGGTGGTCCGCTGGTGATACGAACATCATTTATGGTTCTGAAAATTTGGGAATGCTGTGTAATGCCTGGCACTGGGGGAGTATAGGGATTCTTCTGAAACCATTCAGGTATGGATGACATACAGGAGGTCTGTGAGCATCTTTACGATCTTGACAGTAGATTCTCCTAGCTCAAACTAATAATCAGGAATGACTAAGCTTGAAGGGGTAATGACCTCCTTCTTAAATCTGGTGTTTCAGAGGGATATACCAAACACTTGGCAAATGCAATTGTTCTTGTCCTGAAATTCTCTGGTATTCTGAAAACTTGCTTTTAGCAGTTCCAGGCCTGGAGAGGGATGTTTTTCCACTATCTGAAATTAATTTTGCTTGTTCAGAGCTTTCAGACAGCAGAGAACAGACTGCACTCAGATGCAGCTATGACTCAGTCTATCCTGGTAGGAGGTTAGGGCTTGCTTAGCAGATTTTGTCCTTCTGGTTCTTCTGGTGGAAGAGTGGAAATGAATGACCACTCACAGGCAGGATGTCTGCAGAGCAGATTTAGATTGTTGTGATGCACTGTGGGTTTTGGGAAGCAGAGAGTACCCCTTTACCTGGGACAGTTGCAGCATGTGTTTGAAACAGAAATTGAGGGTGAATAAATGAAAAATAATGATCTATAATTATCTATAACTACTAAGATTTTGTAGGGAGAGGAAACCAGTGTGGGACACAATCTACAGACTGCAGTGATGTGGATGCAGCTGGTGCACACAGCTTGGATGGACACTCAAGTGTGCACCAAGGTGCTGCTCCCAAATACAGTACAGACTTAGCCTGTGAATTGCCTTTGTGATTATAAGGTATACTTATACAGCACTTGGTCTAGATTTATACTTTGGCTTTTCACATGTGTTCATATAATCCGACCTTGGAATAGATATCTCAGCACCTTTTCCTTGCTTACTCTTTCTACCCTCTCATCATACATTGGAAACTTCCTCTCCAAGACATCATGCACAGATACGTACTGAGAGGATGGTACTTATATTTTCTACAATGAAGTATTATGAGCTATATGATGTCTGATATGTTTACCTCTACTACAACTGTAAGAAAGCCTATATAGTAGTAATAAAGGTAGTATAGAGTAGTAAAGCTAGTATAGCAGTGTTAAAAATGAAATTAATATAAAAGTAAAATAAATGGGTATATTTTGTAATAGAAAACAGAAATAGTGCATAAAGTAAAATAAAAAAATAAATAAATTAGCAAAGCCAGTATAGCAGTAATACTGCAGTATAAAGGATATATACTATAGCAACATAGGATAAAGTAAATTTTATAGTAAGGCTACTATAGCAGTAGTAAAGCTAGTATAGCAATTAAGAGACTTTTCTCGTGGCATGGAGAACATACTGTGAGTTTAAAGTTTGTTTTGGAATTGGGGTTTGTACTGTCTGGAAAAAGATGAAAAAGGCTCTTTTTGATACCATTCTTTTTAACTTCAAGGGGTTGCTGGGATACCCTGAAGCAATCTTAAAATATGCAAGTCTTTCACTTTCACAGTGAGAACTACATTTTTAATACAGTTTCAGTAACAGTTCCTTGTATAGTACTTTTCCTACAGAAAATTGTGTATGTTTATTCTTCTAGATAAAAAAATCTATCAAATGCATTTTTTCATGATGGAAAGTACAGCACAATAATCTTTGCCTTCAGGTCATAACACTTGAGCCAGAATTGAAGAGTTGACTGAACTAAAATTCTCCTAATAAGCCACAAAAAAGTGACTAATATAATGATAAACATAATCTCTGCAGGTCTTGCTGGAACCATCAGCACTATCTGAGATTGAATAGTATTACTATTCATCATCAATATCCTCTGCCTCAGGATGTCATTTCTTACATGTTTTTGTGAGCTTTTTTTTTTTTTTTTTTTTTTTCATTTTTGGTTTCTTATCTCACCTTCTTTATCCTTGCTGTAATATTTATAATGTTCCACATAGGAATTGTAATTAAACTTTTTCTTTGCTCTATGCCTCCAGTCTCTTAATGCATTGTATAATGTTATAGTCCTAAAGTAGAACAGTAGGAATTGACTAATGCAAACTTTTGGGAAGGTTTCCAAAAGTACATTTTGATTTGAATCATGTAATAAGTTGCACTGACATACAGTTAACTTTAAATGGTGTACCAAGATCTTTCCACAGATATCACAGGAATATGGGACTTTTGTGACTTAGAATTTCTGTTTCGAGTCCTTGGTGAAAGAACCCATGTAACTGGAAGACTGAGGATGCTTATGACAAATTATCTTTTGACATCTTAAAAACTGAGCACATCTCTATTTTTAATTGGTATCTAAATGTGGATTTAATAATCTAAGTGAAGGTAATTCTAATATTTTCTGGCCTTTATTCTTTCTAATGTGAGTAAGATGTTTGGCTGTGGGAGTACATGGGTTCTGTTTGCTTTGGGGTTTTTTTTTAAATTTATTTTCATTTCTTTGTGATGTTTGTATTTAGCTGTATCATTTTACTCCAAGTTCATTAAAGTCTGCTTTTCCTTCCCTAACCCTGTGTGTAATATTTAAATTGCATTTGAACTAGACTTCCTATATCTGACTCTCTGTATATAGATTGCATTATTTAGCCTAAATTTTCTATTATAAGACTCTTCAGAAATCTATTGCTTACAAGATGACTTACAGTTTTGGGACAGGTTCTTATTGTTTTCCATTTGGACATTTTAATGCTCTCAAGGCAGATTTAATAGAACCCACACTTCTCCAATTAGAACTAATTTAGGAGAGTGAAGGTAGTTTGATCTTTGACTATCCTATCTTCTCAAATTCAAACCTTTTAGTTAAATGCCTTAATTGACTTCTGATTCTCTATATAGCCACTTGATGGCATTGACCCCAAGTATACTGCCCTTCACTTGCATCCTAATCTACCAGTCTAATTTAATGTCAGAAGCTCCTGTGTCTCAGGTTTCTTTCTAGAAATTGCCTCCATATTTTTGGTATCTCTTGACAGATACCTGTTTATGCATTGCTCAGCTTTAACCTAATGTTTATATTAAAAATATTATATGTTTTATAAGTCTTTAGTATTATAATTCACTTTAAATAAAATTTGCTGCTTTTTTTAAGATCCAAAGAAGCTCCAATGTAGATAGGCACACAATCACTGCTTGTAGCATCAAAAGGCTATATGTTTCCAAAAATGGGTTTGCTTGTTTTCACATCTCAAGGATTCAGGTTGGCTCTTACATTGGGAGAGCTAGTTTGTTGTTAAAACTAAGACAGAATTGGAAGCTTTGTCCCAAAACCAGAGATGTGTGCTCAGAGAAAGGTCATCATGCAGTAGGAAACAGAGCCACAGTTTTACATGGGTTCAAATTTACTTAAGAATAGAGATCCATGGTGCTCCTACTGATGCTCAGTCACTAATTAATTGAAGAAAGATAGTCAATCTGCAAATGACAGATTCCCAGCAGAACTGATGTGGAAGTACAAGATGGTAGGGAGAAAAGGACTCTGAGGACTCTGTAGATTCAGTTTACCATATTACAGCTTTGTCTGTGCCAGGATGCCCTGACTAGCACAGGTTTTTTAGAGGTTCTGTTTGTAGGGAGTAGGTAGGGCTCCAGGTGATGGACTGTCCTGCTGCCTCTCGGGCTCGAGGCAGGAAGTCTAACCCCACTCCCATCACCCAGGGCCTTGACTAAGAGGTTTAGAGATCGCATTCACATCAGGGCCGTGCCCTCCTAAAACAGTGTCTGCCATAGCAGATACAACAGGAATGCCAATCAGGAAAGATGCAGTTTTAAAATCTGATTTGTGTGAAGCTTTTCCTAGCAGCTGTCAGTAGCTCCTAGGGTGGAGTAGAACCACACAGCATCCTGCTTATAAACAAACTCTCAGATGTTTTCTGTTTTTAAAATGCCAGTCATATTATAGCACAAGAACATGTTTAGCATAACTGTTTTGCATTGGCATCCATAAGTTTCTGATGTCTGTTCTGCATATCCCTGTCTGTTGATTCCACCACGATTTCAGTCTTCTACCGTTTTTGTTTTTCAATAACTCATAGCTTGTAGTTTGAAAGTCCATCTGCTTAATTTAAAATCAGATTTTTCTCTTACTAATCTGAATTAAAAACAGCAGAATCAATATAATGTAGCTGGAATTTGGGTAACTGGATATGTATTTACAGAGCTTAGACATTTTCCTTTTCACAGTCAAAATTTGCAAGGCAGTTTTAAAATTACTGTCCCCAAAACATGCATGTTATCATTGCAGGAAACAGGTTATGTGGAATAATGCAATGTGACATGAGTCATGCAGTTTAAACTTCATTTCAAGTTATTATACCACATTTCATATATTTGTTATATTTCAAATGCACAGTTTTTAAAAAACAGTAGACATTGGTATCATAGTTTGCCCATAGTAAAGCAACAAATGGAAACAAAAATTCTACTTCAGACAACTCTTTTTCTCTTGACATTGAATGCTCTTCCCAGCTCCACTCTGAGCCTTGGGACTTTGTAAACATTTCACATTTATTTTTTCACTTATTTTACATTTGCAGCTAGCTTAAAAACATTATGCAGTAAGGCTTGAAAAAAGCAGCACCCAAGTGTCAAATAACACAGGAGCAAATACAGTCCACAAATTCATGTATTTTTCTAAATGTGATTTCCAAGCCAGGATTTTGATATCTTTTTTTTAATAGTTGCAGTTGGCAGTACTAAAGATTCTCAAGTCCTCTGAATCTACTCAAAATAGCAATACACAAGACTTAACATTTGCTGAACTTCTAACAAATCGTTATCAGAAAGGAAAGATGAACTAAAAGTCATTTGACTTTATATGACCACTCCAAAGACATAAAATACCTCTTCCCTGCTTACATGTTAATTATTTTAAGGTAAACACTGAACAGCCAGTATTCTAAGATCTTAGAAAAAGCTACAGCAACTTCTGAATGAAAAGGAGGACTAATAGAAAATAGTAGCATTAGTAGCATCTTCCTTGAACAGTCTGAAAACTGTTTCACTCTTCCCAAAATCTTTTCCTATGCAGGTAAAACTAATAGTACAGAACAGGTACCTCAGATTGAATCTCTGTCTAAAATCAAATAAGAGGATTGCATCTAATGATCATCAGGATGACAATGTTTATTCTGAAAACTTCTAGGAAGCCTTCCATGGGGACACCTTTTCCTCTATGGTAGCATCCTCATCTCACTAACTTGCACTGGATTTGCTTAGATGCAGCAGCTTCTTTGTGTAATTTAGTAGTTTGGCATGAAAGTGCCACATATTCCGGCATATGCCAAGCTGGCAGTATTGCTTTATATAAAAAGATAAATTTTTAACTCAGTTGAATGCCAGAAAGCCCATTTTTATGTTTCTGTCAAGAAACAATATGTAAAATTTTCTTCTGTACCTTTCCTGTTACATGTCACTAAATGTGACTGCTTTCTGGTGGTTTAGAACTCCAGAACTTTTTCTGGTTTGAGGTTTTCTTCATCCATTCAGTGGCCTGTTCTTATGTTTCTAACTGTTTGGGTTATATCATGTTAATTTGGTCTAGAATTCATACTTTCCTGAGGAGTCTGCACAGAGTCTGTGAAATACAGTTGGCAAGACTATTTCCTTAGATTTGCAGATATCTGTAATGGTTCTTAACCATTTGCCTAATCTTTTGTGATATCCATGCAATGGTTTCACTTTGCCACAAGTTATCTGGGAGTCGAGCTGGAGCCTGCTTGTCTCCTCGTGATACAAGAATCCTTCATACTTGTTCTATGAGGCTCTTTTAGATCTCATCACTATTTGCTGTTGAAGTGGGACATGGCTCCAGTCCTGCAGACTGTACAAGAAACTAGTTTGATACCCAGCCCATGGGATATCAGAGCTGGAAAACAGGCAAGATTAGACACTTACACTGCGTTGTATCTGAATAAAGTGGGAGGGATAAAAAAAGCTCTTAATTCCTTCAGTTATTTTCCTTCTTTGCTCTAGCCATGGCTAACAAATTTAACCTCTTTCACTTGGAGACTACTGGAATGCAGATTTCTTCTCTCAAATCAAGTGATCCGCTCAAGAGGTTAAATCTGTTATTCTGAGGAAAGGAAGTGCATCATCTCAAATGCTCAAAGGATCAAAGCAGGAGATATGTCTCCTTAATGAATGATTTTGAAACTTTTGGACAAAACAATGTCAGTGCAATAAAAAGGAATCCTACTCTGCCTGAGGGCAGTATAGAAAACGAGACAGTGCTTATATAAACATACTTCAGAAAGTGTAATAGTAAAAAGATGAGGCAAAAAGTAGTAGAGAAAGCTTTGCTGGCTACAATAGGCATCGAGGTCTTGATGGGGCTCTGATGGATTTCTGTAAATGCAGTTTTCCAGATTCAAACTGACTTTGATAACTCAGTGAATTAATAAACAGCTCCTTCTCTGTTCTGGTGCTCACTGGTGAGCAGCAAGTCTGTTGGCCTTGTAAGCAGAACAGGTATCCAACCAGGAATGCTTTGGATATATTTTTAAAAGGGAAGAAAAGGTTTTGTTTCCTTTCCAGATAGGAATTTGTTTTGGCTTATCTACATTTATCTCTGATCCCCTGCCATTCTCTTCTTTTAGCCTTACCATTTTGCCTCTTTCAAATACTTTTTCTCTGGTGTAGCTCCCCAAAATATTCTTGATTCACTGACGTTGGCATAAAATGCCAATCTGTTTTAAATCACATTCTATAGGAATATATTTGTTTCAAAGAAACTACAGCTGAAAGCAATTATGGGCTCCAATTCTGAATCCCTGTAACAAAATTAAAATTAAAAAAATCCTGGGAGCTTTTCTAGCTACTAGGTTTTAAGTTAATGGTACTCTCTTGGGAATGGAGGCTGCAAGTTCAAGTCCCTGTTCCGTCCTATTTGGAACTGAAATTGGAACAGAAAATTGGATCTGGGTCAACTGCATTTCAGGCAAGTGTCCCGCTCAGGAAGGCAAAAAGTCAGCATCCCTTATCCACCAATTTTTTTTCATTTAATCAGATCTTGAATAAGAGGTTATTTAGCTCCTTCCATGCTATGAGAGGAGGCACTGATACCTGGCCCTCTGTGCTCCTCTTCCTGTCCTGAGCCATGTGCAGTTCCAGGAACAGACTATCAGTTTCAATAGACCTGTTCCTTTCTAGTAAGTGAATATCAAAAGCTTGGCTAAACAGAATTTTTGCACTCCAGCTGGCACTGCTGTGAAGCTCTGGGCTGTCACTCTCTTTGGCACTGCAGAGATCTTCTGCCTAGTCCCAGAGAAGAAGACAGGAAACATGGAGAGGGAACTGAGGAAATGCAGACCCCCCCATTCCCTCCTGATGCCTAGCCTAATCACAGCCCAACTCTCTGTTCCTAGGTCCGAGACTGGAAAATAACAGGAGACACTTGTGCCCAGATAATAGGGGCAGCAGAACTTGCCTGAAGCAGTTTTTCTTTTCTTAAGGGAAAAGGCTGGTAAATGGAAATTTAGAAATTCGACATCTATTTGAGGTATTGAACTCTTGTGTTTACTTCATTCTCTCCCTGGATTTACAAGTGTGAGCTATTTTCATCCAAACTAGAAGAAAAAGCACAGGCAAACTGGCACGTGTAGTAACCAGCTTCCTTCTAAATCATATAGGCTTATTATAAAGGCCTATTTTAGGTTTCCTTTTTCTCGCAAAATATATATTAAACTCAGTTTTGATGGGCTTTACCGCATGTAGGGATAGATGCGCTTTCAGAAGAATTTGTAATGGTAAGCTAGAACTTGTTTTCACTTAGAAAGCCTTTCCTGCCTGCAAATTGCCTCTCTCAATAGGGTTAGATAGGTTTTTTCCTTTCCCTTCTGCATTCCAGAGAACACTGCAGAGGGGGCTGTGAGTGAGCACTCTCGCTTTCTGCTCTGCAGGACAGATAATGTTGGCAGACATGTACAAGGCCTCCTTAGCCGGAGAGGGTGGGGGAGGACAGAGGGAAGATAAAAAGCCCTGGAAGACTGCAGGAGTTGCCTTTCCCTGCAGCTCGGTGCTGTCTCACAGCACTGTGAGGTTTTGTAAATGTGCAGTGTCCTCACCTCCAAAATAAACTCTTTTGAATTCTTTCCACTGCCTTGGCATTTTTTGGGGGGAATACCTTCATATATTTTGCTTTACACAGCAAAATCAAACCAGCTCAGTACAGCAGGCATCTCCATTTTTTTCCCCATATTATTACAAAGTCTGCTTTCAAGTGTGCTTGTACCCCATTGCATTTTGGGAGTTCTGGAGATTATAAATAAAAGCATCTTCTTTTCTTGAAAGAACCTCCTGGCAAGTTCTTTCAACAGCAGCTTCTCGGCACAGCTTTAGAGAATGCAGTGTAAAGTTCACTATTACAGGAAAAGTGTTCCTCTCATTTATCAAAGGATTATTTTAGGCACATTAGTTTAAGACATACCTTTAAGAGGTTGAGCTTTTAGAAAGCACAACAAAATCCTTTGTCTTCTCAATCTGTATGTTTGCTTTGCCACTTTCAGGCTGTAACTTCATTGTTTTGTTCCATGTTTACTTATTGCACATATTTTCTAAATGCACACAGATCAGCCTGGAAACACCATTTGTTCACATATGGGTACGACCTTATCTTGAAGTGCCGGATGGATATAGGCAGGTAGCAAGAGAGCTATGTGAAAAGTAGAGATTTTCATTTGCACTTTCTGGGAAATGGGGTGGGAATGGCTTAGTCCTTCTTTAGTGGAAGCTGGATTCATATTCTCAAACAAGTCCAATGGGAAATTCCTCATAGGTCTGGCAGCTTTGTCTGTTGCATGAAACAACAAATTTATATTCGAATAAAACCATTAGGATTTCAGAGAAAATACTGGTGACTCAAGAAATTTAGTTAAAAGTTTTCAGCTAACCCTGAGGTGTTTTCCAATATTTTGTGGATGGTTGGTTATATAGCACTCAGAGAGTTCCAGAAAAGGGTCCACCCAAATGTAAGAGATAATGACATATTTCAAATGTCAGCTAAAAATTATACAAGCCACTTTTATCCAAAGTTTTTCAATATATGATAGTTGTCTTCTCTCCCACATTCCCACAGCAGAATGAAGATCAGTACAGAAAATGGGCACTGATCATAGTTGCTGCTGAAATGAAAAGATGATGACCTTCTTCATTGATGTGAACAATAATGTTTTCCATGGATAAAATACATACTCTCAGGAATGTGGCTCACAAACAGAAAATCAATAAAGGAGAAAGTTCAAACTCTGCTGCCTGTGTACTAAATGTTTGCTGACCAAAATAAGAGCTTAATAGGCAGATCTGTGATCTGCTGTGTTTTATAATACTTTGCAGTTTGAAACTGTTGTACAAGTAGCCCTCCTGGAATTGAGACTCACTATGCACACCCACTGTGTATTTTCACAAACAAGAGAAAGCGAGTTTTTTGAAAAATATGGGAAATAGTTTATAAAAAGCATGTTTGTTTCTCTGAAAAAGTGGGCTCCCAGTTACTTTCAAAGCTTATTTCAACAGGAAATTCAACACACTTCAGCTGGTAAGAAAAAGCGTGACTATGTCTGTTTGTACAGAAATGTTTATAAAGAACCCTTTCTTGAAGAATTTCACCCGCAAGAGCAAAATGTAAGATAGTTTTTAGGTCAGCCACATCTTACTGCAGTAAATATTTGTCTTTACTCCTGCCATATAAAAGCATGTGCATGTTGTAGCTCTTGCCAAATGGCCTTAAACAAAATTAAAAATACATAGACTGCTATTTTTCATGATCCGTAACTTCAGAGAGTTTTGCAACACGGACTCAAAGAACCCATTGAGTTCTGTTTTAATTTTATAATATTCTGGTTAATGTCTATTAAAAAATCCATTAAAAGACATCATGCTAATTTAACTGGGAACATATAATAGATGCTGTTTAATGCTTCCCTTAAATTAATGCTAGATTAGTGTCTTAAATAGATGGTGTTATTATTAACAATATCTTAAATAGATGCTGTTATTGAAAAGAGTAATGCAACATTAATTAAAAGCAAGCTAGGACTTCAATGACTAAAGAAAAACTTCATACCTAACGGATACCAAAATATTAGCAGTAACAAAACATTTTATTTGGTTCAGTCTTCTACATTCCGCCATTATTTTCCCCTTAGTGTAATGACCTCAGCTGTGCTATGTAATCACATGAGATATCAAATGAAAATTAAATAATGCTTCCACAGTGATGGAATGCTTCTTCATTTCTTTTTTTTTCCCCTTTAATTTTTTTATTTTTAAATCAGTAAATGCAATGTTTAAAAGAACCAGACAAGTGTAAATGTCCAAATTTTATTGGATGGTAATTTCTGTGTTTATAGCCTGTATTACATTACTGATACATATTGTTGTTTTATATGCATGTATATATATTTCCATGTAATTGATGACATAAATGTATCATTTTCAAGACCTTTTTTTTTTAAATTCAGTCTAATTCATAAAGCCTATAAAGCTACTGAAAGGCAAGAAATGGCTGTTTGACTGATAATGTTTGACTGCTGTGAGAGAGAAACATACAAGTAGGTCTCATCACACTTGCCTGTGATGGAGCTGAAGCAAGTACAAAACAATATGAAAGCCAAAAGCCATGGCTTATTGCAAATACCACATTATAACAAATCTTACAGATAATGCTAGTATGGCTTTTCTCCATCTTGAAATGCAAGCTAAAGTGTTCTCATCACCAGGGTCGGAATAATAGATACATTTGGTTTTAGCTTGAAAGTCATTGCTTTTCTCTGTCATCACAGACTGGAAAAACACTGAGCAGAAATAAATATATGAGAAAGAAAATATCATGAAGATAATGGTCATAGGCACATCTCCGATAGGGGACAAGATTTACATCACTTTGTAGACTCATATTTCCTGACATTTGTCCTAGCATATTATGATCAAAGAACTAAAGCAGTGGCTGGGAAACACCACAGGAAGGACTAAATTAAATGATTATGTAAACTTCCAAAGGAAGACAACTTCCACTTGCATCCTGGCTGCTAGAAACCTTTTAGAGTTTATTTAGAGACTGCCTTTTTTTGAATATAGCAAGCTCTTGTTTAGGGATCCCCTGAGGATTTTAGCTTGTTTTATTGGGTATGCATAGCCCTACTGGTACCACTTCCTTGAGCAGAACTGGCTGCCAAACCAGCAGCTGCTGCCTGCAGCCTGTTCACCAATGCCAGCTAGCAAGAGACCACAACTGAACGGCAGAGAAGGATGATACCATACACAATTCACTAAAATAATAAAAGGTTGGTATGTGGTTAAAAATGTCAGAGACAATGCTGATGGGACACTTTGTATCAAGTTCTTGTATTTCTAACGAAGAACTATTCCAAGAAAGTAAGAGAGCTTTGCATTTAAAAGTGAAAAAATAAGAATTACTCCCCTCTTCTAACCCCAGTTGCTTGATATGTTTCAGGCAGGGAACTCAATGCAGCAAAAACTCAGTGAATTGAACTCTGAAAAGATTTTAAAAACAGATTGGACAGGTTTATAGCCCATGTAAAACAAAAATAATCAAATCATGCTCGTGTGCTAAACTGATTATCTTCAGCTCCAGTACTGCACAGCAGGCCTGGTCATAAGGGAATGGGAGGAGAACTGCAAAGGTAGATGGATCACTGTTAGCCTGACACTAACTGGGATTTTTTCCTGGTAGAGGAACAAGGGAGAAAGTAGGACTGATGCTCACATTAATAGACCTTTCTTTCAAGAGGAGGATTATCTGACATTTGATAATTTTTTTAACTTTGAATTTTTGTTTTCCTTTTGCTTTATAGAATTAGTGACTACCCAGTTGCCAAAAATGCATGTGGAATAATACATAGGGTACTATCTGGCAGCTTATCGACCACAAATCTCTCTGAGAACTCTTTGGTTTTTAACTGACAGGCTCTCCGTTCTGTTCACTCTCAGCAGAGAAAAAGATACCTCTTTAACTCTTCCCTATCTTCTACAACCCAAGTTATCCCAATCCTTGTGTCTTATGAGGTCAACTGTGCAGAGACTGCAAAGGGAATACTAAATGTTATCATGCTGGTTTCAGACTTTACATCTGTTTTGAACAGCTAAACCAATGAAAGTAGTGAAGAATCAGACTTCAGTAAAATTTTACATGCAATTTATAGAGACCTTTTTTCAGTAGAGAAAAAATTGGTTTAATTTCTATAAAATTAACTCATAGTATTAATGATTAGTTTATAACTTAGTTATGCAGCCTGGATTATACAAGGAAGAGTAGGTGACACTGTTTTAGTGAGAACCAGAAAGTAAAGTTAAATATTGAAGAATTAAAATATATTTTAAATTTTTCTCACCAAAATTTTCTGAGATGACCATCTGAGGAGCACATTTTATATGTAATTTAATCTTACCTTCTGAGGAAACACTTCTGAGTGCTTACTTACCCCTTGTTTACCACAGGTTTTCATGACTTTAGAAACAAAGTCATAGGTGCTGCGGATATATGAACTAAGGTTAATTGAAATTTTGTAGACTTGTGATATTCTCATAAAAATTTGCAAAAACAAGGTATAAATTTTCTGTTGATATTCTAAATAATTTTGAACCATTTATAACTAAATGCATGCTTTTATCAAGAATTTCAGCAGTATTTTAGAAATATTTTCCAGCCCAGTCAGAAATAAAAACAACAATTAAATTAAATTACTTTAATTAAATTTATGTCTCTCACAAAGAGAGGAAATATTCCAATTTGGGTGTTGAAAAGCTAAAATAAAGCTCTAAAACCAGTCTTTTTCAGCTTAGAAATCAGTACAAATAAAAAAACACCCAACACCTTATGCATTCTCTTTCTACAACAAAATGCCTCATCTGTGACACACTATTAGAGCTAAAGAGCTCCAGCAAATGGCCTAGAGAATAGAGGATTTCCTAAATCTGGTGGCTTATTTCATGGTTCCTGTCAACATTAAAGCACACAACTGATCTACCTGCAAGCCAGTGATTTGCAATGCCAAACCTTTCAGGACAAAGTTGATTGCTTATTAAAGATTCCTTAGTTTTGTTGGTCAAGCTGTTCACGAATCAAGATGTGGTGCTTTGAGAGCTGGCACTGGTAAGCAGCACAGCTGTTACGGAAAAACTGGCTATGGGAAACAATCTTGGGTTGTATGATAAAGACATGATTCATCTTGTACTCACAGATGAAAAAAAATTGCACTGAAAGATAAGGAAAATTTGATTACAAAATGTGTTCCTTTTCAAGAGCAGAAACTTGGATAAACTTTGATAAACTGAAGAAATTCCTCAGTTTTAAGAGTCAGGTTGAGGATACCAGGACTTGGATTTGAAGGAAGATTTAAATTCCTTCCAGTCGATGAATGTAAAACTGGCTAGAATTTATATTACAAACAACACAGGGGTTAAAAAACCTGCAGGCTACAGATCTGCTGGCTGGCTGACTACTTCGCAAAGGACACTTCAGAACAAGGAGACAGCATACGCACAAAGGAATAAGGATCTGAATAGCAACGATACACTTGGTTAAGAGGTCAAAAAGGTGCAGGGACAAGAAAGATTTGAGAAATATATTTAAATAATAAAAGGTTCTCCAGCAATGCAAGTAAAAAGAGAACAGAACTACCCAGGGTTCCATACAGTAGGAGGAAAATACAAGCTTTGGCATCATGCCTTTTGTATCACAAAGAATTTTTTACTTTTCAAAACTGAACTGTGATATAAACTGGCAGAGCAAAGCTAGAGGGTAATGCAAAGAAAATGGGTATAGATACTTTCCACCAATTTTGATAGAAATGCCATTGCGAACTTACAAAGTCAATACTGTGTATTTTTAACAAATCTTTTCAGTAAGAACTGTTACTATATGATTGGAGAATAGAAAAAGTAGCAGTTATATTTTCAATGGAGAATAAATGTGATTCAGGCAAGTGCAAACTTGCTATTTTGTCTGCGTGTAAGATATTAGAACAATGGTGAAGCAGAGCTCATTAGAGACTGGGGTAAGAGAAAATTGGTGAAATATGAACAAAAGGTAGACTGGTAATGTATTTTCTAGCCAAACTCAACACAGGAGATCTTAACTAAACTAATCTTAACTAATCTAATCTAATTAACTAACTAATCTTAACTTAACTAATATGTGGAACACCAGATAACTGACTCAAATGTAAAATGGTGTGTGAAGTTGAGTAGAGCAGCCATCAAAAGCTAAACTAAAAGTGAATAAAAAGACCTATCCAACACAGGAAGAGATGGGTAGTAATGAAGAACAGCAGTAGGCTGGAAAAGTTCATTAGCATTATGTTCAGGGGTCTGAATTTCTTTGAAGACTTCAATAGTGAGTGGCACAAGCAATATGTTAAAATTTTCTGCTGATAAAAAAGCCAAACAAATGTGGAACAGACTGGGAAGGATCTGGAACAGTCTTCCCAGGCTCAATGCACTCTTCAGGACTAGATAAAATGATTGCTACAAAGGCAGTGTTTGGATCTCTTGACAAAGGCATATCAGGTATCTTTGCATTCACCAGGATGCTTCAGAACTAGAAGCCCATTTTCAACCTTTAAATTTGCATTTCAAAAACCACATGGTAAACTGGCGTGGATCTTACTTCTGTTTGGATGCATAAGTAGTTTACATATTCTTTGAGTAGTCTGCCCACAGTGTACAGATGCTCTGGAGTCAGAAATACAGTGCTTATGAATCTGACTGGATCCTCTTGCCAGCTTTGCCATGCCAATAAACCCTGTAATATATGCACTGGAACCCAACATTCATATCAGATCAGTCTGAACAAGAAAAAGATTGGTTAGATATTCTGGCAAGGCAGTAAGGGCATTCATTGATGGAGCCTATACAACCAGTACTTAAATCTTTAACATTTACTATGGAATTCTTAGGCTAGATATAAATGTACTCCCTGTTTTTTCTTCCACACTACCAAACTTTACATGCTATAGCTATTTTACTGATAGAACAGTATTTAGCATCTCCTAGATGGTAAACTATTCAGCTGAAAGAGGCCACTTTAATTAGTACACCTGCAAGATTTCTTTCTGATAGCTTCAGACTGTCTGCACACAGAGTTTCAACTCTCTGTTTCAGGTTGAGATATAAGCCCAGCTGGTCATAAAGACAGTAATGTCTTGTGTCACCAGCATCTTCTAGATGGTGCCCCTGTCTTAGGAGCAGCACAAAGAGCTGGTGGAGTCCATGCACAGTTCACAATATACCAGCTAGAACAAACAAGTGAAATCAGATGTTCTGCGAACAAAATGGTTAGTGTAGGTTGCTCCTTGCTTCTTTTTCACTCCAGGTTGAGAGCTAGGTTGTAACTAAACTCAGGTCTGAGTAGAATTGTATATAAAAACATTTTCTTTATGCATGTTTTTAACTTGAATTGGTTGCACAATCATTCTGTTTCTGCTGGAGGCATCATCAGTGGTATGACCACTCTTGTGTCAGTTCTTCAGTGGAAACATAGCCTAAAAAAGCTATCTTTGCCACAGAGTTAATTTCAAAGACAGTAATTCATTTTTTTAGAACTAAGTGATTCTTGCCCTACTTATGGGCAGTGCATTTAACAGACATGCTCCATCCCCTGTCCTAGGTTATGTTTACAGTGAAACCTAGATGGAAAGGCTGCCTTGCTGCTACCCACGGCATGGATTCTCTCTTACTGTAGCTTTTAAACTGCATCACTGTTTGTCTTTCTCTTTCTTGATTATATATTCATACATAGAAGTAAGTGTGGAATAAGTGACTGCGTTATAAATGCGCTCTCTCAGAATGTAGAGCTGCTGTCTGCAGAGCACCTTTATTCATGAAGGGCCTTCAAGGCCACTGTGTGAGCAATAATGTAATCTGACTATGACTGCATGTAACTTAGGGCAGCCATGCCGCCAAATCTTAGAGTTGCTGACCTTGGGAATGCTGTGTTTACAGCAAGTCACAGAAAGGTACCAGAACCAGAACAGGTGGCCTTGAGTTGTGCGAACAGCCTACAGGGTTTTAAACGGTTCTGATTTATTCAGTGTGACAGTCCCTGTATAATAAGGTTGGACTCAGAGATTGCAAACTATGAAGTTTCCACGTGTTTTTTTGTGAGTATAAGGAAAATGGCTTATAGGTTTTTGTGTAAGGGATTGACTTTCAGTCCGTCATCACTTCTAAGGTTCTTAACAGCACTGCTAATGGACACATCTTGTGTTCCCTGGTATTTCCTGATCACTCAGGGCTCAGGCAGAACTTCCCATCTCTTGAACTCTGGTCATTTCTTCTTTATAATTTGGTACCTTCTACCATAGTGATCATGGCCCTAATAATCTCAGACTAAGAAGGCAAGTATTACTGAAACCAGTTTATTGAGTTTTCTATTTTTTTCTGTTATACGTATTTTCTTTTTTTCCCCTGGATTTTGGCAAATTTAGATTCTGATCCTTCAGACAGGCAAATGAATTCAGTGGTGCTGTAAAACAGGAACACAGGTGCACCCACAAAAATCAAAATAGTTGCCTAGTCTCTTTAGCAAGAATCTTTCAAACTTAGGTTTGTCAGACTACCACAGAAGTTTATCACACATCTCACTACAATATCCTTTCCTCTGGTCTTAAAGGTAGTTATTGTCTCAAAACTGCCTGTTGCAGTCAAATATTTAGCAACTGCAGCTTTCACTTTGGGTAAGTTAATATCTTTACACACTCAGTTGTATTGTCAATATGGTGTAATAAAATACCTGGCTGAATATAAACAATAGTCTAACTCATTCAATTTATTACAAATAAAATATTAGGAGTTGGGTGATAAAAATGCAAAACGTGTATATACAAAACTTTGGCATCTCTGCAAAAGCATGTCCTTATGAAACTGTTTTCTTCTAGGTGTTTCTTTCAGGGAAAGTCACCCACTCTGACCTGTGGATGAGGATGTGACACGAGCATAGTGGCCCAGGCACTTCCATCTTCTGCTCTAAAAGAGCTCTGTCGGAGCCTCTAAGTGCAGTTTTCAATTCAGTCTTGAAGATACCTAACCTTTTCTTTCAGCAGTAAAGAAATTCTTGGTAGAACAAGAATTCTCTCCAGTTCTTCACATTTGGTCTACATTAATTCCCATTTACATGTACCTTCACAGTAAAGGGTTGAGTCAGAACTTTCTTTGAAGAGATCCTTCACAGTTCCGGTGCTGGGCCTTTATAGATAAACCATTTTCATGGCCTCTCTGAATTCTCCTCTCCCTGTTTTACAAGTGGGTTTTAGGTCTGTCTGGTCCACAGAAGAAGTTACTCATAATGCCCACCTTCACTTAGAGTAATGCTGCTATTTCCCACAGTGATGGCTGCAGGCTCTGCCCTGTACTGGCCTTTTATTAGCCTCACAGTTGATGGCCAGCTCCAGGACCTTGGAGACATAAGAAGGAGCCTTTCTTACTTTCCTGATGAGCATCTGAGTTTATACCTCACCTGAAACATTCAGCTGAAGCTTTCTCACTGTGCAGGTAGCCTGCAAACATCAAAAAGAAGTCTCACTGGTGTGTAAAGTGACTCCTTTCCAGATAAATTGTCAGATACCCTGGGAAGTGCTTGTAAGTAGCTAATGCACTTACATATAGTGATGGTCAGTAAGGCAATGCAATGATTTTTCAAAGTAGGTGAAGATAATATTGCATCACATGTGTCTTCTATAAAACCATGAGCATATGGTGAGCACTTGCCAACTTCTATCATTTGTCAACATGATTTTATCTTGAAGGCAGAAACTGAAATGGGCAGAAACCCAGTGATTTTCCATTTTTATTTCATTTTATATAAATTCTCTGTTGCATGGCCTCTTTTATTCTGTCTATTTTTTATTCACTAGTCACCCTCTGTCACCACCTTTTAGAATCACATCAGTACCAACAGCAGCATTAACATCCTTATTCAGCAAAACACATGTTCCAAAGTTTCCCATGCCCCTGTAGCAAGAATAGTTAGAGAATGATCTGTAAAAAAAAGTCTCATTTTTCTTGATATTCCGTCTATCAATATTTCACTTTTGCTGTTATTAAGGTTACAATAATAATATGGAAAATGTGTTTTGGCTTTTACAGTATTTTTTGCCTTGATAAAGTATCAGTAGGAGCTCTCTGTGCCAGATAAAGTGATGGAATCACATTTATGTTTGATTCAAGAAAGGTAGATGAAAGCAGGCAGAAAAAAAAGTTATGTGACTTAAGAGCAAAGCAATCTCTAAAAAGCCATGCACATCTCCAGTCAAAAGATGGGGATAGAAAATGGGAACTTGAGTTGCACCATTTGCTCCAGCAATACTATCTCCACCTACCCTCTTCAACCATCTTCCTTTTCCATTTAGCTTGACTGGTGGGAGAATAGGAAGTAAAAGGCAGTGAAGGAAAGTGGGCAGAGCATATTTGTACCCTGGAAAATCTGTATCACCCTTCTACAAATCAGGATGCTGTAGCTATCTGGGCTTATTCTGTGCATCAAACTAAACTGCAGTGCAAATTTTCTTTCTGCATTTGCTTATTTTAAGCTAAAGCTAATTACAGCTGTTTAATAGTCTTACTAAAATCACCCTGCGAGATCATTAGAATAATAGCCTTTTTCTTAGAATTGTGGCTGCAAAGTATTTTTAAGGTGAATGTGGAATCTCTAATGTTAAGCAAGTGCCCATAATGCACACATGACCATAAGTTTCTGTGTGTACCTATGTGTGACTGCATACCTACCTACACGAGCTGATGGACACCTCATGAGGAAAGGAGTAAAGGGCACTTTTCCTGACCTTAGGGTCAGGAAGTGAAGGTTAACAAAAATAAACCTCTTTGGCATTAATAAAAGATTCCTGCATGAGGCAGCTTTATTCTAGTGCTTTGATTCTTATCCCTTTGTGGAAGAAAATTTCTGGCTTGTTTACAGTACTCCCAAATATGAATTAGCTCCTTTCACCACTACTTTGTGCAGTTAATTTCTCTAAGCTACTGGTTATCTCTCCTTTTGCTATGGATTTACACAGTGCTTAGCATAACGCATCACTGATGCCCAGCTATTTCTATAAGTGAACACTGAATAAGCTAAGGAACTGAGTAGCTATTAACTGCTTTAAAGTAAATTTGATAGTATTCATCATTGACGGAGAGTTTATGAAGTCCTGTGGGGAAGGGCTTTCTTTCTTCTCCTTTTTCTTTCCTTCAAATTTTCTCAACTCAGAGATTCATGAACTGCTTATTGAATTTCAGCCTGCAGTTCATGAATCAGATGCTGGCCTGATTAAATAGTAACAAGATCATTTCCATAGAAATGGACTCATTTTTATGTTACTTTCAATTTTTTTTAGATGGCAGTTACAGAAAAAAAGACCTTCAAAAATACCTCTAGTTTGGGATAAAAGTTTGAAGTTTGGAGGGAAGCAGTGCTCCTGCACTGTACTTACATTATTTCAGTGCAGGAGATCCCTTGTCTTGGGATGCTAATTTTTAATTTTTCTCTTCCAGGATAAATGTTTGTTTGACTGACTCCTCATTATAACAGTGAACTGCCTCTGTTACCACCTAAAATTCTGAATTTTACTGTGTGTAGTTTTTGGCTGTATCTTAAACCAAGACTGAGTACCCAATAACTTGAAAAAGTCTAAAAACTACTTAAATCTGAAATAAAATACTTGAATGGTCCAAAATTAAAATGTTTCATTTTTAGTCCTTGTGCTGTCAGAAGGAATTATTTTTGAGCTGCTATAGCTCTGAACTACTTTACCAAGGAGAGAACAAAAGAGAATTAATCATTGGCATTTGGTGGTCCTATTTTGCTTTTAGACTAGGTGTCCTGGCAGGTATGTATATTACTCAGAGTTAAGAGGTACCATAATGTCCTAAAAAGCTTTGATAAAAGGGTGACCACAGTGATGTCAAACCTGAGTGACTCTTTTTTAGTAGTCATATATAAGTTGCATGACATGAATGAAGAAATGTTTTAGTTTAAGAGAAATTTTAGACAAAATATCATTTCAATTAGCATATTATGCAGCTTTCTCTCAGCGGTGTATTTCTACTGTAATTCAATTGTCAAAAGCTTCAGGGTTTTTTTTGTTGCAAACTAATTGTCGATTTCAATGCAATTCAATATATCTTTGTTTTTCTACCTCAGTTCGTAAAATTCTTCTGCTTGTATAATTTAAATTAATTGCAGTTTGTAACCTGTCTAGAAATGATTCAATGTTTAACAAATTTTTGCAGTATGTTCAAGTCTATTTTCACAAGGGAAGTGCTTTTTTCCCAGCAAATTTGGAATAGTCATGAATATGCCACAGTCAGTAAGCTTTAGAATTTTATGCTAGGGTTTTAAGTTTGAACATTATACAGTTATGAACTGTGCATACCTATGCTGTTAAATCTCTTAATATGCAGCATTCTCCAGAAAAAAAAATTTGCATCTCACATCTCAGTTTCAACCTTTGAGTAATTTATGCAGTCATACAAGTATAAAATAGTTCAGCATGGAAAGGACTTCTAGAACTGTCTTGTCCGATTTGCCAATAAAGAAAGTCAACTTTAAAATTAAATCAGGTTAGTCTGACCTCGTCCTGACTGAGTTTGAACATCTCCAAGGGATATAGATTATATAATCTCTCCGGGCCATATCTCTCAGTGTTTGACTGCTCTTACTTTCCTTATATCTAACCACAGTTTCCCTTGCTGCAGTTTTCATCCATTCTTTCTCTCCCTTTCATCATGTAGCTCCAAAGAAGTCTGCTTCAGTCTTATCTATACCCTCCAATTAACTAGTTGTATGCAGTCCATAGCCAGCTTCTCTTGGCTGAACAGATCCATCTCTCTAAGCCTCTCCTTGTACATCATGTGCTCCAACCCCCTGACCCCTCCACTGACTGGACAGTTTTATTGTAGTGCTTCTTTGGCTGGAAGTTCTCATTAGCTCATTAGTTTGTTATATTGTATTTTATATATATAATACATATATATATGTTATTTGTTATATTGCCATTAATTTGTTATTTCGCTGATTCATGACTTCATAAATACTAATGACTGCACAAGGAGCAGATTGTGAAAGCATATAATGAGCACTGGTTCACAGAAGTGTTCTTCCCTTTTCTGGTTTGTGTCACCCTTGGAGAACCCGCAGTTGCCCATGGTCACGCACATACTAATTCTAAAAGTCTAATGGCAGAAAGACCTTTGCAGGTTCCATGTGAGGACAGAACTCTCTTCTGGGGACTCATCTCAAGATTTTCATGTATTCAAGAAGGTATCTTCCTCCTGAGATCTGTCAGGTTATAAAGAAAAATGTCTGAGAAGCTTTATAATTTTGAGTATTATGTAACAAAGATATTACATAACATGTTCTCCAAAGCATTTTTTGCTGTATATTTGATACATGAGCGGTGCATCAGCTGTAAACATTTATTTTTCATTAATTTGTAAACATAGCTTCTTTTAATGTTAATCAGCATCAGCAGCTGCACTGTCAAAGTGAAATTTTCTCACCTTTCTTTATAGTATTAGTTCCTCCCGTCTTAAAAACTATCAGGTAGACTGCTTTCAACGAAATATGTCTTTTCAGTGGAAAAGTAATTTCTGTTAACTGTTTTTAAAAGAAAATAGCTCCTTTGGTAATAAATACTACAATAATGTAAAAATAACTATATGTAAAGATACTGCTGGGTTTTGCATTCTGTTTGAGGAGTGAATATTCATAACTGTCTTAGTCCCTCTCAGTTCTTTGCCTTTTCTGACTGTATTACTCTATCATCAAGTTGTTCATGTTCCCAATTCAGAGAAAACACATTTCTCTTCCCAGCTACACTAATTGATTCCCCTTAAACACTCTCCTCAACAACTTCATCTATACCAGCAATACAGAACAGCAAAGCTTTCTTAAGGGATGAGGTATTGCTATTTTTATAGGATGCAAACTGGATTAAAATTCACAGAGTCCTGGTATGATCCCTACTTACAAACTTCCAGGGTCTGTCAGTAGAAAATGGCTTATTACTGTTTTTTTCAAAGCTCTCATTTGCGTGTAGCACACAGCCTAAAAAAGAAATACTAATTCTCCTGTGAATCATGAACAAGAAGCAAATTCTTCCAAATGAAGCTTCAGGAGTGCTTTGTGTTCCAGGTTTTAAATTTAATTCAATCTTAGGACAACACAAAAGTATAATTACTTTTAGGCTTTTGTGGCTGGCTTTTGCTAAATGCATAGGTTTTCTCAGGATGAATTTTACACCAGGAAGAAAGTTTAATCAACAATTATGTTCCTTAATGTTGCTTTGCAAAGCTTTGTTTGATTGCTCAGCAAGTTTCAGTTTCCTTTTACTTCAGTGATAAATGAGCCTAAGCAGGAGGTGAACAGCTATACACTGACGTTGCATCCAACCCCCTGGCTACCAAATCAAGCTTACTGGTATCACCATGCATTTTTTCTCTTTTGATTGTGGTCAGCTTGAGATAGGTAGAATATTTGGGGGAAGGTGAAGCTGTCTGTTTGTTGCCATAGAAGAGACAGGCACAGCTGTAGTTTCATCTCATTTATAATCTGCCTACCAAATGCAACCTCATTAATTTATATACCTAATCCAATAAAGTAAGTAAATTGAGAACAACAAATTATTAGTCTCAAAATGTCTGGCTGCTGAGTATAAACTTTCCTCTTGATGATCTCTAACCAGAAATTCCCTCACACATTTTTCATTGAGAGAAATATTAGCAGTCAAAGATATCTCAGGATGTGAGGCAGACTTGAGTTACAAGAATCTTGCATTCAAACTGCTTTATTGTTCCAGCAAGACTGCTGAAGTGGGAACTCTGTAATTGGTCTTGGAGTATGACCACCTCTGTTCTCAATTTACCATAGTTCATAGAATTTTCACACTGGGATATTAGAAGGGAGGAGTTTTTCTGTGTTTTCTAAGGTACTCATTATGCCTGGGACAAAGTTCATTTGCAATCTTTATTTCTGTTGTGGCTGAATGCATGGTGGATTCATGCAGAAAGACAAGATGTTTATACCATAATCTGAATTATATAGTGTTTTTCTATTAAAATACTGCTTTATTGTGAATTGTACTTGCTGGATTCCACCTGTTGTCTAATCACTGTATTAGCAAATGGTACATTTAAGCCTCAGCATGACAGCAGGACAAAAATCAATCTTTCTTCACTGTCTTGTGTCATTATCTTGCTGTTGACTGGATTTGCATTTAACAATTTCCAGTTTAATTTCTGCTTCTTTTCAGAGTCCATGTAAGTAAACACTGTGTAGAAAAATTTTTTCCTTATTGGTTTGAAGGCTAGAAATGTCTTGCCCTCCCTGTCCCCAGATATGACCCTTATGACCCGGTGTGCTTTTTCGTTAAAAGCAACAGTGTCCATATGCATTTCTCTTACAACCAATACTCTTTAATTAGATGTGGACTTTTAAGATAAAGCCTTTGGTAGCATGCAGTCTTGAAGATACACTCTGAATACACTGAAGTCCCAGCCATATTTTTAAAAGAGCCTTTAATGCTCCTGTAGGGCTCTAAATTAACATCTCCCACTGATAATTATGGAGTTGCCAAAGTTAGTTAATGTTCAGGTAGCAGCAGCCTGAAATTAAATATTTTTGTAACCTTCCACACCAATGCCAGAACAGAAGTCCAGGCAGAAAATTTTTGCAATGCACTTGAATCATGTAGGTTCCAGTAAACAAATAGGAGGGGGAAAATTACTTGTTTCAGGTGCCATTGAAATTTCAAGATGAAAAAAAGAAGCTTCCATTTTTCAAAGGGCATAATTTGTACTGTCCATCTAATGATTTTTAAAATTGGTAAACAACTTGGGGAATTTGCTTGACATTTTTCTTTAATATTTAAAGTATTGTTAAATGTTTTTAAACCTACTAGGTTGCTTTTCTGGTTAGAGAATCATTTGCTGTGCACCCTTTCAAATTGTAAGGCTATTTTGTTATTGCAGGCATACTGATAGCAGAACAGCCTATGACTAAGCAAGAATAAATCAGCCCAATTTCCTTCTATCAATTCATTTTCTTTAGGCTGAAGACTCCTATCCTTTTGCTTGAAAGAAGCAACAGTGCTTGCCTGCTTCTTTTGACAGCAAATGAATATTATCTCAACAAGGGTCATCTAGTGTAGTATATTTTTATTGGCCACTGCAGTATTCTGCTTTTACATCATGAAGATATGATGCTGTATAGAAGCCTATTAGGAAGGACAAGTGTTGTTAAATGATACCAAGTGGTTTGATAAAAACAAGGAAACATGAAGATGCTAAGAAAAAAAGGAAGACTAGAAGAGAGTTAGGGACCAAAGATAAGAGAGTGTGATGAAAAATACCATAGCAACAGACTCCCCCCCAACCTAAATCAACACAGCATGCAAAAGAGCAGAATTCTCCTCAGTGAACATTGATAAAATTTGAACCTGCTGCCTCCTGATTTGGCTGCTGGGGCCAGGAGAAACAATACCATTGGGAGACTTCTGAATACCAGCAGTACTTGTGGTTTGCTGGCATCACAGACAGCACAGAGGGTGTGGGAAGGGGTCCATAGAAACCTGGTAAGGAGGTCAAAACCTCTGGAGACTTGAAGAGAGCAGAAAGCTTTTTTATTTTTAAAGATAAAGTGTGGTTACATGAAGTAGGGAAAAAAGGACTAAGGTGCCAGGTCCTAAGTTAAAGTCTGAAGATCCTTTCCTGGGATCACCTAATCTCCAGACAAGCTCCCATGGTTAGTCATAACACCATCTCCGAGCTCCCTGTCTCCATCTGTTGTTGCCCTGCTCTGTCACCATGACTGACCATCCTTGGCCAGTGCTGCTGACAGTACAGCTGCCTGCCTGAAGATGTTCTTTCTTCACTTCTTTCAGCTTTGTCACTGAAATAGCCTGACCTGAAACCATCGTCATCCCTGAGAAGTAGGTCATATTTTGGCAGTATAATCGAAACAGTTACATGTGAAATACAGCTATATATATTCTTATTAGCACTGTTAATTAGAAAAGAAGACTTTATTTGCTGAAGAATCCAAGTGTGTAGTAATATTTGAATTAAACACTGAGTACCTTTTCAGTGAAAATATTCTTTTTGATCGCTGCAACTGAAGTGCTTCAGTGAATTATTCCCATAACGTTTTCTTGGGAAATACTTACTTTATGAGGAAGACACTGTGAACTGTACATCTCCAAACAATAAGTATGCTTAGTCATACTACAGTTACATGCAAGCAGTAAGATAGTGACAAGACTAATGGAGAAAGTTTTATCAAAATGACTGTTCTATTGCTTAAAAGGAAGGAAATTATAGTGAGGTCTGCAAAGAAGAAAATTACATGTTGTCACCATTTATTTCACACAGGAGGAAAGTTGTCTTTTTCCATGCTCAGGGGAGAGGCAAATTCAAAGAGCCACACATAAACATTGTATAATTCCGAATAAAATAAAACCATATTCTATGTTTGAAGAAAAAACCCTAAAATCACGAACCACCATCATGATCTTTTATTTCCTCGTGACTCCCCAGGCAATCCTGCCTAGATCAGACACAGAACATGGCTGCTCTTATACAGGACCTGGGAGACAAAACAACAGTTCTCTATGGCATGAGGAAAGAGTTCCATTTAAGCACCACAAACCTACCCAAAAACATTGGGGAGGGTAAAGTGAGCTAAAGGAATTACATAGGATCAAACAGTGCTACTGCAGCTCTATCTCTGGAAAGTTACTGCCTTAAAGCAGAGGAAATGTTCACACCTTCAGGTCAGATGTTTCAGAGGCCTGTCATATATCTTAAAAAAACCCTGTGTGTCAATGCACTTACCATGTCTGCCTTTCCATGTTAAGCCAAGTAGGTATTTTCTAAAGTCATAAATTACATCGTTTAATTGAAATCTATTTTAAAATCAATTCTGTTAACTCAGTGTCTCTGAATTCACTGAAGCAAATTGAACAGGAAAAAGCAGGTTTAAGCTGATTAAAGAGACTGAATGTAAAGAATGAATACAACCCCTTTTTTCCTGTAGCCTGAGCAAATGCAGATAATCTGGATTTATTAATGAGAAACTTAAAGCTAATGCTTAGAAGTTTGTTTTTCAGAAGGAGGATATCCAGAACTTACTGGGACAGTTTGCTTAGTCTTGCTTCTGTTTGAATCATGCCTCACTTAAGGTCACTTGCTCTCATGAGCATTAAATTCAGAAACATTTTATTTTAAAATTCCATTTCAATGTATTGTGAATCACTTGCACTTAACAAGTGGCAGCTTAGAATCGCATGAAATAGCTTTCAAAAAAGAGCAAGATATCTTGGCAGGTATTAACTCATTCAGAATCTCTTAAATCCTTCAGAAGAACCACTGAAATATCAGAATCTCTGCTCAGCATCATGTCCAGAAATTTATATGAATGTGAGAAGACCAAAGAGGGTCCTCTGATCTCACACAGCACAAAGCAGAGGACTTCTTGCTTTCTTTGCTTCAGGTGCTCTGCCTGCAGCATTCACTATGTATCAAAACCACCTACAAACTCCTACAACTTGGCTCTTTACACATAATCTTACACTCCCTAAAATTTAGTCAGAGCCTCAGGGGTTTTTTTTGTAGAGGTTTCCGTTGTAGTCAACAGGCTTGTACTGTGATTATATAGTTGGATCTTTAATTTTTTTTTTAGTACTATCCTTCTACAGATGTCCCTGATGTTAGCTGCCTTATCTCATCATCACCAAAATCCTATGCAGCATTCCTTTATTGTTATGACTGTTTTGCAAGTGTGGTCTTCAGGTAAGACAGTGTAGTTGATGATGCTTATAAGACATTTCAGTACTGAAGTCACCAAGTATCTATAGATCTTCCAAGATCCCAAATTTGCTTCTCATATCCTCTATTTTCTCTAAGATGTAAGGATGTACAACCAAGAAAAATAGTTTCCCCTATAGTAGTTTCTTCTGTTGAAGTATACAGGAAAAAAGAGAAATTGAAAGATCTGAGTTCATATTTGGCTCCTTACCTATTGTCATTCAAGTCCAATTGCTACAAAACTATTACTACAGCACCTTCTGTCTCTTTTCAATAATAGCAATTTTGCTATTGAATTCAGCAGGAGAAAAGCAGGACTTCAATGAACTAAGTCATCTAGGTACACATTGCAATTTTTAAAGTTTGGCAGCAGTGAAGTAAAAAGCATACTTCCTTTCATTCTTACTAGGTGAATACACTGGGGTTTTTTAAGACCAGGCTCATCAATGACAATCTAATGGACACAGAATTACTAGTGATATTTCTTTTGGTTCCTCCTTTCATATTTAACAGTGTTTCATTACAGGTCTTAGAGTTTCATTAGTATACAGGACAAAAGTTATTGTCACACTCTGTTTTGCTTTTCATTACTAAAATAAATTAATGATGGTTCTTGAAATTTGTGAAAGATTGCCACTTCCAGTGGTCTAAACATATTAAGCTATTTTCTGGGGAGAAAACAATAAGGCCACATCAGCAAGACTGACATTTATTTCAAACTCCTACTCTAAAAGCTGTAGTTAACAAAGTCAAAAAGCATTGGGTGAATTATGGGACAAGAATTTTTAAGATGATTTGCAGCAGAGATTTATTATGAAGCCAAAATTGTATTGTCAGGAGGAAGCAGATATGTAGTGAATATGAGCAAAAAACAGCCCATCTACTTTACATGCTGTCAAGTGTTAAAGCAGGAATGATTCACAACTGTACAAATGTGCAGTTCTGAAACTAGGAATTATTTCCTCTTGTATCAGCCTTTGAGAAAAAATAGTTTTGCATATGGCTAAAGCCTGGAAAAAAGTAGTTTTTTCCCCTCTGTAAGACAGGAAATTATTACCCTCCATTCAGTTAAACTTACTTTTCAAGGAAGAACTGAGATACATAAGAATAAATACCCTGGAAGTAGATCAGACCACACATTTTGAACTTGCCTACAAAGAGTTCGGTCACTGAGATTTCCTTTGCTCTCTTCCAAGCAATGGAAATTCCACAGGCCTTTTTTCCCCCTTCTTCTTAGACTCTACAGATGTAGAAGGTCTTGTGTGTAGCTACACATTCCCCTTGAAAAGCTGTTGCAATATGGATCAGGAGTAAGAGAATGCTCCAAAATGCTAGAGGACAGCATGGAAAAACAGGATTGGATGGGAAGCACATCCCAAACTCTCCAAAAAGGACCACTGAAAAAGCTAAAGGCAGCTTCTCTTATCTGCAGACTTTTTCAGATCTGTGTCCTCATGCAATGTGTGTTGTTTGATGCCAGCTCTCAGCATGTTCCCTGCTAATTGTACTTGCTGTTGCTAAAGACTCTAGTAGTTAATCTGAAATACTATGCATCATACAGCAAAGCAAATGCTCTGAAAGTCCTGCTTTGCCATTTCATGAAAACCCTGGAGAGAAAGTCTGGGTAAGGAGGATCCCAGGGGCCTGGTCCTGCCAGGGCAGGTGTGGAGAGGCTGAGAAGTGGTTGAGTCCTCCTGTTTGAGTGAATCCTTGTCACAGCCCTGTGAGGTAGGTAAATATTGCTGCTTTGTTTTACAGCAGTTAGGGATGGAAGGAATGAATTCTGCTCTGCTATAAAAATGCCTTTAACCAGTCGAGTGAAGGCAAATTAGGCAGTAATATGCTGTGATTGTGCCTTATAAAGTACAACTTATGCTCCTGCTAGTTACAGTTCCAGTTTACCTTCTACAGAACTCTTATATTTACTGTTTCATCAGTGCTTTACAATCCTGTTAAATTTCATATCTACAAACTGCTCTTTTTCTTGGATGATATATACTCTGGAAAGCTGCTAATGATTGGGTGGTTTTCACATATACTAACAACCTGGGGAGGTTTGTGTTCAAGTGTTGAAGTCTAGATTAGATGGGTCTTTGGGTAACCTGGTCTAGAGGAAGGTGTCCCTGCCTACATAGGAGGGGCATTGGAACTAGATGGTCTTTAAGTCCCTTCCAACCCGGGTCATTCTATTATTCTGTGATTTTATATTCTTATAAAAGAGTCTCTGACTTGCTGATAAATAGGTATCACTGTCTCCTAACTCTAAGAAACAAATGATACAAGATGAATAACAACACATCATATCGGAACACAGCACAACAGAATAAGTGAGGTACAAATAGAGGTTATCAAAAGATACATTGAATTATCTCTTCCCAGAGCCCCATTCTTTACACTAGTAATGTTTACCAGGTGAGTGGGGAAAGAAAGGGGACTTGTACAGCTCCTGTTAGTGCAGAAAAGGTAAAAAAGAAGTCAATAAAATTAATAACAATTTTATGCTCTGAATAAAACTGAATTTATTCGTCTCTGGACTGATTGCATGTTTAGCTGATAAACTTGCTGTCATGTAAAAATATATTCTTAACAAGTAAAATAATGCTATATAAGGTGTGCTTCTCTTGGGGATATCTGCTGAACCTGAGAATCAGATTCAGTATCTGAGAATACCATGTGTTTCTTGTCACTGCTTAAAGCTAGCACTCCAGAACACATCATTTCTTTGCACTCTCCACTTTTATTATTTAGCAAAAAGAAACCTTTTTTCCCCATCTGAGTGGATGTCACTTGAATATAACCAGAGGAGCCACAACTGATTTTGAACATCTTGAAGGAACCTATTACACAAATAAAGTGCACTTCGGTGTTTCCATATTGACGAGTTAAAAGAAATACACTTTCAAATTGATGCATGCTTGGGAATGCTAATGAGCAGTCTTGGACATATAACTAAACAGCAATGTTAGAATGCAGGTGAGTAGTCATCTTCTCCAGGCTGTGTCTGCCAAACAATAGGTATCAATTTTATCTTCATTAAAAAAGCTTCTTCTGTATGTGGTATTCCTCCTTTTTTTTCTTTTTCTTCTCTTTTCTTTCCCTCTCTTTCTTTTTGTTTTAATTATTATTTTAATTTAATTTTTTTATTTTATTTTTTCTTTTCTTTTACCTAAATATGTTTAAAACAGCCCTAATAGCAAAAAAATTCCTGTTTATGATCAGTCGTTTCATTAAAATATCTCTCAATTTATTTTTTTTTTATTAATATAGGGAAGCAGCAGCAAAAGTTCAGAAACATTTTGTAGTTTCTTTAGTATGGAATTGGGGCAAAGTAATGGGGAAATAACTTCACTTTGATAGGAGGTACTTCCTCCTTGGACAACTGATTTCTTAATGTCTTCTTCTATACTGTACAAAACTCTACAATCAAGATTGCTTTCAGATGTAAATATTACATCTATGTTACAGATAATTCTCAAAATTTCAGTAGTTTTGGCTGGAGGAGTACATAATATTCTCAATATTTGCACATTTACACATATTTCTGAAACCACTGATGTTTCCTCCCTTCTGTAAGGCCCAGTCTGGCATATTGTTTTTAACTATACCACCTTTAAGACCTGATGAGAGCTCAGTCTCATTAGTTACTCCCTGAGTCTTACTAGGGTGATGCCTGAAGCTATCCTTTCAGGACTGCATTCCTCATTTATGTTTGCCTCTCTCAAAAAGATGTTACCAGTCTGTAGGAAAATGAACATCCTAAGATGACAACAACTGGAGAAGCCTAAGAGCTTACATATAACAGAGGTGATATGCCATAACAGAGAGAAGTTTTATGATGCAGTTTAGGTTCAATGGATATGAAAAGTTAGGGGACAAATATAAGACTAAATGGCCAAATATGTTATGCTAATTAGCACTGACAAATGAAGGTGTCAGCATGTAAAAAAATTATAGGGAAAAATTAAAGATATTTTAAAAATTAAAGCAAGAAGTAAGGACATGACAATTTTCCATTTCCTTTATGAAAGGAATTTATATTGAGAAAACACTGGGAAATACATAAATGAACAAAGAAGAAGACAGGCACTAAAGACAAAACTGCTGGAAACACAACCAAGTTATAATTTCTTGGTCCAGGGACCATCAAAAGGAAAAATCAGTATCATCCAAGGTTAAGAGTGACTTGAAACTCCCAAGTGGCAATAACTGTCCAAACAGAAAGAAATGACAGAGTACTTCCATTACACCGAACTCAAAATAAGCACATTTGTCAGTGAGTTCTAATGGCAAGATACACTGATTTTCATGCAGGTGAAGTCTCCTGAAGAAGCCACTTCCTCTATATATTGACTACAAGTTTGAATAACCTCTAAGTTAAATGGTTTTTTTTCAAAAGGCAGTGTCATCTTGCATTTTTCCTACAATGGGCAATAGAATCAGACCCATCAGTTCTTCTAAAAATAATATCCATATTTTGCTATAAACAAACTGGTTCTTTAAATATATTATACAGATATTTTCCAAATTTAGTTCTTTATATACAAATATATAGATAATTTATGTGACTGAATATTATTTTACAGATCATTAAAGATTTGCACAGCCAGTATTGCACTCCTGAAATCTCCATTTTACTTATATAAAAAAACCATCATGTTAAATAGTCTGTTAAAAATGGTCATGCTGATGGATCTTATTTTAATGTAGTTGTCTTATGATGTCAGAACTATTTGGGCTAGTCTCTTTGCAACCCAAAAGACAAGTTCCCTCTGTCATCATACCATTTGTTTTTGAAAGAGATCTGATAGGTTTACACATTTTGCTTATCTAACTCCTGAATGGGAGCTGAACTTATGCACTGCCAGATAACCACTTACCTTTGAGCAACATAGTATTAAAAAAATATAACTGGTTGTAGTTATTTATATTTGCATCTGCTAAACTTGTAGCCCACAAGATACACTGTATTTTCTTAGAAGACTGTGTCTTCTGGAAAGATGTTTTATGTGAGGCAGCTGCTGTGTCATTGTTGAGCTACAAGAGCGTGCAGGTACTGCATAAACCTACAGCAATAGCCAAGGCTTCCTATCTAACTACATTGCTTTGTAGCATGATTCAGCTGCTTACTTGAGAAAAGAGAGGGCAAGCATAAAAATTGGTAAGGTAGGGAAGTGTTTCTCTCAAATTACTAAATACCGTAGGAGTTCACTGGAATTACTATTTTAAAGTCCAGTTATCATAACTTCTGTGATCCAATAATGTTACGGCTAAATTATGGTTATTTCCCAGCTATCATTGTTTTAAAAATGTCTAATTCTCAATTTCAAAACATCAGATGGGATGTATTTGCTTTGGCCATTAATGATGACTAATGCTAAAGCAAAGATACTAAAGGTTTTAAATCATAAGACCTAAAATGATATTTAGAAACAGCAGAAAGTTCAGGTTTCACTCCTTTCAAAGGTCAAATGGGAATAACTGAAAGTCTCTGAGCTTTTATGAAAGCAATAATATCTTGCCTTTGTATAGTGCCTTTTTTCTGAACACTGTATAAACATTAATAACATTAAAAGTTCTGCAAGCTGTGGAGTCTCCATTTTACGGACAGGAGAAAATAAGGAATGGAAAAAGTTATGGTCTAAACTCTCAGCAGTGCCACTTAGATCAAGCTTAGAAAGCCTTAATTTATGGTATTACAGAATAGTCAAAATTCCCAATAAATTTACAGAAAATATTAATAATTCAGTACTAATGTAGCCAGATTCAGAGCTCCTGAACATGCACCCTAAAAATGAACTGTTTTGCTTACAGTTGCAGATAGGCAGCAGGAATGGCACTACAAAGCTCTATTTGGATTTTTAGCTCAGTGATTGTGCATGGCAGCAACCAGTGGAATTGGTAATGTACACTTTGTATATATAAAGACAAGATCAAATTACAGTTTGGGTTTAGTTTCTTTAGGGCAAAAAATCAATTTTACCATGGCTTATTATGTATGGTCAGCCTCTTTGAAGCCAGGTCAGTTGAGTCTTACCTAGACAGCAGGAAAGTCCAAGAAGCCATATTTTGGCTTGCACTCTGTAAAATGTCAGTGCGTCAATTCTGCTCTGTGACTGGTACACAGAACTCCCTTGCAGGCATCTTTTAAATCTAATTCAATCACATATATAGGAACCATATGACAGATCATTTTGTAGATACACTTCAAGTACTCCAGAGCATATATGTCCATTAGTGTGAGCATAGAAAACACTCTGTGCATCAGAGCAGTGGTCTGTCTAGCCCTCTATTCTGTCTGGCACTGGAAAGAGTTATTTAGCTAAAGCGTGCAATGCTGGCCATTTCTCATGGCTGTCTCCCAGCATCCGCAGTCATTGGATATGTATTGCTAGAAGATACATCCATGACTCTCTCCCTTTAATGTCTATTTACGGATTTTTTACCATGAATTTGTCTAATCCCTTCATGAACATGATGATGCCTTATTCTTCTACTGGTTTTCTATGAATTTCATTGGCTACTATCTAGTTCTTGTAGTGCAGGATGTGTTGAATAATAGACTGCATTCATCTCACTCAGCATCACCCTCATGTTTTCACCATAACCCCCTGTGCTGGTTTTGCCTTGGTTAATTGTCTTCACAGTTACTAATATGGGGCTGTGTTTTGATTTATGCTGAACACAGGGTTGATAATATAGAGATGTTTTTGTTATTGCTGAGCAGGGCAAGGTCTTTTCTGCTTCTCATACTGCCACACTGGCAAGGAAGCTGCGGGTACATGAGATGTTGGGAGGCGACACATCTGGGACTGACCCAAGCTGACCAAAGGGATATTCCATACCATATGACACCATGCACATTATATAAAGGTGGGGGAAACAAGGAGGAAGGGGAGAATGTTTTGAGTGATGGTGTTTGTCTTCCCAAGAAACTGTTTCATGTGATGGGGCCCAGCTCTCACGGAGATGGCTGAACACCTGCCTGCCCAGGGGAGTCAGTGAATTATTTTTTTTGTTTTTCTTTGCTTGTGTGAGCAGCTTTTACTCTACCTATTAAACTGTTCCTATCTTGACCTACAAGTTTTACTTTGATTCTCCTCCCCATTCCACCAGCTTGAGGGGGAAAGGGGGGTTGAGCAAACTGCTGTGCAGTGCTCAATTTCCAGCTGAGTTTAAACCAAAACACCCCTTTCAGTTTTTCCTTCTCCAAACTGAGATGTTGTACCTTTTTGTCTCTTTTATGTAGGGACCTGCTCCATCTGTAATCATTTTAGTTGCCCTTTTCTAGATGTGCAGCTTATTACCAGTTCAATAAACATGCATTGCCAGACTAAACTGCTCAGCTCAGCCTTGCTGGCTTGGGCATCCCTGCCCTGTTTTTCTCTGTGGTATAGTCCTACCACAGAAGTGTGATTTTACATCCACTGACTGCAACAGTAAGACTGTCCTACATTCCCATCCCTGCAATTAAAATAGGAACAGTAGCTCCCATTGTATGTGGAAAAGTTTTTTTCACTTTAATTGAAAGAATAGGAATAGAACAGGAAGCTATTTCATTATGCTTTTAAAATGTATTTGGAGATGCTCGCCATCACCAGAAAAGCTTCTTTTTACCTCCTTTTGTGCCAAACTTCACAAAATTACTTTGGCTATGCACCCACCCCACACAATGCAGATTGTGCATTGTGATTGCCAGCATTAAATCTCGTTTTAAAATACAACTTCCAAATAAAATCCAAATTTTCAAGCTGTCTTTCATATATGAAAGTAACAAGGTTCTTTTAATTTTTCAGTGTTCTTTAAAAACTGATGTCTCTAAAAATGTAAGCAATTTCTATGTCTTATGAGTAGAAAAAGACACAGCAGTTTTAGTAAACAAAATTATTAATGTAAGCAATTCAGAGGAAGGAAAGAAATGAGCTGGTTATTGGCTTGTTTGATTAAATAGGTGCTGCAACTCCATTCTGGGGCAACTGATTAGTGACCTGATTCAGGTACAGCTTTTACAGCTGTGTTACCCAAGTGGTAGGGATACTGGCTTGTCATTCATAAGCCAAAAATTCCTCCTGTCCTCTGCCACCAACTGCTGTGTGAATACAAGCATGCTACTCAGGTCACAGTTTTTTCTAACAGAATTCCATTGGAATAAGGCCCTTAAATAAATATTTTAAACTTCTCATTGTTTTCCTTAGGTCTCCAACCTGTGCCTATAGTGGAAGAATAGTATTACTATATGTATCACCCCAAATCATCAAAGACCTGGGGTAGCTTCTTGTCACACAATTTCAAAGGTAAAAAATTTAGACATCTGATTGATCCAAACACCTTTCTGTTCAAACAGAATAGTAGGGTGCCTTCAGACAGTAAGTTGTCTAACCTGTTTATGCTATCCTGCAACCCAGTTTCCTGCTTAGTTTCTGGGTCCATATCAACCACATTGCTGTAGCAAGGGTTCTCTGGCCATCCAGGGTCTCTTTAGAGTGAATCCAAGACACAAAGCCTGAGTGTGGCTCTGATGGCTTGTGGCATGTTCACTCTCCATAGATTTGCAAACTAGCCCAAACCTTGCCCCACCCAATGTACTGCCTTTTCCTTAACCTCGTGGCAGGCCTCAGAGCATCCCACCACCAGTCTATAAATACACTGCTCTGTGGGCCACTCCTTTTCAGACACTTCAAAGTGAAACACACAAATACATATATAGCTACAGACATATGCCTTGGGATTGCAATCAGGGTGCCAGAAGAGGTCTGGGATAAGTTGTCTGTGGTGTGGGAGGTTACTCAGAGCCACAGGGACACAGATCACTCCTCATTTCTGCCACACAGCCAGGTTAGAGCAGATTATTCCCTCAGCACCCGCCTACCCTCCTTGAGCATACTTGTGTGCTTTATGCAGGAGATTTAGGGATACTTTAAAATTACAGGTAGGCCAAAGTGCCAGTGGTATATGCGTTCCTGGCTTTAATGTTTGCCCAAGTCCTTTTCCCCAAGCTGTTTGCTAGAGTGTAATAATTTTGATCTCTTTGTGCTGTCACTGCTTCTTGGTGAAGCTTGAAAATATCACAAGGCTAAATGAGATCTTAGTTTACCTTAAAATAAACTCAAGCAGTTCTAAGACAAATGTAGTTTAAATATGGAGCAGAAAATGGTCTCTCTGGAAAAAACGCTTGGATCTCCGCTGAAGCCACTGCAGAGCTGCAGTTTCTCCATTAGTTCAATATTCAAATGCTAGACTGAAAATGACTTGCTCTTCTTCACAAGGACAACTTAAAAATGGAAATCACTCTAGACTGCCAGGCAATAATTTCTCTCAGGGGGTCTGCTACATTTTAATCCTACTTACTTCTCTCTTTTCTTCTATTTACACCATCCTTCAAATGTTCTATTTGCTTAAGGCTGTTTATCCTCCATCATGAAATTTCTGTGCTCTGCCAGACAAATGTATTCAAAAGTAGGTGAATACATAAATTAGAAGGGATGCTTGCCTTAGCTGGCACACCTGATGGCTACAGCATTTATACCAGGTCAGGTAAAATGACCTTACATGGAAGTCCTACCACAGAATAGTACAATAGAGATTTTTCATGATCAGGATAAATAGTTGATTATTTCTCAGATTACAGGCAATGTTTTACAACTGTTCTGAATGACATACAGTCCTATCGAACTAGTGAATTTTTAACAACCACTTAAGCAATGGAGATAAAGCCTCTCTGCCCAGCAATAAAAGGGCCTGGAGAGCCAAACACAGGTGGGGAGAACCTGCAGAACATGATATATTGAGAACTTTCCTCATGAAACCCTCAAGGACTGTATTCCATACAAGCAAGTGTGTAAAACCCCTTCATCTATGTAGCTTTTGTTTTGGTCTGCAACTGAATTATCTACCAATACTCATATGAACAACACAAGCAAGCCAAATGCTGTAGAAACTTGTATGCCTTCAGGACCTGATACAAAAGGGCAAAACTTCAGTGTTTCCTTAAATCAAATGGCTGACATAAAAATATCTCTAAAAATTATATATTGCAGTACTAAAATTGTTGAGAGTTAACTGGAAAACTTCAAGAGGGACAAGGATGTTTTCTATGAGGAAAGAAGGATCATCCTTTCCTCCACTCCACGGGGAAAATAAATGCCAGTGAGGCATTCATTGTGCTCTGAATCACAGCTTATTTTGCAACACATTCTGCAATGGTTAAAACCCATAACCTGGAAACAGCCAAGTACGGCAGAAACATGTCCTTCATAGTACTGCATCTCTTTGCATGCTTTAGAGATTTTGTTACACTTAGTTTCACCCGAAGTCCAGAGAGTTTCTATGAGTTGATGCTGAGGGGGGTAAACAAAAAAGAGAAAAGGAACACCAATTTTATGTGTAGCTATAAGACATAAATCAATGTCAGTCAATGTTCTGTGCTTATGGAGATACTAATCAAGAAGAGGAAAACTATTGCCAATAAAGCGTTATTTTTCATTAGCCTATAAAAAAGCAAAGGAGGAGAGGTTTTTTGTCTTTTGTTTGTTTGTTTGTTTGTTTTTCCTTTAGGTCAGTATGATGCATTGTCTCTCAGGGTGAAAAAAAAAGTTGTAAATTACTATGAAGAGCCAGGCTGGGGTGGTCAGTTGCACATTCTTTTCAGAGGCAGAACTATATTTATTTCCTTTCCTTTCTGTTTCCTAAATGTCTGATTGTTTAAAAATTGTAACATGAAAACATTAGTAGGGATTATGCTAGGTTGAAAAGAAGTGAGACAAAGTAAAATCCACTGTATAGGAAATGCTGAGCTTTAGAAATACTGAGATCTGTATTTCTTTGCTGTTACAGGTAACTACTTGGCAATGGTCATCCCTGAGGGTTTACTAGGACTGGCCTCATTCTTTTCTTAGACACTACAGTTAGATAAACAGAAGGTAAAGACAGTGTGCCAATTTGCAATTAATGACATTAAAAGAAGACTGAGTCAGACATAAAAGTTGTGTTTAGCCTTGAATTTTTATAAATTTGTTCAGATAATCTGACCTATACATTACTATCAGCACAGCTGAATTCACAGAGCACATATTCAAAGCAGGCTTTGATACTGTAACTAAATTAAAATTGATTTTGTAATGGGAATATCTTGTATTTCTTCCTTATTTAAAAATCTCACTTCAAACTAAGTGGCTTGCATTTGACAAGTCAAGGAAATCGAATAATTTATATATGATGGCAGACAAGATCATAATAAAGAACTATATTGACACAAAGGTATCAATAACAATAAAAAAACGTGTAGTACACACCACATACTGTTCTTTCTTTTGCAGTTGTGCCATTGCTAGGCAACCGAAAATGGATGAATAGTAGATTTCAGATGTATATCTATACACTTACATTAGGCTTCATTTGGTGGCTCATGAAAGGGATTTGTGAAAAACTATCATCTTTCTGATCAGGGTCCAATATGTCTTTACTGCCAATAAGAACAAGAAAATAGACTGTTTATAACAGGAACAACTTTTGTTGATAACACAACAGTGTACATGGATTTTAAAAACAAACAAACAAACAAACAAACAGTCTTCTGTTTAGTAACTGAGCATTTTCTCAAATTTTCATGCTGCAAATTTTTATTCACCATATAGTGACATTGTGCAAGCTATGCATCCCATAGTCAATCAAATAATCATTGGTGAGTAATCAGTAACTATATTTAAAAATATTACTGAGATTTCCTTCAATAGGGATTATGTGTAGCTCTAACAGGTGAAAACTCCTTTTAACTAAAGTAAATTATCTAATGACCTCTGTCATTTAAAATCAAATTATTCAACTCTGACTGCATTTTCTACATGCTTCAGCAAACACTTAAATTCTTACTTCCAGGTATGCTCAACAATAAGGGAAGAGAGACTACTTCAGGAATATTAGAAGTAGCTGACAATTCACATTTTCTGTACAGCCTGCTGCTCCTTCAAAAAAAGGGGAAAAAAAGGGAAAAAAAATCCAGTCTCTTGATAATTAGTACCCTTTGTCAAAGCTTCAGTTACAGTTTGATGAAAAAATATTCCTAAATGTCAAGAACCATGCAGTCTGATAAATATGGATGACATTTAAAAAGCAGAGGAGGCTGTTTCTAGAAAAGCAGAAGAGGCAAAAAGAAATGTAATGGGTATTTATGTTGAGAAATAGTTTTTCTACCGTGTATTCTCCTCATATATTGTCTGTTTTGTACTTCTAGTTCTGTTTTTCACCCCTTTGACCCCTTCATCTTATATCAAATGCCTCATCTACATTTTGCAGTGTTCCTTTGGTGGAAAACAGTACATTTGAATGACCCAGGCCTTCCCACTTGTAATCACTCAATATAATTGATTGGAAAGACAGAGTCACAGAACCCTCCAAATATTTTAATTTTTCAGCGTTGCTTAAATTTAGCAAAAAAATGACACCCTGAGAAAATGAAATGGCATGTACTCATAAATTGCTAACTGCATGATACAGAGCAATCACAGCCCTCAGTGACTACTCTTTAAACAAGTCTGTCTCACAAGCATATTCAAAGGAATTGACTTGCTGAATGCTAACAAACTGAAGGGAAAGATCTTTCCGTTCTAACAAGTTTGAAAACTTTCTTGTTGGAAAGTCCTTTTTGAGAAGGTTGAAGCACAAAGCCAGGTACTCCATATTGCCCATGAGACAGGACCTCCTACTACAGTGTTTGTGGTAACAACACTCAATAATTAAGCTGTAACAGAATGGAATATTGTCATGGAATAAACAGTTAATTGAAAAGTAATGTGCAATGAGAAAGAATTAAGTGACCAAGCTTCCCAATGGCAGGGTTAGAAACATGTGTCAGTGTGTCCACAAAGAAGTAGACACAGAGGCTGTAATGAATTCACAATCTTCATTTCCTGGTTTATCATCCTGTCAGAGTGTAAGCGCAGTCAAACAGTAAGTCCCCATTTCATACAACCAGCAGTGATGGGGTCCAGGTACTATTGCTCTTCGGGCTTATTTTTCAAGAGACGGAAGTAGAAACAGCCAGGACCTACTCACACTGTCAGCAGTAGCATACCCGGACCACACTGCCTGGTGACCTGTCACGGCAACCCTTAGCTCCTGAGGTACCCTGCTCACTGTGAGCTGCTCAGACAAATCTACTTTTGTCCAGCTTCTGTACCTACCAACAAAAAACTAGCTTACCATATTACAAAAATCTCCTGAGGAGGTTTATTTCTGGACCTATTTTATGTCCAAAACCATGTTTGACCCAGTCGTGAATGTCAAACATGTCTTCCCTATTTAGTTGTAATATATGAGAATCTGAAAATAAATAGCTCTCAAACTGCCTTAACAAGATCAGTCTTAACAGATCTTGACCCAAGAGATACTGAGATATTGAAAGAGTTGAGATAGCTTTCAGATGAAAGCCGTAACATACAGCAAATTTATCTCAGATATCAAATCACACTTTTCAAATATGATGAAACTACCATGAATTTACTTAATAATCTGAGAGATGTTGAACAGCTCATTAAAATTGCTGTCCTTTAACCAGCTTTAAGGCCTCCATCTGTTTCATGCGTTATCTCAGATATGTCTCCAACACTGACTACTCGAACTCCACATTACTTTGCACTGCTGAACTACTATGATATCAAATCTCCAGTAACAGAGATTGAGAGACCTGCACAAACATTATGTGCAAGATCTGCTAAGTGAGTGTCTGTGTCCCATCCCTAAACACAGGAACATTTCGATATGCAGATCAGTGGTGCCAATAGGCAGATCACAGTGATTTCCCTTTGCCTGAGCTTTTTGAGGCAAACGGATGGTTTTCAATTTATTGCAAGACTGTATTTGTCCCCAGACTTCCCCACTGATGCGTGCTGAAGGGAAAGAAGAGCTGTTGTCATAGTACTGTAGTACTTCTCTTTGGACTGAGAGGGATGCAGTCTAGCCTCAGATAGAAAGATGATGCCCTATCAACAAATATCCTTTAAAAGAGGCATTAACATATCAGCACTGAAAAATTGCACAGATTCCTGTGAAATGAAAGATATGCACAGATTTACAAATTTTTTTAGCTGATAAATGAGGAGAAACATTCAGGAAGATAAAAATTACTGGCAGTAATGAGTTCATGGAAAGACACAAATCTTCAAACCCTCTCACAAGGCAAGTATCCAATCGTGGCTCTGTGTTTCTGAGAAAACACAGATGTTCTGCCAGCAATCAGCTGGCATGCAGAGGTGTGACATTTTGCTGCAGTGCATTTCATCATGCGCACTATGAGAAGGTCCTGAAACAAGGACTTAGCCAGAAGTTTCGGCTGTGCTCCTAGTTACTATTCCGTTCTGTTTCTCATGAAATCAGGGAGAATATTGCCACTGTTTTCAGAAGGACTAAAATTAGACCTTTTGTGACCCAAAGTCTTGCAGTTAAACAATATATCTATATATTCAGGTCATTTTGCTTTCAGGCGCATTCATGGGATGTCTAATTTAAATGTCCTTCAGCACAGACAAAATACTTTAGGTTATCTGTTAAAAGAAACAGCGACATACCTGCACTCATACACAGTTGCAGCAGTTGTTCAGAGGCTATATATTGTATTTTAAGTCATAACCTTGCTTATAAAAATTTCCTCTGCCCTTGTGTAGCCTGTTGTTTTGGTTGGAGGCTCCTGTTTTTCATTGTTGATTTCTCAAGTGAGCTTTCCTTCTTGCACTGGACTGTTTGATATGCACAGCACAGCAGTACCTTTAACCAGAATGGTAGTTATACAGAGTGAAACGTGGTGTTGTCATCTCCCTTCCTTCTGGGAGTGCTTTGCAAAAATTGCTTTTCATGAAAAAAAATCATCGTATCTTCTTAAGGGTGTTGAAATTCAAGTAGCAAAAGACTAGGCAGAAGGTTATTTAAAATGTAATCCCTTTGTTTAAATATTCACACCCCTTAAAAAGAAGAAAAAATAAAAGAAATGCATGGTTAAAAATTAATAAAATATAACATTTTCAGATGCCATAGGTACTGTTTCATAAAACTATGTATTTGAGAATGAAAACCATCCAATTTTTTTTTTTTTTTAGCTTTGTCATATTTTTCCAAGGTAAATGTAAGAATATCTCTGTATTCAGGAATAGCACTTCAGCATGAACTTTGAGCATGAACCCCCAGCCATCAGCTTCTTCCTAGATTAGCTGAGTGCATTGAGTCTATTTAACCATTAGCTTTTATTGAAGGATAGATGAATATCAGTCCCTGAAGAATAGCGAATTAGCTACTGCCTTGTAGCAAAGCATTTTCTCTTTTCACTCTACAATAGGTCTGCTATAAGCACAGCTTTTCATAATACAACTGGCAAGTAAAGTGGCAAGTCTGGAGAAGAAAATGGAAATCTTCTGGAAAAAAAGAGTCTTAATGTTCAAGGGCTCTTGCTTTCATTTTAGTAACCTTAGAATAAGATGATCTTTCCAGACTAGACTTTTATGATAAAAGGATTTGACTGATTCTTAACTGGTCAAAAATATGTTCTAATGACTTTTAAACAACATATGTTTAATAACATATAGAAAAGGGATAGTGTCTCTTAGGAAAAAAAAAATCCAAATACAAAATTGTTGAAATATGAAATATGTTCACATAAACCCTAAACCAAAGAACATCAAAAACTTGATGGAGAATGCTTATGGTAAATGAATTTATGAATTTCTGTTTCTGCATCTGTGTTTATCCCACTTATTTTCCCTTATTCTTTCTCTTCACATAAGGCCAACTAGAATTACATCAATTTAAGAAAGAAAGATGAGTCAGAATTACTGTTTTTTTCCTTTATTAAAAAAATATCTCTGCTTACACTGAATGAAATATATTAAGGCCATATTCTATTCCATGTTAGCTCTCAGCTAAAGCTCACACAGATCTTGGATTTTTCTTTTAAATTTGAAAGGATATTCTTGCTAAGACAGCATAAATAACTCTCCGTGTTTTCAATAGCAAACTAACAGAAAGAGGGAGGAAAGGAGCTACAGATGCTGATGCCTCAGTTACCTGATAACCACAGGACTAAAAACCTTCAAGGCAGACAACAGATGCTGTACAGGTCAAAAAAAAAAAAAAAAAAACAAAAAAAAAAAACAACCCACCACTTCTCTGGGCACTACAATTTCTTTTCCCACCTTTTAAGCATCATGACGCTTCAAATTTAGTCACTTTGTATTTTAGTTACAGAAAAAAACCCCACAGGATTGATAGCTTGCATTAGAAGCAGAGAAACATCAGACAGCCTCAGCAGTGTGTATTCACAGACTCCAGCAGTGACAAAGACAAGTGACCACTTCCCAGCGGTGGAAAAAGGGGGTTTACAAGAAATGTTCAGGAAGGAAAAAAGACTGATGTTCTGGGTTTGTTTCTCCAGCAACTTGTCCTCACACATGACAAACTGTAATTTTATATTTTTTTCACAACAACAGCTACCAATATACCAACTTTTAAAAAAATTACTGTGCAGGCTTGAAAGAAAGAGAAGAGCAATGGTTCAAGTGACTTGTAATGTGCCCAGGGATGCTGGATGGGCTTTCATATATTATGAGAACTCCTGTGATCCTATATGGAATGCCAATTTCTGTCTCATTTTAGGTGCACATCCACACTACTGGCCAACACCTTTGCTGATCACTCCATCCTTTCCTTCATGATGAAAATAGCGAAAGTAGAAATGCCTCAAGGAAATGAAGAAGACAAATTTGCAGATCCATACTGGGAAGGACGTAGTCTCTCTCTGGATGTAAAGGGAGAATTCCTGCGGCATCCCAAGGGCTTGATCATTTTCTGTAATCAACCTAAGCTCAAAGAGCTGGGTCTAATCCACTTAGCCTTCATGACCTGAGAATCTAAGAGCCCAGTTGCCGAGCCCAGTTGCCTTTCGGAAATGTTTCACTTTCTCTTTCTAGACAGAGACCTGAGAAACCAGAGGCTGCTGATCTGGTCTCATAGGTTGGTCCCCAGTAGCAGGCTGTCTTCCACTGGGTGGGTTATAAGATGCTCAATTCAAATGGGCAGAAGATGTCAGTACATTAGAAATAAAAACTCAGGCTTACAAATATTCTATTTGCGCCACTTTCTGTGTGATCTTACCCTTTTCTTCTGTGCTGTAGATACAGAACCAAAACCAAATTGCTAAACCTACTTCTTGTTTCCTGTACAAAAGTGAAAGTAGCAAAAAGGCTGCTTCAGTTCTGTTTGGCAGTTCAGGGAAATACAGTTAACTTAATGTTTGCAGTTTCTTGCTTAGCTTTAGCTAAGTCCATAGTTGAGGAAGTACAAAGTGCATCTTACATGGTAAATATTGGACTGTGATTAGGCAAGCCTGCATGTGGAGGTAAAACACACCATAATAATATTTCCAGTGACAGAACAGAGAAATTTGAGTGTGGACACTTTTGAAGACATTTATTTACATATGTCACAGTGTTAAACTACATATAGAGCAATAGAATAGCATGTCAGTGAGAGAGATGGAGGCAAAAGGGAGTAGCTATGTCCTGAGATAATTTTTTCACCTAGCAAGCAGTCAAGTCCTGCTCAGAAGCTGTGCTAGCTCACCCCTCATATCTGGCTTCTTACCTTACAGAGCGTGGCAGCCCTCAGTCCAATCCTGAACAGGATCTCTAAAGGAAACTGTGTCGGGAGGTAGAAAAATATCTCAGGATCAGAATGGGCTCAGACTGCTGTTTAACTGGCAGTGTAGAAATTTTTGTTGCTTCAGTCACTGAATCTAAGCTACATGTGCATCAGAAACACAAAAGCTTGTCAAAAGACAAGGTGGAGCTGTTATGCACTATATCAATGTATCAGCCTTGGCCTTATTCTGAACTAATGTAGTTACTAATGTAACTAGGACTGGGCTGCTTTCCAGGTGAATGAAATTTGAGTTACACTTACCTATAATGCCAGAGTGAAAAATAACCCTTAAAAATGTAAAGATGAATATTACTGGCCACACAATTAATATTACTGTGTCAGAATGAGGCTTGATCAAAAAGAGTTAAGTACCTTGTACTTGCATTACCTTGTGACTAATTAAAACCCAGAGAGTGAATAAAGCAGACCTTCTTTGGACACCCACACTGTGACTTTGGATGTTTCTGAATGCCAAAAAGTTGTAGTAGAGTCTCAACTCCATAAAGGCTCCAAGGTCTATTTATTTCATCCTCATGGATAGTTAAAGAATTACTAAGCTGTGACATCAGACCATTTCCAAAACAGAAAGTTTCATTTCGTAAAATCAGAATGGTTTGGTTTGGAAGGGACCTTGAAGAACATCTAGTTCCACTCCCTACCATGAACAGGAACACTTTCCACTTGACCACCCATCCAATCTGGCCTTAAACACTTCCACTTTCAAACTATGACACTGAAGACTGAGAATATACAGCAGTAATGATCAATAATAAACAACAATTTTGTTTTTTAAACTCTAGAAGTTTCACTCCTTTACACATATAAACATGCTTTAGGTTAGAAGAACATGCAAAGACATAAAAATATTTACTTCAAGTGGCAAGGGAATTGCAGGAGATGGATGCAGAGAGTGCTAGCCTCAGAAAAATAAGAGAATACAATATCCCATTACTTTTCTTGTTTGATGACAGCCACAGGACTCATCAGCTAGTGACAGAAACATTCCTAGTGACACCTGGCTCCTTGGCACATTCCTCTGGCAGCTCTGGAGTCACCTCTAAGCTTGAAACATGGCCAGTTTGTTAATGGGTTCCCTACCACTTCAGATTACTTGATAAAAATCATTGTAAGTTATTAGAGGCATGTGGGATTTTTGGAAATACCATAATCCCTTTGTCCAATATAGCTGACATTTCTAAGATTGACTACATCTTGGAAACCTTTGAGTACAGTATGTCCCAGATTTGTGATGAAGCATGGGTAGATTTTTGTAAGTACCTTTCAGCTCTGTGTATCACTTTCCTCAGCCATGAATAGCTCTGAAGTCAGTGTTTTTGTCTAGAAGCTCTGCTGTACAAAATAAAGTCAAGAGAATATAATGGAAAAGCCTAAAGGGACTAGATTGCAGAGCAGCTAGAACAATAAATTGTCTGTGAAAGAACTAGCTACTATATTCATGTTCAAACTTCAAAAGGCACTGGGTTAATAAAAAAGCCAGACACTCTGGTTACCACTGTAAGTGACATTTATTGTTACCTCTGTTGTGTTCTTTGGTGGACACAATTCATGACTTTTCCATTAGTTTAGATGCCAATACATATTACTTACTCATGCAGGAGCCACAGGCCAGGTTTATCATCTTTTCCCTGAATTTTCATCCTCCTTTGCAAGATTTGATAAATTTCATTCATTCCAGAGACTCAGAGAGGGGAAGAGACTGGCCTTCTCAAAGCACTTGCTGACAGCTTGTGTGTCTAAGATGCCCTTCAAGCAGTTGCAAACAACTGCTTCAGCTTCCTTGGTGCTCTCTAAGTCAGTTGTTCAGAATTCTTGATCCTAGCCTTAGGACTGCAAAGATTAAGCCTCTCTAGCTTAGAAGGAGCCATGTAGGGGTATTGGCTGGTTATCAGTGCCTCCCTCACTAAGAAGCTTAATCTTTTAAATTTTTTTCTTTTTCAACTTTTCCTTAATCTTCTCCCTAAAAAAATCTTGTTTAATTATCCCTGTGCTATGCAGCAGGATACCACCACACTGATAAACTCAGTCTTTGGCATAATATAATGAAGCCCCTGAAATCAGTGATTTGGAACAGGATCAGCTCCACAGTCTGTGCTGTACTCCTTGCTCCACCTTGGGTAGGTGCTGATTTAATATTTGTGTTTGGCGATAATATGTCTTTTAAATGAACATTTGGACAACACTCTCAGGTGCATGGTGTGGTTCTTGGGGCTGTCCTGTGCAGGGCCAGGAGTCAGACTTTTATGATCCTTGTAGGTCCCTTCCAACTCAGAATATTCTGTGATTCTGCAATTATTTTTCCTGGAAACAGATATAGCTTTCATTTAGTGGATGAGCAAATTGCAAAGCCTGTATGCTTTCAAAATATGCAAGGAATTTTTAAATCTTTTATTCAGTATGATTAGTATAATCCTGCAGTCCAACATCCAACTGGTGAAAACTTGAAAACAGACAGAGCAAGTCATCTAAATATAACACTGTCTCCTAAGGTAAGAATATTGACCTGCTGACAAATTACTTCTAAGGAACAACATCTGATACTCCTCACAGCAGTAATATGTACCCCCAGCACCCTGCACTGTCAGGAGGATGACCTGCAGCACCGTGTTTCACACTCGCATGGAGGTTGAGAGTGGGAGCTACTATGATGGCACCCAGTGGAATACAGACTGGGAAACTCTCTCTAGGCAAGATAGTTCCCATTGTGCCTAGTGAATTAAAGTATATAGGAAATGCTGCTCACACTTAATTCACAGCACATCCATTCAACAGCAGCATGTAACAAGAGAGCTGTATTTGGGATTGTGCTCCAAAAATTAACTGATGCAAAGTAAATCCTTGCATATGTATTAGCTTTGATTAAGCTGACATAGCTGCCAACTTTTTCAGAAGTAACAGCTCAAACCTGAGACTTTACAATAGTTTAATTATGTTATATCCATTTCCTACTCATCCCTCAAGTCTATGCAAAGCAGCATCATTAATTAGTCTGCCCACTGAGGTTGGTGATGAGGTCACTGATTGATAACAGACTTCTCAGTGTTAGCTGTGAAGTCTGAAACATCGTTTCAGGAAAGATCAGGCAGACCGTGTCTCTTACTACTTTCTGGTCACTCTCAGTCACTGTTCTTTGCCAGTGTATTTATTCCTCCCACCAGAAAAATATAAGTAATCTAAGAGATTCAGAAATGTTTCAGTAATGTACAAGACCTAAATCACCTAGAACTGGAAAACAATTTAATGAGCTCTTTTTCTAAAATGTAGATACTTTTTCATTTTACACAGTTTGGATTACTATGTTCTGGTCTTTAAATCAGACTTTACTTTTTGAAATCATACATTAAATTTTCATTCGTTCAATAAAATACAACTAAATAGACATTAAAATAAATTGTAAATTTTCAATTGTAACAAAATAGAAAACATTGCACTCACTTCAAAGTTTGTGAAAATTGGCAATGGACTTGAATTAGGGACCTAATCAGAATAAAGGAAGAGAAGAAAGAAAATACGACCTATGGAACACGTCACTCTATTGCTTTATATGAAAATGCGAGATAAGGGTTCAGATTAGGACTAAGGTTAAAATCCTACCTTGATTTGTACCCCCTATTTCCCTGACCAAAGGAAAACACCCTCATTAAACTGGCAGTAACCCTGAAGATTTGCTCTTTTTCCAGCCCCATGGTCCAGGTATTTCTGGCTTTGCAGTGACCAGAAGACACAACAACATGAAGGCTACTCTAATTTATATTCCAATATTAATAAGTAGTAAGAGAAGCTGTAGTTTTAATTCAAATATAACTCTCATCAACAATCAGTATCAGATATGCATAGACAACATCCATCAATCAATCAATCATTCAATCAATCAATCACTTGTAATTGGTCTTATTCTCAGCTAATTGCTGTATAGTTCTCAATGTAGAAAATAAGCAGATTCACAATAACATGGATGTTGCAGGATGCCAACTTATAAACTTCCAGGGAAACGATGAAAATACTCAGTGGACCAGTTCTACAAGAGGCTATGGACAAAATAATCTGTGGAAAGAATTCCACTAAAGTCAGTGGGACAAGAATTGAGCATTATCTGTCTAGAAATATAGGTGGCTATTCAGCATTCCATTTTCACTGAGGCTTGACAGTGATATCTGACAAAAAGGCTCAGAGTGTTACAATTCTGGTAAATCTTGACAATTTTTAAGGTCTCTCTCTACCTACCCTTCCAAAGGTATCCATTTTATATTAGTTCTATTTAAATATTTTCTCCACTTATTACAGTCTCACTGGCCCATGCTAAAGAATTGGAGTGCTTTGCAATCAAAATATAGAACCATAAAAAGGTCAAAATTACAAATAATTACAATAATTTCCAAAATCACACTAAAACTTCAAACCTTGATGACCTGTTCACTGAAAAAAACCCCAACTGAAATACTAAATGTAAAATGCACAACAGAATTTCACTCTATTGACAAGAGGCCACAGAAGATTTACCAAAATGATCCTATAATTACAGAGTAAGGTGTCATGCAGAGTTTTATGTAAGAGAAAATTAAATTGGGAAATTTGGTCATTTAAAAGTAAAGAAATAGAGTTATGTTCTTGCATAGCGCTGGAGAAACACACTGTAATTGACCCTTCACTGAGCAGAGAGATTGGACTAGGTGACCTCCAGAGGTCTCTTCCAGCTTCAACCATTCTGAGATTTTGTGATTCCTTCAAATATACCCCCTATGCACAGGTATTATATATTTAGAGTTAATTACAAGGTCTCATGCTATTATTCTCCACAAGAACTCTGACTTGTTCAAGAGACTGATCTAAAACTCACTGAAGGCCATGGTAGTTTTTCCAATGGACTTCAGTGTGCTTTAGATAAAATCCACAATTCATATAATGTGTGGTATTTCTCAAATGAGGGAAAAATACTTACTTGTACTTTGAAATAATAATTATCACAGCAGCACAGAGCAAGACAGCAAGGAGTACAATTGCTGCCAACACAAATGTTATTTAATTTATCAACAGATAGAACATGAAACAAATTTAATTAATTGGTAGTTAAACAATATATTAAATACTTATTTTTATTTACTACTCAGTGAGTGAAGCCCTGCATTTATGTCTCTAGTCAATACATGACATTATCTGATCTCTCCACTGGGAATTAGGGCTTGTTCTCTATTACTTCGGTATCAATTTAAAATAACTTCTTTACATTTAACTGAACTGTTCCAAACCTATGCTGTTCTGAATGCAATAGAACTGGGCCCATGATCAGGAAGGAATCAGCTGGACTGTTATGTCTGTCATGGTGGTTGAGTGCATGGTGAACATGGAAGTTGGTCCTGCACAGGTGTTTATTCAAGGTTTGCAGTGCTTTAAGCTGCCAACACAGCATTCAATGCTGAAAAAAGCTTTGCCTCTGTGAACAGCAAAAAGGAATTTCCTCTGTGAAAATAGGGAACAAGAAAGTATTTATTCTTTGATACCAGCTTATTTTTTTACTTTGCCTTTTAGTTATTTTGCTTTCATGACAGTTCTTTCTCTCCCTCTCTTCTAATGCAACATCTGTTCAGTCTTTTGGGATACAGCTCTCTGTCCAGTGAGTGGCATTTCATGAAATGATGTTTTCCCATCAGTTTGTGTTTCTATAAAATATCTACTTTAAAAGAAAACAAAAACCAAACCAACAAACAAAAAAACCAAACCCACCAAAACAAAGAAAACCCAAAAAACGCCCCCAAACAAACAAACAAACAAGGAATTGTTGCTGCTAGACTCCAGGAGACTGGAGAGCCATTACTGAGTCTTGAAAACACGTTTCTCACTGCAGAAACCACAGTATACTTTCTGGATTTGAGTCCAGTTAGCTTGCTTTTATCTTTTGGCATTGTAGATATTTTGTGGAAAATTTGAGTGAAATGTCAAAGGATTAATAGAAGAAAGCACCTGAGCTTGCTTCAGATTCATCTCCTTCTGTTTGCTATGATTTCTTACACTTACTAATTCACCTTATCTCAGCTCAGGTATAGCATTCTTGGCAAAAAGACCATTAATCTGCCCTGTAACTTTACAGTCAAAGGCAACAGACTCTCAAACTCTGATTTTGGTCTTTGACAGGTATCTGGAGTGGATCTGTAGTAATGGGAGCAGCTACTACTGAGTGCCACTTTTACAAAAAGTTGGTATTTTCTAAGTTTATCAAGCAACTTCATTAACCATTACAAAAGCCTTCAGAAATACTCTGAGTGCTACATAACGGCACCAAAAGTATATATAGAAGCCTCAGCTGAGGCAATTTTTAAAATTTCAATACCGTGAAGAAGCTGTGCATGTTTTGATGGAGTCTCAAGCCTTTTTTTCTTGGAAAAGAATACAAGTTTGTATCTCAGGATATTATGAATCTAGAGGTAATGGAAGTTTTAATGCTAATGGTCTTTTGTCTGTAGGGAGTATATTTCACTTCTGCCTTGTATAAACAACACTTATATGTCAGTATGTTATGTAACTGAAAATTTCTGACCAGAAGTATCACTGCTCACTATTTTACCTCACTTTTGGGCAAAGAGGGAAAGATACTCAAATGGAATTCCCTGAGTAGGAATAAACTAAAATTGTACCACATTTTATTTGGATGACACACTATATTATTTCAGTTGCCTTTGTACTGAAACAATTGCCTTTGGAAGACTGAAACTTATAATGAAAAGCAAGAAACACAGGAACTCAGCCAGAAGATAGTTCAGAGTCAGAAAAAATAAACAAGGAATTGCATTTTTTATGAATTACACACAATAAGCTGTTGTTAATATTAAATCATGTAAAGTAATCTGAACCTTCAACATTTGCAAAATTCTAAAAAGCTAAGAGGTAGAAAAACTGCAAAAGGTATTCATATTAACTTCTGATTAAGTAGGTTCACAGGTCCACTGCAATATTTTAGCCTGCTGTCAAATCTGCAACCAGAACCAGAGCTGTTAGCTCAGGAGCTGCAGAAGCCTGCTAGCTCATATCTTGATTTTGTTCATAAATGAAATAACTTCTATTACCACGATAATTTAAGGCAAATTCTTAAACTGTGTACTATGTGAAGTCTAAAACAGGAAAAAATCATGAGTTGCTTTCAAAGCAGTGTGTTAACAGGTTAAATTATGACACTGTTATCATATGTGTAATACTTGCTCTGTGCCTCATTTTCCATCATCATGTCACAGCAATACCTTCACGTAGTGTTTCAATTGCTAAGAAGAAATAGGAGTTGAAATGGCTAGGTACTGATCTTCCCTACCTTTCAACCTGTCCAGTACCTTCCAAACGGATTAAAGAAGTTCAAAATACCATCTTCACACATTTTCAATGTGATTGCAGCATACGCATCTGGTAGAAGAAAGACTATAATACATATATCCTTATTTTTTACCTTTTCATTAGTTCAGTCCTTCCCAACCACTGTGACAGACCTCACTGATCTGGCATAAATCAGATCAAAAAAAGGCTAATCCTGATCTGTATTTGCTCCATGGAAAGAGCTAAGAGGTAACTGTCTTGGATTAGTAAAGAAAAGAAGAAAGCAAGAAGTTGGAGACAGTAAGCCATAGTACAATACTACTCTTCCCCAGTCAACCAAGAGCTGTGATGACCAATGTAATTTAGTCATTGGTTTAGGCAAGCACTGGACAGAATTTGATTTACTATCAGTAGTTTACGTAATGCTATTCTGCCTCATCTTCTTTTTCTTACTAACACTCAAATCTGGATGCAGGGATAATTCATAGGTTATTGGCTTACTCCCAGGAAAAGCATGTTTTTCTAATGATGCTGGCTGCTTGAGATTCTCTTTTTCTTCCATTTTATGTCATATGGAGAAGGTCAGTACAAGTGTTTTTCCTGTAGTAGGCTCGTGCATCTCATCCCTTAATGGAAAACCTTGAATGAAGCATAAATGGGAGAGAAGGGTCATAGCCTACTACTTCATAGGACTACCATGTTCCATCATTTCCACTCCACCACTTTTTCCAGCTGGAAATATGACAGTCTTAGCAATATGGATCTCTTTCTCCAGTGAAGGATTTACATGCATCAGGTCTAGTTCTCATTGGTATGTGTTTGATAGTGGGGACTCTCATGAAAGAATGGTAGTAGTCATTAACTATCACGTGTATTAGGGCTACTTATTCATGCTCTCTAAGCATTCCTGAAATTGGTTAAACTAGTAACAATTTGTGTGGTGCTGCTGCCTAGAACCTGAAATTCTTTTCTGTTCTCAGAAGCCACAGTTTTCTCTTAAAAAATGCATGGGAATGTGGGAAGTCTTTAGTACCATTGAATCATGGATCAGGATATCTCCAGATAATATATTATCTATAACTTTTTGCATAGTAGAATGTAAATCAGAAAGGAAGGCAGAGTAGAACAAAAAGAACTATTTGCCAATACAGTCAGTCAGACTTCATGCTTTTCTTAATTCTGTCTGTTCTAGAGGAAACTTTGTTAACCAGGTAAAACTGGGAGATGAGATAAATGTGATGGGTATGTTATGTTTCTCATTTCACCACCCCATCCCATTCTTAATGATTTCCTTATCAAAGGAAGGTAAAACCAAATTGAAAGTTTTTAACTTGCTAAGATGAACAACTTTAAAATACAGCAGAGAAGATGGGGGGGGGGGGGGGGGGGGGGGGGGGGGGGGGGGGGG
>JAWWEU010000040.1:38180173-38275483 GCA_035583155.1 Acropternis orthonyx | reverse complement strand
CCTGTCCCCCCCCCCCCCCCCCCCCCCCCCCCCCCCGAACCTGGGTTATGCTGCAATTGTGGAAATAATATTCTCAACAAACATTTTGAACCCCAGTAGATTTTCCCCTGTACCTTGACAGAACCTTTAATTCAGTCAATGCGTAACACTGAATTCCAGTTTAGAGAAGGCAGGACAGAATGCCTCAGCCCACAGTGAGGGGGAAAAAAGAAACCAGAAGAAGGCTCATTTTGAAAGTATTCTTTAGTCTTATGTAAATTTAAATTCAGAGAGAGGAAAAAATATTACATTCTTTCTTGCCTAAGGATGAAATTATTGGACTCCTAATGAAGCTAGATAGATTTAAAAGATTCAGGTGCTTCCAAACACCCAGTCAATTAGATAGCAGTTTTTCATATAATCCCATGATTGAAGAATGAATAAATCTGACAGCCAGCATCTCAGCAAGGTAAGGAATCAGACTAATTCTTTTTTTCCAATGTCAAATCAGTGTCATTTTTTGGGAGTAAAAATAGCCCTATTTGAGATCAGTTTTCTGAGTTACTCCTGGCTCTAAGAGAAAAAGGGAGAGGAAGCAGCCCATAATTAATATAAGTATAAACATGTTCTGATTTGTCTAAATATCTCTTCCTCCTGTCAACTCCAAGCACTATCAGATGGAGTCAGCATTATCTGTTTATCAGATAATTCTCATAAAATGCTGTATATCTACAGACCATGTAAATTGTGAGATATTTTTGAATAAACTTTTCTTAAATTTAGCAAAATTTCCCCTATCTCAAGAGTAATATGATAGTTTTGTTGATGTTTTGGGTTTGAGGTTTCTTTGATGCATAAGAGGAATCCATGAAATAAAACCCATGGCACTGAAGGCTAATGATGGAACTGTATGTGCACTCTACCATTTCTTTGTCTTTGTGTCAATTTTATTTCATTGGTACTAAGTGTCATTTAGGGTGTTTCCTTTTAAATAATACAACTTACATTCTAAGTAGCTCTTTTAATTGCTCTGTGCATGTGTGTTTGTGTGTATAAAGTAATTTTCTGTATTGTATCAAAAGGAGAACTGGTACTTCCTAATGTCCAGCAGTCATTATGCAATCTAGGGCTCATGTAAAAAGATCTAGTGAGGCTTCTTGCAGACCTGGTTCTGAAAAAGAGTTTTAAAAATCTGGTTTAGCCAGAGTTTATTTCTCTGTATAAGCAATAGATGATTTGCATGCACCTGAATGTTACCATTTTTAAGACTGTCAGACAAGGCCAGTAACAAAGATTTGTATGTCTGGTATGTATTGGTATTTTTGAACCTTCTGCTTTGCAGATAAGCAGATGGGAAATGAATGAATGTTGTGAAGCTCTATGGAAGCATATGAAGCATAAAGAAACATAAATAAAGTGGTGTAAACCAATGTGCTTTGCTAGCCTCCAATTCTAACTCGTGCAAGAACTACAGCAAGGAGATTGGTAACTGACTAAGGCTGCAAAGGCAGTAGTCAATCCATAAACTAAGATGAACAACGTGGGACTGGGATTTTGATTTTACATAAAAAATATCTAATTGTCAACAATTAAAGGCCTAATAATATTGAAGATAAAATCCTAAAGCTGAGAAACATCAAGGTAGTTTTGTGCATTGCTGTATGGTTTGCTCTTGTTTATATTTATGTGCAAGCAGTGCCATTGATTTTTAAGGTTGGTCAAGAACTGAGACAATTAGGGTGCTTCTTATGCTTATTTCACCTTAGAATGACAGAAAGTTATAGATATTTGATTTTGTAACCCATGCTTTAGCAGAAATTCAGTTATGCAGTACCTTTCACAAAAGCTTTCTATCCCTAATGTGGTATGAATGTTGCTCACACAACATTGCAGAAATATGTTGAAACTGCTGGTCTGCAAGGTCAGTCTGGAGCAAGAAAGCAAAACTACATTTTTCTTGCTTTGCTTTCACTGTTTTGGAGATTTTTTTCTTCTTTGCCTCGGATTTTGGTGTTTTATCAGACTGTGCTTGTTCTACCAACATGTGAGTACTGGAATGGAAAAGAGAATTTCAGGAAGAGTTTTAGTGTCCTCAAACTGACCTTTACTTTTGTATATGGGAATTAATTAAACACACGGGCTTTTTCCCACTTTACAATTTGTTTCTTTTTTTTTTTTTTTTTTTTTTTTCCCCAGAGCTGGAAGTTATTCAGACTGTTATTTGAGTTTAAATGAATGCTGTCTTCTTTCTGGACTTCATCTAATGTCCAGTCAAGTCAGAGGAATATCTATGGATACTCACTCATATCAATTAGCTTTGAGTCACATACTTTATCCACCAAACCAGTGGAGTTGTGTGCAGTATTTCTTCTTGCAAATTACTGTTAAGCCTTTTTAAAAAATCTGATTTTTTTGGTGGATTTGGTGCTTCTTGAGGAAAGAAGACAACCCTTCAAAACCCACAAGGAAACAAAACACTGGCTGATGTGACACACATATTTAAATCTAAACAATTTTCTTGTCATATTTTACTGAATCTTTCCACTCATCCCCTGACTTTGTATCCTGTCTGTCTGTATAAAATATTAAGGCGGCCCACAGTAACTTAGAAGATCATGCAATTTTGCAATGCATTATAGAATTAATTTTCATGGGTACTAATTTAGCAATATTCAGCTCTTTACTCTGAACACTTTCATTTCTTCTGCTTAGGAAGATGAGGTTTAATTCTATCAGAGGCAGAAAATGTAAAGGGATTTTGTCATCTAAAAGCTGTGAAGGTCAGAAGATGTGTCTGTATTTGAGTCAATATAAGAAGAATATGATGTTAAAAATACTATGCTGTTAAAAATAAAACCAGCGATGTAGAAACAATGTCACTGTAGCCACTTCTCCTCATAAGAGGAGTATAAAGAGAAATACTACTTGACCCAAACTCTTCTTTTAAAAAAGCAAAATGGTAAGGTAAAAAGAAAAACAGAGGAAACCCTAAAAAAATATGTACATTCAAAAGAGATTGCAAGATATCCTGTGAGTCCTCTGATCTCACTTCAAGAGTGCTAGTGGTAGCAATTGTTATCTTGGCACTCATGTGAACTATTTTCCTATGTTGAATCACATCAGCCCTGCCTGCTTTCTGAAGGATATTCCTTTCTAAAAGGAAGGGAGAAAACCACAGGTGCACCATAACTTTAAATTATGAAGGATATTCTGTTTTCCCTATGGAGAAGTTGCTCCTTGGAGTAGGAAGTTCTGGAATATACATTAAGTTGCAGATTGAAAAGGACCGATTCAGAGTATATTCAGCATTATGACATTTCTCATAGATCTGTATATAAATATCAATAGCAATCTGTGACTCTCTTAGATGCTTGTAACTTCCTCGTGACTATTGATAAAAAAAGTTTGGTATTCAGAATTTGACAGGTTCTTGATAAGATTTTCCATTTCCTCTTTGCTAGAGTTTAATTTCCTTTACTCATTTATTTGCTTGTATTTCCAAACTTTAAAAGTCATAGACTCTCTTAAAAAGAGACTCCACTTAAAATGGATTTACAAAAGCAAAGACAATCAATTCAGCCAATTTTGCATTAACCTGATGGAATGCAAATGTACATTTTTCAAGAAAAAAACAAAAAAAAAGTATTTGCCTATAGGCATTCTCTTTAAGGTCTAAATATTCAAAATTCATCTGCACCTGTAGCTCAGATTTACAAGGGAACATCAGCTGCTGCTTGTTCTTCACAGGACAGAGAAAGTTTGAAGTCACCTCATGCAACTTGACAAACTACCGTGATTGTCACAAAAATGGGAGGGATCATCTCCTTTCAAGAAACAGCAGCTTTTGAGCACTGTGAGAGCTGGAAAGTTGGGATGCACTTGTCTGTGAAGAACAATTCTTTTGCAGAAATGCAGTCTCTTTGCAGAGCAAAGGTGTGGTACAAAACAGTTTAAAAAATCTTAACACAGTGGAGGAGAGTGTTCTGAGTACACAGAGGTTTTTTGCATTTTTCAGTGACTAATTCTTTATGATAGAGAACAGAATATCCTAATAAATGCTAATAAATCACATGATTGCCATATAATTTAGTGATAAACATCATATGATGGTCATACAAGCATTGTGGTTCTCTTCATTTTCATTTGCTATGGCTATTATTGGTAAAACAACTGAAACATAACCAAATAGGTAATTTCATATAAATAGAGTCAGAACTCAGATTACAATGTGTGGTTTCGTTTCCCGTGGTAACCATGAATAGGATGTATAACTATTTTTTGTAATGAAATTAATTGGATTAAGAACCAGAATTAAGAATCAGAAGTAAAATTTATTGATATATCAGTATCTTCTTTGTCATAAAAATGAGTCATTACTTCTGTGGTTAGATGAAGGGAAGATAGGATGCATTCATGGAGGTTCTATGTTATTAAATCTATTTTTGGTATGTAACTCATATACTCAAGAGTCTGATTGACTTTTAAGGGAGATTTTCATCTCTATGAATTCAGACCTTGTACAGCCTAGATTATAGCCAGCAGACATCCAGAACAAAGGCAGTGATGCAAACACTTAAAATGAGTTTGAATTTGAGCCATGTTCTACTGAACTATGTGATCCTTACTGATTCTTTTCTGCAGAATGCTTTTTTTTTCCTAATTGAAGTTTTGCTACAACTTATCTACACCAAGAAGTTTCAGACTTTCCATTTCCTCACAACTTAACAGAAGAACGAAAGACATGCCATCACACTCATTGTATCATTTTAATTAATGATATATCTAAAACATGTAGGGATAAATAAGCCAAAAAGTAATTACACTGTCTCCAATGCTCTCCTTTCTTTTGGCATGTATATTCTTCCCCAGTTCTTTTTCCACCTTTGATGCCCTTTTCAAGATTTACATTCTGCTGTTTTGCTATTATGACTGGCTGTAAATAAACTAGATCACTATATTACTGTCAGAAAATAACCCCTGTCCTGACAACTTATCACTCTCAATTTTTGCCTTCTGTAGACATGTACCCTGATCTCATATGCAAAGGAAAACACTTTGGAGGTGACAGCTAATGTTGGAGCCACAGCCACCGCATCAGAGAGCACAGGGAACATGGAATTAAACACCTGCTCATTTGACTGAGCTGGTTTGCATCTATTTTCAGTTTGCTTTGAGTGCCAGTTGTCATCATCTAACCTTGTTATCACAGTTGCTGACGATCCCACTCTCCTCCTAGGCTGCTGCTGCCTCAGTCTCAGACAGGACTCAGTCTTCCAGAAGGGTTGGGAGACATTAAGGCCTCCTCAGCTATGGCAGGCAGCTGCTGGCCCCTGTGTTAGCTGCAAGAGCTCTTACACACCTGTATGGGGTTTGCATGATAAAGTTTTGGTAGTGACAGAGCAACAGGGGTGGCTCCTGTGAGAAGCTGCCAGTTGTCCCCTGTGTCTGACAGAGCCAATGCCAGTCAGCTGCAAGATGGATGCGCTGCTGGCCAAGGCTGAGCCCATCAGCAATGGTGGTAGTGCCTCAGGGATAACAGAAAGAGGGGAAAATGCTGGGCAACAGCACCTGGAGAGAGGAGTGAGAATACATGAAAGGAAAACCCTGCAGACACCAAGGTCAGTGGAGAAGGAGGGGGAGGAGGTGCTCTGGGCACTGGAGCTGAGGTTCCCCTGCAGCCCATGGTGAGACACCTGTGCCCTTGCAGCACATGGAGGTCCACGATGGAGCAGATCCACCTGCAGCCCTTGGACGAGTCCATGCTCAAGCTGCCGGATGCCCAAAGGAGACTGACCACGTAGGAAGACTGTGCTGGAGCAGGCTCCTGGCAGGACCTGCAGAGAGAGAAGATCATGCTGGAGTAGGTTTTCTGCTAGGACTTGTGAACCCATGGAGGACCCACAGTGGAGCAGTCTGTTCTTGGAGGACTGCACACTCTAGAAGAGACCCACACTGTAGCAGTCTGTGAAAAGCTGCAATCCTGGGAAGGACCCACATTTGAGAAGTTCATAGAGGACTGTCTTCTGTTGGAGGGACCCCCCAATGGACATGGGGAAGAGTGTGATGAATCCTTTCATGGAGGAGGAAGGAACAGCAGAGACAAACTGCACTCAATTCCAAATTCCCCTGCACCCCTGAGGAGAAGAAAGCAGAGGAAATCCAAACTGAAGTTAAGCCTGGGAAGAAAGGAGGGGTGGATGTTTTAAGATTTAGTTTTTATTTCTCATTACCTTATTCTGATTGATGGGTAATAGATTAAACTAATTTTGACAAGTTGAGTCTGTTTTGCCTGTGACTATAATTGCTGAGTGATTTCTCCCTTATCTCAATGCAGGAGCCTTTCATTTTATTTTCTCTTCCCTGCCCAGCTGAGGAGGGAAGTGATAGAGTGGCTTTGGCAGGCACCTGGCACCCAGCTGAAGTCAACCCACCACACACCACTGACAGAGAAACCACCTTCAAGGCAGACTTCCTCCACTGTTAGCAGTCACCAAACCAAGGCAGACCTTCCACTGTTGGATATACAACTGGATGCCTAAACCTCTTACAGAAATTCAGCTAGTTCCATTTAGCTGAGCTACCTAAACACATCCCAGTGAAAGGGGCCAGTTTCCAGCTTGCTGCTTTCAGTATACTGGGGAGCCTACCTGTCCCAGGGCATGTTACCCTGCTGAAAACCCAGAGCAGCTCTAACAGAACCTAGAGATGGGTGGGAGTCAATGGTTGCACAGTCAAATGTGTTGGTATAATGCATGAGAGTGTGCTGGCTGCAGGGCCTGGCTATGACCGCAAGCACAAGGAATTTTATGAAAGGACACAAACAGCACTTCTTCTTCTACAGTGCAAAAATAGCAACCACCAGTGGTGCTAGCTGTCTTGAGCTTCAACATTATTAACACTCATCATTTTTCCCTGATAACAAGAGATTGTACAAATGTAAATTTTCAATAGATTGTCTCAATAAGATTAAAGTTAAGAAACAGTTTCCTACCTCCCTATTACAGCCCTACTACACAGACAATGATCTAGTCCTCCTTCTAGAAAGGGAATACACCATGCTGTGCTTAAACCATCTTGAAAAAGATAATACCTACTGTTTGTCTGAATTAACACAAAAGAAGAGGATTTGTCCAACTGTGGTAGGTTTTTCCCCCAAGTTCACCCTTTCCATCGTCCTAGTTCTTTCATTTGCTCTCACTAGGAATCTGAAGTTTGTTACATCAGAGTAAGAAAGGCCCACCAAAATCAGTGAGAAAAATAATGACTAAGAAAATGTATCCTCAATATTTAGAACTAAATTTCTACAAAAGCACGTGAGCCCTTTTACTCTTAAAAAGTCTGATTATTTTCTTGATGTTATAAGATTGGATTCTTTTATTGGCTGCATTCCACCATATTTTTCTGAGGGATAGAAGGGCTGCAAAATTCCCTAGAGTGGTTTTGATGGTATTTTTGTGTAATAACAAAGTCTTTGTTCTTATTTTTTTTCTGAAAGAAAAAGAAAAAAAAGCTTACATGCTCTCTTTGCTCCAATTAGCATATTGTTTATATGTTTACAAAACTTTCATAATCTATGAAAATGTTTCTGTCCTTCACTTCCCTATAGAAAGTATTATTTCATAACATCCAGTAGATAAAATTTACCATGTTAGCTGAACTGATTTTGAAGCACCAGATTTTATTCCAAAATTGATATTCATATGTAGGTGAAATCAACATGCTAGGTTGGAGCCTCCCATCATAATGCTATACTCTTCATCTTCTTGTATTGCCTGAGAGCCCTGGAGTCTCCATTCTAGGTTAATCAGTGTGTAAAAACCAGATGTTCCCTGCCTTGGGAGGATGGATGCAGACAGGATGCTACAAAGAAAGAAAATAGTGTTTAGCAGGAGACGCAACGGTATCGGCACAACACCACCAGATGGAAGTCATATCATTAAAAGAGCTTGGAGGAGGACGGTAAATCATAACTGGCCCTGCAGAATATTCTCCAAAGTCAAAGGGGAAATACATGGACTAAGCCAGAGGTTTGAAAGTATTGTGTGCAGAAGTTGTGCCAGATGTACAGGAAAAACAGAGTCCAGAAAAAAAGTCAGAACATAGATATTCTACTATGTTTATGAGGCTTAGGAGAGATCCTTTATAAATTTAGAATGGAGTTCAGTTCTTCTTGGTTTACTCAAACTACCAATTCTGATCATCATCGATACCAGGATACTCAGTTATAGGAGGTCACAGAATCACAGAATGGTTGAGGTTTGAAAGGACCTCTGGAGGTCATCTGGAGGCCATTGAGAGCCCTTTGCCCAAGAACATCTCCAGATAGCTTTTCATAGCTCCAAGGATGGAGAGTCTCCAACATCTCTGGACAACCCATACTTGGTCACCCTCAAAATAAAAAGTGTTTCCTGATGGAAAGGAACCTCCTGTGTTTCAGTTTATGCCCAGTGACTCTGATCCTGTCACTGGGCACCACTGAATTTGTACACCTTCCCTTCAGGTATTTATGTACGTTGAGAAAATCCCCCTGAGTCTTCTACTCTCCAGCCTGAATGGTCCATAGTCTCTCAGCCTTGCCTGGTATGAAAGAAGCTCCAGTTTGAGCCCACTAATCATCTTAGTGGTGGTGCACTGGACTCTACAGTATGTCCAAGTCTCAGTTGTCTAAGGAGCCTGGAACCGGACACAGAACTCCAGGTGCAACTCTCCCAGTGCTGAGGGAAAGGATCTTCTCCCTTGACCTACTGGTAACACTCCTAATGCAGCCCAGCACACCACTAGCTGCCTTTGCAGCAAAGGCACATTGCTGTCTCATGCTCAGTGTTTGACAGTATTAAAAAAAAAATAAATATAGTGTTTAAGATTTTTATTTTTAAACTTGATTTTATTTTTAGAAAAAGCACTATTTTTAAAATGAGTTTGTAAAGGAAAACTGTTAAATATGTACCAGACCAAAAGGAATCTAAGATCCTTAGTCATGGGATTATGAACAAACCTTTTAAAAGTTTGTATCCATTTAATAGCAAGCTGTCACTCCATAACAGGTTTTTATTAATAAATAAAGTATAGAAAAGTCATAGAAACATGGAATATCCTGAGTTGGAAGGGGCCCATCAGGACCATTGAGTCTAACTCATGTCTCTGTGCAGGACAACCCAAGAATCACACTATGTGCCTGAGAGCATTGTACAAATGCTTCTTGAACTCTGTCAGGCTTGATGCTGGGACCACTTCCCTAGGGAGCCTGTTCCAGTGCCCAACCACCCTCTGGATAAAGAACTTTTTCTAATATCCAACCTAAACCTCCTCTGACACAACTTCAGGCCATTCCCTCAGGTCCTGTCACTGGTAACCACAGAGAAGAGATTGGTGCCTGCCCCTTCTCGTCTCACAAGGAAGTTACAGGCTGCGATGACGACTCCCCTCAGTCATCTCTTTTGCAGGCTGAACAAATCAAGTGACCTCAGCTGCTCTTCATAAGGCTTCTCTTCAAGGCCCTTCACTATCCTCATGGCCCTCAGATCCTTCACTATCCTTTTGCCCTCCTGGACAATCTCTGAGAGCTCAATATCTTTCTTATACTGTGGCACTCAAAACTGCCCCCAATGTTCAAGGTGAGGAGGCCACCCCAGTGTAAAGCAGAGCGGGACTATCCCCTCCCTTGCCCAGCTGGCGATGCTTTGCCTGATTCCCCCAGGACACGGTTGGCCCTCCTGGCTGCCAGGGCACTGCGGACTCACATTCAACTTGCCACGGACTGGGACCCCCACATCCCTTTCCATGGCACTGCTCTCCAGCCTCTCATACCCCAGTGTGTATGAACATCCAGGGTTGCCCTGTCCCAGGTGCAGAATCTGGCACTTTCCCTTGTTAAACTTCATATGGTTGGTGATTGCTTTTATGACATGTCTCTGAAGATGTGGGTTACTCAGATTCTTGTAAATAGATTCATTTGGGTGGTTTAGAGGGAAATAACACTGAATAATCGGTGTTTATAAGTATATATATATATATATATGTAGGGTATTTTTAGAATTATTTAATTAAAATTGAAGACAGATATGTAGCCATTTTAGTTATTATGTATAGAGATATAGTGATACAAAAGCATAAAAATAACCCTTAAGAAAATGCATAAGCAAAAAGAAAGAGAAAGAAAGGATAAGAGTAGAAAGGTATCACCACCTGTGGATATAGCAAGGAGACTTGATCGTTGCAAATCAAATGTCCATTGGTTGAAGTGATGGTCACCATCTTGGTCCATCAGGAGTGGGGGAGACTCACAAAACACAAAGTCCAATGGGTTAATATATGCTTAGGCTTAGATGGAACGCACACATACTGCGTATTGCAACACTGTGGATCATGTGCAGTCCTCTGGTGGAAGGCCCCAGAAATGAGTCTGAGGTTACTTCGGGGGTCTTTGATGGTTTATGACACCTTCTAAGACAAGACAGCTGCCTCTCACATAGCTGCAGTTGAGTCGGTTATCCCCCATCAGAAGAGATGAACACCTTCAGGCCTGCCTGTGAATGTCCCTATATCTCCTCAGGGGGAAGTTTTACAACTGCACCAGTTATGCCCCATCAGAAGGGATGAATAATGTGAATGTCCCAATACCTTCCCTGGGATGAGGGTGAGTTTTACAACTGAGCCAGTTTTGTAAGGGAATCCAACCTCACCAGCTCTGCTTCTCATCAGCTTCTTCCCTTATCTGGCTCAAAACCCAGCTTCTTGCTAAGCAAAGGTTGACTTGTCATGGTCATCCTTTGTAGCTCACACCCCCTGCACCTGGGCTGTTACCTTGCACATGGTCAGCAGAGCACCCACTGCCTTCACAAATGGCCAATTTTGTTTAGTCATTAACCATTAACATTTCAGTCTCTCACAACTCCCCATCTCTCTAATTTGTCTAGGTGTCTCTGCAGGGGCTCTCTGCGCTTGAGGGAGTTGATGGCTCATCCCAATTTAGTGTCACTGGCAAACTTACTTAGAATACTAAGTTACGTAAAGGGAAAAACAAAATTCTGCATTTGTGATCATCCATGCTGGTTTTATTATCAACTATACCAGGAATATAGAACTTTATTCATCTCCTGAGAAAGGAACATAAGCAGTGTGTTAAAGGATCAAATGGATTATTCTTCCTGATCCTGCAAAAAGTGTTTCCCACTGTACATTTTTTACATAATAACTGCCTTTCACACCTTAATGACTACAGATTGTACTCGTAAAACTAGTAGGTGTTATGTCACATGAATTAATATATACTGTTAGCTTTTATAAATTTTTGTACTTTGCCATATTTCTCTCTCCAAATTATTTCAAAATTTAACACATTCAGTTGTAAATGTTGATCCTCTGTTTAGTCAGAATGATTAAGTGACGGTCATTGTAGCATGACTCATTGCTTCTGAATAGGAACATTTACACAATGTTATCTTTGTTATGAAGTACAGTTATGATTCACATCATTCCAAGCCTTCTTCAAGTGGAGATAGCTATGATTACATCTGGAATACTTCATGCTACTTGATGATTTACTGGTGAGCTGAGTACTTATGCTGATACTTCCTAAAGGAAGAAAATTAAAGAAAGGCTGACTGCATTTCTTAATGATTGGTGCAGCCAAAACAGTATGTTCTCATTAGATGAAAATGAATCTCCTTAGACAAAAATTCTTCAAAAATTCTGTATTAGAACCTTTCCACAAAGTACAGTACGTTGCTGACTCATTAGGTCTTGAACAAGGTACTGACAGAGACATAGGTTAAAGTCATAGGCAGAGCTTCATTCTTCAATGCAGCTTTGATTTTACCCATGCTACTAGCTCTGCAGGAAGACTGCAATAAAAGAGTTGCTATAAAACATGTCCCTGTTAAGCTGAATTATCTGAGCCCAGCTTGTGTACTAATATTAGTATCTGGGATTGTGTCCTTGCATCTATGCATGACCTAACCTAACCTTTTTCTATGTAGACCCTGCACACTACGATCACTCTTTCAAAGGTGGCTCAGTATCTGATCTAACATGGCTATTTCTATTTCCTCAAAAGGGTGTTCTAATAGTAAGGAGAACTAAACTAAGCTGTGTGTTTTAGACAAACCTAAATAGATTTCATTTGATTAGTCTATTAAGAGATAAATGTAAAGATACTATTAGTTTTAGAGCATAGAGATCTACATTCTTATTTTTTCTTTCAAATGAAGAATGTGAACCTTGAAACAATCAAAACATTCCAGGTGTACTTGAAAAGGAAAGATTTTGACCTTACCAAAAAGCAGCATGTTATCTTTTCCTTCCTCAAAATGAGCAGACATATTGACAGACATCAGAGGAACTGCTGAATTTTAAATATATAATATTCTCTGAGAGAAAAATAACATTTGTGGCTACAATTTTTTGACCACTTCACATCTCTTAATGTGCACTTTTAAAAGTTACAGCGATGCCTCAGCTTGCCTTATGCAGTGCATGCCTAATATACAAGTTAGCCGTGCATTAGTTCTGCCTTCTACATAATGAGTCAATCAAGAAGGGGTTGCATTTATCATTTATATAGTCTCAGAAAGTGTGAGCATGGACTGAACTGGTTTCTTTCACAAATTCATGTTCACCTTCTCTTCATTCCACTTTCATGTCACTTAGGCTGTAGCAATCAATTTTTGCAAACTATTTCACACTGGGCACATCTTGCTTAAGCTAAGCCAAGTAATAAGGAAGTACCTAATCAGCTTAGCTGTCTCAGACTTCTATGGGAGTGAAAAGATTACTTTCTTCAGTTGTTTCAATTAATTAAAAATATAATCAAATCTAATATCTCACCCCTGAACACACAGAAAGAGACCTAGTTGTAGTGTTGAAGCAATCGAGAAATGCTGTCGCAATGCACTTTGACAGTAGAGAGTCCACAGCTTTTTTAATAGCATTCAATCTACAGAAGGTATTTCATCTATGTAGGGCAGGAAATACAACTACACCTGCAGCAGCTCTGGACATCTCATTACAGGGAGACAGTGACAGATTGGAAGAAATCCAGGGTAGCAAAACAGAAGTGATAATTCATTTGCAACACAGACTTACGGAATTATTAGAAGGGCTAAATACATACCAGTTAAGTCAACGAGTAAGGAAATGGAGACAGAATTCCACTGCTACTGGAATAATGCAGAGAGAGGAGATGGAGATTGGTGTGTTTTGTTTGTCTGGTGTTAACCTTCATAAAACCACATTGAGTCTATGGACACAAATGAAATATTTAGAACAATGCCAGGAAAAAAGTCTCAGTTGTATTACTTAAAATGCTGTTCTGTACTAATCTGTGTATACCACAGCTAGGTGTAGAGCTACAAAAAAATGCACTCCAAAGTAACCAACCAACCTTCTCCATTCTATGAAAACCCACAGCAGCCCAAAAGCAAAAGAAAGGACTGCCAGAGTACACCTACTTAGCTGCGCAACAGTGACAATTTCTTGCTCACACAAATTAATTTCTAGCACCTAAGGTTTTGTTGTAGTTATTCTCTTAAAACACTGATGCAAGGATGGTAAGATATGGTAGCAATCTTTTCTTCTATTGACTGAATAAAGCTCCCTTCTCAGGAGGGACAGACAATAAAATAACAAATAAGTTCTTGTTTTCTGGAAAGCTCTCAGACTGTCATGTACAAAGTGTTGGACTCTGCACATCAGGGAATTTGACGCTGGAAAGCAGTGCCATGGAAAGGGATGTGGGGGTCCCAGTCCGTGGCAAGTTGAATGTGAGTCAGCAGTGCCCTGGCAGTCAGGAGGGCCAACCGTGTCCTGGGGAGCATCAGGCAAAGCATCACCAGCCAGTTGAGGGAGGGGGTTGTCCCGCTCTGCTCTGCACTGGGGAGGCCTCACCTTGTGGGGCACTGCAATGTAAGAAAGGTATTAAGTTATTAGAGATTGTCCAAAGGAGGGCAACAAAGATAGTGAAGGGCCTTGAGGGGAAGCCGTGTGAGCAGTGGTTGAGAGCACTTGGTCTCTTCAACCTGCACAAGAGGAGACTGAGGGGAGACCTCATTAAAGTCTACAACATCCTCATGAGAGGAAGTGGAGGGGCAGGCACTGATCTCTTCAATCTTGTGACCTGTGACAGGACCCCAGGAAATGGCCAGAAGTTGTGTCAGGGGAGTTTTAGGCCAGATATTGGAAAAAGGTTCTTTACCCACAGGGTGGTTGGGCACTGAAACAGGCTCCTCAGGGAAGTGGTCACAGCACCAAGTCTGACAGAGTTCAAGAAGAATTTGGATGACACTCTCAGGCACATAGTGTGACTCTTTGGGACAGTCCTGTGCAGGGCTAAGAGTTGGACTTGATGATCCTTCCAATTCAGCATATTCTGGAATTCTGTGGTATTGGAAGGTTTGACTATAGAGATAAAAACCACATTGTTGGGACATATGGAAGTAACAGAGCAAATAGCCCTGCCTCCCTGAAAATTTATCCCTTCATGTCCAGAAGTTTATCATTTTCAGTCCAAATGCTAGCTGCACTGAAAAATTTGTCTTACTACAGAGATGCTGAGAAAAGTTTTGCAATAGAAAGATAATAAGGCTACAGTATTCCCTATGCATGATTTATCTAGGAGTCTTTCTGGATCCTGAGAGATCCAGAGTCTTCTCCAGGTTAACCTCCAGAGTTCTGGAAATGTATAATTTTCAAAACTTTGTTGTATAGAAAGTGTTTTCTCAAGTATATTCAGCACAACATCAACACGAGAACTTTTATTGTAACAGATGTTTTAAAATATTTTTTAATAACAGCCACTACTTGAAAATAATTCTATTGTCATGAGTACGTGATTAATTCCTTCTATGCTGTCACTCAGGGAAGAATTCGTAATTTCATATTTCTATTCAGGAGTCAGAAAGAAAAAGAGCTAAATCCTTCCAGTCTTTTTGCAGTCATGAGACCAGATGCACCAGGAGGATAGCAATAATCTGATCAGTAATGGCCCTGATTTCTTTTTCTGCAAGGGTTCTCCCTTTTGAGAGATCTACTGTGTTTACTCTGTGAAGCATAAATACGAATAATAATTAAAACAATGGCCAAATCCAAATAACAGTTTGCAGTGACATTTTTTCACAGCACACATGGATGTGACTCAGTTATCCTTGCTGAGAAGTCTTGCCATGTTTATTAATTGTTACTGTAAGGATTATTAATGTACTGATAGGAAATTTAGCTTAATGCAAAGATATAAATTAAGGCCCAAATATTTAAGGAAGATAAGAATTTTCTTTCCTTGGTTAAGAATACATCGTGCCAAAATTTAAGACCAGAAAATGTTTTATCCAAAGACTCCAAAGAAACTTGTTACTGGGCCATATAATAAGGGAAGGGTATTCACTTCAGATATCTGCATAACCTAAAAGGGGAAAATTAGCAAATTATACCCTTTTGTCAGATAAGGATTAGACATATTCAAATTAGACATAAAGGTATTTACTAGGTAATATCCTTAAAAGTTTTAAAAGGATGTCATAATGATAAGAGAATTGCACTTAAAGGCAGGCAGTTGGGAGAGGCTCAAGGGGTTTGCTCAGCACCACAGCATACAAGTGAGTCCTGCTTGCACAGACTGGACATCTGTGTCTGGCAGCTCAATTCTGTCGTTCCAGAAAGGAGGCCCTGAGCTAATGAAAACTGCTGCCAACAGCAGCCTACACAAACCCATTTGACTGCCAAACTGCAGCAACATCAGGCTGTGAAGTTGTTTTTTCCTGTTGCTACCAGACTTACGAAGACACCATCACTCTAATGCCTTTTTTTTTAGTTTACTGTGACAAGACCTATGGGGTACCAGCGGCAACAATACATAGAGCTCTATATGTGCATTTTTATTTTACAGAGGAATAAAACCTAAAGAAAAACAATAATCAGTGAATACATATTTTCCTATTACTAGGTAGGTTGGCAGTGGTTTTGTTTTCTATGACAAGCCTTCATAACCAGGCAGGAGAGACAGCTGTGCTCAGAACTGTGCACCTGTAGCACAAGTCCTCTCTCTTTTCCAGCTGACTGGGGAGTAAAAAGATTTAAAAAAGAAAAAAATATTGGCAAGGGTGTTTAATTCTGTAGAAAAATAATAGAAACATTAAACATGCTGAGCACTGTCTCACAGCTTATTAGAAAGAGTTATCAGCTTGAAAGCAATTTAGAGGCAGACACCTTATACACTACACTCATTGACAACAAGCATTCATAGTGCCTCAAGTTGAGAAATCATAGAATTGAAGAAAATCAGAGGAGAAGTGAAGCCAGCTAGAGCCATGGTGAGAAAGGAGGCGGGTTAAGTCAATTTATAACCTTTTTAACTGAAAATTCAACATCAGCCTTCAGCTGTAGGATGCTTCAATGCAGATGTCACAGGTTACTAACTTACATTCTTCTAGCGTATAACTGTCAGTATGGAGCCTGTTACCAGGGAGCCTGGAAGTTTACATATCCAGAAAGGCACAAATGTGCCTCCTAGACTTAACTTTAAAATGGTCACTATTACTATGAGGCGCCTGAGGTGAGATGCATGTTAATTTTTTTCCTGGAAGTTCTATTTTTGTGTATTTTTAAAGGAGTGTGTATTTAAAACTATCTTTCCCTTTATAGGACTCCAGTGGAACTATCTGCAGTCTTAGCTTTCTTGGGGAATAGGTGGCCTATTGAAAAAGAAAGTTCTCTAGTTTCAATTAGTGAGCTGCTAACCTATAGAGTTTTCTTTATGTCTCCTAAGAACTCAGATGATGATTTTAGTCTCTGGACTGCACTAACTTGTCTTTTCTCAAGGCTGCCTAAAATCTGGGCTTTCTGCGGGCTCAATATCAGGCAGGACTCTGACTTTTTCTATGTGATGCTCACATACATCCCCTGAGCCAGCCATGAGCAGGGCAAATGCTGGGTGGCTCTGCTAGTGAGGTGCTGCCACCAGACTCACTCAGCCGACCTGACAGCAGTGCTCTTGGCCTTTTCATTGGTGCAGCCGCTTTTTGTGCAAGATTGGCAATGTGCAATGGCCCTGCATGAAGAATGCTTATCATCAGCCTATGTGGTGACTGTGCAGCTTCTCAGACACGTGTGGTTCCAATGCCCATGACTGTTAAAGACCTCCCCAATACCCAAATCAGTTTAAACCTATTAAAAATGATAACTGTTCCTCATGCCAGCTTGGCAAATCAGAATGCAACATGTTAGCTTGGATGCAGCAGAGATTCATGATGCTCAGGTAACGCAAATTGTCGGAAATAGGCACAGCAGTACCCTCCATCCCTGTGTGCAATGAGGGGTGAGTAAATTTATGTACATAATAGAATTTTTAACTGTTATGTCCTGTCATCAGAGTTTTTCTGAGAAGCAATGCTGGAAAATCTTTACAGTGGAATCACACCTCCATGAGTTACTTTCAGCTGTGGCCGCTGCATAGCTGTGCGCCATCTGTCATGAAGGCGTCAGAGAGGAACATTGGAATAGCAGCCCAGACTTATTTGGGAAACACTGCCATTGGCTACATGGTAGAGCAACCAGGAGGCAAGCAACAGCTTCCTATTGTAGCCTCCTGAGAAATGACAGGCAGAGCCATTGCATAAACCAGATCCAGGCTCTCAGGGAGCTGAAATAGCAGGCATCACAACTAGAAAGCAATTGAGGCAGGCAATTCTCCACACTTCTTGTATGAGACCCCAAATCTGCTCTTACTAGCAAGAGCAGAGCCTATGCCTCGCAGTGCTTTTTCTCCCCACACTCTCATACCCTACCACTAGCAAAGATGACAATATGTGGGTAAAAAAGTATTTTGGCACAGAGTGCATGTTTATGAGCAACTGATCTTACTGTTAATGGAATATGGAAAAAACCAAGCATGCATAAAAAAGACAAACATGAAGGATTTGTGGTGGCTTTAAGCTCTATCTACTCTGAAATCAAAGAAAATAAACTGTGAATGTACAGCTAATATCTTCCTTCATTTCGTATACTTTAGAAAGCTGAAATTGAATCTCACATGATGTGTTGGATGTGCACCAGGGTTCATTATCTATGCAATGCAAAATTAGCAGCAGTTACTTAGTGCCCAGCAGGAAATTTGGCAGCTGTTTGAACCTGAAACTGATCATCAAGTTTAGAGAGATGACTAGAATAGAGGGAAAACTAGGAAAATCCTATAGGATCACACTGCAAGCAGAAGACTTAGTTCAGAGCCTTGTGAAATTAGAGAGAACCATCCAATTAATTTCACAGTGAGTTGTGTAGACCTTTAGTAAAGTATCATATGATCTGAGTAGGAACTGGCAAGGAGAAAGAAGTGGGTATGAACTCTACAGGACTGGACAAAGGTCTCCTTTCAACAAAGAAAGAAATCACCTGGAGAGACTCTGTAGTCTTGTTGGGATTGCAGGAACAGCTGAAATCCTTTGAAGTTTCACCAGAGGATGATAACTTTACTAATAAGACTGATCTTAAAAAGCTTCTGTTAGTGAAAGATAAAAAATGTACTGACCAGTCATAGATTGTTGTCTAGGTTTTATCTATAGTCAGTGGAGAGACATGAGCAGCCACAAAGCAATTTAGTCCCTCTACTTTCCACTAACAACGAAAGAAGACGAGATGGCTATCTTATGCTGCAAGTCTCAAAGGACTAAGTTTATTTACAAAGAATGCAACTCTGTTGTTATTGAGCAGTGTCACTTGAAATACTGCTTTGAAGAACACAGAAGATAATACAGAGTCTACTTTTTGGAAGCTGTTGAACACTGCCTATTTACAGATTGAGTTGTGATTTTGTAATTGTATCTCTTTTAGGGAACAGTTTACTTAAAAGAACAAAATTACATTCAACTGCACTTTTATTAGATAAAAGAAAAGCCATTTTCTGCAAAAGTGGCTATTTAGGAAACACTGACACTGTAATTGTCTTTGTTTTTCCTGACTGTGCAGAGCTTGACCAAGTAGAAGCTTCCTAACGCTAATAGCTGAGAAGAATTGTTGAACACTTCAATCTAGGAGGTCCTCATACCTTGTCATACATGCATACCATACTGCTCAGAGAGGATGTAGTAGGAAGAAAATCTCATAAATGTAAAGCAAGGCCTTAGGCTGGGAATTTGAGGTGGAAATTACCTGTAAGAAGAGGCAAACAATAAAAAAGATATCTCAGGGAGATTATTGATTTGTCAGCATTGAAGATGTTTGGAAATTACATGTTATTTGCAGCTGATCCTAACTTTGGACAGACAGATGGATCTTTAAGGATCTTGAATCTTCCATCAGAAAGGAGCACTTTGAACTCAGAACAGTGACATGGCTTAGAGATGTACAGTCTTGATTAATTTTCCAACTGTCAGCCAAATGCTGACAATGACAATGGAGTACAGAGATAAACCACTATGATGTATTACACACAGCACTTGCATTTTATCTAGAATTAAGCCATGGTAAGTCTTGGATAAACTAAGATTTACCTTGAGTATGCAGTTTGAGAGTTCTCTACCATGCTGAGCAGATGGTCACCTTGCTAGTCTCTGCTCAACCAGCTCAGGTTCTCAATTATATCTCAACAGTTCCTTAAGAGTCACAACTGTTTTCTAGTCACAGGCACAGAGGTAAAAATGGGTTTGGTATTCTGCTGAGACACCAAGACAACAGAGGAAAAATCATTCATCTTGGCCAAGAATTATGTCATCAAAGATGGTATATGCATTGACAGATATTTGATACTTATACTACTTTCAGAATATCTTCTAAATATCTTCTTGCATTTATGGTCTTGAATACGCAGGATATACTACAACACCTTGCTATTAAAAGAACCTTAAACAGACATCAGTGCAAGGAGAAAAAATTACCATGTCACTTTAAAAAAGATTTACTAATTTACATGACGTGGGAAGAAAATGGAAAATATTATTTAAATGTAAAAAATAAAATGGTGGTGTAGTGATTAATATTTAACTTACGTTTAAAAAATCGCATGAAGTTGAAAAGCCTCATAAAGCTAAATGCAGAGCTGTTAAGCTATTCAATGGTTAAATTACTAGCACCAAGCAAAATATATGTGTTGTAATGAGGAAGGGTAAGGGTTAGGAATTAAAAATAATCTCATAAAATAGTAGCTGTTTCCACATGATATGATGATATAAGGCTCTGTGAGATATAAGGTGCTCTGATAATCCTTGAGGAGTGATTCCACTTAATCCTACTTTATACCACCTCATTTATATATTTGCTTGCTTCACCTGCTTGTAATAAAGATTAATACTGATGAAAAGCTATTTTTGTGTTGCAGTGGATTATGACAGAAAAAAAGAACACTGTATAAAGTTCCATGATCAAAATGGCTTCCAGTAGATAGTACATTCCTTTTTCCAACATGACCTGTAGAATAGACTGTACTTCTAAAAGTCAAAGGTGTTGAAATATATCTTCCTTACAGCTCTTTTAAAGAAATAGCCACTGGAATGATAAGGGTTACTTAAAAATAACATCTTCCAAGAGAGGTAAAATGGTGTAAAAAATCAACTTTAGAGTTTTGAGGGCAAAGTTTGACACAAAGGAAGAAAATTTAGAAATCATCTTTCTTTTTACCTGTGGATCTATTTTGGAAAGGAAGTCATATTGTTTTCACCAACATAATAAATCTTCATGCAAGTACTTTTGTGTGACCATCAGAAAATTGAGAGTAAATGTATCTGCTACAGTGAAAAATGGAGCGCTAACTGGACTAGGTTACTGGGAAAGTGAACAACTGCCAGTTTCTGAGTGTCATGCCTACATGTCCCTTCTTATCCTGCCTGCAACATGGATCTTCAGTTTGTTTATTGCAGACAACTGAGGACAAAACTCAAACTTGACTCCTACAAAGTGTTTCAGGCAGCTGAACATGGCTTGCTGATAACACAAGGGAACAGAAGAATGCTATTTTTCAAACCTCTTTTGAAACAAGTAGTTTATTTTCTTTCTTTATTCTGAAGTTTAATCAGTGCATCAAACCATATTAATGGAGATATCTTTACCAGTTCAAAAATTGCACTTAAGGACAGGTGGTTTTCTTTAGAAGCATAATACCAAAATAGACACTCCTGCGCAAAGATATAAAAAAAAGTAAAACTTTTTCTGGATGTTATTTTTTAATGTAGATCATGCACTATAGTCATTAAATAAAGAAGTCTAAGGCATTGCTACACTGTTGGAAAATATTGCTATAGAATTTTTTAAATTTATATTTCTTGCTAAAGCATAAATTTATTTTCAGCCATTTATTTTTGATAAAAATACCTCCTGAATCCTATCAATTCTACATATAAGCTTTCCATATCTCTGCATACATAGACTGGATAGTGAGACAAACATATTGAGCCTGCATGATTTTAGGCCAGGATTTACAGCTCTATCTCATCTTGAACCATGCAGAAGCATAAGTGGGTAAGAGTCTACAGGTTATCCTGCAGGTAGTATTTTTCTAACTTAAGACATTACAGGACAGAAACAAGAGTGAAGTGTGTTAAACCCACAGTGATTAAATTGGTCCATTTTCTTCTTAAAAATATTTGCATTAAAGGTCTGGTAGGAAACACAGGTACTTTAATAGTGATACAGACCTCTCCCACTAGGGAAATACTGATCTTTGAGTACAGCCAGATGAATGTGTTACTGCAGAAGCCATTAAGGAGTTAACTTGTAACATGGTAAAAATATACATGACCTAAGGTAAAACTTCCCCCATGGTAATTTATTATTAATGTTTTCCCTTTACTAGCAGACAGGAGCTTTTCAGTGTGTGACCTGGCAATTAGTGACATGTTGGTCCCATGATGTGTGTCTAAATCAGCTTAACCTGCAGAGACTCCTGTCTCTGTGAATGTGCCAGGCACATTCCGGATGCTCTTTAAGCACTAGAGAGTCACACACATGATATTTGGAACAGTGATCTGCTTGCTATTTATATTTCAAATTGAGTAAAACTAAATGGATTTCTGAAAGCCTCTTAAGGAAGGTTTAAAGGAAGAAACAAAATGCAAGAATGGAATAAACAATGCAGAAAGACAGAGGTTTTTTTACTTGAATAATAGTTAAGTGCCACAATTTACATATTTGGTATTACATTGGGCAAAAGAACAAAATTTAAAGATGACAAAAAGAAAAGAAAGGAAAACTATCTTCACTCTGGAGATGCTCACTTTCCTGATTCCAGCAAGAATAGCATGATTATTTTGCCTTAGGCCTATGCCTCAGGGTTTCCAGCAGTACAGACATGAAAGAAAGATGCTAAATAGCAAAAACTGTAAGTGAATTTGTAACACAGTGCTAGCAGCTAAACACTATAGGAATAGCCCCACATCAGAAACAGGATCTGAATTTGCTAAACTTACCAAAAAACAGGCAAGGAAAGAAGATCTGCAAATTCGCATGGCCAAGGAAAGCATGCACTTCTGTAGCCACTGCAATTTTTTTGACTGCCATATCTTCCTTCTGACAAAACTGAACAGTATACATTTTCTGGCCACTAGGTAAATTGCTCTGGTTTATCAGCACATACAGTGATGGACAGCAGGGCTGAAACCTTAGTAAAGTGTTAGCTCCTTTTCTCAGGAGAAAACACACTGTGAGTCTGCGGGACAGCAAGATGTAGCAAACTATCTTCCCTTAAGAGGGGCAAACACTAACTCTGAGAGTTTAAATATTTAATGTGGTCAGCTAACTACAAATTATCTGAAACTTGTTGAAAAGATGCACCAAACTGTCAATTGGAAGAAAAAGCTAGTGACATGCATACATTCTCACAACCTGAGGCTTTGTTTTTTAACTGTTTAAATAAATATCAAAGCAGCATCTATTGAGAAGCACTTCTTGGAAAGAATGCTGAGAAGGAAAGTAACTTAATTTACAAGTAGGATTGCATGATATTGTCAAGAATCCTGAGTGCTGTATCTGCATGTTTTCTTATACTTTACAGTAAATAAGGTTCACATACTGGTAAATTCATTCTTATTAAAACTGTGTGATATGTAATATATTTGAACATTGTCCTGGTTTTACCTACATTTTTTTCCTTGAGTGAGTATATTTAATTATCACTGTGGAGCAATTTCTGTAAGACATTAAAGAAAAAAATAATGCTCAAGGAATTGACCTTAATGCACCTGAGCCCTCAGGCAGAAATTCCCTAAAAATAAGGATATCACAAGGCCAAAATAGCTCATCAATGAGGTAAAGCAATGCTGTCCTTTGTTATCTTTAAGGCTGCATATAACTTTCAATTGCCAAGCTGGAAATTAACTTTTTTCACTATTTATTCAAGAAACTGTCTGTAAACTTTGCTATAAGCTTTGATTCCTCTGTGTCAATTCCATTTCTTAAAGAGATCCAAGTTGCCTCAGAACACTTAGTTTATTTATATGATGCTTAAATCTCATCCACCCACAAGTCACCTTTTTCCCTAAATCCTTAGACAAGTTTTGGTTTCATTTTTTTCACTGCTCTTTTTACAAAAGTGGGCAATATGCATTTAACATCATTGTCACTTAGTCTAAGATTTGCTGAAGCATAGCTTTTGCCTGCTGAAGCATGCACAGCCTTTAAAGTTCAACTACCAGCTTTTGGAGACTGTTAAAGAATCACCCTACTTAGCAACAGTTTTGCTTCACATCTTGCATTCTTCCTAGTTTCTTTCCCTGGCACTCCTAATGCTGAATTTCATGGAAATAGTTTCATATATAAGTTTTTCAATTTTTGAATTACAACCCCAGAACCAGTATTCCAGTTTCAGACAGAAAAGACATAGGTGACAACTTCCTTCCTTCTCTTAGGAAAGCACAAAAGTGTTGTGCATATTGTTCAATCAGTCACTTATGAATACAATGTTGATTTAAAATAAAATCATCACTCAGCCATTTCACAAGATATGCTGAAAATGCCATATTTCTACTGATAAATTAGTATTAAATTTTCGAGCAACATCCCAATAAAAAACTAGTTCAGCAGCCACCAAACCCAATGGTCTGTCTTTTTACAAGTCAACGCCATGGGGCTCTTTGTCTTTGCTGTGTTGAACGTACAAGAAATACTAAAGCATATCGAGGCTGTTTATAAGACTGAGTATTGCTTGGTGAACTAACCTCAGCCTTTTCTTTATTGGGTCTACTGCAAAAGTGTCATGGCTGCATAAGACTTGACAAAGTTAATTAACCCTGAGAACTTTAGTTTTCTGCCAAATGTGTTGAAACTGGTTAATAATAATAACAATAATAGTAGTAGTAATAATAACAACAACAACAATAATGATGATGATGGTGATGATGAATTGAGATTTCTTTTTAGTAGGAGAGTGGGCATGAATGACAAAGCACTAGATCACATACAGGTTCCCAAAGAAAATGTGATTTAATTCACCTTTCCCTCCCTCTGCCCACCGATGGCTTAAACCCTGTCCTGTCTGCATGACATTAAAGTTAATGTCAGTGATTTTAGAGCTGTTAATGGGCGTGAAGAGTGCAGCTACTTTCAGCTCATACTGTTTGATTTCCATTAGCACACTTGATCATCAGACGGTACCAACAGAAGGTGCTGAAATCTCTGTCTGTAATTCCTCATAATTTTGGCTTATATGGAAATAAGAATGCATCTCCCAGGTGAAGCAGTATATCCATTTTCCCATGCATCCTGCTAAACATGGTATTAGTTTTCAGGTGGCCTAAATACTGCACCATCTTGACTTAAATGCAATAATTTGCAAGTATGCTTGGCAAGTAAGTGCACAGGCTTTTCTATTTATTTCATTACATGGAATGTATTTCATCTTCACTTACTCATCTTGAAATACAATCTAACAATATATTTCCAGCTCTCAAACTGACATTTCATTAATTTTCATAGACAGCTGTGTGTATATTAAGTGCTAACTTTGTGTATAGTTATTAGGATTTTTCAGAAGTAGTTTTTTTTTATTTGTGGCTTTCCTCTATTGGAGCATGTAATGTCATGGGGGGCTGTGCTGCTGCAATGTCTTTAATTGTGAAGCACTACTTTTCATATGTTGTAGTCTCTGCTGGTAGTACACAACACATAAAACATGTTAACCCGTTGCCTTGGATCAAAACTTGCATTTCTGCCAACAAATACAGATCATATCTTTAAATAAGTCAGCAATGAAATGATAGGGGCATAGATTAGGGTCTCAGAACTCAAAAATGGAAGAAGAAAGTCTCCTAGAAATGTGCTTATGCAAACCTCAAGGAAAAGAGTCACACCGTTTGTGCAAGGTCTGCAGGCAGCAGGGTGGAAAAAGGTTGAGGGAACAGAGGGAGATGCAGTGAACAGCACCAGGTCAGAGGCCAGACAGCCCCATGGGGATAGCAGATGTGAAGCCCCTGTGCTGGAGGTCTCTACTTGCTGCATGGAGTGCTGCTCTGGCCTGGCACACAGAGGCTGGTGTCACACCTCGTCCAAAAGAAGGATCTGCAGAAGTTACCAGTCGTGGCTGTTGAGGTGGCCCCAGCTGTAGGTCAGGTTGCACCTGAGCAGCTCAGGTTAGCAGTTCTACCTTCCCCTGGCCACAGGAAAATCTTCAGAAGTGTCTTGTGAAGTGGCAACATTTTCTGTTGGAAAGAATCAAATCTCAGCAGCAGTAGATATTAGAAGGAATCAGGTGTCTCCTTGTACCACATCTCACTTTATCACAATTCATGTTCCCAGACTGGAAGCAAAGATTTGTGCAGACATGGAGTGCATTTTGTGTGGGGATGTACTGGCCATACTCTGATGGTTTCCTCCTGGCTAGAAGGAACTACTGAAGCCACCCAGTAAACATCATCTCTGATGTAAAAGTGTGACTTTATGTTAGGAGTCTACAGTGGAGCCAGTAAGACTGAAGCGTTTTGTAGAAAATGACATATTTGTAGAAAGGCTTGAAAGTAAGCTAGGTGCATCCTGTGTGAGGCATGAAATGAGAGGTCAGAGGGGGAAGCTGGACACAGAGTGCAGCAGGGACTTTTTTTCCCTGTACCTCATTATTGCTCCACTGGGAATTGCATAGTCTAGCCAACACCATGGGGTTTGGTTTAAAGGCTGGCTCAGCAAGAAAATGGATGTTTGAGAATCTGGTATTCTCAACTATAATAGATCTTACATAAAAACTTAATCAACGAACTCTGATATATTCCTGACATTCTCAATTAAAAATTCTTAATTAGTTTTTTTAAAATTCAATAGCAATCTTTTGGCAAAGATGCAATGCAAGAATGACAGTTTTCCAAAGCTGATCTTATGTCTCATATCTATTAAATTGAGGTTCTCTGCTCTATGATGGATCCCTTTAGTACTTCCTATACCCATTAAGTTAAGGGAAGAAAGAAATAAAATAAAGCTCACACTTCAATCTCAGTATTTCATTGGAATATAACACATTTTTGTGTATGTTCATTATCAGTCATTAACTAAATCATTCAAAGCATGTTTCTGTAAAAAAAATCAAGAATGAAAACACTTTCTGTTATATTGTGCATCAGAAATTCATTGACTTACTAATCACAAGCTCATTATGAAACAGTCCTTATAGAAAGGTCTTCAGCATGGATTTCCTAGAAGTAAAGAGCCTCAGACAGGAAAGAAAAAAAGATACATTTTATCCCAAGATTTTTAAAGTAAGATAGCATGCAGAACAAGTGGCCAAAACATTCTGAAACATTCAAAAAGTTCCAGAGGAATATCAACTTCGCTTTTTAAAAAAGAGTCATAAAGTGGTAAGTAGTTCATCTTCCCCTATTTTTTCAAAGTCAGCTCAAAAGAAAAAAGAAGTTAGAGATTAACTAAAATAAATCTCTTTTTGAAAAGATAAAATAAATATTTTTAAGAGCTTCAGCACCTGCATACCTGTATTGTTTGACTGCTGCCTTTTACAACACATTCTACAAAGAACTTTGGAGCACCTATATTTTCAAGGACAGGAGAAGCACTTAAGTGATATAAGGACAAATAAATATATAGCTAGATAATCTGCCACTAAATACACATATTTCTCCTTAATGCACCTAAAAAGTAACCTTACCTCATTCAGTCAATGAAATTGGCAGTATTTTTGTCCCTTCTATTGAGATCAATGAGGTATGAATACAAGCTAAAATATGGGTGGCTACAAGTTCTAGGCGAAATATCTTGAAATGGACTTTTTTTCTGTCCCTTTCATTTTGATTTGATTATAAGAATTACAAGAAACTTATCTAAGCCTGAACAAACCCAAAATAAAGCATTAACATTTTTTATTGTGTTTTTTCAGCGAGTTGACCTACAGCTCTCCATAGAAGTCAGTCTATCCAAATGACTTCCTTCTCACATCACGGAATCATAGAATCATTAAGGCTGGAAAGGACATCCAAGATCATCAAGTCCAACCTTTGATCAAACACCACCATATCAACTGAACCATAGCACTAAGTGCCACTTCCAGTTATTTCTCAAACAGTTCCCGGGATGGTGACTCCACCACCTTCCTGGGAAGCATAAAGACATAAGGAGTGCCATCACCTCAAAGTTACAGCCTTCCACAGTCACCCTCTGTGGACTGGCATATGCACCAAAGAGGAAGATGCAAAATTATGCTCTGACATCCTTAGGCTGCAGGTTTCTGGGGGTCAGTTTGGTTCTTGGGACAGTAAAATGCACATACAAAAATCCTTCCCTATGTTTAAGGAATTGAACATATGCATGTAATCCTGCCAGTTCTTTTACAGTCTCCTGCAATACAAACCAAAACGGGTCAGCACAAACCACAACGGAAAACACTTGGGACAAAAGGTGTGCATGTGGATCCATGAAATGGACATAGTAGTCCTGGAAAGGAGCATGAATGTCCACTATGGATGTAACTTCTTATATCTTTTCAAAAGAAGCTCTCTTCTCGTCCTGTCTTATCTCAATATAATTTAAAAAAAACCCAAAACAGTAGGAACATAAATACAAATTGCTGCTCTCACTTCTTTTGAGAGGAAAAAAAAAGTTACTTAGTGGTTTGTGGTTTTTTTGGTTTTTTTTTTTTTTTTTCCCTTCAAAAATCCTGATAGCTCACAGACTTGGAAAAGAAGTGAAAACTGATTTACTGAGAAGGTAAAATATGGTCCCAGTACTGCTCTGCCTCCTACATAATGATGACAAGAACAAGACACAAGACAGAGCTGCAAATCTATTCCCAAGGAACTGTGAATTCTAAGCAAGTGCAGGTGGGAATTAAGAAAATAATTCACAATAGGAAGCTGTAAGATACACAGGGCTTAAACTATAGCTCTTGATAAAGACACTGTCAATACAAAAGCTTTTATTGACACTGTATTGTCTGAAATCCTTGCAATACTTGGCACTGAATTTAAATCTCAGCAAATACATTAAGGATGAATGTGTACTAGCCAGAAAAATCAAACTGTTCCTTCTTGGCTCTTGATGAATCATGTGAATGATGCAGTAGAACAGATAGTGCACTAATGGTCAATACCAAGGCTGCCTTGAGATAACAACTGTACTCCATAATATGTGTATTACTGTTTAGAAGATTTTGGGGGAAAGCAAGGAGACTCCAAAAAACCAATCCCCAAAATTTTACAGTGAGTCCAAGGAGGTATTTCTACCTTCATTCCCAAACAGATGTGATTTTTAATCAGAATCTCACAAATGCAGAAATCAAAACAGGAAAAATAAAAGGAGCAAATAATTGCATACATATGGAAAAATGCAGGTTAAAATCCAAGGAGATGAGAGTGCAAATAGACTCACATAATGAACTTAATGAATGCCTACATATAGCAGATTTATAAAAGTGATATTTAAAATATTAAAGACCATGTAGTATTAGCAATTCTATATCGTTTAATAGAGGACATAACACATAATGTTATACACTGTATGACTGTTCACTCACTGCTGAGATTTGGCTCCATCTACTTTGGGTTACTTTTGTATATCTGAGCAGTAATTTTTTTTAAACACACAGTGTGAAGTTTTACCTTATCACATTCAAGAATGTTTTATGGAGGTTTCTGCTCACTAGCTTGGATTAGCTGCTGCCTACCAGGGTGAGAATATTTCAAATTGCATTCATTGTTTCTATAATTATTTTAAGTGACTTCTAATCAGGATTTAAGGACCATCCCTATACTCTCATTTTTAATTACCAACTGAGGTTTGAAGAACTTTAAGTTGACTCAAGTAGCCCTGATGTATGCAGCTCATGACTCATTTATGACAGCCCACCAATTATTCCATTGCAGTGAGGGAAGTGAAACCAACCTCTCTTTTTAAAGAGAAACTAGTCATATAAAATACAACACTCTCAAAATGGCAATATCTTGAAATCTGGATTATATAACATTACATTTTTGGAACAAGCCAAAACAGCAAATAATGTCAACTATATCTGCAAGTCCATGCATCTGGTAGAGAGAAGTTTTCATTAATGAGAAAACTTCTACTGATGAAGAAAGATCTCTTTAACCAAATTTCCAAGATAGGCTGCTGGCAGAATTAGTCTTAAATTAAAGCTCTTGAGGAGAGATGCATGCTATGGACATTGAGTTTGGAAGCCATGAGACTGTGCAAGTTACATATTTTCTGAGGAAAATCTTAGGCCATGGGTAAGTGTAGATAGAAGATGACTGCTTCTTAAATGCGACATATTTCCCTCAAATCTGGGTGCAAGGAGCTGGAGCCTGTCAGGCATGCCAGAGGATTTGGTGCAGGGAGTCAAGGTCTGAGGGAAGGCAGGAAGAGGGCACATCTTTGACTCTTGAGCCCCTCCAAGGCCACTGCCACTCCAAATATCCCAGCGTCTGTGCCCAGACACTGCATACCACTTTCTCAGTGCTGGCAGAGGTATCTTGCCTGTCTAGGCAGAGCATGAATGCAGCACATTTCCCACCAATCTGAAGGTCAAGATGTTTAAAAGTGACCCCAGTTTATTTTAAAGCAACATTTTGTACACAAATCAGCTAATAAATTTCAGAAATGTTATTACTTTTTCCATTCTCCAAATATACTTTATAAGTTACGCATTTTCTCAGACAATGATTAATCCAACAAGAAGTTTGGAGATAAATATGATAAAATCTGTGGAACTGACTTAAAGCCATTACAAAAATGATCTTGACTTTTCTCTCATCTCATTATACAACAAACTGTATTAGAAACTCCATATAAAGAAGACAGAATTGTTCCAGGACTTGTCTCCTTGCCTGTGAATGATTAATATGTAAAGTCAGATTAAAAACATTTTTTTCCTGGCAGGTGAAAACAGAGATACCAAGACCAAATTCATCTCCAGTGACAACTCATTACACTCAACAGATTTACACTAGGACAGCTTTTAACATTGTTTCAAAAAGCAGACATAGCAGAAATCTTCCTGCTTTTCAATGAATAAATATTGAACAGGTATTTCTGTCTTCATTTACTTAGATTTCTTTAAAGGAAGTAATTTGAAAAGCTATGAGACAATTTCTGTTCAAACAAACAAAGCAGACTTTTCTCCTTACACAGCTGTGTCTTCTAAGCTAGGAAATTAATCAGCTAAGGGGTGCTAAAGATAAAATGATATGTTTTTAACTAATTATGCTGAACCATCCAGCAAAGTGTCTCTGAATAAGAGTGTAAAGCACTACCCCATTTAATATGGTAATGACCGGAAGCATCATTTACTGTCACTTGCTGTAGGAAGCCACTGGGATACCTCCTCTACTCTGCAGGGCATAAGACTGGGGAACAGGACACTGGGCTTATTTTTTGAGTTCTTTGGAGAAACTCCTCTCACATTCTGATTGGATAAAACTGTTTGCTTGAACTGTTACAAAGCCTAACTAGTAAGAACCTTACTTTGAGCAAACACAAAAAAGATTTAAAAATGTGGTTTGGGTGCTTACCGCTGCCCTACAATTAAAAATTCTTGACTGTTACTGTGGTTGTGAGATATGTCGTTTCCCGCTGGTTTGGCTTAGGTTTTTTTTGAGATGTAGGGATGACAGATGTTCTAATGGTGAATTTCTTGGTGGAATTCCCAGCCCAGTGTCTCAAATGGAGACATGCCATGGAACCGACAAAACTCTATTATTCCAAACAGCACCCAGAGCAGAGGTACTTTTCAGCCATAACAGAAAAACATCTTCACTAGTTCTATGCTCTCATGTGGGGTGAACATAGGATTTTATCTTCTTCCTTTAAGCAAACAATTCAATAGTGCAAAGAAATTGATAGCACCTACAGGTCTCACTTTGTATAAGCCACCCTTTGCCATCTAGACACTGTAATAATGCACTTTGAATTATGCAGTTTATATTAACCAACAGTTAGGAATTAGTAAGGAAAAACTACAGCATAAAACTGTAAAACTAGAAAACTATAAAAAACTATACCATCTATGGCAGGGGGATTGGAGATGGTCTTTAAGGTCCTTTCCAACGCAAACCGGTCTATAATTCTATGTTTCCATAGCATATGACAATCCTACTCTCACTAGTTCACTTTCTGAGGAATCCTCCTTATTGACAGATGGAGATTCAGGGGGGTTACATTCACAAAAAACAGCTGACACTCCCATCCATTCCTATCTGTTATGAAGCATAAAGTATTACCTCCAAATTCCTCCTATTCTTACACATGGATGCAATTAATAGGAAAAGTCTCAAGGGATTATTAGAACCTCTTTTTTTAAACAGGCTCTTCTCTGATGGTATGAGAAGGCAGGGAAGGCACAGATCTGAGGGGTGTCTGAGAAGGCACTTCTGCTGTATCCTTCCCTAGTCTCACAGTCTACACTGGTGTTCTTTTAATACTTTTGCTTCTTGCAAGGTGACTATTCACACAGATGGCTAACCACGCAGGTCACAAACCAAAATAAAAACCTAATGTGGCAAATGAGAGTAATAAAGAGCAATTTTTTTTACCGTCTTTTCATTTTGAAGAGGATTTTTTGTGTTTTAAATATGCCAGAAGAGTTGGAATGTCAGAATATCCCTAGTAAAGATGCAATTATACAAGTGTTCATGCCAACTTAACATACTAGTTCAGTGAAGCACAGAAAAAATGGTATAAAGGACTAGCACATTTCTGCACTGTGACTTTCACAACATGATTAAGAACATATATATACCCTGCCAGAACTGTTGCCTTGATAAAGGCTGAAAACTATAGGGTGTCTAAAACCAAAAACATTTCTATGTCCACTTTTGTGGTGTTGTCAGGATACAGTAGGTCAATTCAAGAGTCCTAACAATGAAGTGGGTGATGAAAATTCAACAGATCATGTGGTTGTATTTGTACCAATCATTTGGCATAGTCAGTTTTCCTACTAAATTTAAAATTTTAAACTTATTTCTTTGTTAAGCTATGGATATTTCCCCCTCATTTTTAACAATACTGGTCTACACTGTGTTCTTATTTATATGCAGATGCTCCATTGCCCTGCTGGGAAAGTGGGGAAGGCAGCAAGCAAACTTATTTTCCTACTTAACTTCTAAAAATATTGAGCATTCTTGATGTTGATGTCATTATAAAGCTTGCCTCTTAGAACTAAAAAAGTGAAATGAAATTTGAAACTGCTCCCAATTGTGTTAGTTATAGAATATATGATTTTATTAGCAACTACATCAGGCTCAGAGAGTCAATTTTGATCATTTTCAGTTCAGTCTGTAATTAGAAGTAGCAGTTTTCATTGTTGTTGTTGTTTGTGGTGGTTTGCTTGCTTTTTTTTTCATGTCTGCTCTCCCTTAGCTGAACAATTCCCCTTAGCAGTGAAATGAACCTCTCTGAGGTCATACCATCCACCAGCTTCCTGAAGCTGAGATACAGCAAGATGCATTTAACTGCATGATGTTCTGTTCTGTTTCTTCTACGTTTCAGGGACATATTCCAGCTCAGAAGGACACTTTATTTCAATTAGGAGTCTATACTAGGAACCTTGTTCAGAGCCCTTCCAGCAATGTTCCTTTTTGAAAGCAGGCTGCACCCCAAAGATAACTGGTTGCCATGCAGAAATCAAGTTCTTAAGATTATTTCTTATTTTTTCAAAATTTTATAAGTGTGTGTATATGTCTCATTTAGTTTATAGTGCTGTGGCCAGAAAGTGGGAGAGAACAACACAAATTATTCCGTTTCTTTGGCTAAATATGTATTCCCTTTTCAGTCATTTGAAAGATAAAAAATACCCCATGCTTTTTATTATCAGTTATTTTTTTCTAGAGTTCTGCAAACTCTTTAGTCTGAATACGATACCCTTTACTACACCACACCAGACTCCAGAATTTGTTTTTGTGCACCACTTTCTTTGATGTCAGAATTTTAATGTCTTTGTATACCACTTACTAATCCTTGGTATTTGTATTTCATCATTTTACTCCTTACTGTCACAATCAGACCCCCTGAAAGCACTGCCCAGTAATTTTTCCTGCTCTTAAAAGATGCATCTATGGCATTAGATAAACCTAAACCTCTCTTTAGACCTGCCTAATTGCAGTTCTAAGACTCCTACCATCAAAAGCCTTCTCTTTTCAAGTTATAAACAGGGGTCTCTTGAAAAATGCAGAAAGTTAATTACTCTAGAGAAACTTCCCCAGTCACAAAGATGGTCTTAATATACAGTTACAAGGAACTGCCACCATTTGAATAATTGATCTGGGGAAAAGGCAATGTCCATATATATTAACTATTCCATGGTGTTTTGGGGTAGTACATTTCTAATTTCAAATCATGGAGTTTGCATTAATCATGTAATTAAACATAATAATTAATCTGTTTTCTTTATTATGAGTCAATAACATGAACCACACAAAACCAAAGACAAATGCAGAGCAGATATATTACAGAAAAAAACCCAAAACACAGCTCCAGATTTTCTGTACTGGTCCTGGCATAGTACTTCTTTCAGTGCCAAATCCTTCTGAATGATCAGCAGCAGAAATGTGGTGAAATTCTTTCCTTCTAAGCATTTTCTATTCTCTACATAGTTTCATCTCCCCCCACTCCAAATCTTACAAATCTGCATCAGTATTCATCTGTATTTATTTATACAGGCTCTGCTAAGTGTTTCCATTTAATTAATTGGTTTGGTGTGTTTTAACACTGATTGACTCAAGTCCCAGCTTCCATTAATCTTCCCTGCTGACCATGACAAAGCTCTCATAAATTTTTCCTGTACACACAAATGGCAGATCATTGTTCAACTTCATTTCATGTTACTTGTGCAGGAGCAGCTTCTTGTTCCCTTGACCAAGGGCGGTACTTGCTAAACAACAAGGCAGTGTTTAAGAAGCAAGTGACTACCTTGGGTTTTGTTAGATCAGGTAGCCTCCAAAATAATGTGATAGAGAGCAAAGCCTGAACTGGACTGACAAACAGAATACAGCTCTGGAACAATCGCAGAAGTATGTTTTTTGCTTGCATAGATGTCTTTGTTATCAGCTGCAGTACTAAAACAAGTTTGCAGAGGGTTTATGGATGTTTTTCTTCTGTGTTGCTGTTCAAGGCCACACAATAGACAGTTTCAAAAAAAGCTCTTAGAGAGCCTCTGGCTGAATTCCCTGATAAACATGATTTTGTAATAACATTACCAAATGGTGTTGTGAGGCCTGCAGACCTGAGTGGTGTCACCCATGGTAAAGACATTTTCTGCTGTTCCATTCAGGGGAAACTGATTCCTCCCCTCCCTTCCAGCTTTAGGAAGCTGAAGAAAGGACAGAGCAGACATATTATTCATGTATTTATCCTTGGGATGAAGGAACAGTGAAATCCACACGGCAGTTTTTGGGGAAGACTGTGGAGACTTGGAGAAATAGCAAACAGTATTATTACTTCATTAGCTTCTTCTTTGTAAAACTGCTTTTTTGTAGACAATTTTTATGCTGTCATAAGAAGACAGAACACAGAAGTAGAGACATGGTTAGGACAATTAGACAATTAGACTTATGATCTGTCATTAGCCAAGTAGTAGATACCTAGTCCTAATATGCAGAATATTTCTTTTTAATAGAGAAAAGGACCAGAAAATATAGTCTATGCCTATTAAATTAAGTATAAGCAACCAAATTTCTGGATCTAGTTTTCTGCTCCAGTCAGCATTTTCCCCACAATACAAAATCCCTCTAGATGATCATTAACAGAAAGTATTGTGAAACTCTTTATCTGTCACTAACTAAGCAGAGGATAGTTAGTACTAACTGTATGCAGGATATTTCCTTTTTAATAATAAGACAAGAATAAACAGCCTATGGCCATTACATTAGATATTAGCTATCAATTTTCACTTTCTCCCTGGGAACTTTCACTCTCCGCACACCCTGTAAAAATCTAGACTGCTCTGGAGTAATCATCCTTTTGGGAAACTACCAGATCATAGAGAGGCTGAACGAACAGTAGTGCTCAGGCTCACATTGAAGAGCATCTCTATTTTATTATACAAAATAAACTTTTTCTGACAGAATTAAAAAGGGGAAAAAATAGTTTTCTGTGGCATAGAAGGAATTTATCACTTAGCCAGAATGTTTAAGTTAGGTGACAATAAAATCCCATCCAGTTTTTGGAAGTGATATGCTGTTAAAACTTTGATAGTTTGATTTCATTCCATTTTACCTTTGGGAAAAAAAATGTGTAGGACAGCTTTCAGAAAAAGTTAGAGAATGAAATTCAAATGCTTCAATAAATCTACAAGCACCTGAAAACAGCATCAGAATGATAAGTGTTTTGCAAAACTTAACTGGAGGAGGCATTACACATGTTGCTGCAGTTTGGAAATACATTATTTCCAAAACAGATAATCAAAGAAATCACATCAAAATTCACAATGCTACTAGAAATTATTTTTGCCAAGATTATCCCTTGCTACTTGTCCAGATCATACAGCAACACCCTTTTCCTTCAGACAAATCCAGGCACATCAGGAGGACCTAGGGTAGTTCATGTGCTAGCAGTCCTGCCAGCCAGACCAAAGCCTGAATGTGCTGAGTTTACAGAGGGTAAAAGGGTCCAGGCAGATATTACAGGGAGACTGAAACTGAAGGACTGTGTTGCACCTGAAGATGGAGAACGACAGAGAGAGAGAATAAGAGAGAGAATGGAAGAGGAAGGAAGGGAATGGAAGGGAATGGGAGAAAGTCCAATTATACATCATCTTACAAATTGAGATGCTCTGAATTTCATTGCTTACCTCCAAAGACAATGATAGGGGCAAATTTTGGGAAGCCTGAATCTTTTTGACTACCTTGTTTTAGGGCACTATTTCTGGAGTTAGGCAATGCATTTAGCCAAAGGAAGACTTTACCGTGTGGGAATGTTCAGTGCCCTGGGAAGAAAATGCATTTGATTTCAGAAGACTAACATTTTCCATTTCCTTTCTCCACATCAGCTAGAGTTTAGTTAATCCTTAAGCTTTTTACTAAGTGTAACCTTGTCTACACAGATAAAATGTTTCTCCACTCCCACTTTATTAAAGACTGATGCTTTTATTCTCTTTAATGGTCAGTTAGTATTTCCATAATCCCTAGTACCATCTGTATTGTACACAGTTGCACTGATGGTAGCAGAGCTGACTGACTCCCTGCATCCCATGCCTTTTGATCACACAACACAGGAACTTCAAATGTGATGATGGGGGAAAGGGAGAGAGACATAGTCCAAATGAAAATTAATTTATCCTGTCCAAGTCCAGTCTTTCCCTGAGGCAAAGCAGCAGTATAATACAGAAACAAGCTAACTCCTTTCCCCAGAACCACAGAAAGCACAAATCAAAAAGCATTATGAAGTCATACGCTCTCTGGCTTAGCCCTATAGAATTGTCCTTTTCAGTATATTGTATGCTGAAGTTTTAACTTACACAACCACTGAAAACCAACATTTCCCTTAGGCATTTATCCTACAAACTACTAGGTCACATTCTGAGGAAATAATGGGAGAATAATTGCAAAAGCTTGCCATCTGTCAGATTTTAAAAGTCATATATAAAAAATTAAGTACAGAACTACATTAAAAGGTCATGAAGTCTAACATTTCAAAGTTTAGAAATGCAGGAATTAATGCTAGAGTACTCAACATCACTCACAGCTACATGATGATGTAATATCCAATTAAACAACTATATAGTTTTGGTGTTTCCCCCCTATCTCATTTTATGAGCTGACTGTGATCTTTTTTCCTTCTCATTTTTTTCAGGTTTTGGATTCAGAAACTACACCTAAAACAAACTCTTCTGAATTTTAAACTCCTTAAAGGTTTTTCTCTTGTCCTCTGCACAATACCATTTGGATGTTTCACTCACGCTTTGCTCAGGGCGATTTTGGGAGCTGTCATGAATGCTGTTAATTTCTTCTGACAGCCAAAGAACCCAAGCATGGAACACTCCTGATGTTTGGGTGCTCAGTCCGAAACCCCAGAGACTAAATGTTCAAAATACTCAGACTGATGAACTACAATATCCACTCCAAATGTGGCTGCTACTGCAACAATTACAGTGAAGTGTGTATGGTTCTCCTGACATGCAAATCACGTCCCAGATCAGGCTCTGGAAGCCAAGGGATGAAACCACTGAGAATCAGTGCAAAGCACTGGTTAAACACTGAAAAGACCAACATCCCAGTCCATTTATAGGGTTCTGTAGCCTCATGTTCCCTGCACAATATCTAAGAGCAAAATTCACAAGCTTGTTGATTCACAATCCCTCAGTGGAACCTATTCCCCATTGCATGAAATAAACACATATTTGTTGAACTAGAGAAACAGAAAAAGCTTCAGACTTAACAGATAGGCATTCATGGACATGCAGTTGCAGGTAATAGGTGCAAAGCCAAGAGACCTGATGTCTGATACTACTTCAACTTAATGTTTTAAGTGTTTTAGTCAGAATGGAGAAAATTCAGCAGGTATCACCGAGCTTTTTCAGCCAATGAATGTCATTCATTAAAGCCATTACAGTGCAGTGCCTGGTTTAATAATTTAAGCTAAGTTTCCCAAACCTAAGTGCATATTCTAGAGACCGGAATTCTGGAAAAGTACTGGTGGCAGTGCCTTTGCCTGTGTGTTGTGCAAAGCTTAATCTAATAGCTAGTCTCCAAAACAGCTGCATAATAAGAAAAGATAGGCAAAAGAATGGAGATTTGTGAATCTTCACAACATTTAAGATAGATAGCTAGTTTTTAAGCACTGGCAAGATTTATGAAACTTAGAGTGGGAAAATTACTGTCACAGGCATAGGTGTCTGGGCACTAAGGGTGAGGTCCACCATCAAGGTGTGGAAAAGAGGCAAAGTTCAACGTGGTGTTCAGTTTTACACTAGTCTGTCCCACCACATCTAGACCTGCTGGACAGCACTCTCTATATGGTTTATTGTAAGCAATAAATTTTTGTGTATGTTTTTGTGGTGTTCCATGTTTTATTGGAATCATATTCTCTTAACAATCCCAATTGCATATGTGAGAGCTCTCATCCAGATCAGAACTGGATTGAACTTTTGACTTCTCATGTAGATATAATTTTTGACCTGAGAACTGGTACTGTCTATCACAGGCAGCAAAAGCAGTGTCTATCAAATAGATAACAGGGTGGAACACTGAGACTATTCATATACTCTCATATATTGTAACATGTGAGCTTTAATTTAACCCTAATGTGTAACTGGTGTCAGAGGTCTTGGTAGGAATTCAGCTCTTCCTGTGTCTTTGATTAGGTGCAATCACATCTAAAGGAAATCATACTGGCACATCCTTATTATTATCTTGTCTAAATAGGGAAAACTGTCATGGGTAGCATATGTTGCAAATTCATGGACACCTGGCCTATATTGGTAATAATAGTACAGCAAAACACCCAGGACCTTGGGTGCAGTGCCAGGCTCTATAGAAGAGTGTGCTTTACTGAGAACAGACTGATGCTTTGTTGCCCACTTTCTCCATGGTTGATTCAGTGTGCCCATGCACCTCAACCTGCTTCTGCCCTTCTTCTGGTTGCTCCTAAGATATATCTCCTCACTTCATGTCCCAGAAGTACTCTAATTTCTCATCCTACTCCTAGTCCTTTTGCACAACCAACCCTCCTCTGTTTGTCTGCACTGCTGTTCACTGCCATGATGCTTTCTCTCTCACCTAGTAGTCTTACTAATTAGTCTCATTTTCCCTTTCTGGTAGCTTGGATTATTTTCCTTGTCTTCCACCCTAGGTATCCAGTTGTCTTCTATACTCTTTATCTGTTTCAGTTATTTCCTTCAGCTTCACTCCCCACTATCACGCCTAAGAAGCTGCTGCTCCCCTGCTGACCCTGAAGCTTCTTTTCAGACCCATTTCTCCTTTTTTGCAATTTTAGCAGTTCTTATACCACTCTCCTAAATGACTCTCCAAGCTGCTTGGGAGATCAAGCACACTGACTGCTCTCAGGTGTTCCTGGTCTTGCCTGGAAACATTTAAATATCTCTGACAAAAGCTCCATACCAAACTCCCAATTTTGCTCCCCAGTGTGACTCACAGTCTAAGTTCCTCACTCTGCCACGCACCTTTCCAGTGTCTCTGTCTCAGCTCTGCCTTGTACCCTGTGCATATGATCTGGTTAGCTTAGTCTTGAAAACTGCTGGATCAAGGGTCAGGAAGAAGACTGGAGAAACACACAACCCCTCCAGTGTGGGGTTGCAGACCATGAACAGTCACAGCAGCCCAGAGCTACAATGGCAGCAAGAAATCCTCCTCCACTCCACATTCAGAGAAAATGACATTTTCAGGGCATTTATACTCTGGAATTTCAAGATGTGTGAGCTGTCTTATCAGTGTGTGTGGGTTTTCATGTATAAAGAAGTTGCTCCTCACTAAATGACAAATTTGACTCCAAGCCAAGAACTGCTGGAGTTTCTAAGCAAAAAGATAGTTCTGACAATGTATATCCCCTTCAAACTTCCTCTATCCTGATCTCTTTCTTTAAAAAAGAGAAGTTAGTGATTTATAAGAGCCTTGCACATTCTTCTTTAGCTTTCTACCAAAGTCATCTACAATAGAAGAAAATAAGTTACAGTGGGAAAAAAATCCAACAATCTGCTAATGTTTCCCACAAAGAGCAATCATCCAAGGATTAGAACTGATAGATCAAACCAGAGGAACGGATATAAGAAAAACCTTCCTTAACATACTCCAGGACTAACCTCTTATCGGTTCAATGGACCAGCTGGCAGCATGGGAGTATGATGGGAGTAGCAAAACAATGGAAACCAATCCAAAGTACAAACACTGGAAAAGTAAATATCCTTGATTTTTTTTACCCCATTCATGTAAGTTCAGCACACAATGGCAAATATGAAAGTTCTAGTTGAATAGAATGAACCATGTGCAGAAGGCTGTATGCGCAATTCCTTACATCTGCAGACATGTTTATCTAGCATTTTTCAACCTCTGTAGAGTATATACCAGGCTACTTTAAAACAGTAATTTTGGTGGTTTCCTCTGTAACTGTTTTGTTTTGTTTTGTTTTTCATGAGTTTTAATTAAATATAACAAGAAAAATAGAAATTGGGTTAAATAGCATGCTGTGAGAATAAAGCTACCCAGTAGTTAAAGATAAATAATAATGTAAGACCAAAAATGCTAATGACATACTATGAATGTAGCGATCAGCTGATTAGCCATTTAATTTCTCATTTGAAATTAAATTTGCATACCTAACTTATCAATTCTGATGTGACAGTAACATTAGAATTAAATATGTGTCTTGGTATTTCAGTAAATGACAGCCATTGGTTAAATAGCAATAATACTAGCCTTTGGGACAAACACATAGAGCACATTTCCTAATTCATTTAATTTTCAAATGAACAAAGCCTGACTCTGAATGTCCTGCTTTCCTAAAAATATGCCTGGAAGGTTTTGGTGTTAACTTTGGTGTCTGCAAAAATAAGCCCCATTTATAATGTCAAAACCCAGCCTCTGAAGCAGAAGGGTACTGTTCAGAGAGCACAGGAGCTTCCCGGAGAGCACATGTATTTCGGATGTGGCTTGTATAGAGCTGCTCACCAGGCACCTTAGGCCTACATGCAACAGTCTTCTTAGCAACTAATACCTTGTAGCATTACACTCACAAGAAGAAAATATGAGATTTCTCAGGCTTTTTAAATGAGAAAAAACCAAAACAACTTCCCTGACAATTAATGGTTTATGTAATATTTAATTATTTATGTTCAAAACAATGACCACCATAGATCATCCATGAAATTTGGGTTAATATCCACTTTACTGCTGAAGCTGTTGAGTGACTTGAGGGACATCAAGAGTAAAATTTTGTCAAAAGATATCTCTTCTGATGCATTTTTCAGTACTACTAAGTAATGCACTGTTTATTAGGAACATGTGTCTGACATAACTATACTTTATAGCAGCTTTTTCATTCTAGATTCCTATTTATGAAACTGGGAACAGAGAGATATTGCAATCCATCATGGATGAATTGTCACTGTTTTTAAAAATTGCTGAAAAATAATAAGGAAATGTAAAAAAATTTATTTTCCTTTTTGACCAATGATTAGTATTGTACTTCCCCCCCCCCACAGGTTACTTTTTCTTAAATTTTCTATTTGTGACCAAGATACTTGCCTGGAATATTATTTCCCAAAGTACAGAGAAAAGAAAAAGAAGAACCTGGCAGATTGGAACCCTGTCTGTTACTGCACATTTGAAATGATGGAAACACAGCCTAAGATGTACAAAAGAACCATAGTGCAAGCTGTGTGACAAAACCCGCATGCAGAAATCACATAACTATAAAGGTTTTCATATAGGGCTGTGGTTTATAATGTGATTATCTTTGCTAACAGCATGTCTATATGTATGTATATATATGTACATATATGTAGTGCCCAGGTATACACAAGGATGCCCTGTGATGTTTAAGGCTTTTAGTTACTTTTGCTGCTATTTATTGTGGTTATTTGTCCCATTGGCACAGCAATATGCTATGTGTTAATTTGCAAAAGCTATAGGAGATCACCACCTACATAAATGAGAACATAAATGGGAACATTTCTGGACTGAAAAAAGACACTTAAATGCTGCATGAGTTTTGCCTTTATTCCTTACTGAGTTTCTCATACCTGGTTTCCCAGAATTTACAGTTTTTCAGCATAGAGCACTTTCTGTGTTGCCAGAAGCAGCCTGAAGTTTCAGATACAAGGTTTGTTATAAGCTTCTTTTCTTTCTTTTCTTAAGTTCTTAAAAAAACACAGCAACTTCTCTATCTGTCAGACATTGCCATGCCATAAAAATTAGTCTGGTAGAAGTAGGCATTAGAGTGCTTCAATTTTTCTAACACATATTTTTCTCAAAATGGTGTATATGCATTCCATTTGCAGTAAAAGAGAAAACCTGGCTTTGCACGGGCTTGGAGGATTAAAGGAAACATTTCAGAATAGAAAGTGAGGCTGCCCAAAGCGTGCAGAGTACCCGAATTCTGAGCTCTGCACCAGTCCTCTCTTAATAGCACACCTCTGATTTTGGCAGCAATTAGGAGGATAATTTCGTAAAGAGAAGTGCTGTCAGAAAACTGTAAGACTAATGTGTTTTTAACTAGGTGTTGCTCTGGGAGAATATTACACAGGACACAGGTTGATCTTGACTTCCCCTCTAAACAAAGTGTTGTGGAAAGAACTCAGACTCTGACCATCAGCTCCTCACCTGAAAGCCCTGAAGGGCATCAATTAGCAAATCTGAAGGCTATAGTGACAGAGTGAATGCTGATGGCACATATTTCATGAGAAAAGAGAGTTAAAATTGCCAGCCAGTCTGTCATTTCGTTGAAGAGTAAAGGAAAAGCATGTACTTTGTTTTCCAGGAACATTCAAATTTAGGAAGTTTGTGGACACTGGCTCTTTTGTTTATTCAAAACCCAGTGAGTGCATTCAAACTCTTGACAGCCAGGTAACAAGCCTCAGTTTCCAGTTTTTACTGGATTAATAAGCAAGCAACTTGTCACCACATCATAAAAGAGCTACAGTTACTCCTGTGCCACCACTCCAAAGCTAAGCCACCAGTCACTTCATTCATCTTCTCTCCAGCAGCCCTAACAGCACTTCTGCAACAGGCAGGAAGCATGAGCGACAACAACCCTGAAGCTACTTTAATGTGTTTCACAGACACAGGCTGGCATTTGTTACCTTAGGTTCAGGGATATGCTTCAGTGTCTTAATCCCTCTTCTTTTTACTTCAGATTTGCTTTAAGCACTGTTCTGCTATCCCAGAAAGTCAAGGCCAAACTGCAAGCTATTAGTTACTGCCTGGAGTAGGAGCTAGCCAAAAGCAACGCAGAAGGAAGAGTTCAGTCTGAGGATAATTTGCCACAAGTCTGTATTCAACTACTTTTTGAACCAAAAAGGTTTTCCCCATCCCCTTCTATTTGTTAACTAAACTTTTGCTATATAGATCTGCTACTTTTGTGATAAATAAAGAGCCTTGATGAGTTTGAAAACAAAGCCTGAGATAATTCTACCCAAGGAAACTTGTATTTCTTTCAGTGGCAGAAAAATGACACCTTCCTATTTGTTAGTAATACCAGATAGCATCACGATTCCCAGTCAATGCTATCAGATGATGTGCAGAGAGATAGACATAACTGTTCATGAATTCTCACAAAAAACAGAGATAGAAACCAGCATCCAGAACTTGACTGATTTCTTTAAGGTACTGTAATGAATCAATGTCACTGCTTCCTTAGGTTCCTGGGTCCCTGGTATCCAGGCTTAGAACTGAGAAACACAGCCACACTGTAATCATTATCTTTTATTCCACAGCAAGAGCAGAAATGTTGCAGTAAACTTCGCTGGAAGGACAGAACAGTTTCTTGGGGTGTTAACTGAGAAACAGAGGACAGCTACATCCCTTCATAATACCCAGGATCTTCACACATCCTAGGACAGCCATATTTGTAACAGTTAAACTCCTCATCAAAGTCATGACACTTTTCAACCTCCCATTGGTTTATTTATTGATTTTATATCTTCATTCACCAGCAGGAAGGGTAATAATTTATTTCTTGGTTATTGATTTTTTATCCACACATCTCTATGACCACAAAATTTGTATGTTTGTATTTCCTCTTCTAACCCTATTGCCTTTTATTTTGGCAGCATCCAGTTGGCTGGTCATTTTTTAATTTGTCCTGGGGTTTTGACAATTCTTGTCTGTCTTGTGTTGACACCTCTCATTGCTGATACCTCACTGATCAGAGTCAGGATGGAGGGAGAGGTTGTCTCAGACTCAGCAAAAGTGGTCAGTGTTGCATTTCTTAAGTGAGATTATGGTAGTGGCAGAAATGACTTGTAAAGTGATTTCCATGTTTTTTTGCAATGTAACTACATCTGCTGCAGGCTCACAGGAGAAGGAGGTAGCTCAGGAGATAACACTGATGGATTAGTGGAAAGAGAAACTTGTTCCAAAGGCAGCTTTGGTTCTGATCCTGTTTGTCTCACTTGAATGAAAAGAAGGTGGGAAAACATTATCCTTCATCACAGATGCTACAGGTGGGCAAATCACACACTGGGGTTGGGGGTTGTAATAAACTGGTCCCTAATAAAATTTCACTATAATTCTCTTATCATTATCGGTATGCTTCTCAATTTTTGTTTCTTTATTTTGCTTAATCCATCTTACTTTTGTATTTTCTCCTAGTTCACTCCCAGCTCCTCTTTCTAATTTGCAGCCTTTTTCTTTACTGTTTAAATGGCATACCAAAATGCAAGACTGCAGGAAGAGTGAGGAGCCAAAACGTGAGAGACCTGCTGCTCTCCCTGTGCCTGCAGCACTCTGCCACTCCCCGTGCCTACAGTAACTGCTTTGTCCACTTGCCTGTGACTCGTGATTTCTTTTGCACAGCCACAATCAGCAACACCTACACAAAGCCACCAGTCAGTTCAGCAATGGCAGCAGCAAACATTTCTTTATTTGTTATAGATCATTGTGTTTTTTTGAAAAAAAGAGGAAATGAAAACAATCCAAAACCCCAAAACACTACCTGACACAGCCTTAATAATTCAGTGTTGTGTTTTCAAGGACTATTTAAATTCATTTTTCATGTAAATTCTCTAGCATAGCCTATTGAGGAGATAGGAAACATTCTTAGAGTTTGCAAAACAATTTGATTTTAAAGAATTACTGAGACTACATATTTTAGGGAATTAAATTTATTGTAACCTGCTAATGGCAGATTATACAGAATAAGGAAGACTGAATGCCACAATAGCTAGATAACTCGATCTCCTCTATGCCAAACCCTTTACTGTCTTCCCTAGCATACATTACCCTACCTACTTCAAATGACATCCCAATAAACTGATAAAAATATAATTGCTTGGTGAACTCTGAGAAATATAAATTACCAAGACAACAGCACATGACTTGCAGTCAGGCTATGAAAAAGAACAGCTATGACTGCTAGTTTGAAAATTCTTGTCTAGGTCTTTTGGTTTTCTGACTATAGGATACATATGAAACTCTACTGCACAAAGACCATGAACTCTCAGTGACCAAACTATTGTCTTTTAGAACTGGAGGAAGATATTTTCTTACTCTCTATTGGAGTCTCAGTCATGAAAGCTAAAGGTCTAGGACACTGTTTTGTGAACACATAGCTGTATGCCCTGGAAATCTGCACAGTAAGTAAAGCAGAACTTTATCTTCAGGAGAAACTCAGAGGCATGGGGCAAAGTTAACATATTTCCTCCTGCACACATCACTTCACTTTATGTAAAAAGCCAGTTAATGTACAGTGAAAGAGACAAGCTTTTAAAAAATTGGAATTTTTAATTTTTTTTTTTTGCTATTTTACTTTAACTTCTAAGGAACCTCATGTAGAGAAGCGAAAGTGCATGATAAAGCACCTAAAATACAGCATAGACAGCATGCATCACTCAACTTGACTATTTCTTTGAAAATAAAATCAATTCTTTTTTATGTAAAAAAAAAAAAAAAGAGATGCTTTTATTCCCTGGACTGACTGAGATACCAAAGGTTCCAGTTACTTGATAATAAACTTTAGCAGGGCCACAGTATGTATGCTCAAAGAGGAAATTAGCATGTCACTTACTGAACAAGGTAATGTTCACTAGATGTGTGGGCATCTTTTGTATTCTTCTCAGTTCTTGGCTTTTTCACCTCTATTCTCAGCCCTTTATACCAAGAGAGAAACATAAAAACTTATCCGCAAACACACCTTTGTAGCTCTCATTCCCCATATAAATCAACACCTTGTAACAAGTGGCAAGAGCTGGCAATATTTGCACGACCCATGCCCTCAATTAACACCATTCCAGTGGCATCCATGCCAGAATGGATTTCTTCTGTGTTTCTCTTAACCACATCCAGAGTCACAAACTTGGGATGTACAAAGTCATGTAATGCTTCCCCACAGCTTTCATTTGGTCTTTCAGTGACACTCTCCAAAACTCTTTATTAGTATGTTATGTTTGTTATCACTTGTAGCAGTATCATCCAAGAGGCAGAAGGAAGGTCTTAAGGTTGCAGTTTAGGAACAACTAAATCCAGGGGGAGAAGGTTCCTGAGTTTGTTCTGTCAATGTTCACAGTCTTGAAAAACAGCTTTTCCACAACCCAGCCTGCTGCTGCTGCTGCTTGTGCTTTCTGTGTAAATATTCCCCATCCTGACTCTGAAGCCAAAGGACCAAGGATGAGCAGTTCTGTGCTTGCATTGCAGGAAGCCCCTGGTGGGCCAGAGATTTTTCACGATGCACTAGATGCAAAACTTAAAGACCGTTGAGACACTTCCAACTGCAACAACCTCTAAAACAACAATCTTCACATATTTTCCTAAAAAAAAAAAATCTTTTAAAAGGCTCACTCAGTTTCAAAACGTTATGGCTCTGTCACTGTTTGCAAGTGGAGAGTTGATTACTTTGGATGAAATTTGAAAGATCTTTGCATTAATGTCCAGAAATAATTAGCAAAAGCATCCTTAGCATGTGACCTCGCCTGTGGAATGGTTTTGCTGGCTTGGTCATTGCTGTTCTTGATAGATAAAACATTTTTTCTTAAGACAGCCTTGGCTGCAGAGGTCATGTGCTGATCTGCACAGATGAGGGAACAGAATTATTTTCTTTCTTATTCCCAAGGACCTCTGAAACATTTTCAGGCTAAACTGGCAATTAATTTGTTGAACTGAAATTCATTAAGTGCTCAAATTGCAAACATGCAGCTGAGTATTAACAGTATATGAATCATATTTTTCTGTTTTATGCAACAAAATAAATTTCCAGTTGAACTCAGTAGGACGAGTCACACTGCCTAAGGGAGCAATTTCTTAACTCAGGGGACTGAGTCAGACTCCTTTATAACCAATATACCCCCAAGAGGGCAAAACACAAACTGAAGTTGAGCTAAAATGTTGATTAAACTGTAAGTTCTGGATTATTTAGTGGAGGAATTTTTATGCATGTGGTAACCTGTCCTCTTAATTCAAATGTCTAAGTGAGAAGCCAAAAACTGGTATGACTGCACACAAATTTACATGATCAGCTGGGATAAATATCTGTGCACATATGGGCATGGCCTGGCATGAGATTACACTGTTGCCTCCAAATTTTCAAGGAGCAGCAAGAGTTCACTGTATGCTGCCATGATCATGGCTTTCGCAGGTTCACACCCTTCTGTCAGGGCAAACCATTTCCAGGATACCCTGCCCATCAAAGAGAAAACACATTTCCCTGGATGGTTTGCACAGCGGCACTCAGTGCCATTTCTAAAAAAGGCAAGAGGAAGGGTTCAGGGACTTAGAGGTCAGCCAGGCCCACCTCACACCTTGGAAAAATCACACAACTTGTCTGTTTGGAATGCATTTCCAAACATGTGAAGAACAAAAACTTTACAGTTGTAATCAACATGGATTTACCAGGGACAAATAATTTTCAGCAAACCCAAGTGCCTCCTACAACAAAATGACAAGGTGAGGCCTGTGGATGTAATATACCTCAGTTTTAAGAAAGCTTTTTACTCCATACCCTGCCACATTTTCATCTGGCTGCTGAGGAAGGGTAGACTGGGAGAAGTGATGGTTAGATGGACTAAAAATCAGCTGTACCTCAGGGCTTAAAGTGTGGCAATGAATGGCTTGGCATCTGCTTGGAGGCCAGTAGTGAGCAGAGTGCTCTAAGGGCTGAACTCTTTCTCGCTGTTTATTGTCTTAATCAACGACCCAGGTGGTGACCTAGGATGTACCACCTGAAAATTTATAAATGATGCTAAATTAGAGGGAGTTACTAGCACAATGAATGTCATAACTTGAATTCACAGGGACTGTGATAAACTTGAGAACTGGTACAACAGAAACCATGTCCAGCAAGGAGAAAAGCAAACTTATCTTGGGGCAGTGTAAGATCATATGTGATTAAAGAATTAGTAGTGGTCCTGCTGAATAGTAATAGTGGACTCTAGCTTGAATACTGTCTCACTGTGAATAAGGTAAACTGAAGACCAGTGTGGAGAGAAGTTGCCCAAAAGATATGGGGAAGTTGTTACTCCCACCTGTCTGGAACTCAGGAGGCTGCATGTGAAAAATTGAATCAAGTTATAGACCACCTACTGTGCCATAAGGAAACATTGAGAGATCCTTAGTTTGCTTGATCTAATAACAGACAATAACTACTTGAAGAGCAGTTAAAAAAAGGACTTAAGGAAACACTTTTCACTAAGTGGAGAACTTTTGCAGAGCACTCCTATATCAAGCTGTGCAGGGAAACTCTGAAATCTCCATCTTTGGAGGTTTTCAAGATGCAGTTACACACAGTCACTGCTGACCTGACCTAGTGTTGGCAACAGTCCTGTCTTTTTTGGGGGGCAAAGTCGAACTAAATGACCTCCAAAAGCCTTTTTGAAATTCTTTTGTGATGAGTAGTTTTATGTTTACCCTCCATTATTCTACACTGCCTAGGGATTTCTGCATCTACACCAGGAATCCTGGCTGCTCCACAGAATTTGAAGATTAATAACTTGGAAAATACCTTTTTCATGGTTGTCTGGAAATCCGCAGCTCTGTCTCCTTTGCATGCAGAATGTATATTTTACCAAGACCTGACTTCTGTGGTGAAAGCTTTATAAAGTGGAGCTGTCCATACAAATTTGTATGGAAATTAAGATTACACAGGCAACCTAATTACTGGAACACCCTATATTTCAGAAGTTTGGCCTTTCAATTGAAGTGTAGTGTATCTTTTTGTAGCAAACTCAGCATTTTCTCTCAGGAGTGTTTGAACTACAGACTTCCAGAACAGACATCTCATAGCACACTTGCTCATAAGCAGCTGTTAAAGGAGAAGTCTGTGCTCCAAGGGATGGTGCAGAAGAATCAAGGGCAACAAATAGTCATTTTGGGCTTCTCCCACACTTAACACCCATACATGGAAAGAAGTTAGGAATGTGGAAACTCCCCATGAGGACTTTCATCATCTTCTCACCACAGGAGTGAGGCTGGTCCCAACTGTAATTCCATAACTTTTCTCCACCCAGCAGATATGGGGGAGTGTGAGGGGTAACCCAGACAAAAAGAGACAGTGGCACTGCTGATTTATTTTGAGTTCAGAGATATTATAGGACAGAGTAGGCGATGCAACTGGTGCTAGAGATGCTGATGAAGCTAGTGAGCAAGCCTCTGTAGAACATTTCTAGACAGTCATTAATTTAACACACTGCAGAATCTTCCCAACCAACACACATTACTGAAGGCAATTAGTTATTGTAAATAATTCTCATATCAGTCAAAAGGGAATGCAATTTCACTGTCCAAAAATAAAATATATTACTAAAAGGATTTCCTACTTACAAGTTCTAAAATCCCCTGGGAAGGAAAACATCCTCAAACAAGCCCAGAAATTCCTTTCCTGATTCAGGTTGTAAACTGATAAAGGAAAACAACATATGTGATAGAGAAATGCCTAACTCTTAGAAGGTTTTTTTTTTTACGACAAGAATTTGAAGATTTTTTTAATTAGGTGCAGTGTAGCCTTCTTGTATTAATGCCAGAAAAATTGCAGAATTTGGCACAAAACTAACAGAAATATACTGAAAGAGAAAATACACTTTAATAATTGTACCACCTTGAAAGCTGTATTCTAAGCTGCCCCAAGAAGCTCTACTTAGAGATTTGCTTGCTTTTCTTTCATTTGGCTTCATCCATTCTGCTTTATTATCCTTGCTCTTTAGATCCACTTCTAAGAAGTAGGAAATTAACTGCCTCCATGTTGGTGGGTGTTCACCCAGAGCTTATGCAACTTGTCTCATACCACACTTAAAAGCACTTACTCAGGCTGCAAACTAAAGCACAAAAAAATTAGAGGAACACAGCACTGATAATTTAACTAGAGAGTCTGTCAGGCTATGTGTGCAAGCAATAAAGGCAACAGCGAGAGGTAAGGGGTATTAACCCAGTGTGCCTGTCTCTTTCATTCCTTCTTCTCCCAGGCCCCACGTCTCCATGTCTACCTCTAGACTGCTGATCACATCTCCTCCTCTCTCCCCCAGATCACCTTCTTTGTTAATCTCTTTGCTCGGGTCATGTAGTAGAGAAAATATGTCTAAAGTATTGATACCTGTAGATGCAGTTAATGCAACTGGCTGTTACCAGCTGGGAGTTTTAGAATATGGCTCATCTAAAACCACTTTTCTAGTTTCACTGGTTTGGGCTCCCCCCATGGACTATGACTGCAGGTCTGTGCAGGGTGGTAGCTGCATTCCTCATCATCAGCCAAGACACTTGTTTATCTCTTCCTCTGTCTGTTCTTCCCTATGCCCTTGACACTTCCTCAGATCTCAGTTTACCCCACTTTCCACCACCACAGCGTCCTACTTTATCTGATGGATAGGTAAAGAGGTTTATTCCCTGTACTCAGGTGAATCTTTGTGGTTCCCTTTGTCTATCCTGAGGATCTTGAAGGCCCCAGACCAGCCTTAGAATACTGTTGAGCTGGGGCACGTACAGGACTTATCTCATACTCCATTGGTTGTAATGCCTAACCTGAATCCTCAGACACTGGAAGATGACAAGCAGAGACATGGCTGGGATAACAGCTTTGTGAGGCATAATATCACAGTATAACTGTTTCCAATTATTTATACATGTTCAATCCATACTGTTTGAGACCTACTCTGAAATTCCCATCCCTCAAATCATTAGACTTAAATATATTTCATTACCCAAGTAATAGGCAAGCTGAGGCTTGATTGTTATGTTCTGCTCTCTTCAGTAAGTCCTACAGCGTGAATTACAAATCTTCACTCTCTTTTCTCCTGAACAAAGCTGTTGCAATGTCATTTATAGAGTAAGGCTCTCAATAGAACTATGGCTAATAGATAATATGTTCTCACCACCCCACACAATTGTGTCATACTCCTCAGAGATGAAATTTCCGCTTCTTGATGCCTTTTGGAAGAGCTGGGTTTTCTTTTGCTGTTGAAATTACAAGTCTAATTTCACTGTTAATCACTCTAAACATGAACTTTCTATATACAATACTGTCCCAGAAATTGCCCCAGCATCCTCCCCTATCTCATCCTACAAATTGTCATAATACCAGTCAGAATGGTTAAAATCTTAATTTGATGCTTTCTAAGGAAAACATATACAGGGACATAATGAATGTATAATCCTTTCCAAGCATGCCTTTTCTTACTTGTTTAGAGCTGGCCTGTGTAGAGCTCAAACAGTTCTGCTGGGCAGTGTTCTAGCTCTCCTCTACAATTTCCATTAACAGCTGGACTCTCTGCCCTTTTCTACCTTATAATGAAAGAGCTTCAGAAAATCTGGCAGGTTCCTTGACATGCAGCTAGGATTTTTTTAATTCTTCATCACAGTTTAAAAATCCCTACTGGGAAATGAATTTTCTGATCATTCAGACTCAAGCAAGTCAAGGAGTCTATTATATTAATGGCATCTTTCATTGCTTTAGAATTCCAAAGGGACAATATATGACAACAGTTAAGAATAACAGAGAGGGGATAAGCCCAATACCCAAGGCAGTGAATGACACACACACTGCACACAGCCCAGTTTCAATCCTTGAGCAATGCAGCTTCCTAAGTCTGAAAGTACTACCACAATGGAAAATTCATTGCCTTAGAAAGTGAAGACTTTTTCTTGTCCATAACTGACAGTATCTGCCCAATTAAAGAAATGTCAGATTCTGGAGATAACTACTTATGATTGTTTTGTCACTGTTGTGCCACTGAAGAGTTTTGCATAAATCCTCCAGGTACCAGAAAGAAATTATTTGGAGGAATTTCCAAGGAGAAAAAAAGCAGGGAACATTATTAGGAGACCTCTCCTCTTTCTAAGCAATGTACTCACTAGATAGCAGTGATTATGTCTTTAAGTAAGGTAAGATATATCTGCTAGAGGATAAATTATGGTCATAATGACTGTAATGAATCGGTGAATATCATCTGAAATGATTCATAGAAACTATTTTATATTTTATCTGAATTGTGTAAACATATAGTGGTAGCAAACCCTTAAATTCAAAAATTTAAAAATTCAAAAATATATATAGAAAAATTCCTAAACTATCAGTGGTTTTCCACTGCACTAGAAACTGTGAGGAATCTGTCTATATAATCTTAATTAATTTCGTTTGATTTTATGAACCCTATTTATTACTATGACCTTTGGTTTGCCTTAAAACTTTCTTTTTTACGGTAGAAAAAGGCAGTATCTTTGAATCTGAAACAGGAACATCAAAGACTGTCATCAAAGACTGTCATCAAAGAGACAGTCTCTTCAAGAAGAACAAAAAGAGACATCACCAACCACATCAGATGGCTGAGCTGAACAAGGGAAGGACTGGAAAGACACATTCTCCCTAAGGATGGGGAAAGGTATCCCAGCAATGGTGATGATACAAGACGGAGGAATTTGCTGTCAGATACTGGTTTTTTGTACACATCTCTAAATTTCCTCAGTTGTCTGCAAGGAAAGCCACTGCAAATTTAAGAAGGACTTCAGCAAAGCATACTATTTTATGCCTTTTATTTGGTCAAAAATTTAAATCAAGGACCCCACTTCAGTAAGTTCTGAGTAGTGCATGCAAGAGGTTTGAAGTTATCCTGCAGTAATATCAGGTCCAGCACTAATATCGAGAGCGTGGGGAAGGGCTAGACTAGACAGAAAGGGGTTACTGGAAAGCAACATCATATTTCCTCTTGAAGGTGTGACTCATGTGCCAAAACCAGATATGGTTTCTATGCTTCTAGTCTTATCATGTGGCGTTCACAAAGTCCCAGTTATCCTTTGGCAATACAAAGTCATATTCCATACCTAGACAATTTGATTTCAGAGCTGTTTCCTGTCAAAACAAGAAAACAAGAAAACTATGCTTTGCTTTCTAGCAAATCTTAAAGCATTTCATACACCAGCAGATGGCTACCACTTTCAATCTTTACTGGACTGGGTTCCAAAATCTTGCACCCATTCCAACTGATTTCCCCCTCCTTTGATCTTTCTATTTCAGCGTTTACTTTTTTTTTTTAATATATAAAAATAAATAAATAGCTTCCCAGATTTAATATAAGCTATTTGTTACAACATAAAAAAAATGCACAAACCCAATAAAATCTGACAGAAACAGTGACTGTTGATTCTGTCATTTCTAAAATCTGAGTTCATATCTTAGCTGTCTTACGAAGTTTTTAGCAAAGCTTTACTTATGAAAGTTTAAGGAGAAGAAAGAAAACCTTAAAAGCTAAGGGCTGAATTTCTACAGAGCTGTATCACGGGTTGACATTTCAGGAAGTTTTGTTATACTGATGTTCATCTCCCCAGTTTTTGAATCTTGCCTACCTCTTTTTCCTCTTTTCCCTCCACTGCCTACCTCTGCCACCATGCCTAAAGATGTCTCCAATTCTCTACTGTCACTGAACAGAAGATTGCTTATTTTTCATTCCTTAATCCCTCCTCCTTTCAAATAACTCTCCACTCTCATTGTCTTTCCCTTACAGATATGTTTCAAATTAATTGCTCCTGGTTCTTGCTCTCACCATTGTCCTCTGCTCTGTCTTCTCCTCTGTACATCTCCTACCTCCAGTTCCTCATGCCTCTTTGTTTCAGTCCAACTTCTTCCCATTGATGGGAAAAGAGATAGTTTCTAGAATATTTTAGAGCTTTCCAGGGGCCGGCAGATGAAAGGTGTTCCTTGGACAAGGAGATAGGCTGTCAAGACTAGGCATTTGGCAGGAACATGTGAGGAACATGTGAGAATTTTGCTACCAAATTTTTAAGTTAGTACCTATAGTACATTAACATATGGTGTTTGGGCCAGCTATCGTTGATTTTTACAAAAATAGCAAGATACTATATCCTTCAAAAGAACAATTGGTGAGGTGGTGGCAGTGGTGACTGTAGTAAGTCCAGGGGTGAGGGTTAGATCAGGCTGTATGGGGTGGTTCCAGAGCTCAGGCACATCCGAACAGCAGACCCTGAGCCCTGTAAGGATGCAGAAGCCCTTGGCAGTCAACCAGGCAAGGAGGGGGTGGTGCTGGGACCATCTCCTCAAGATTTAAATGGCTTTAGGGAGTGTGAGTGACCTGGAGCATGGTGAACAGGCGTGGACAAACAGGGATGTGGCACATCGGTGAGGTCATGGCACAGCAGTTCACATGGCAGTTCGCGCAAGCAGGGAGAGCAGGAAGGGCTCCTCTCTGACCATCTAAGAGCAGCCAAGAGAGGCAGCAAACAGACTCCGGAGCTGGTAAGGAAGAGCAGCGATCCTTTCAGCCTCATCCTTACTCGAATACTAGTTTAAGCTTCCTCAGTTATGGTGTTGACACACTTTAAAGCTCATTCCCGTAGAGCTGTGTGAGTCTCTGAACCAGCCATCTCTGAGGCCTCCAGCCAGCCAGACCTGCTGATGGCAGACACAGTTCCCCAGGCCACAAGTTGCCGGGAGTGTCTGATGCCTTCTCATGAGGCTGGGGCACACAAACATTTCTTTTGCAGAAGGTGTGCCGCAGTTGAAGAGCTGTGTCACCATGTGAAGGAGCTATAGGAAGGGGAGAACTGGCTTTGTAGTATTCAAGTGAAAGGGTAAGAGAGAGACTAATTATTTTCAGAGATGCTACAGCCTCAAGACTCTCTGGAGTCTTGAGCCTCCATTGCAGTGGAGAAGCAGGTGAACTCAGAACCCTACAGAGTAATTAGTCAAGGGACTGTGAGTCTTGTTAAAGATGAAGGTTGGAAGAGCGTCACTGCACATAACAGGAGTTCCTCCTCAGAATTTGAAAGGTAGGACTGGCACCTTCTACAACAGGTACGAGGCTCTGGAACTGGAAGGCCAGACAACTGATGAGTCAAGCAAAGGTCCTTCTGGGATAGAGGGACCTGCTAAAACAACACCAGCTGTACCCCACATCACAACCTTCTCTGCTAGGAGGAAAAGAAGGGTAGTTGCAATGGGAGACTCCCTCCTAGGGGAGATGGAGGGCCCAATATGCAGATTGGACCCAACTCACAGGGCAGTCTGCTGTCTCACAGAGGCTCAGGTAAGGGATATTACTGGAAAACTGTCCAGGCTAATAAGGCCCTCTGATTACTGTTCGCTATTTGTTGTTCAAACTGGCAGTGATGAAATAACTAAGAGAAGTCCAAGGGAATCAAAAGAGACTTCAGGACCCTGGGAGGATTTGTACAAGGATCAGGAGCACATGTAGCAATTTCCTCAATTCTTCAGTAAGAAGGAATAATATTGATAGGAATAGTCAGATTCATCAAGTCAATGAGTGGCTGAAGGCTGGTGTAATCAGAAAAACTTTGGGTTTTTTGACCATGGAAAAAAGGCTAAAAAGGAATGTGTACGCCCAGTGGAAGCAAGGTCAGGTGACATGGGGAGAATTCAGAGGTGCTGCTTGCCACCACAGTGAGAAAATGTGTGTTGCCAAAGCTCTGTTGGAGTTGAAGCTGGCCAGAAATGTGGGGAACAAAAAGAGCTTTTTCAAATACAATAGGGAGTGTAGAAATATCATCGTTCCATTACAGGATGAGGATGGTCATCTCATAGACAAGGGACAGAGACAAGGCAGAGGTGTCTCAGTTCCCTAAGCTGGATGACCATGACTGTGAGAATGATCAACTTCCAGTTGACCCTGAAATTATGTGAGATCTGCTGCACCAGCTGCATCCCTACAAAACTATGAGGCCTGATTGAATTCATCTGAGATATGTCAAAGAGCTAGCTGATATAATCAGAAAACCTCTCTCAATTATTTTTGAGTGGTCTTGGGAATCCAGAGAGGTCACAGCTGACTGGAAGCTGGAGAATGTTGTCCCACTTTTCAAGAAAGGCAAGAAGAAGGACACCATAAACTTGTCAGTCTCACTTCAGTGCCTGGTAAAGTTATGGAGAAGATTATTCTGGGAGGTATGGAAAAACACCTGAAAGACAAACACTGTCATCAGTCAGAGCCAACATGGCTTCATGAGAGGAAAGTCCTGCTCATCAAGCCTAACTTCCTTCTAGGACAAGCTAATCCACTCAGCTGATCAAGGGAAACCAGTTGATGTCATCTCTTTGGATTTCAGTAAAGCTTTCAATACTGTCTCTCACAGGATCCTTCTGGACAAAATGTCCAGCACAGCTGGATAAACACATCATGTGGTGGGTGACCTGTCACTAGGGGGTTCCACAACGCTCCATCTCTTCAACATCTTTATAAATGACTTGGACACAGGACTGGAATGAATACTGAGCAAGTTTGCAGATGACACAAAACTGGGAGGAGCTGTTGACTCCCTCAAAGGCAGTGGGGCCCTGCAAAGAGACCTGAACAAATGAGAGGACTGGGCAATCACCAACCATAGGAAGTTCAACAAGGGGAAGTGCTGGATTCTGCACCTGGGATGGGGCAACCCTGGATGTTTGTACAGACTGGGGAATGAGATGCTGGAAAGCAGTGCCATGGAAAGGGACCTGGGGGTCCTGGTGAATGGCAAGTTGAATATGAGTCAGCAGTGCCCTGGCAGTCAGGAGGGCCAAGCATGTCCTGGAGGGCATCAGGCAAAGCATCACCAGCCGGTCGAGGGAGTGGATTGTCCTGCTCTGCTCTGCACTGGGGCAGCCTCACCTTGAATATTGTGGGCAGTTTGGGGCACCACAATACAAGGAAGATATGAAGCCATTAGAGTGAAAAATGAAGGGCAATGAAGATGGTGAAGGGCCTTGAGGGGAAGCCGTGTGAGGAGCAGCTGAGGGCACTTGGTCTGTTCAGCCTGGAGGAGACTGAGGGGAGAGGAGACCTCATTGCAGTTACAACTTCCTCATAAAGGAAGCAGAGAGGGAACTGATCACTTCTCTGTGGTGACCAGTGACAGGACCCAAGGGAATGGCCTGAAATTGTGTCAGGGAATGTTTCGGTTGGACACTGGAAAAAGGTTCTTCACCCAGAGGGTGGTTGGGCACTGGCACAGGCTCCCCAGGGAAGTGGTCACAGCACCAAGCCTGACAGAGTTCAAGGAGCATTTGGACACTCACCTCAGGTATGTGCTGTGACTCTTGGGGATGGTCCTGTGCAGGGCTAAGGGTTGGACTCGATGATCCTTGTGGGCCCCTTCCAACTCAATGCATTCTGTGATTCCATGAATCTGTACTACAATACCCTGTTAAGCTACAGTTTTTCCTCCCAAGCCTTGGAAGCAACACAGAGATTCTCAGTCAAACAGTTTACCTTTTAACATGGAAAAAGTAACATGGAAAAGTATTAGCAATCTGAAATCTAGAAACACTATAAACTTTCAAAAAAAATTAAATGATGCACCCAATCAGAAAAAAAAAAAATAAATCACTGTTCTGAACCATTTGAGTTGTTAAATGTTACTGGTAGTTAATAACAGGATCTCACAGTAGTGGTGTGTGCAGGGTCTTCTTAGAGGTATAGGTGCACCTCTTACCCATAGCAGTGATTGCCCGGTATAGCAGGGAGTTGAATATAGTCCTTGTAAATTTAGTATAATATTTCAAATGTGTTTCCTGAAAGCACAAGTCCTAGGTGATTGTAGGCTGTACATCTCACCACTTTGTGTTCTCACCATGTCAAATCCTTCAAGTGAAGTGACATTACACTCAGTCGGCACTAAACAGTGCTGGTGATTCACTAGACTGCAGTCTTCTTTTTAAGTCTCTACTGAGCCTACTCTGACAAGGGTTTATTAAAGAGCACCCTGATGATGCAGGTCTAATCCTTTGATGGGACCTGCTGTTGGGATGTGACTCCTTTTTGATCATTTAACACTCCTAGCAATTTTTCTGAAAGCCAGTTTGCCTCTTAACCTGGATATCTTGGATAAATTCCAGCTCAGGAACAACATGCTGAAAACTCATATCCCTGAGTAGTTTCAGTGTAGAAAACAAGTTACTACTGTTTATTATTGATGAAGACTTTAAGCAGTGGTGGTCCTCTACACCAGAGGTAATGACCTCTGGTGATTCCATCCTTTGCTGAGTACTAACTGCAGCTGTTGTCTGCATCTTAGGGGTGTTATGACAAGTAATTATTTCAGTAATTGTGAAGGCACTGCAGACTTTTATGCAAGAGCTGCCGTGTAAGTGTTAAATATTACTGTACTGCTTGCAATGTTATTATTACATTGATTTTTTTTTTTCCAGTACTATTCAGCTAGCTCCACACAAGTTTAAAAATGCAGTTCACAAGCATCTAGAAAGCAATTCTTTCCATACGGTTGGAAAACAGGGTGTTAAAATATTTTAATTTAAAAACCTGGCATATAAAATCATAATCACTTGACTAACTAAAAAGCAGAACTAAAAGAAGCTTGTTACATTTCCTATTTGGTACAAAATATACACTAACTATAGATCATACTTAAAAAACGAAGTTGTAAAGCACCTTTTGGGGGGAAAAAATAAGAAAAGAAAACAGAACTTTCTAGAATCTTTAAAGGAGACCAGTGTTCCAGAAAGAGAATGAGTCATCTATAATCATACATCACATCTAAGCAGTTCTTGGTCAGGTGTATAGGTTTAATTTCCTGTGGGATTTTTAATTCTGCCAGATAACATGGGGAGAAAAAGAAAAGTTGTTTGAGCCATGAGATTTTTTTTTTTTCCCTTCTGTCCCCTTTCCCTAAAAGTGTCATTTGTATGGCTCCAATTTTGATCTGTTACAGCGCCAAACAATGAGAAGCAGCTAACATTTGCAGCAATTGCATTTTTACAGCATTTTTACATTTCCTCTGCTGAAATTCTAACATAATTTTTTCTTTTAAAAAACATTACCCTAAAAAGCAATGGCACAAGTCATCTGTCAGGGATCCAGTGTAAGCCATATGTCTGCTAGGGCTTCTGGCCATTTTGAATCTGAAACGGAGTACTGGGAATAACTGCAAGCAAGTGTTTGACTGCAGAAAGCGGAACACTTCTCCAGCTGTTAGGAAGGCATGGTGGAGACAGAAGTTTGGACAGACTCTGCTTAAAGCCTTTCCACAACAACCAGCTACAGAAAAGGAAGGAAAGGTGAGCTCCCTTCCCCACTCAGAAGTAAAATGCATTTGATAATAAGTGTTACATATCTCTTAGAACCTTTGCATCTTTTCCTTAAGAATAACAACCTCTCTAAAAAAAGGAATAACATCAGACATTTGCACTGCTAATAAAACTTTATTTGACCCTGCAAAGGTTTAAAGTTTTCTCAGTTTTCAGAAATGATTGACTGAATAAGGAGTTGATCTTTCAACCACTCAGACCTTGGTCATGACTGGAGTTTTCCATACTCCCTGTCTGAACATGAAGGGGTCAGAGTGTAGCTGCTGAGGTAGCCCTGAAGAAAGAATATTTTCCATATAACAACCTTTTCAATAGCTTCAATTATGACCTACAAAAGAAGGTATTTCTGAATTGCTCCATCATTCTTTGCCCTTAATTTAAGTTTTATAGCTCCAAAGAGCAATGGCTGGAATCTAGACCTGTCTATCACAGTGCACAAATGAGAGAACACTCAGCAGCCCTCACAGATTTAAATAATTTCTAAATACTCCTAAGGCATCTGTCTTCCCTCTACATACCTCAACAGGCATCTCTCATAACATTAGGGTGTATAATCCTCTGGTAAGTGCTAAGTAGGCTGCTATTTTTCCAAGCAGAAAGAGCTATTCTTTTCCCTCCCCCACATTGCCCTCCAAGAATCGTGGTTTTCATAAGAGCAAAATGGAGACTCTATTTCAAGTCCCTATAAAAAAACACACAAAGAATGGGGAAAAAAAATCAATATGAACCCCTTTTGTAGCTGAAATTAGATGCTTCATAATGCTGTACCAATCTCACTGAGCATCATGTACCTTACCTTCAGTGACTTTTCACTTCTTTTTGTCCCTTTGCCTGTGGGAATAAAATACAGTCTTTTTTGTTAACTTTTCATGTCTTAGGATTTTTTGTTACTTATTAAAAAAAACCCAACAAACTTTCATCCCAGATCAGGTGTTGATGTCCCTTTTTAATTAAATGCTCTCATGTCAGGTGTTCCACATTCAATTAAGTTGCCAGGGAGCATGTTTTGGTTATGTCGTAAGCAAACTAAATCAGTAGCTTTCATGAGAGCTGTTTGCTAAGGAAGATGCACAGAGCATGCAGAAACAGTAGGCGTGATAGGGTGCTCTGAGACTGGCTGAGGGAAAATGATTTTGAGATGTTTCTGAATATATTAACATTGTATTGGTGAAATCCCTCTAAAAGGACTCCTGAATTTGCAGTGGCTGTGTCAAAGCACTTTTGGATGGTCAGCTGGAAAGAAAAATGTCAAGCACAACCTAGGACACATTTGTTTACCAAGAGGGTGGTCAAACACTGGAACAGGCTTCCTAGACAGGTGTTTGATGCTCCAAGCCTGTCAGTGTTTAAGAGATATTTGGACAATGTCCTTAAAACCATGCTTTAATTGTTGGTCAGCCCTGAGGTGGTCAGGCAGTTGGACTAAATGACTGTTGTACATTCCTTCTGACTGAAATAGTAATTATTTTCTATTCTATTGTAAACCCTAAAATATGCTGTTTAAAACATCCTATGTAGCAATTCTTCAGAGGTGCAAGTAAACTGCGATATTTTTCTAGTTATAGCCATTAAAAGGCAATACTATTGAACACTTCTATGTGAGAAGTGTATTTTAGTGGTTGTCCATGCCCTTTACTGACCTTCACAATTCTGATTAAGTCAAGAGGCCAAGTGCTCAATCTTGTTCAACATGCTGACTGACTGAAGCAGCATGAAGCAGCAGGAGACACACACTGAGGAACACTCCAAAGTTTTTCTGCTAGTCTGGGGAGAAAGGCAAGGAAATCCAGCTCAGCCCTTCAGTAGCAGACAAGGACAAGGCTGGGCAGTCTCTCCACTCCAGTATTAATACACAGAAAGTGTCTTTTCTGAGTGAAGAAAAATTTAACTGTTTTATGTACAGAAGCATCTGATCATTGCCTCAACTTACTTCCTGTTTTCTCTTTTCTTAAAGATGAGAATATGACCAGATTCAATAGAGAATGATGTAGCACTTCTGATTAATAGGGCTAACAAAGGAAAACCTATATAGAAGTTGATTCTAGTTTCTTAGCATTTTTATTTATTAAACTCAGCACATTGAACTGTTTAATAACATGTAGATTTATTAACTGATGTTACCAACAGCACTGCAAGCTAAATTTCAATCCCTGTATTTCAGTCAATTAATGGGTGATGGTGTTCTGAACTGCAGGCAAGACAACAGGTGCACTCCCTGCATAGCCTGTACCCCTGCCAAGGGTTACAAAATGTTGAATTCTGCATCTGTGACCTTTATGTAATGAAGAAGGTCATTTTAATGCTAGGACATCTGCACTAAGCCATATGGTGAGCTAGAAATGGTGTGATCACCACTCAAAATATGCTGCAGAGATATTATTCTGGTGCCACATGCCCTCTGGTATCTTCAGGCAGAGTCTTATTTATCACACAGTAAAAGCATAATCATTCGAAGAAAAATGATCTGGAGTGCTTAAAAAAATATTAAGTACTTAAACAGAAACATTCACTGCTGGATATGAAGATCATCTCATGGACATTGCTCTTACATGCCCTTGCCTTTGGCTTGGGATGCACAATGTGTTTGCCACAATCCATCATAGGACCAGTGAAGCTAGAAGCTCTCACAACTAATGAATTAATGAGGCTAATTAGAAAACTGGGGGTTATTTCTGTTCTGTTTATATGGCATCAGGATTTAAGCCCACAGTATGGCCCAGATGCCAGTCAACTGGATGAGAAAATTCCAAATGATGAGTACCCAGAAGAGGAAAGTTCCTTCAAATTTTTGTTCAGTACACTGGCTATTGTACAAATGTGAAATGAATTGGCCCAGGTCTTAGATTTGTCCATAAATATCTCTTTCTCTGCATACAGCTTAGTGATGCAATGTAAGAAGCCCCCCTACATGGATGGAGTTGTTTTTCAGGTGAGATAAGTGTTGGAAAAAGTATTCAAATCCCAAATAAATAATAGTTGTGTAAGAATGCAGTACAAAATAAACCAGGAGAGCCAGTCTGCTGGTTCTCAAAAGCTGCCCTACTATTCTTAATCGTATTAAGATTAGAATCAGGATGTGCTGAACACAAGTGAAACACCTGTGATAAATGCTCTGAAAATAACTCAGCAGTACAGAGCTCTTACTGGGCCACAAATTACTTGATTAAGGCTGGAAAAGCCAAGGTGGCTTTTGTTTTTCATCAAAGCCATGACAATTTTTCTTTCAGCAAACAGTGCTTTCTACAGATTAAGAGATTGACAGTTTTGTCTCAGTAAGGTAATTTAAAATCAGCTCTGAAATGGGCCAGCAAAACTATCACACCTTTATTTGAAAGAATCAGGTATAATGAACGAGATTACAAAACAAGGACATGTAGTTATGATGGGTGGCTTTCCTTTTCCCAAAAAGCCAATAGCCTGGAAGATAATTAGTAATTAAGAGAAATTTGGGCTTGATGCACAAAAATTCTGCTTTTAGCATTATAATGAAGATCACGAATTCTTAGAGGAGTAACTTAGAAACAAGAGGAATCAACCACCGGAACTCCTACTCTACTAAAAAGATTCCCAGTGAGCTCTCCAAAACTTTATCTCTTAACTAAGGACAGAGTTTTGTACTAGGAGATTGTATGTCTGAGGGTAATAACTGTATCTGCAGTCTTTCTGCTTGTGTTGTCTGCCCTTACAGTGGAGGCATGTGGAAGTCAACCTGTGCACTCCCCATGCAGGTAGGGTTCAACAACTGGGTTTTAACAATTCTGCCTGAGCCCACAAAAAAAGCTCCACTCCCTGTGGCTTCTTTTTCAACTGAAAAATCAATCTAGCATGTTCTGCAGCTACCGTGTGAGCACAGCAGCCGTGGAAGGAAATGGGGAAGGTTGTTACTTCCACCAGCTCCTTCCTTTGCAGAGTGCTTTTTCTCAGTAAACACTAATAATCTCCTAGCAGCACATGTAGACTTTTGGACAATAGGAGTGTCCTACAGGGAATCTGCACTATGATATTTCTTCTTAACTCTAAGAGAAGTCTCCCTGCACACCAGTTTAACGACGAGATTGTATTTTCAGCATCTGTGCAGTTAGTCTCCAGTGAAATATTGTGTTTGAGACACTCACTAATTTATATCTGCTCTTGCCAACTGATTTACCCTGCATATTAATATTAACAATCATGTTTGTACAAATGGGTCCATTAATTCTAACTTCATTTCCTTTTCAATTGGTAATATATGTAAAGAACAATAACCAATGCAGCATAATTTTACCCATGGCTATTATAAGTGGGTACACAATATCACATTTATTTCCTTCTAAAAGCATTGCTTTTAAATGAGCAAAGGATATTGCAACAGTGTTAGCTTTTCTTCATAACTGAATGTGTTGCAAAGATGTGGCAGCACTGAGAAAGGAGAAGCCATTTAAAACCAAAATGGAGTTTGACATTATCTGAGAGCCTGAAAGCCAGATTCCTCCAAGGGGAATGTTTCCTTTTACTTTGTTAGCATTTGGTACAGGCCCATAATGGGCATTAAAAAAGATGTCCCAGCAGACACAGAAAGAGAAAATGTTCTGGAAATCATGCTTTCACTTTGCCACAATAAACTGTATTTAACTGAGTCATTATGGAAAACGGAAGAAACATATTACAAAGCATGACTGAAATCATACTGTAAATTTCAACACCAGAAAAACCTGAATTCTCAGTCTAAATTTCCCATGCCAAGAAAAATTAATAAACATTCTTTCATAAGTTAAATTAAGATTATTTTTCAGATTAGGAGCACAGAAATAGGTCAAGTGATACTTCAGTGTTAGCTTGTACAGCAAGGAAGGCAATCAAGAAAATAAAAACTGCTTTCAGGAAACTGAAGAAGTAACAAGAAAACAGAACAGAATTATATTAACTCTTGAGTTTTTAACTGGCAAGACTCTGAATAGTGAGGAAAACGACAATTAGATCCTTCACCAGATGCAAAATACTGAGGATCAGATGATCTTGTTTCTATAAGAAAAATGGGTGGTTTACTGAGAAGTTTCTGGTGGTATGACTAGAGCTTTGAAGCTCCTATAGATTCTCACACAGAATGTTCCAAGAAAGCTCTTCGGTTCAACGTCAATACTGTTCTCTTGCATGGTCAATAACTGTACACCAAACTCAGCACTGACACCCCATTGCAGCTGCTCCTATGAACCTGAACTATATTTTTTTTTTATTAAATGTTCTAAATGCTATATTTCTAAAACTTTATATATATTTTAAAACTTTCCTAAAATGTGCAAAAAGCGTGGGTTTCTAAAAAGAAGTTTTGCCACTTTCTCTGGAAAGTATTTTTGCTATCTCCTACCAACTCTATCCTAAGATCTGCTTACCAGAATGTGATAAAGCATCACAGAATGTACATCAAAATAAATTTCCCCATAGAATAAGCATCTTCAAACAACTGAGTTGGCATTAGTGAGTGGAAATACCCAGTGCCACAAAGAGATCCCTACAACATCTACTCCAGAAAGAAGCAGAGATAACAGAAATGAGCTGACTGATAGCCTTCCAGAACAATTTAAATATTTTGCTTTTCCATGTTGTTTAGTGGTGATTTATTAGATAATTTCTGAGGAAAAGCTGTCATGTGACTCATAACCCAAAAGAATAGTAAATAATCAGTATCAAAGTGTGACCATCTTTCAAGTTATCCTGGATTTTTTTCCCCTTTAGATTCTGAGAAATGATGGTTGAACATTAACTCTTAATGAAGTACTCCAGATAGCAGCTGATTAAGCCTATTTACTTTCATAAAACTTAAAGTGGGTACAAATACCTGCTAAGATTACATGGTATGAAGACCTGGGTGTCGGAGTTCTGCCAAAGGGCATGTTCCTGCTTCATAGGGAGCAGTCTACAAGTTGGCATGTGATTTCATGGCAAACTTTTCTATGTGTGATAGTATCAGGTGCCATTGAGTGGTTCTTTCCTCCAACGGATTTGTCTCCCTCATTGACACAGGTAAATGCAAAGGAAACTTATTTCAGAAAGGTCCATGGGACTTAGAGAAACCCTGAGTACCCTCAGTGTACTGTAAAACAGTAAAAGAACATTATTAAAATGTGTCACAATAACAGAGCAGAAGATATCAAGGGGTCTCTGCAATAGGAAGAAGTCTGTGAAGTTACATTCTGTGGTAATGCCCCATGAAATTAGGTAAGAAAAATAGAAATAAAACTGCCTTTAAATGTCTACCCTATGGAAATATTCTTTTGTTCCCACAAGTGCATCAGTCTCTTTAAACCTGAGCAAGCTACATTAATCAAGACCCTGAGAAATTTTAGAAGCAGTAGGAGTACTCCTGTAATACTCCCAACAACTTGTCTCCAGCCCCCAGTGCATAAAAAGAAAAGATTTCTCCTTGGTTCCCCATCCTCTGTTTCCCTTGAACCAAATTATGCATCCAGATAAAAATTTCCCATGCAGCTTTTTCTTTCTCATTCTCCTTGCTTCACCTTCCTTTTCAGTAATCTTTCATAATAATTCTTTTTGTAAATACCCTCTATATTTTGATTTAATTTCCCAAATCAAAAACCCTCTCTGTGCAAAAACTCTCTTTAGCATAAAGTTGGCAGACTTTCTCCCTTCTAATAACAGGCATTTGGGTTTATTGCCAATACTTACTTCAATAATAGTCACACTATCTTACTGACAATTACGTAGATTTCCCTGTAAGACTAGTAATTAGGCCTTCAAAACCTCAGAATCTGGTCCAGGTTGAATATTCTGGATACTAATGGTGAATAAATAAATAAAAAAAAGAAGTTAATGGGAATTGGCAATATCTGGCTGAAATGTAATCTGGATTGCAGTGTGATCCTGCTCCCTCATGTGGGGGGGCCAAGCTGATTCACCTTTGTGAATTCTGAAGGATGGCTCCCTCCAGCTCACTCGGCCAAATCAGGGTGGTTGCTCACCAGCTGAATCCAGTACTTTTCACAAGAGTAAAGAAAATAAAATTCATTAGTGTGCAAGACAGAGAAGAATCTCTCTGAAACACAAAGTGCCACTGCAGCGGTTCATGGTTATTAGTAGTCTTAACAAATACTGCAATTAAAATGTCTGTAATGAACCTCATGCTCCAGCTGCACAGCAGTTGATGGCAGAAAGACAAAACCAGGAATGACAGGACTCCCAGTTGTGCCAAGCTATGCAAGAGGACCTGCAACAAATTCCTGCTTACTCAAACCAGGAAAACTGGGTAAGGGCCATCTTCTATTGCTCTTTGTCCTAATAGTGTGCATATTTATAATACATGCCACGGAATCAAAATAAATGTTCCTTATAAGTTTACCTTCCCTGGGAGGATTTAGAGAGTTAAGCAGCTGCCAGTTGAGGTGCACAACCTTCCTGTCCCACGTGTGTCTGAGTCACTTCTGTTTTCAAAATCACTGATTTGTCAGGAGACAGACATTTAACCAAGTTCTGCTGGCTAAGCTGTATAACATGGCTGCCCTTTTTGACCCAGGCAGTTAGACAGAGGATTTTGGTTCAAAGGAAAATCTAAGATTAGACTGACATCTCTCCTATGCAGCCTGTGTATTTCTGACTAAGGTTCCCTGGGCAAACCAAGAAAATTACTTGGGTATGAGGAAATTTTCAGCCTCCTTACTCCTAGAAACCTAACTATTTAATTTTCTTCTAATTATTTTTTTCTTAGACTCTTTAATGTTAGTCCTTCAAATGTAGAGAAATATACATATTTCCCTACAAAAGCAGAAGAAACCCTTAAACATACCGCTTTATCCACATGAGCTCTGCAAGTATGTTAGGACTGACTGTATCTCTAGCACCTTAGTCTTGAGCAGAATATACCAAAGGTTCTTATCTTTTTTGACATTGTTTATTAATAGTGAAGGATGTGTAATATTAATGTCAGGGTGATTTAATCCAACCATAGCAACAAGTTTTGCTATTGTCTTCCAATTTAATACATTGAAAATAAGAGGCAGATTCTATTTATAAGTTGTGTCAAACAAAATTTTTTGGTACACCTATAAAGGAAATGATAAAAAGCAGTTACAAACTTTCTTTTCTTTTTAGAGGGAAATAGATGGTTCTGGTTTTTTTTTTTTTTTTTAATTAAACATCTCTGCTTTCAGTAAACTTTTCATATTCAACTTTAAATGAACAATACATTCTAGCCATGGAAAACTCATCAATTTCAGAGCAAACTTTGTCTAGAAAATAGAAGTCTTTATTCTGAAGCAGCAGTAATATTGTTTTTATTTTGTGTTGGTTTTCTTTTGAACTGAGGAATCGGTTTTTTAAAAAAATAAACCAATATTATATTTCAGTCTGTCATATTCTGCAGGCAAAAAACATCGGACTTGCAAAGTGCTATAATCACTAGAAATAAGAAACTGGAGTTGATAAGCTTGGCTTCCCATATAATCATTTCAGGTGAATTGGTGACAGCTGAAATCAAACTCTGGGGATGAGCAGATGTGTCTTTAAATGGCTGAGAAGACTGAACTCCTCCTTTTTCTCTGTGTATGCAGACTGAAGGGGAAAAAAGATATTTTAGGAGTTTGATAATATATGGCTTTTAAAACAAACTGTCTTTTTCATCTTTGTTAATATGTTTGAGAAGGCTTTCGATTGAGAAAATAGTGCATAATCCAGACCCCATCTGAAGGATGGCTTATTCCCTTCAGTTTCAAATTCCATTTCTATTGCATTTTATTTACACGTGATTATTTGTTGGCTTATGTGTGTGGTGTAGTGATAAGAAAGTTCTGGTCTTCTCAATAGGCTAGAGGACTGAGTGCTTCTACTTAAAAAAAATAAAAAAATATTGCTTATAGGTTTGATTTTAATTTTTTTTTTGTTTGTTTTAAATTTTTCAGATTTTCTTCAAGATCCCTACAGCTAGCAGAGAACAGATAAATTCCAGCTGTAACAGAGCTGAGAATTCACAATTTGTGTTTGATATCTCTTCATTTTAGGTAGAGTGGGTTATTAATTTCTTAGGTCAGTGAAAGAGGTGGGCATGAATGTAAGGGGTTGGAAATCACTCTGGACATGAAAGGAATTTGGGGTGAGGAGGAGGAGAATTAGAGTAGCCTGGAAAGGAACAGTAAGTATTTCCTTCCTGATAAAAAAGATAATTTTTTTTCCATGTAGAAAATCAAAGGGAATGAAAGAGGATAAAGGAGGGCTTGAGGATGGAAGCTGTGATCCAAGCACCATTAGCAACACAGTAGCTGTTTTGAACTAAATCTGCATTTCTCTTATCCTATTAGGAAGGCCAGGTTTTATTTACTGGTTGCTCCAGTTAAAGAGCCACACGAAGCAGCACCACCTCCAGAAGAGGCTGCGGATAAAGCCTTTGGGGCAGACTCTGTTTGGTTACTGTCTCTGTCCAACTATGACCCAAGGAGCCTTCTTGTCCTCCTCTGCCCTGGGCTTGTCAGGGGCAGGGCAATACATACCCCAGCTCTGCTTGCATTTAATCTGTCCTCACTGGCTCTGTAAGCATAAGGACAAGAAAGGTGGAAAACAACCTCTCCTCACTGGATTGTAAACCACAAAATGGGTGGCCAGGGTAGAGGGTCAGGGGATTGTCTTTAAGTATGTTCTATTGCACCCTGTGATCTAGGGTCTTCAAGAAATAGCAGAAATTTTTTGAGGGAGCTCAACACACAGAAATGTGTCCAAGTCCTTTTTCTGCTTCCTGCCTGCTAGCCACAGAAAAGCTGAAATGAGAGTGAAGATCATATGCTCCCAACATGGAAGGACATTTATCACCATTTCAAAATACAAGGGGAAAAACATGCTAGAGCATTCAGTTGGATTTTCCATTGCTAAAAAGCATCACTTTCCTTGAGAACAGGACTGACTCTTCTGGGTCCTCTAGAGGGGCTAAGAGCTCCTTGTCACCTCTTCAATATGTCACTGGAACTGGCAGCCATTCCCATGCACCTGGTTTCTTTTATTCCATTACACCTTTTATTTTATGTGTAGGATAAACCAATGAACATTAAAGATTGCCCTGTAAAGGTGTGTTATTACACCTCAGTGAGGGTAGTCCAGGGTGGGATAACAGCTTAGTTCTTGCTCCTGGTAACCAAAGGGACTATGCAATTGTGAAAAGAAAGGCACTGCGGGTCAAACCAGTATCTCACTCTGCAAGCCAATGCAAGATTTAACAGTCTGATGTAGTACCTACAGTGCTGCTCAGTGCCTGCCCTGCTGAGGATGGCGAGATTTGTGCTGGTGAGTAAAGTGGAAGCGGGATTAGGCCAGATGCCAAACGGTTGTGGACATGCAAGATTAGCATGCACGGTCTTCTTCTGCAGGGTCTTTAAAAGCCAAAATGGCCATCATGCTTATTTCTTCTCTAGTCCACCTAGAAAATATTAGAAACTGCACATTTAAGTTCAGCAAAAATTCCAACTCACATTCGCAGGCATCATTTTTTATAGATAGGCTGTGACCTGGTGGGTGCCTCTAACAGAAGATGGCTGCTGTGTCAGACTTGGATGAGCAAACCCGTCCTGATTACCCCAGTCTTGTTATGCGAGAATTTGTAGCATATTTCCCTTGAAACAAAGAAACATGTCACATAAGCCAGCCAGAGACCAGCAGGCATTTCTCTCCCAGAACTACTGAGTATTATTATCTTGGAAGGCAGCACTGCCATCTGGGGATGGAAAAACAATATTTCAGTCACAGTTCAGCTACCGTCTCAGAAGGGGGGTGGTGGTGGAAACATGGAAAAATAAATAGAAGCCTGCAGTAGCTCACAATGATTTTCTTACAGTATACATGAATCAACAATCCCCTCTTGGATTATTGCTCCGAAATTGGGTTACATTATTTTTCACTTTAATACAGAGGTTCTACCCTTTCAGAAGCGTAAGTGGGGTCTTGCCTTTTTAATGTTTATATCATTTAACAACTGGCTATATAGTGCAAACGCTCTGCAATGAATTCCCTGTAATTCCTTGAATTACAGTATTATTCCCTTTTTGCTCACTTATACCAGTAAACAAGGGAAGAGGGGATTTGCTGAGCCCAGCTAATAAACTGTTCCAGAGGCCAGTCTGCAGTGTTTGAAATTTGCAACAAATAATAATGCAGACATTACCATACCCGTATCTTTTGACATCCTACTGAGTCTACTGTTATACTCTTTACATACAGAATTTATTCTGAAATAAGAGTCTTATTCTTGGGAAAACTGCTGGCCTTTCTTCTGTGTCTTCTAGGTCTGCCAGGATTTCTTTCTGTTTCACTAATAGAGAAATTGCTGCACATACTTACATAGCTAATTATTTCTCTGATCTTGCCGAAATTCCATGTAGAATATAGAGCTGGCAGTCTTAAAGAAAACCCACAGCCTCAAAAACAAACAAAAAACCTCCAGACCCAGTAGTCAGCAATGTGATTTATCAAGAATTGTGATATGCTGGTATGTAGCCAGCTGCTTCTGATGTCCTGAGTTGCTTGCATGTTTTCCACATGTACACGTTCATATGGAGTGGGATGACAAAAGGAGCACAAGCTGACCTGCGGGCCAGAAGGGTAAATGATTTCTGCTCCCTCTCTGCCTTGAGCCTTGTGTTCCCATCCTATTGTGTTGTCTCAGTCAAGCAAATTGACCTTGCTGAAAACACTGTGCTTGTTTTTTTATTTTTAATTTTCCCAGATGAAGGTTAGTCTTCAGTCAGATCTGATCTCTGCTAACACTGGCACAAGGGAAAGTTGAGATCCTGAAGTTAAAATTGCTATTTTGAGAGATGGTACACGATCCCATATACAGCCTACATATCTAATAACTGAGTCATAGCTGAGGTAGCATGTGTAAGTACAGAAGATTCTTGCATGAAAATTCTGATTGTTCGTGGGTTGTATTAAAATCCATTCTTTGCTCTAAAACATGCAGAAGAAACCTTTGTTATAAGTCCCAAATAACACAGATCTGAAAAAGACTTTTAACACTGACTACAGAGATTTTAAAGTAGACTCTTATCTTATAAATAGATTATATAAGCACACCCAAATGAATTACCCCAAACAATATTATTTGAACTGACTCACTACTTATTTTTATTTGCCATTTGACTGCAAATAGCTGTCCTCTACATGAAACCACTTCCTTTTTAGATCAGTTACTATTTTAGTGAGTCCATTTTTCTTACTTCTGCTGAAAGGATTCTCCTGCAGTAGATAGCGAACATTTTGAATTCTCTCTTACAAATCTCTATTTTTACACAATTTTCATGGAACAATGTTTCATAATAAGTGCCAAAGACCCTCTTATGCAGATGTTCATGAAATACACCTGCCAGCAGACAGGCTTTACTTTACTTACTTTAGAAATAACTTGATGCAGCATTTATGCTCTTGATCTATGTAGCAGTTTGCTTAAGAAGCGAGTGACCAGAGGGTGGCTCTTGAGCCATGTGCAATTCAAGTGTGACTCCCCAGCACAGCTGGCTCCAGCTGTTCCAACTGTGGGATCCTTCAAGTCCTCACGGCCAGAAGTGATGAAGAAAGAACATGTAAGATCTGCCTTCACAGCTGAAATCCAGCCAGTGAGATGACTAGGAGCAACTGCCTGCCCTCTTTTCTCATCTCTTCTATAAATACGGAAGGGGTTTTCTTGACTGGGATCACATGTGGATTTTGGAACTTGACATTAAGTCTGGCCACCCTTTGTGCATAGCATTTTGAGGCAAATTATTGCATGTTTGGCATAACACAGATAACTGCTGCTACTCAAGGTTGCCAGACTTTTATGTACTTTTATGAGTACCAAATTTTGTTCTAATGTAAGACATGAAAATTATTGCTTTTATACTGACAACAAAAAATATCATTCTGGTCTGATGGTCACCTATTTCAAGGAATAAAAACTAAATGTACTTGATAAGGCCCTCAAGATGTTAGTTCATTCTTAACCAAGGCAACAACATTGCCTTTTAGCTATGATTAAGCAAACTTTGGCCACTTTACACAGAAACTAGTGTTGGGCATTATGACTTCATAGCATCCTATCATCTCAGGTCAGCTTAATGGTTTTTCCTTCTGAAAGTCTCAAAGCACTTTTGAAACCAAAAAGATGCTGGTGATGTATTCAAAGCTGCCCAGGGGTTTTGGACACCCAAATCTCATTAATTATAATGGAAAAAAAAGGTCTTTCAACCACCAGAGGCAAGTCAAAAAACCTCAGCCAGATGGTAATTTTTATTAAAGCACAAAACTGGGAGTTAAAAGCTGCTGTGAAGAGAAAGAAAACAGTGATGTACACTAGAACAATTAGCATTACTGGATTTACAAAAAAACCCCAAAGAAAACAGATGCATGGGTATATAATTCAATACAACCTGTTTTACATTTAGAAAAGCCTAAAAGCATGGGCATACAAATCCATAGAGCTTTCAGTTTTCTTGTGTCCTGTAACATCCCTCTAAGCCAATTCCTTCCTATCTGCTGAAGTTATTTTTGCTTCTGCAGTAGCACCCATGGAAGAGGTTGATACATGTCTGAGTTTTATATTCTTACTTTAAAACAAGTCTAACCATCGTTATCTACTGAGGGGAATCAAAATAGAAAGAGATTATATATTTTTCCCCCACTGATACTTTGAATTTATTGTTTCAACTCAGTGAGTGCAACTTATTATGAAAACTCTATGTTGGAATCGCTTCAGGATGGACTACAAGCCAGTGTATATGTATGAAGACTTTTAACATCTGAGGAGAACAAGTAAGAAAAAAAACCAAACCAACAAAAAACCCCAAATGAAAACAAAAGAACCCAACCACCAGTCTATTCAGTAACATAAACCAACCTCATGCTAGCTTCTTTATGGGAATCAAGGAATCAAAAGGAATACAAATACTGCATATTGAAAGAGAAAAATATGGGAAAGGAAGAAATTAGAGCTTGCTTTCAAATCTAGATTTTCCTTTAAATTACACAGGCCTTCTACAATATAAGGTGGAGTGCCCAGCCAGACACAGATGAGCCCATGTCCTAATCAGCACTGGAAAAACTGCTTGCTGTAAACACAGACATTAAACTTGCTTATGTCAGCATTCATTTTAATTTGACAACATTTTGGCCCTTTAACTGGAATGAAGGCTTGCTGACAATGAGTGACAACACAGCTCTTGAGCAGCTCCTGAGAAGGTCATGTCTTCCTGGAGATCAGGAGCAAACTCTGGGATCATCAGGGATTGTGTAATTCATAGTCCATACAAATGTTGCCCCTCTAAAACCACTATAAAAGAGCAACTCAAGTTATGTCTCAGGGATTGTGCCTCAAGGATTTGCTCCATGTCTACTTCCTTACTGTTTTATAGCAGAGAACCTGTTCTCTTTTCTCTTTTGCTCCTTATTGCAGGATATTGCTGGACTCTTAAAAATCACAGCCAGTGGAAGCCATCTATTTAGAAAAAACCATTTAGGTGTTAAATTTTAGAAAACTTCTGGGTTGAGTTGTGGTGAAAACATTCATAATCTACTAGTTCTGTTTGTCCTTCACACACTCTGGTCCTTTGCTTTTGTATCTCAGTCCCAGCCTTGGCAAGACAGCATCTTGTAGGACACAGTGACTTCAAGAGTCTTTGAAGTGACACCTTACTGGGAGATTTGTTCTGAAAATGAGAGACCAGTGAATGTGAAAAATCACAGGTGGGTGCGATGTTTCCTCTGCATTACACACAATATTGAACTCTTTATTGGGAAAATAGAAAAGGGGTATATACAGGGAAATCCTGCAGAATAAAATGGAGTTATCTGGCCCATGGTGTACCCTTCCTGAGGAAGCTGAATGGATGCAGAATAGGCTCAAGACTCTCAGTGCAGTAGTGAAACCAAGTCACAGCAATAAACAGCCACACCTGTAAAGCACTTTCACAGGGTCTAAGTTTAAAACACTGCCAAACTTACACAACTGCAGTAAAGGAGGTGCTAAAGGACTTTAGGAAATGGAAGCAGAAAGTGTCACAGAGCAGCAAAAGAGCCTCCAGAGAAAGAGCCACCTGAAAGGGAAGTGAGAGAGGCTGGAAGATGGACTTTTGTCCCTGTCCCAAGAATGGTGAGGAAATGGTTGGAGAGTGGAGACCAGCAGAGCATGTAGACAAGTAACAGCATCTGACAACTGCCAAGATCAGCATATGGAGTTGGACAGGCCTTTGGCCAGACCCTCTACACCTGCTCTTTTGTCATTTGCTGCTGTGCCAAGATCAGCATATTTGTACTAGTTAGTGAGAGCAAAGAGGTTGAATCTGTTATTGTGTCTTATTTACTTCCACCTTGGCAGGTCTGTAAAGAATTCAGAGAGGGCAGTGCTCCGAGTAATATGAAACTTAACAAGATATGAAATGAAGAAGTAGTCCCTGAGAAACAAAGAAATTCAAAGGTTTTCTTAGAAAAGATTCATTGCGGGTTACCCTCAGGTTTGTCCCAATAAGTATGGCAGTGGGGCCATGAGAGGAGCCAGCCTTGCAGGCTGTTCAGACCAAACAAGACTCAAGAGCTGATGAGGCCAGAGCACTATTTAGCCAGTAATCAGGTCAACAGGAGATGTGCAACTGATATCTCTGGAACACCACATGGAAGGAAATGTTACAGCTTCTCCATTTGCTTTTTTTTTTGTGTAGGATTTTTTTTCCCCCAAACCGAAAGTTTCTCCATGTTGCTGTTTATAAATTATATGTTATTTTCTCTTAAGAAACCATATAAAATTAATCAGATGTTTCACACAAACAGATTTACAATGGACACGCTAATGATGACTGAACTGTAACAGGGGATAGCTCTGTAAAGGAAAAAACCCAACTATCAGAGGAAAAAGTACCCTCTACCTTTGTCTTGTCTTGAAAGGTATCAAGAGAAAATTTTTTTCCTCTTTCAGTAAGCAGCCTTGCCTGAGGCCATTGTTTGAGCTACACTGCAGGGAAAGAGCCTGGAGGAGCCATCACATGTCCCAGCCTGCCCTTTCTAATATGTACCCTTTTTGTTAAGGAGGCAGCTTTAATTGAAAATGCGTATGCTTGAGAAAGAACAAGGGTCATGATCTTGCTCCACAGTGGGAGCCTGCAGGAAATAACTGGACTAGCTTTGTTAAAATGCCTTTCTCCATGAGCTGGATGCTGTTTCTGCAGTGTACAGTTCTGCTCATATGCACATCACCTCTCCACCTCCTGCTCCCAATGGCTCAATTGTTTTGTGGCTCTCCCAGCAGAAATAAGTCCAAACAGGATATCTCTTAAAGTCAGCCTTCCGATGAAGGGGAGGCAAGGCATGAGGCAAGGTGTGAGGCAGGGAACAGACCCTGTATGCGGGGATGCCCATTATCCTCAGGGGCTCAGCCACAGCAGTTCATTGCAACCACTCTGAACAGTGAGGGAAATTGCAGGTGCCCATGCTACATTTGCTATTTGTAAACCTGTCCTAGCTGATGCTATCCTAGCTGTTTTCAGTTGCATCCTGGCATTTTGTCCAAACAATAACAATACCACTAAATAATCCAACACAAAAAGCAACAAAACGTAAGCTAAGAATTAAGCCTTTCTTAGACTGTGAAGTTTGTAAAAGCTTGCAAAAAGAAAAGAAGAATAGAATTCATGGTCCCACTACCAAATCTAGTGCTAATTATTATTTAAACCCTAACCCAACTAAGCAAGGCATTTAGAGGCTTTTATCCTGAAACTGAAAGGGCAGTTTCAAAAACCTAACATTTTGCAGACCCTGAAGTGGACCACCTTATATGGCTACAATGCAGAGCCCCACTGTAACTACACATGGACTCACCTGCCACAGACCTGCATGCAGGAGGCCTTTAAAAAGAGATCTGTGCTCCTCAAGCAGACAGGGAAAGCAGCAAGAGGATTAGTGACACCTCATTTCTCCTGTCTGCTGCAATCAGCTAAGGACTTGGAAAGGACAGCTTTATGCTTCTGAAACCTGAGTTGGTGGGGTATATTGATTCTTTTACCCTAAATCTTTCTCTGGCGGTAAAAGCTGAACTGATTTCCTCCAGATCCCCAGGAATGCTGTAAGAATTGTCCATCGTTCCATTACGCTGCTCCTGACACCTCTTTCTGGTGGCAGAAGAGGTATTACCTGTCGGGCTTTTTTTCTAACAGAGAAATCACAACAAATATAAGTCAATCACTCACCTTTGGAAGGTAGAAGCAGGAAGATAGAAACATTGTTGTTGAATTAAAGCAATTCTAAAGAATTTTATAGACCCCCTGAACCCATACTGGGGTGCCAGTTTGTTAATTGGTGCAAACGAGCAGAGTCACAAGTTCACCTAAGCTTCTAATGAAAGGCTTTTGCTGCCGCTCTGAAGAGATGCCTGTCCTCTACTATGCGAGTATTTCCATGTATCACTCTTGCAAGCTATTGCCAATGCAGAGCACAGTATACATTTTGATGACAAAAAGCTTCATGTAAACAGAGTGACTGACAGCATGGCATCTGCTTTGCTCAATCAAAAGCAAGTGTGATGTATCCAGCATAACCCAAAGCTACAGCGAAAAGGAAACCCATTTGTAATTCATCTGTTAGAACAGCAACAGAAGAAAATGAACTGACTGCTACCATCCAAGAAATAGGATAGAAGCATTTTAGTTGGAAGCAAAGTTCATGAGATTTACTACATATTCTGCTTATTTAGTTTTATTTTCTGAATCTGAGAGGTCCTAGTTCAACAATGAATTCAAGTGCATTTTTAGACTTTGCTAAAGCAAACAGAATTCTTATAAAGCCTTTGGCCTGTCAATCTATAACCCAGTAAGGCAACCTTTCCATTAAAATTCAGTGGTTATATCTATCCTGGCCTTTGAGGGCCTCCCTGCTTGCCTCTAAAGATGAAGTGCAGTCTGTCCTGACTGTGAATTTGCCCCCTTTAAAGAATCTGGTACCCCAAGTTCCTGAGAGTGTCTCAGGATTAGGATGGCATGAATGACTTTGGATGTTGCCAGACTCCCACAGAGCCTGTGAAGAGATCACTGCATTCACTGAAAGCTGGGAGAGGTAGAGGGGGCAGGCAAAGCTCCCATTAGTGGTACCCACAGAGGGCTGTGCAGGCAAGCCCAGCTTCAGAATAGACCCCTCTCAAAAAGGTCTGGACTGTTATAATTTTGGCCTAAATAAGAAAAGTGGCTATCAAATGAAATAAAGCCATAATTCTAGTTAACCTGATCTTTGGTTGGTTAAAAATTCAAGGCAGCATTTTCACCCTGTAGTTTTGCAATCTAATTTGAAAGACGTTTTATTCTCTCCCTGCGGCACTTCACCCAGCCATGATGATCATCAAACAGAAGTTGTTCAGCCTCATTGCATGAGATGAGCTGTCTGGCTCACAGGCAGTCCAACTTTCTCCTCCCTTCCAAACTCTTTTGTAACTGAGCTATTGATCACCTCTTTTACTACAATATTTTAAAGGTGTAGAACAGTAAAACAGCAGCGTGGAGTGTACCAACCTTCTGGTGACTCTTTGTCATGGGGGTGGGGGAAGGAGAGAGGGAAACAACAGGGAATGGGGGGACAAGATTTTGAAATGCAGATTAATCACAATTTTTATTCTAACAGAAAATTTCCATCTGTGCTGGTGCCTAGTTCTCATTTTATGTCACTCCCTCCAGCTAGGGAAGGAGGAGTTCTGGGTTTTGATTCAGGCTTCTAATGAGAGAAGAACAGAAAAGAGCTGAAAAGAGCAGAAGGTATCCATATGGGTGAGAGCAGTAGCCAGAGAGACAGTGGTGTAAACTAAGCAGCTACATCCAATTCCTCAAGGAAACTGGGTCTGGGAGGACTCCTAGGATACTATTGTGAGGAACAACTCTAACCACTGATTTAGAATACCAAAACCCGTGTTGCAAAGGTAAATAAAACCTAGTGGAAGAGAAAGGTGATCCAAAGGATATTGTCTCTTCAGGAAATAGAAAATGAAAGAGAAGGTGCATTGTATAACCTGCATTAATGATGTAACGAGACACGATGAAAAATAAAGAATAACACAGACAAAGCAGATTTTTGTTTGAGTCATCACCATTTCATTAAGAAGCCTCTGTTGAACCTTTTTTTTTTTTTTTTTGGTCCTAGGAGAAAATGTTATAGACTCCTAGAGGGAGATCTGGAGGACATGGAAGTGAAAGCATCAGATCTGAGGTAGAAGCAAGGCACTTGAATTCATCATTCTGCAATGATGAGTTGCAAACAAGGCAAAAAACGACAAACATGACACAACATCTCATAGCAACAAAATGGTGTACTGTTCCTCAAAGTGTGTATCTCTAGAACTAAAGAGATGTTAGAAAAATGATGCAAGAAAATTACAATCTATAGCTTACACTGACGCAGAAACCTAAGAAGATACCCTGGTAAAAAAAGTGCACAGGAAAGAGACACAGCTGGTTAGAGCATAGTGCTAAAAAGTCCAAGGTCATGGATTTGATCTCCATATGGGCCATTTACTGAAGAGTTGAACTTTATGATCCTTGTGGGTCCCTTCCAACTCAGAATATTCTGTGATTCTGTGATTATACACTTTAGCTTTTCTGTATGCTTCACATACATATTCCTTCCACGACCTCATCTACAAAACAGATGTTTTTATTTCCATGTGTTCAAGATATCTGACTCACAAGGAAAATGCTGCAGATGAAGCAGACACAGTATACTCTTCCTAGACTGGCAGAGGCATCAAAAACTTGAGCTGTTGGAAGAGACCAGCAGAACTTGGCTTGTTAAGCTAAACTGTAAGAAGGATGAGGGTGGATAAGACTCCCATCTATTAATACATAGGATGGAGGAAGAAAGAATAAATGTAGAGACATGAGAACTTTTTAAACTCATAGGCAGTACTGGCACAAGAACAAATTATTATAAAGCAATCATGAATACATGTAGGCTTGAAATGAGAAAAGGTTTCTAACCATCACAGGAGTGAAGCAGCTTTATAATGGGGAAAAAGAAGAGGTCAGAAATTTAACTAGTGTTAAAGACAGAGCTTAAGAGTTATTGTTTAATGAATGGAATTGAACATGACAGTGATGAGAGGAGAATAAAAATATGAATAATTCCTTCTAGTTCTTTTTTTGCTGTAAAAATCCCTTTGATCTTTTCTAGAGTCCTAGATAAAAACGGAATAAACACATTTTCTTTAATTATCACCTGTAAGTTAATTTGTAAATTGCATTAATAGGAACACTAAAGGACACTAATTAACCACTACTTAAAATGCAAATGCCATGCTAATAGTCACCTTTTCCTCATATCTTTTCAGTTGTCACAGCTCACAATTGGAACATCTGAAACCAATCTAATATAATCTAATGAGAATCTATGAAAGATCCAACAGTTTTATTTACTTAGCATTTGCCGGATAGTAACACATGGTTATGGGAGGGGCTGAGTTGCATTGTTTAATGAAGAAGGGATAGAACTTAATTTCAAGATGTGTGCCTCACTGTAGTGATAATTTTCCCTAAATAAGTGATAAATAAGAAACAAGGTGCTCCTTTCTTTTTCCCCTCCCTGTCCTTCCCTTAATGAATCACAGCACAACGCTCCTTATGGTAACAAAACTCCTGTGATGGACTGGTGTCCTGTGTTGCTAGGATAAAACTAGACAGGAATTTGCCTTAGGTGCTTTATGCCTAACTGTAGTGACACAGCTATCTATTGTCTTCTGCATGCCTACTCACACACACAAAGATATTAACCCATTTCTAGATGCCCTTCCACATCCCTTGCCCTGTCACTGGATTTCAATTACTATCTGTGGTATGAAAGCACCTGTGAGAGGAATCTTGTTTTGGTAGGCCCGGATTGTTCCATGCAACCTTCTCTTCACATAACAGGGATCCTAGGGTGATACAGAGGCATCCCTTAGAGACACAGCCTGCACACCTGGTATAACATGCATGCTTCGGAGAGCCACTGCAAATTGATATATTCTCTGCCCTCTTAAATAAATGATTTTTTATCTCTTCTCTAAGAGTGAAGTCCACCAAGAACTAATGGAACATTGTTATTTTCAAATAGAAATTATATGCTTAAGTAACACTGAAATCAAGTCAATGTCTCTGTTCTTTAGAAACCCCATTGTCTTATCTTGTTCTGCACATTCAGGTAATTATTTCTGTTATATAGCACATTACACAATTATATGGTTATAATTGAAATACTAAAACTATTTTAAACTATACCGAGAATGCATTTATGCTGCTTTATGCAAAAAACCTGTAACTGTATAAGATGAGGTTTTGAACAAGCTCTATCAAATCCTAGGAGGCATATTAGAGAGTTAAGAGTAGAGCCTAACAAAGTAGCATAACTTAGTACTTAGCTTAAGTGCTCCAACAACTTTTGTTATTACCTTCTCAGTGTATCTCAATGTTCACCAGACCATTTTTGTAACATTTCAGTGGAACCACCAATATAACAGTTCTATCTATCATTAATAAATAAAAGAGTGAGTCTAAAGCAAGTGGAAAATTCTGGAACTAAGAAAATCAAGAAATATTAATGGAGACTTCCACCCTCTCAGAAGAAGTGTGACATAGTCATTATCATCTCCAGGGAACTAAAGCACTCCTACGCAAAATGTTTTTTAAGGACAGGGAAGTTCAAAACCTGGTGTTCCTTACCAAGTGTGAAAGGTATGCAGAAAAGAGAGAGACTTTAAAAGAGAAGCATTGCAAGACTCAGAGCAAAATGCCAGATGGGATGACTAAGCTTTAAACAAATCAAAGGCTAGCCTTCTTCTTTTCAGGGCTCCCTTCATGCACAGAAAGTGACTGGAAGAAAGCCTGAAAGCTAGAATTCCTGAAAGATCAATAAGAAGATGGTAAAGTGTCAGTGGACCTAGTGGAGGAGATAATATTACACAGCTGATGAATGAAGAAGGGGTTTAAGAAACTGTTGACTCCAATGGGAGCTGGAGAAGTCCCTCAGGCTCCAAGTTACTGTGAAATTTTCCCTTGAAGGTAGTGGTGAGGAGGAAAGTGAGTGGACCACTTCAGGGGAATGGCTAGCAACAAGAGTGGGCACTGCTGCAACCAACCTGGGTTGTGCTTTGGGGCACAGGTACCACAAAGATGGTTGCTTTAGCTCAGACAAGGACTCAGAACAAGTTATACTGGGACTCAGTGGTTAGCAGATTGCATCAGGCCACATTAAGCTCCCTCTTCTGGAGAACAGGAAATTTGGTGTTATACCTGTATGGAAATGTTAACCTTTACATTTATTGCCAGGATCTTCACTGCTGCTTCACTACTACATAAAAAGGGGCTAATAGGTTGAACTTGGCTTATCTGATCTGTGGGCAGCACCCAATGAATTTTGTCTCTGTGTTACAACTTTGCTGCCTGTTTCCTCCTCTTTGGTTAATGTCTTCTCAAACAGTACCGTTGACTGTCCTCTCACTGCCTGAAGTGCTCATCTCTTTTTTTCACTCAGATGCTTTTGGTTGGGTTTTACCTTCCTATTCTGCTCCAAATTCTTAAAACTAAGCCAGTGTGTTTTACTCAGTTTTTTGTCTCTTGCGTCCACTCCTTCACAGAAATGTTTTGAATTAGTTGCCCTTTAGTTGTCAGATTCCCTTATCATACATAGGGTCACAGAAGTGGGTCATCTGGTCCCTGCTCAAGCAGGGTCATCCCAGAGCACATGGCACAGGATTGTGTCCAGATGGTTCTTGAATATCTCCAGTGAGGGAAATTCCACAACTTCTCTGGGCAATCTGTTCCAGTGTGTGGTCACACCCATATTCAGGTGGAACTTTCCTCATATTCAGGTGTAATTTTCAGTGCAGCAGTTTCTGCCCATGCAGAATCTCCACTTTGATTTGTATACAAGAGATTTTCTGTATTTCTGAGTTAGAGTGGACAAAAATCAAGTAACTCCTTTGCAGCAGATGCTACCATGAATGGCACAGTTCCTGGGAGTAGAGAAGTGAGAACAGTCATTCAGATGACTTATGACTTGGTATACAGCCAAAAGAGTTTTCCAGGACATCCAAAGCACTTTTGTATCATAGTAGTTGAAATTACTTTCTTTCTCCTGCCAAACTCCTTTTCTACTATACAAGATCATTAACAGAAGTCCCTTTGGTACTAAAGAGACAAACTAATTCAAGTTAAACCTGAACCACAACCATGACAGAAACCTATTGCTGTCCTGAAGTAACAGTTTCCAGAAATATAATTGAAAACTACATATTGCAAGGTGAGAAAGAAGCAAAATTAGGTAGCAATTCATTGGTTTTTGCTAAGTCATTTTACTGAAGAAAAAAAAAAAAGAACAATTCACAAAAATGAAACCTCAGCATTTCTCCTTGGACTAATAAATTTCTTGATGAGATAAGAGACAAGTAAGAGATGCATCAGAATTTTATGAAAGAAGCAGACACAATGTTGTCATTTGGTCTTCCTTCTAAGTGAAATCTATTAATAATATCGCACTAATGCTTTAAAAGTAAGCCTTGCCTTGAGGGAAGAACCACAACCTACAAAATGCTTCATAACAGTTCAAGCATTAAAAACACACAGGCTTCCTGATGAGCAGCTTCTTGGAAAACGAATCCCATTCTGTGTTAACTCCAAAGTTTTCTTCTGCCTACCAGTGCATACATAGTTTCTCTGCTTCTGTATCTGTACTGCAATTCTCTAAAGTATTGGCCTCAAACTCCCCAGCTTCACAACACATTTGTCATCACACAGTTCTGGCTTGAAAACCAGGAAGTGTTTTACAAGGCAAGAGTTGTTTTTTAACAAGGCTTAGAGTCAGTAGATTACAATTAAACAAAAAATATCACTAATAAGTCAAATCAGACCCAAAGTAAATAAAATCTCCCAACAGATGAATAAATAGGGTATGAAATATATTTTGTTATAAGTCAATAATTATTTGGATGCCTTTATGCTTACTCTGTGCGCTGTTATGGGGGTATCTCTTCTACAATCCCTTCTGCATCTGCAGGAATAAATCATCTACAATACTTTCCCTTGTGCAACAAGCATAGACTGTTTACTTCTTGCATATTTAGAAAGTATTCACTTTTCACATAGAAAAACAGATTCTCAATCTAAGTAATAATAAAGCAGAATAAAGATATGGCCACATTCAACATAATGACCCTTTCAGCCAAACATCCAGTTGAAATTCCATCTCCCAGGCTGATGAGTAGCTAACTGTATGTAAAATTCTGGGCATATCACTCTCAGTCTACCTTGATTTGCTCAGTTATAGAAAATGCAAGACATAAATGATACATCTTTTCAAATGAGGCAGGGACCATGAGCTAGTCAGGATTTCTGTCTTCTACCTAATAAACACATCTATTTAGTATTAGAGAAAGACTAGAGAGGAAGGAGCAGAAGCCTAGCCTGTTCCCATTATGAATATTCTACTATGTTAGGCTATGGATTAGACTGGCTTTTCATTGTTTGTATCTCAATTCTTAAAATTTTCATCTTGGTTGAGGAGCAACACAAACCCAACATGCATTTCAACATGCAGGAAGGTAATTCCCCCACTCTCCTACTCTGCAGCCTCTGTCCACGGAAGAACTCACAAGACAGGAGGAGCAAATTCTCTACATCTGCACTGCTCTCTGTTTAGGAAAAGCCCCTGGGGATGATCAGGATTTGGACAGGTGTTTCAGATTCCCAGGGGAAAAGGAATGCCTTCTTGATCCATGCAGTGTAACAGTATTTATTGTTTATTTCAGCTGTGATATTTTAGGACTTATTCTGATGTTCTTGAAATATCTACTTAGAAAATTTAATGCAATATTCCTTCTGTATTTCATGTGGTGCCTAAATGTTCCTAGAGAAATGATGTGGACATATGGGACCGGGGGTCCCAACCAGTTCACTCTGAAACTCTAGGTGTGATGTGTGAGAGATGGAGAAATAAGCAAATGGACAGGGGAGGGAAGAAGGAGGAAAGAAAGAGAGCAGGCGATAACTGGAAAGATGGTCTTAAAGGATATTAAAAAAATATCTCCCACATGGGGAAAAGAGTCATGTTACTCTAGTGGAAACCAGCACAGAGCAAAGACAACTATCTCTGAAGAACATCTCTACTGAGATGAGAAAGACCAGCAGAAAGCCCTGTTAATAAAAGCAAGGAGAGAGTGCTTCAGAAAAAGGTTCATCTGCTCCTCCCATAGGTCCAAACACCACTTACTAATAATTTTAATGCAGAACAGTGCTTTCAAATAAAAAAAATATTGTAGATGGAGCTTTATTTAACTGACAATAATTTTGATGTTGGCAATAGGATCGTTATGGGGAAGGCAGAGCACAGCACTAATATTCAAAGTCCTCTCCTACCTTGATGCAGTGACAGGATGTCCTTGTGCATGTCAGTTGTTTTTCCACACCTGATAACTTAGAATTATAGATCTGCAGGAAGACAGTGACTTTTCTTATTCAGCAAGGGCTTTATATTGAGCTTCCTGCTAAAAAATAATGCAATGAAATGGTGACAAGTGAGAGGATTTAAACTCAGCACTTCCTCACAAGAATTTCTTTTGAATCTCTTGTCACAGCATTGTGATTTATGTCTTTCAGCTTTCCATCTTTACCTCCCTTTCATTCCTGTATCTTGTTTTTTATTATATGATTACATGTACCTTGGAAGATTAAATAGGAGAAAACAGTACAGTGGTTGTATTGTTTGTCCCCTCATTCCTGTTTCTTTGCATGTTTGCAGTTGTCTTTCAAAAGTGCTACACAAAACACAGCTCTGTAAGCATTTCCTGATTTATGCTATAAGATATTAATTATAATATTTATTTAAATGAAATCATCTGTATGCACATAGGGAACTTTCAAACCCATTTTGTTCACAAAATTGCTGCTACCATTAATTACTACATGAATATTAATTGTTTTAATTAAATTGTAGTAATTTCAATGTTACAAGCCATAAGGAATAATACACAATGCATTCATCAGTGAATTGCAGGGGGGAGATGGAGGGGAGCATCAAGACTTTGCTATAGCCAGTGGGAAGGCAGTTATTCAATATGTCAAAGTCTGTGTGTAGCTGTCAGATATGTGGACATCTCATGTCTTCAGCAGACCACATAAGTTCAGGTTCAACTTGACAAATATAAACTCAGGAATGAATACTACTGTATTAACATTTTAATGATTTAAAAGATATAAAGCAGAATTTCCAAAGAAGCAGTGTCAAGGAGCATGAAAACCCAGAACAAGAGGAAAAAATGTCCCCATTCTAAGCAGGCCATGGCTCTCTGATGGCAAAATGCCTGAAGCAGGGCAAGCAGGCAGCTCCTGACTGGGTTCAAAGCTTCCTGAAATTCCTCAGGAGCAGTATTTTAAGCCTTGACATTTCAAACAGATGAGTGTTTCCCTCCTCAGACCATCCTCCTTTCCCTGGTGTTCTCATATCTTCTTTTCAAATACTCATTACTTGGATGCTGTGGTCACACAGCATCGATTTCAAAGCTTTTCTTCCATGCATAGAACTGAGCAGCCATAGGAGCAGGGCTCTGAAGGAACAGAAGAGACAAGTAGCTGATTTCGAACAGCTTGAAACACTGAGCTGCAAAAAAGGACAAGTGAAGGGGAAACTCAAGTCTGACATGAGAACCACCATTACTGACACTCATTATACATTATATGATACCTGCTTTTCTTCAGGGAGTAAGATAAAGAATCTCAGCTCTTGCAGTCCTGGGATCCTTGGTCCAGTTGCACTTAAATCTTGCACAAGGCTTCTCTTCAGAGAGGGAGGAATGGCCAGTGAGCATATAGGGCCTCCTGTTTCTCCTTGGAAAGGATTCTCCTATTACAACTCCCCTTCTTTTCCTGTTAACATTTGGCACTGAGGCATTTCAGTATTTTAAAAGACTATTCAATAGCAAGTTCTTCAGCAATCATGATTGCGCAGTCTGTAGTTCTTATAATAACTTCTTGTTTGTTCTTATAATAACTCATTGTTCAGAAGTAAAGCAATTTTAATCTTTATTTTTTTTTTTATCTGATTATCAGCGCTATCAAGATATCTGGGAAATGGACCACTTGCCCTGTGAGGAGCAGGTGAAGGAAGGAGTCTTGTTCAGTTTGGAACAAAGATGGCTTCAGGTGGACCTGATAACTGCCCCCCGGTACCTAAGAGGTGGTTACCAGGAAGATGAAAGCAAACCCTTTACAGAGGTACATGATGACGGAATGACAACAGTGGTCATAGAATGGGAGTTTCTGACCTGAAATACAGGAAAACAAAAATTTCAATAAGCAAAACTAAGCACGGGAATAAGTGGCTCAGGACTGCAGAAAAAAACTGCTCTGAATTCGGTGCTGACTCTGTTTCACCCAGGAAGTTTGTCTAGGAGACTTCCAGTGTAATTTTCAGCCCAAATGAGTTTGTGACCCTGTGGAGATCCTCTCACCAGAGCTACGCCAAGGGAGCAAAGCCTCAGGATGTGTGCACTAATGCAAATCTCAGTCTAGCTCTGGAAAAGCCCTGGAGTCCTAAGAGTGAATTTATAACTTTTCATAGCACTGTGAAATAATATGAGTAAGATAAACTCAAGCTGTGTCTGTTCTGTATTCTGTATGTGCTATTCTAGATAGGAACTTAAAAAGATAAAGGCCTATCTATCTCCTAGTCAGTAACCATGTTATGACAACATTTATTATTTCACAGCTACTGTGAGTACTTGTTAAGAATTTTAGTTTTGCAAACATAGCTTTAGCCTTCTAACTCAGTCTTAATTTTTTAAAATTCAAATTCAACATTTCATAGCATATACAGTTCTCTAAGACGCCAGGATTCTGTGGATATGTGACCCAGTTTGAACAGAGCCACAAATCAATTTTATTCATATTTAAAATTACCTATAATCCAGAAATATTTAGATGTTTACTTTCAGTCAACCATGTCAGAATAGCCCTCCAATAACCTAACTTTCATCTTAAGGTCTGTACTATGCCATGCTGGGATTTAAAGGGGACTTAACCTTTCATATTACTGACACCTCATGTGAGGCACTGCATAGACAGCATAAGGATTTTCTCATTAGTATTTATCGACTAAAATGGAGCCACAACTTCTGTTCACATTTATCATGAGGTTTCTTATTGGTATTATTTGTTTTTATTTCTACACATAATAGCACTCTAATGTAAGAAACCAAATCCTAAGAGTTCATAAAAATATAACCACATAAGAAGTTAATTTCACTTTGTGATAGAAAGAACAAAAGCCTATTTGGGAACAGAGTGGATCTGGACATTTTATGTAAGTTCTCCCACACAGACCCAGTGTGGCACTGGTTACCCTCTGAAATGTACTGATCTGCCTTCCCCGTTGTTCAGAACAGCTGAATTCAAAAGGAAAGAAATGCAGAAAAGAGTCACCAGGCACCAGGTCAATCAAGAAACAGTAGGGCCCAGAAACCAGGAGTTCAGCTCTCAACATGTAAGCTGAGAGAAGATACAATTTTCTCTCCAAATACATTAGAGCGTGACAGCAGGAAGAGAGAAGGCCTATCAAAGCTGAAGAACAACACTAACACAAGAACAAATGGGTATGTGGTATGACTCAGTTGAGGCTGGAAGTTAAGAATATTTACAGGAATGGCCTTTCAGTATGAGTAATGAAGAAGCAAATAACTTGCGCAGCATTAAGATGAAGCTTTATTAACTATATGATGCAATTTCTTGCTATGGCTTGTATCCAGGAATTCCCTTCAGTCTTATGAAATCTGTTAACAAGGTACATCTACTCAGACAGTATTCCACCTCTATGTTGCTATCTAAGGGTAAATTTAGGATGTGGAGACATTCTCTTTTATGTGACTAGCAGAGAAATCTTGCATCTTAGATCTTAGATAAAGAGAGACATTACATAATTTGTTCATGCCTCCTTTGCTCAGAACAGAGCATCCTTTTACTTTAAAATCTTGGCTCTCCATAAGATTACAGAACTTTTGTAACTAATCACAATAAATGCAACTGTTCTTTTACATACTGCAGTCAATATATTGTATTGCTAATGCTATGGCTACTCAACATTAAATAAAAGCAAACACTGGGAAAATCAAGCTGCTGAAACCAGAAGAATAACTTAGAGAAAAAAACCACAAAAAACTCTCTACTTCTTCTTACTCCTTGTTGTTTCTTTTTTACTTCTTACCAACCTTTGTGGGATAAAAAACCCCCAAACCAACATCCATCCATCCATCTATCCATCTATCCATCTATCTATCTATCTATCTATCGAACTATCTATCTATCTATCTATCTATCTATCTATCTATCTATCTATCTATCTATCTATCTATCTATCATCTATCTATCTATCTATCTCTACATCTATATAGAAATTAGCAGTTTTTGGAATAAAGGATATTTGCCTTGAGGGAACAGTGTCTAGATACTCATAATTCTAAGGTAATAAACACTAAATAAAATTATATTCCTGATGCAAAATGACATGCTACTTCAAAGAGGAACTGAATTTGCTATTATGAAATAAATGTGGCCAAACACCCAGGTTTCTCATAAAAGCAGATTATAAACTAGCATGAAATCAGATTAATAAAAACTTCACAGTGAAATGAAAGACAAACAAATCCATACAGAAAAAAAACCATCACATACACAAATGAGGCTTAAAAGACCATGAAAAGCAGGAAAAATTAAAAAAAAATTAAATATACAGCTTGTGAAGTAGCCATGGACAGTACATTGTGTCTACTAAGGCTGCAGCTGCAGTGTAACACCCCTTTGCACTTTCAAGATAATATTTTCAAATTATGGATTTACAGCCCTAAGATTTCCTGTTGCCATGACAGCATGAAACAGTTGTTGCCCATCATTATGGATCATGTGTTTTGGAAATGTGATTATATTGCTGTAGTATTTAGGTTACTTGGAAAACACCCTGCTGTTTTTCAATGCATGTCATTATTTAGGGAGATGGGGCTTATTTATTCTTTCAAAAGTCACTCCTATGAAGGGTGAAATATCAGAAATATAGTAGGTTTTTCTCCCAACAAAATCAGCCTTTCTATGAATACAAATACTGTAGTGATTATTTAAATAGCATAAAAGATAGTGCTATAAAATTCTGTAAATCTACGGCAGAGATAAGACTCTCTTAATCTGAATGATGTTCCTGTGACTAATGGAAATATATATTTTCAGCTCATATAACCCCTTCTATTCCTGAATGCTATAGTACTAATTACTATGTGTATCACATTTGGTATTCAACACTTAGTCAAGGTAGCAGTTATGCTGGAAAGAGATGGGCCTATAGTTGTATCAGGATAACTCCATGCTGTGAAAGTTTCTGGTTCAGTGTTTTGTTTGGGGGTTTTTTGTTTGTTTTTGTTTGTTTGTTTGTGTGTGGGTTTTTTTTTTTTTTTTTGTTTTTTTGTTTTTTTGTGGTATCACAAAGGGCAAGGAGTTGTGGATCGTGTTCAATTCCTTGGTGGCTGGAAAGATTCAGTCCTCTAAACCACAGGTACAGTAAATTAGAAGTGACAACACCTCTGACAACCAGATGGACACTATTTGAGCCACTTCACACTTCCTCCATCCCATACAGCATGTCAATTTTTAGAGGCATCACAACCAGGTAGTCTATATCTCATGAAGCAAATATTTGTGATTAGCTGATTTGGCAAACAGGAAAATGAATATAAGATTCTCCATCATGGTACCATCAGTGGGATAATTAACTTTGGCAAATATACCATGATCTGGTGGCACAGCTTCAGCTATCAGGATTACCTGGCTGATTTTATCATCTTTGGTCTTACCTCAATTTTCTACACGTGACAGTAAATATATTACTGGTGTTTTAAGTAGAAAGAAGAAGGTAGATTTGTGTGCAACAAGACTCAATCTCTCTATCATATAGGGGATGCACAAGGTTTTTTCCAGGCACACTGAAGAGTAGTGGGGAAGAAAACACAAGCAACATTTGTTTCACAATTTTTTCTATCATTAAGCATGGCATGTAACTAAGAAGGTAATAAACATGATAATGAGTTTGGAAAATTTAAGAAATTATCTCATAATTCGAGGTGAATTACTGTATTAGCATGAAGAACTGAACAGTATATTCATATACTATATGGCATCCAACTGCCGCTGCAAAAAATTATAAAATATATTTATCATGTGTGAAAAGCAAAGTTAAGCCTCACAGTAAAAGCAGCTGAAGGTATACCAGTAAATGAAAGCATTCAGAAACATGAAGAAAATCAGTTGTTTACATTAATAAACAGTTATAATGTTTCCTTGCACTATTTTGGCCTGTAACAATTAGCATTGTCCCCGGCTACTCCCGAGACTCTCTTGGATGTTGTACGCTCCAGGAAACACTCCCACAGGCAGTAGGCTCACAGACACTTAATTTCCCAGGTCTGGGCACACCGTGTGCTGTGCCTTAAGGGCCATGAATGTTCCTGGGCTCATTTAATTGACCTCTATATGGAGTCTACAGCACCTGAGACAGGCAGAATAAGATGGGGGTGATAAATAATGATGTCATTGTGAGAGCAAACTAGAAGCTTGACTCAAAAGCATTTTCTGACTTGTGTCAAGTACTAAGTCCTAGTAAGAGTTGATAGAATTTGGATGATTTAAATCTGACTATATTCCTAAATATCTCTGCCTATATTTTTGCAGTTTATTATATATATATATTTACAGTTTATTATATCTGCTCCATTTAAAGGGACCTTTATTTTACTACCAACTGCTGCATGATTGCATCATGCATTATTGTGAACATACTCATGACACAATCACAATCCAGTGATATAAAAGACATAGTTGTAAAACCCATTCTTTCAGTGTTTTAAGGCAGTATTAGCAACATCAGACTGTTCACTGCTTCAGTTTCGCCTTACAAGAGTTGCCAGGATCTGTATTCACATCAGTAGTTATCCACAATGGCATGCAGGCAAAATACCTCTTCTGCAGGTCCATTACGTTCAGCCATCACAATTCAGATGTCAGCAAGTGTCTGGTCAATCAGTAGAAGCCATATCTCAAAGTCAGATGCAATGCTAACCCCACCTCTGTAGGTATTCTGGCTTTCCTACCCCACTTTCTTGAGAATCGGTGCATACCTGCAAGTCTACAAGCACGCAAATATGGTTAGAAGAAAGGAGCGATTTTTTTGAGGGATGGGGATTGGTAAGAGATTTTTATGCCTTATTGAGACAGACTATGCTTTTTTTTCAGCATGTTCCTTCCCTTCTCTTAACACAGTGAACTGTAAATAACCATGTGAAGCTTGTATGAAGTAGAGTAGCAAGAATTACAGAAGGAGGTAGGAAGCCTATGCAGGTGTATGAAGAGCACAAGGCTTGGTCACAAATGGTTAGGACAAACTATATAAATGCTGCTGGCTATAGAATGGGTCAACATGGTTGTCTAGATTGAGGGAGAATGAGTCAAGGCTACTGATGTTGCTTTGCCAGGCTTCCCTGTGGCCTAGCATCAGAAGCCTGTCTTCTCTAAAACCTCATTTATCTCCTGGTGATCCCCCAGAAAGCATCCCAGAAAGCTTATATCTAGCAAATCACTAAGCAAATTTGCTTAATATCTAGCAAATCACTGTTTTGTCTGATCTGAGCCTGAACTGAATATATAGGGTTGGACGGCAAGCTACTGACATAGATGAGTACGTAACTGCTTGAAAAATGTAGCCACCTTCCCCACAAGGTGACTATGAATGCTGCCTACACCTTCTGCCTTTCATTAAACTAGCCAACTTGCTAATGTTTGGAAAGTTGCATTTTCTCTTCCTTAGTTACCTATTTCATTTCAGGGTGCTAATGCAATGACAATCCTGTGGTCAAGTTTTGCATACTGTCGTAGCATGAGATTTTCTTTACCTTAAGTCTCTCTGCATTTTGCTTGAAGCAAATACATTTCTTAGCTTTCACAGAACCCTTAAGAGATCTCAATATAAACATGAGGTGACTTGCTGACAGAAGAATGATATTCAGAGGGCACGCTCAGAGCAAGTGCATGCAGCAAAACTTCTACTACATCCAAAAGGAATTATATCACAGAGGGCACCTCAGCATGCTTATCTTTTCATGGAGTGCTAGTAATTTGTTTTTTCTTACTTCAGTAGTCTAACAGTTATTTGCAAGTGTGCAAAGACAAACCAGACTTCTATTATGTGGCATATGCAATTACTATAAAATACATTAAGAAAAAATTCAACATAGCATTTCCTAAAATCCTTCATTTCAATCATTTTTCAGAGCCTGTGTATGGGTTCACCAGAAAAAGGGATTTCCTTACAGACATACAAAGTAGCATTTGTACTTTACTTTCAACATAAGAGGCAGGCCAGTCATGCTTATTCTACCACACATATATTTTTGCTTTCATGACTGGAGCAAGCTATTCAAGGAACTTTTACATACCTTATTTGCGATTGCCCCAGACGCCCGGTGTTAGCATACATCAGAACAAGATGTCTCCAAGAATGTAGTGGAATTCAGCCACACCTGAAATGAAGCATGACAGCACAAGCCTGGCTCTCCCAAGTGATTGTGCTGGCAGGAAAAGATGCCTACAAGTCACTTTGAGGTTATGAAGACCAAGATGGTCAATGAATAAGAGTGCTTCACCCACACCTTCCAAAGAATCAAGCCTTAGGTAGACCCCAAAGGGCTTGTCAATTTGAACATCTGAAGCAAGGCAGGAGAGGTCAGGATCTGGTCCACAATTTGGTAGCATTATTCTCATAGCTCAAAGATGCCTCTAAACGTAACAGCATTTGTAATGAAGACCAAATAAAAAAGCCCAATCAATCAGGAGATTCTGTATATTTTCCAATGAGATTCAAACTATTGAAGTTTTGTCTCTTCAAATTCATCAATGTCTGTAAAAAATGTAGGAATTAAGGGTTTCCAATCTTACAATGTAGTCCTATGATTTTGCTTTTTTTACTGTCTAGTCTTGTAAATTTAGCCATGTAATGAACTCCCAAAACTCATCTTATTTATTACAATAGATAAAAATCAGAAAACCACCATTACAACAGTTTCTTTTGATAGGTACCAATCATGTTACTAGTAGCTGTTTGCTAGCAAACAAGGATGCAAAACATGCAGTCTGTGGTGGAGCCCCAGGTTCTATGCAGAATTCAGGTTCTATGCAGGTTCATTTCAGAATTCATGCCAGTCCTACATTTAAGGAAACAGATCAGCAAGAGCTGCATTGCCTGGGTTCCTTATTATCCTTCTGCTTCAGTGAAACAGAGGCTATCTTCAAAAGACAAGAAGGAAGGCAGAAAATTCCCAACAAATAGATCTATATTTAAAGTTAACATTTCAGACCTTGGTACAGCGCAGACAAGAAGCTGATTCTCAGCTAACCTCTCTCAGTCTCCCCCTTACCCTGGGGATTTTGATACTGGTGTAAGTACAGGCCAACATGGATAAGCACAGGCATAGGCAGAGAAATTTGAAGAAGTTGCTAGGAAGTTCAAATAACTGATCTCTTTCTTAGGGAATAGTATCAGCATACTGATACTGTTTTGAATTACTGTGCTCTGGGCTTTTCCATCCATCTGTCAGTTTGAGTCTTGATTCTTTCTCTTTCTTTTCCTTTTCCTTTTTCTTTTCCTTTCATTCTTGAATAGTAGTGGTATAGATTCAGGAGTTAGTTGCCAGGCAGAGAGGTTGCTGGTTTCACAAATATATGACAGTAAGACAGGAGGTAAAATGTTCTTAGCAAGGTCTCAGGCATTAAAGAGGTTGGTAAGGGGTAATTCTGCTGGGGCAGTGTCCTGAGCACAAGGAGAAAATGGAAGAAGAGTTGTTACCACTACTGCGAGCAAGGAAAGCCAAAAATATGCAGTTTGCTACCTTCTAACTGGTCCAGCAACAAGTCTGTAGGGTGTTAAACAAAGAACATGGCATTATGACATTGAGAGGAGCCAACTCCAAGGGCTTGTAAAGCTGATAAGGCTTCTGGAGCAAAAACCTAGACATATGCTGCCTGCTCAAAATCTATACTACAGCATAAATTGCAGAGGTATAAAATTCAAGGGTTGGACTCGATGATCTCAGAGGTCTTTTCCAACCCAATCGATTCTATGATTCTATGATTCTATGATTCTATGATTCTAAGTTAAGGCTGAGAAAGCAAATTTAAATTCCAGATTGCCCTAGTCTCAAGGTCCAGAATAAATGTAATATATTTTAGTTTATACTTTAGCATACTTTTACCTGCTTTGGGCATTAAAATAATGAATTCTTGCCAATGAATATTGTGTTGAACTAGGTGACAGGCCACTTCTCACATTTACTTCACTGGTAGGGCCAGCAATGGATGGAGTTTATGAAGTCAGATATATCACTGCTCAGCTACTAAATTTACAGGCTCTTACTCCTAACTGTATCGCAGAAAAGCACAACAGAATGACCTAGAAACACAAACAAACAAATAGACAATAAAACAAGTTAAAGACATTCTCGTAAAGGATAGGGAGAAAAAAAAGAGCAAAAACCAAACAACAAAACCAACAAAAAAAACCCCTGAAAAGGCAAAGAGGCTTTCCCATAGAGATAAGCTTCAGCTGCCTATACAAAAACTGTCCGTGGTTTGGTTCTGTAGTGTCAGGTTTTGATGCGAGGGAACTTCCGGAGTCAAAGATGAGTCCTCATAGAGGTATAGTCAGTGCTCCCTTTTATTGCTAAATCTTACAGGTTATATAGGGTTTTTCCAGGGTTTACGCACAGCAAGCTACACAATCATTGGTTAG
>JAWWEU010000040.1:38003880-38180073 GCA_035583155.1 Acropternis orthonyx | reverse complement strand
GCCTCCCCAAAAGTATCACTTTTACTTTCTGTCCCACAGTCTGTCATGCACACAGGCTGGGCTATTGTGCAGACAAGTTTCTATCAGCATGTTTTGCATCATCATCTCCAGATCATCCTCTGCAAGGATTTTCCCAACAAGGTTTCATCTGAATGTAGAAAAGGAGTGAGCATATTTCTCTGCTCTTACATGAGTTAAACTCTCAACTGGACTTCAAAACTCACAGTACAGAGATACAAACAAGGAGAACTCTATGTTTGAGTGGTTCAGGTAGTTCTCCACTCAGATTCAGTGGTGTCTCATCTGTGTTTCTCCACTTTTCTCTTGGGTCTTGAAGAGTCCTGAGAACAGAGTGGTGAGGCTCTCAGCAATAGACCCCAGTACCTGGTTCTATGTGGAGTATGGAAAGAGTGACTTCTTGGAAAGACAAAGTTGCTGTCTCTCATCTGCCACATCTAGTAGAACAATGCTTCCATTGATTTACAGCAACCAAGTCACTGCATTTTCAGAGCATGACATTTACTATTATCTCTTTGCAAAGCATGACAGTCTCAGGGCAAGAGAAAGAAGACTTGGCTGTCGATTAAAACAAACTAGATTCATTAAAAATACTGCTGACATTTTCACTGATCTATGGTATTCTTTTCCTTCACATTAAACAATGTAGTCATTCAAAGCCTTAAGGTCACTGTTCTATAAATGTGCTGTGTTTAAGGTAAATGCCATTTAACCATTCCTTGGCCTGAAATAAAAAAAGATAAAAAAAAGGATCAAAAACAAAGGGAAGAAGAAGAAAATATGGACGGGGTGCCATGGCTTGCATTGGTTTCCCTGCTCCACAACTGATTCTCCCTCAGAGGAGGAGAAAAAGATTTACTGGTTAGACACATGCAGGTACTCCTCATGCAGACTCCTTCATTAAGCAAGTAATGGCAAGGCTTCACACTGCTAGGACTACTTGTTTATTTATCCCTGATGTCACTTTAAAATTGTCATTACAGAAGAGGCTCCAGTGCAGCCAGCACAGAAAGCACAGCCAGCACCCACACATTTCGGAACAAAACCTTAAGGCAGAGCTCCTGTGAGTCCAGCTCCTGGACATCATCAGCATCCTTATTTACCAGCAGTTCAGCTCTCCAGCAGCATACGACTGCACCATGTTCCCTGCTGACAGTAAGATTTTTATGATTTAACAGTACAGATCCTACAATTTCAGTACACAGCATGAAACTGTTTAATTCACTGTTTGTTTTACAATTAAAGGAGGAGAATATACTTCTAGAGAATTTCCCATATCCAATAGGGTTACTGCCTCAGGAAAAGCTAGTAATAGCCCACATGTGGCAACCTTTGCCATTAACATTATTCACACTCTAAAATGCCAAGGCTGTATCAATTGTTTAACTTCACTTCTAATGGAGTGATGGTATTCTCTCCCCAGAGGAAGACAAATACCTCCATTAGGCAGAGGTCCTGGAGAGTGAGAGAAGCCTGTCTCTCACTCGGGAAGCTGCCTTACAGCTCACAAGCCTTCTCTCAGCAAGGGCTGAAAAGCAGGTATATGCTTGTAACTACCTAATGGAAATATATTCTCTGTAAATCTTTAGCTCTAGAAAAACCAACAGTTAAGGATTCAGTTGTCTGTAGAAGAAATGTATCATTTTATTAGCCCAAAACTTCTTGACTTTTTTTTTTTTTTAAAAACAGGGTTTTGTTCCATATAGACTTTAATGTTTGTATCACTGAGACAACGGTGGTTTAGTCTCAACACATATCCCTGGTTTTTTGTTGGAATTTGTCCTTGAGCCTTCATTTGACTTCTTGAGGACAACTGGATGTTCTAAATCCTTTCTGAAGGTCAGGAAAAAGTTATTTAAATCCCCTGCTTTTTCATTTGTCTGTATATTGACTCATGTAAATCTCCTGAACACTGAGACAAAATGCTCTCAAAGAGGCCCTAACTAGGTGAGAACGAAGTAAGTCCTGTCTTGATCATTCTCCAAACAAGAGACCAGGTTCTGATTTTCTCTTAAGCCTTTGCTAAATAATAAAGCTGGAAAGACCAGGAACATTATTTTTACACTGTGATGGGCTGATAAAAAGGCTAGAATCAGGAAGAAAAGGGAAAATCTAACCAAGATGGAATTTGTTCTGGTGACACCAAATGATTTTTGTCTTCTTGTATGTGTATGTGTATGCTTGTTGATCAAATTCTCATGTGCCCCAGTGTGTATTTTTGAAGCAGAATCAATCATTAGATTTTAAAATGCAACTCATGATATTTCTGAGCATGTATATGGCCTGTCTCATAAATATCTGTTGAATTGGTACTGTGAAAACTCCTGTGAGCAACTTCAGAATTTGTAGCAACTATATAGAAGGGGGATTGCTGCACGTAAAATTTAGCAGGCAATTGTGTGTACCTTTCCATACAGAAAATGTACTTTGAAACAGTCATCCATGAGTTGATACCTGAGAAGCACACTAACACTGAAATAGCACAGAACTTATGATGGGATGATTTTTATTATCATTATCACCAGAATGTTAGAGGGGATAATTTTTTTGTTATTATTGTTATTAAAATCATCCACTAACTATTCTATCCCTCGTTCTTCTGATAATAAATTCTGCTCTAACATCACTTATCAGTGACTTTTTACTATAATGTCATTGTTACCGCATGTTAATGACCATGCTCACCATCCGAGCATAATTCAAAGCATTTATGTCCACACTGAGTTGATAATACTGATGCTGCACATTTGAATGATCTGGAAAATAAATAAATGGAAAATTATCTATCTTTGTGAATTATTTCTGAAACAGAGACCTGATCCTCCTGGAGCATTGCAGACTGTCTGCAAGAATAGAAGAAATACAAAAGTTTTGTCCAACCCAATTATATTTGAATTTGCGAATGGAATTTGAATTACTTTTGAAATCTGAGAGTACTAAGAGTAATTCTTCAACCAGAGGAACTGCAAGACTTTTCTTAGCATATTTCACCAAATCTGTTTCTGTCCAGACTTTCTTCCTCTTCTCAGCAGTTTAGGACCTGGTAAGTAAGGTACTAGAGCTCGATCAAATCTGAAGTTAAGGCATACCACATTTCCCAGAACTAAGGTAAGATTTCCTTCCTTCCTTTAAGATGAAAAACTTACCCAATCTAAGCAAACTCAAGACCCTGTCATTTGATTTTAGGATTGTAGGGGAGTTATTTTCTATTTATCTCTTTCCTATGGTATAATATTGCAAAACACAATATTTATTTTGTACGTATTTGATGGTATTTCTAGAAATGATCTTAGACATGAAAGATGCTTCAGAGAAAAAAGGTTGCTGAATAGAAATGTTAAGGACTATTGGCTTGCTGCTTGAAAAAAAAAGTCACATTTTTAAATGCTTAAACATATAGCTGTATTTCTAAAAGTGAAAATTTTGCTTATCTTCAAGTAGGACAATTAATTTCAGTTCAGAAGTATGTATGACCCTACATTTTCAAAAGTACCTAAGAAGGAAACAAACCTCCTTATACAGAGCTCAGGAAAGAAATTAGTTTAGTTTCTGAAGCTGGAAATATTTGATTACTGGATTCTGCAACATCAGATAAAATAAATATGGATTTATAGACAAAGAAAAAAAAGGTAATAAAAATTTGGTCTTGCAGAAATTCCAGTTATGAAGATATCTGTCTGGCTGATTCAGTTATTTATTCACAAACAGCATCCTTCCTTCACGTTCTTGCTGCCATACATCTCCAGCTGTGTCAAAACTGCAGATTAAGATGCTTGCTCTTTAGCCAAGAAATCTGCCTTTCCTCTGAAGCGCTAACATCAGGTGATCTTATAACCTGGTAAATACAAATTTCAGAAAGAACTGCCTGCTGCAAAAGGTACTGATGAGAGGCACAGGCACTTATACATAATTCTGTTAAAAAACCTGTAATGATAGAAAAGAAACAAAGATTATGCAGAGCCATATTTTAAAAATAAAAGTACTCTGTTGCCACTCTGTTGTTCAGTGAAACTGTTCAGGTTTTAATGTGTTGGTGTAAGAAGGTAATCTATCTGCAGACTAGAGTGACATTGTAAGGAAGGCCAGTTTGAAAATGCTACCAAGTACAGCACAAGTTTGGACAGATCATATTGGTTGTGACTGCTAGCTGAGATGCAAAATCATGGAGCTGCAGTTGGTTCAATTAGTTCACTTCTGCTTTGCCACCTTAAAATTGCTTTGGCCTTAGTAATCTCATATACTAGGTACCACATTTCCTTTGTGACTTTCTGGTTCATCAAATCGATAATAGCAAATATGTTTTGCAATGCTAATTCTTATACTTGCTTGGTATTTCTTTCAGAAAATTTCTGGACTAGATACTAACTTCTTAAGACCAGGACCTTAATAATTTTGCTACTAGAAACATGCAGAGTATAAGTCTGCGAGGTTAATGATGAGCAAAATAGGTAGCAGGAGGGATGACTATGTGAATTAGGTTGGTTATTGAAATAAATTATGGAAAAAGCAGATAGCATCAGTGAAAACAAGATGAGATTCTGGACAAATTTTCCTGAATGTTAAACTGAGGTTATGTGCAGTCTCCCAGTAAGATTTAAGACATTAAACAATCTTGCAAATGTAGCAACCTATCCAGTTCTTAATTATTATACTGTTTTTAAATGTGTGCTATTTGCATTCACTAAAACCACGGAGCACTGTGTATCTCTTGACAGAAGGAGCAACTATATTTTGGTGACATACCAGTTATGGAAGGTGCCTTTGAGGTTATGAAGGCCTTGGACTGGCTGCTGTCAATCCATTGGCACCTGTCAGAAGGGCAAAGGATCGACTTGCGCTACATAATAGTGGGAGGACGGATCTTGCACTACAGATTCAATCCAAGCAATTGGCCTTGGCTTCCTTAATTCTGTGAACGTGGCTGATCTTTTAAGTCACGTTTGTTCAGGCCAAACAATCCCATATATCCCAAAGCTTTAATTAACACAAAGTCTGTGATAAAGGATTCAAAAATCAGCAGAAAAAGGCAAGTGGGTATTACAAACACAATTAGTATGCAGTGCTCTGAAATTTAAATTTTGCTCAGACTAGCCTTACTGGAAGAGCAAATAACAGAGGTGCTATCATTGCTACTGATTGGCTTAATACACCCAGGAATTGAGCAGATAGAAATTAGAGTTTGCTTTTCATGCCTATCTAGACCTTTTCATGTCCTCCCTGTTCTTTTGTTTCCCTCAGTTGCTACTTCTTATCTCTATGTTTTAGGTCCTCTGCTTTAGGAACTCTCTTTTATGGCATCTCCATCCGGTGCACTGGGTGGGCTCTGACCTAGTTAAGCTTGTAAGAGCTAACACAGTGCAAATAAGTAATAAGAGACTGTTTCTCATTAATAGCAAATAATAAAACTGTGTCGTGCATACAACAATTTCCCCTTTTTCAATATGTTCCAGTATAACTTTTACTAAGAAGCAAAATTAATGCTACTGAAGAAAGAAACAAGAAAAGAAAACCCAAACAAACAAAACACAAACTGGTGGACCAGGGAATTATAGACAAAGCAAAGGCTGAAAATGATAAAAGGGTTGCTCTCAGTACAACAAATTATTTATAGCATCTTAATGTCAATCTTCAGTACAGCAGGATCGGTTTACAGTTAACTCTGAAGATTCAGGGAGATGTCTTAGACCTAATCCTCAGATTTTTTGAGTTTGTGAAGCTCAGTGGTGGTCAGTGGAATTACATCAATTTACACACCAGAAGGATCTTGTTCTCTCATGACTATTATCTGTTAGGAAACAGCCTCAATTAAAACTGAATACAACTATCATCCATTTAATCTCTCCGAAGATTTACACAGAACACTTCTACAAATGTGTTACATGGAACATAAGACTTTTTTGCTCTCATTCATCACTTTCTCCCCCTGCTGTTCTAGGGGGAAAATGCTACATTCCAGTTTATTCTAAATATGGGAGTCTAGTAGGGGTGACAGATACATTAAGACAAAGAATATCAATTCAAATACTGTTAGTCACTCAGGGTATTAGAAGAGATTATTTTAAAAAGAGAGATGACTGCAGAAAATGTTCCTAGTTTATGGCATGAATGTGCAAAACTCATGACCCACATGGAATGGACATTCCAGTAGGTACTGGGACTTTGCAAGTGAAATTGCAAACCGGTTTCACTACCTAAAAATCTTCCAGAGAAACTGTTACAGTGAAAGAGAAACCTCTTTCCCTGAGTGGCTTGCTTAGATAGTCCCTGGTCTGAATAAACCCTGCCTGCAGCAGTTTCTGTTGCCTCCCTGCTGACAAGACTTGGCTTCTCCCTGGTGCAGAGCAGGCTCTGCCAATTTCCTAGGCAGCCACTTCCATCTGAAGAAGCAGGAAGCTAGTATAATTCTCTTTGACAGAAAAATAGGATACAAACCCCAAAGTCAGACAAGGAATAAAATAAGCCAGGAGCAGGACTGGCAATGCCTAGATATTGTCAAGGACAGTCCATAGCACTCAACCCCTCAGATCCTCATCCGTCCAATTACAACTCTTGGAGATTCTTCAACAGGGATAAACTGTGAGCTCATGCAGTTGTGTAATAGACACCTATAGGGTCCTTGTCTGCAAGAGATTGAGAGAAAGAGATGATCAGGAGAAACCTAACAAAGGAAGAGCAAGGGAGATGGCAAAACCAAAAACTGTTAGACAGGAAAGGAAGGGATCATCCAAGAATACAGAGAGAAAAAATACGGGCACCATAAGGCCAGAGACACAAGGACTTAGTTTTAAGGGGCAATTGGCACATCAAACAATTGCAGAAAATAAATATTAATTGTATATACCCTGAGCATTGACACTGCTGATGTCTGTCTCCTAATAATGTCCAGCACACTTCTTTCTGCAGAGCTTCTCTGTCTCCCTCTTCCAGGCGAAATTTGTCTCCCCCCAGCTAAGACATTTCACTTTCAGGCACCAGAGTTACTCATCTCAAGCTCCCTTTGTAATCAAGAAACAAAAATAGATGCCTCAAAAGAGCAATTCATTTGATCTACATTAGACGTCTTTTTTTCAGATGAGATCAATGCCTCTCTAGAAAAACCTGTTTTTGTAAAGGGAGCCAATGGTAGCTAGATAAATGTTAGATGTCAGAACTTTAATGATCTGTCCTTGGAAGAAAGTTACTGCTGTTAGTTTTCTACATTAGGCTGAAGAAAATGCCCTCCATTTTCAGAAGAATATACTCAAAGGAGAAGGTGAGATCCTTTGCCCAACAGAATCCCTAACGCTTTAGTCTACAACCCGCATCAAGAAGCCACTGACTGTGTTCTACCACAGGTCATTGTATAAAAAGTGTTCTCAGGCAATCTTATGTGACCACATAAGGGAAGATCATGCTGACATGCATTATATGACGACCCAGGATGTGACCTTGAATCAAGACAAAAATCTCAGGTATACCCTGATCAGCTGAATCCATACTCTGGTTCCAGTGCTTTGCTGCAGTGAAGGAAATGCTGCTGTAGCACACAATTTCAGGGATGGATCAGGAGTCTGAAAAAACCTGGCACCCTCAGCATTCTGTTAGGGTACCAGACTTTGAGATTTTGTCATAACTGCAAAAAGTGGCAAATTTGCCTCACCCTGTGGTCTTCTAAATTGTTCTACTGAGCAAACTAATCATTGCTTGCATTTAAACAAGTTTGTTTGCAAATTGATAGAGATTTATTTTGGTATTTGGGCCAACTGACTAAAATAGTCTTATAGGAGATACTGGACTGCCTCCCTCCACCGTGTTGTGGAGTTATTAGGAGGCTGTTTCAAAGAGCTGCAACTTGTTTTGCACTTTAATTTCATGTCTTAATGTGGTGAACGCACCGTATGGCTTGTCCTCCTCCATACTACACGCAACCTATAAAACCACTCAGAGTCTTAGGAAAAAAGGTAGACTGTACTCCTTCATCACAACTATAAGTAGCAGTAGCCCAGTGAAAAGGAGAAAAAACACTAGTTCATTACTTGCTTTCATAGTCCCCTAGTCTAGAAGAAAACTACTTCCCTGCGTTTTCCCTTTCCTGCATTCTTAATAGAGAAATTCCCTCTTAATAACAAAGTTAAACGAATGAGCCCTTCCCTTCCAGAAGAAAATGAACACCTCTCTAGTGTAACTGCTTGTGCTAGATACTAGAAAACACATCTCACCAGCAAACTGATTTCTGTGTCCCAAAAGCATGCACAGCAGAAAAGACAGAACACTAGAAGTTTCCTATTATTTTGTCTGTAGCCCTTTTAAAATGGACAATCTCTCTGCCCTAATAAGCACCAGACAATCTCTGGAAGCTATTTAGCAGTATCATTTGCCTGGAACACAACAATTATCTAACAAAGTGGCAGCCAACACAGAAGAAAAGAAAACCTTCTTGAAAACTTCTTATTTTCTGTGGGACTAAGGAGCGTCAATCTTTAAAGTCTTTCAGCTTTTTTTTCTTTATAACTTCTATGCACATTAAGTCTTGCTTGATGACCTTCTGCACATATATTTATATCTACTGGAGAGGGATGTTAGCAGCAGCCTTGCAGTGCTGACAATGGCAATTACAGTCTTAGCCACATAGACCAGTACCTCATTTAGCCCATAATGCACCCCAGAGTCTGGGCCTGAAGCTCCATGCCTCCAGGTCTGTAATGACTGCCAAGCTCCAACATCTACAGATTACACAAGCCATGTGGGACTTGGATATGAGCAGTAGCTTTACACAGGTCTGGGAAGAGCAGGGGTAGCACAAATAGTGGTCTCAGCACCGGAGAGCCAGCATCTAGCTTTGACTGGCAAGCACCAGCCTGGGCTGCTGGCATGGGTGCATAGAGAACACCTTGGCTTCAGTGTCCAAATACCAATCAGAAACAGCAAAGCAGGCTCTGATTCCCCAAATCCCCACTGTTTATTCCTTTGTTCTAATATTTGGAGCCCCTTTTGATCAGCTGCACTTTCTACAGGTGCAGACTGAAATGCAGGGGTATTTGAGCACAGAAACTAATAAATACATTTGGCTGCCCCATGTATTCCACAAGCTCCTCATACCAAGTTTAAGAGTAGTGTAACTTATTCAATTTCTTTTTGTTTCCCTAATAAGAAATTAATCTTATAAAAATAAAAGTTCTCACATCACCTAAGAAACACTATTATTTAAAATGTTTTTGTCAAACATTTTCTGTTTAAATTGCAGAATAATGTTCTCTTTTAACTAAGAATCAGAAGACTGCAACTTTAGGCAAACCGAAGGTTAGAATCTGTCATAAATACTGCAGTTTGCCAGTGGAAAACTGCTCTTTTGTAAGAAATAACTTTTAATATGGAGCTGCATTATGCACAGACTACAGTTCCCAACATTCAACTTCATATCTTGCGAGCCCTCTTCTGCCCTGCAGCGCTGTGAAGCATTGCAGAGTGGGACTTGTAGTCTAGAAATGGCACAAAATGAGAGCAGTTGTTGTTGGATCACTCTTTTAAGATGAATATTGCCACCATTTGTAGCAGAGGTAGTACTCAACTTGTTTCCACTGCAAATTTTACAGTAGATAATATTTGCTCAGCTAGAAACTTGCCTAAATCTTTTTCTGCTCAGTGCAGCTGCTCAGCAGTTTCTAATATTTGTTTTTCTAATTGGAGACAAGCCTAGTGAGAAAGACAAGGTCTTTGTTGCACATATTGTTTGCTGGTAAGCCTGTCCTTTAATACAACAAGATGCTCTCTGTGTGGAAAAGATCATCAACAGTTTGATTTGAAACTCATGTTTAAAAATATCCTAAATCCTAGTTACTTAGTTTTTATTGGAATCTGAATCCACATTCAGTGATTCCAGCTAAAAATTATTTCTGTGTTGCATGTGACTCCTTTTCTTCAGATAAGAGCTTGAGCCATAAGCTTCAAATGGGAAAGTTTGAAGAGACTCTCATAAACCTTGATTTCAATGCAATGAGCTGGCATTAATCACAGCATGAAAAAGAGCCAGGGTGCTGAGCTGTCTTAGCTTTAAAAAAAGTCATGAAAAGATGAAGTTCAGAACCAGTCCACTCTGGCAAACCAGTATCTTTTTTTCTTTAACAAAGATGAACAGCTTTCATTAGTAGTAGTTCCCCGTCTAAGACTAGAACACTATAAAGGTGCCATATGAGACAGTCATTGCTTGAATTTGGTTACTTTTATAACAAGGCAAACACAGTTCTGAACTACATGATTTCTAGAGGCTGTTTTCCAATTGGGTCTGTTACTACACATGCATTTTTTTGTTCCCACCCACCTTCACCTGTGCACAAGCCAAGGTAGTTTCAGCAGCAGCGTCCCCTTCTGTCACAGGGAGAATCTTCAGTCTACCTTTTCTTTCCCCTTTCTGAAAAGCCAAAGAATAAACTGATGTAATTACAGAAGAGCAAAACTTAAGGGCTATAAACCATGATGAGTCACTCCCCATACATAACGAGACCTAATTCATGCTACAGTTTGTATCTTTGGGGTTATCAGAAAAGTTATTCCCCAGCTACTTGCAAAGCCAGCAGTAAGGCTTCTAGTTTGGAGTCTGGATTATTTAAAGGTTATCCTTATGACTGTATCTAAGACCAAGCAAATTTCTTCCCTGCTCAAGGAGTATTGCTGAGTCTTTGCCAGCTCAATATGCCTCTCCAAGCCATGACACAACACCAAGTGGCCTTACCTCATCATTTCCAGGAGCTTCCTAATGGGCTTCCTTATCTGGCTGCTTTCTGACTGGGAAGTCTTTCTTCTTTCTCAGTTTATAGAAGGACCATGGCATCAGTAAGAGGGGATCCTTGCCATCACATGCTGACGTTTCTAAGAATGCTTTTCTAAGACACTGGCCTCAGTTATTCCAAGGAGTGGTTCCCTTGCTTAGTACAGCAAACCAGACAGAAGCCTGGGCCATCACCAAACCTTACCACTCCCCACTGAGGATTGCCTCTACAGGGGCCTGGGAATCTGGGAAGGGTCCCCCATGTTCGTAGCTCTCCCTGTTCTTCATTGACCACTTTGAGCTCCACCTTGTTCTTGCCTCCCAAGTCAGGAGAAGACCAGCCTGCCATCCTCAAGTTAGCTGTGAGCCAAGGCCTGGCCACAAGCTCCAAAGCTTTACCTATGGCTAAAGCCAGGTCCATAGAGGACCAGAGCTAACTAATGATTGATGATGCCACCATATGGAGATTGACTGTGAAGTGCTTCCCAGGTCTTGTGACTTCCCAGCATTTGTGAGAATATTCCCAACAACTCACGAACTCAGGTTGGAGCTCTGTAGCTCACTCTACAGGCAAAGGCTCAGAGAAGTATAAGCTAGCAGCTTTGTTCTACTAAAAAACTCAGTATTAGCCTAGGAATCCACAAATGGAGAGTAAGTGGCACCAGAGTAGACCACTGACTTTTTCATAAATTCTTGACAAAATATGCTGCTTTAAAAAAATTCTCAAAAAGACCACAACCTTCAATCAATAAAAATCTTCTTAATTTCCAGGTTTTATCTCCTTTAATTGAGAAGAACCTGGTAGTCATCTCATGGAGATCTCAGTACCTATTTCTCTTTTGAGGCATTTTTCACCCATTTAAAAAGCAGCAATCTTTTCAGTTTTCGTAAGAGGGATTGAACAGATGAGTGGGCAGACAGTGAGTATAAAATAGTGCTGCAGGAAACAGCCAGGGAAGCAGCTTGCTCCCAGCCATTCCTGCTTGTTTGTTAGAGGAAAGATGTTATTTGAGGTGTGGACTATAACAGGACAGTGTCTCAAAAACATAAGGCCAAAACTCATCAGGGTAGCTTTGCTCAATAGCACCCACTGACTTCAGTGGGAACAGGGCCACATTCATTGAACAGCACCATTTAAATGCTGCCTGATATAAAAGGGGTGTTTTGTGCAATGTTCTGCCTTCCAAGGCACCTGGCACACTGTAGGAGTCTGAACAGGGAAAAAGAAAGCTTTTTATGTAATGGAGAACTGCACACATATTTCCAGGATGCTGAAACCTGCAGAACAGAAAGAGAGGGGCAGGCCATCTTTGAAAGGTAATGAACTGGTACCAAACCCAAGAGTTAACATTTGGCCAACCATTTCTAGTGCCAGTGCAGACCTGATGTCTGACAACAGACTTCTCATGAAGTCACAAGCCCCCCGCTCAGGCTTGGCTCAGACACCAGCTTCATTCCTTCTTTTCCTTACAACCTCTCTCCTGTCAGGCATGTTCTTGGTGGGATCAGGTTCTCCCCTGGAATTTGATTCCATCTTCAGTGAAGATCTGTCCATTATCAGCTGCTTTGTCCTTCTCAATTTTCTCACCAGTGTCCCTCTTCTTTCTGACTTCCAGTCTTCTGGTTCTTCTCTTCTGTCATCTCCTTCAACATTGCCTCCTGTATGACCTCCACATGGCCAAGGGGCTTTCTTCTCACTCAAAAATCAGCTTTTCCTCATCACTGTCCTCACTGCTACAACTGTTTTTCTATTCTCTTACTTCTGAAGCTGTGGAGATGCATGTACCATAAAGTATTGGCTAAAATATTACCCTAAAGAGCTATGAAAAAAAATAAATTACATATATAATGAAGAGCAAGGCTAAAAAATTATCCTAAAGAGTTTCTGTTTTCAAGACGATAATTCCTTCAAGTACAATTTATATAGAATACATATGAATAATTGAAGAAGAGGCTGGTTTAGAGTATTAAAATAGGACATCAGCTTTAATAGCAACACCCCTGTACTTCAAAGGGAGACCTGGAAGGAATCAGGTTTTGTGAAGTGTCATAAACCAAAACCCAACAACCTCCCCTTCCCCCAATTAATTTATATTGAAAGCCAACATTTTTACAGTGTTGCCTGATTAATTCTGGAGTGAACATGTGTATTTTCTTCAAGTTATCTTAGCCCAGAAGCCGTTCTGCAGTTTTAGCCTTTACTGCACAAAGACTGTTTGTAATTTTACAGCCAGGCTCTTTATCTCTGAAAAGCTGTGTGTTATAAAGGTTATTAAAATTTTATGAGTGGTGGATACCCAGAGCTAGTAAGCCTGGGCAGTCATGTTCCACATCAGTGCTATCACGCTTTTGCAATACAAAGAAGTGCAACAGGGAGTTTAAATCCTGGCTGCTCTTTACTTACCTCACCTTACTCTTCCTGTAGTTCTACTGATTTGAATATTTAACTCTATTGCATTCTTTCATAAGGATCTTTACAATGTTTTTTCTTGGATTCAAGGATTTATTCTTATTCCATCAACTATTTACTTATTAATAAGTCTTTTCTGTTTCATCTGATTATTAATTCTAAGTTGTAATATAATAATGAATTTATGCAAACTGGAAATAATATAAAACCATTTATGACAACATAAAAATAGCTGATGACAGGTATCCAGCTGCCTGTATCATTAAAATATTTTCCATAGTTACCATTACTTGCTCCTGCTGTAAACAGGGAGACAAAAACCAGCAGTTATAATAGATGTTTGCTCTTCATCTCATTTGGAAACCTCTTCAAAATATTTTGGGGTATAATGACTTGTCAAGGTTATGGTATTTCACACAGAGCTTGAAAATATCCTTACATTACAATTCAGTGGCATTATCTAACCCAGTATTTTTATCTCTACAAATGGCCACTGGCTAATTTTAGATATTGCATCTGATGAATTATTAAAACAGAAAGACCAAAAGAGAAGATCCTTCATAACACTGGGTAGGTCTTTGGTTTATATGCAAAAACATGCAGATTTATTATATATTTTCAAATATTTACTTTGAAAATGCAGTTAGCAGCTAGATTCACCAGGGAGTTCAGAAATCATAGATGACAGTAATTATTTCTGATAACGGATGAGCTGTGGGGTTTTTCCTACCCCAACCCAGGAGAAACATCCTGTATATAAAACACAAAACGATGGCTGTATCAGAAGAGTGATAAATTAGACCAAGAGGCAGAGATGAGAAATAGCTTAAGATAACACAAAGTTTCAAAGGAGAAAGAGCTAGACACTGAGGAATGGGACAGGTAGATTTGTGACTCATAGCCCATGGAAATTAGAAGACCAGGACCAGGACAGGGAGATGGAGAAGAATGGTTGCACTCTAGCCTACACAGAGGAAAATAGAAAAATTTCACATGTTGGATCATTAGGTCATATCCATGACAAGTGCAGCTGATATTGTAGATGGCAGCTGGCCAAGAAGGAAGGAATGCTACTGTAAAGAAATAGGAAAGTAAGACACAGCTGCACAATTCTCAGCTATAAGAAAACTAAGCACACCAATAAGACAGACTCCATCTATCCAAACAAGTCACATAGCCTTGTCCAAAAGAGTCCAGCCTGTTTTCAATTTAGCCACAATAAAAAGTTTATAGTTTGGGTTTGGATATTTTTTTTTATTGTTTTGCTTTTGTTTTTTATAAGTTTCAGGTCAAAAATCAATCAGGACTCAAGAAAAAATAGTCAGTCTTTCAGTGTTTGGTTAAAATAAAAATTTCAAATAAAAGTTTAGTAATAGTTTGGTGTGATGCCTTCTCCCCCAAATGGAATTGAGAGAACATCCTGTAAAGGACAACGAGACAGAAGATGGTGTGCTATCTCCCCGAGGCACAGACACAAGGTGTCACGCTGTAAGTACAGTTACTGGCAGGTCTGCAGTGAGGTATTGCAATATCAGAACTGTTTTTCAGAACAGGTACCAAAAATAACACCAAAATCCCCAAACAATGCCAAAAAACCAAAACCCAAAAAAACCAACCCGGCCCAAACAAAAACCAAGGTAAAAAAGGTCAGGCTTATTTGAATCTTGGCAGCAGGAAAGCAAGCAGCAAAGAAGTCGAAACAAGTTAATTGTCCCTCCTTCTTCATTAAATGAGGCTTTTAGGGCTATGGCCATTGCAGACTTTAATAGCAAGTGTGTTCATTTAAGGTTGGCTGCATACATTACACAGTAGTCTCTAGTGTACCTGGAGATTCAATAGCCTTTTGAAATCAGTAATGAGGATATAGTGAAGGTGGTGGCCTAATGGTGCTGTACAATAACATCTTCGTGGTCTATAGATTGTTTTAGGGAAACTCAGAAGTGAACTGAAGGCAGAACACAGCACGGTCATTTTCCTGGAATTCATTTGTCTTTCACTATCACCTGGAGAGAGAGACTGGAGATTTTTTGACTGCTTTGTTTTTGCGAGTAATTGTTATAAAACTGATGTTTTCTCTTCTGCTAGAGCATTCTGTTAGCTTTTCACAAAGTTAACAGGTTATATGATTTTGCTGGAATCTATGTCAATGTAATGAAAGGTTTGATGGTACAGGCCAGATAAGCAAATCAGAAGATACTTAACAAAAGAGGGAAAAGATGAAAAGAGGAACTTAGTGTCAAAATAAAGTTTGCAAACAAAATAAATCTAGACGTGAAAACACCTTGGGAGCCAAAAAAAAAAAAAAAATTTCTAATTGTCTATAAAGCAATATCAGAGACCTGATTAATGAAGCAAAGTAATCAGAATTGCTCATTAAAGGGCATAAATTTCACCTAAAAAGTATCACTGACATGTGGTGGGAATACTGGCATGACCAGCATGTGAGGGCTATTGGGTAGATTCAATTTGAAGCCAATTAACTGGGCTGGAGGGTAGAAGTTTGATAGGCTCAGAAATTACTGGTCTCACATCTGGGTACTGCAGTGTCTTGAATTGTGAGGTATCACCTATTCCAAGACTTAAAGCTGTAATTAGTGTAGATTCTGATCATAAAACCCGAGTAGATAACAGGGTATGCACCATCTTCCACTGTGCTAACTGAGAGTTATAAGAGAGTACTGCATTATTATGAGAGCTTTTGTTCTGCTCAACACTGCCTATACTAATCTATATTTGCATGTTAATATCTGAAGTCAGATGTGTTCAGATAGCACAAAAGAACTTTGTATTAGGCCTCATCTTGACAGAAAGTTAGGGTTTGGATCACAGAGCAAGGAACTAGCAACAATGTGTGATATGTCGGCATCACAGCAAGGACCTCCTTACGGTCTTTGTGGTCATGCAGATGTGTTCATATAGAACAGATGTAACTGTGACTTTTTACACTGGCTTTTTGCAAACAGAATGAGGAATAAAAATATTATTGATAATGAGGCATTCTTGAAACTGAAAACAAAGCAGAGGAAATTAATCATTCGGAAAAAGTAAACCGACAGAACCATGGAAATGTGACTGGAAATTTAGAAACGTGGAAAATTGTAATCCCTCTACTTAGATGAAAACAATAATAAATGGCAGGACAAATCTGATTAAGAGACAAGGTGAAAAAAATATGAAAATAAAATAATGCGTTTAAAGACATTATTTATGTGTCTATGTGTATGTACACATATATCTACATTTATATATATTAGAAATATTTATCTTCTGGTATGTATATTATAGACATATTCACAAGATAAGGGCTTTCTGATATTTTGAATAATATGAAACAGAAGCAAGGAATAGAGGAACACCAAGAAGGAAGGCAAAAAGAGAAGTAGCCTGTTGCAGAAAAGTATGAATTAATTATAAGTTCATAAAGCAGAGTCTGAAGAAAATTTTATGAATTAACAGAAAGCATAGAATTGCCAATAATGATAGATACAAGGCAGAACATAGAAGTACATTTATCCGCAGTAAGGAAAGTTGGTGAAAGTATAATTATGTCATACAATGATAAAATACTTTCTATCCTGGAGTAATTTAGGATTTTGTTAAACAGCAGGGATTCAACAGAAGCAATTTAAAACATTCAGAATTCTTGTAATACAAGAATATTTTGGAAGAGTTGTGTGAAAACTGATCATAGAAACTTATCAGCAAATTTAGACTACTGGAGCAATTTTGTTAACTTTAAAAGGAATAAATGGGACAAACTGAATAACTCCAGGCCCTTCCATAGGACCTCAGCCTCAGAAAAACAATGAGATGAATGACACTAGACATATTTAGAAACATATGAACAACAGTAGCACAGACAAGGTAGTACTGACCAGGTAAACTGTATGGATTTAGAAAGTGGTACAGATACCATTGCCTGTAACAGATTGTTCAGTTCCAAAGCTCAGACTTTAAAATGGAGGTGTGTAAACCAGAATTGGGTCAGGGAAGAACTATGAGATGCTTTAACAGAGGAAAAAAAGACAGTTCTTGAACAAGATTCCTGGAATTTATTTGATGAGCAAGATAAGAGATAACACAGTCGTGGCTTATGAATATATGCTTGAGAAAGAGATTTCTGAGAAATGAAAGCTCTTCTGTTTAGAGTTGGAATAATGCTTAAATTGCTCAAATAACTGAAAATTGTTCTTTCAAATCATGTTCTTTTAAGTCAATTTTGTTGTTATTTCTGTGAAATTGTGAATTTTTAACAAGCCAGAGTCAGCATGCTCTCTTCATGTCCCCACTAAACAAACTGGTAGACTAAAATCTCAAATACTTAGCATGGGCAGAAGACTTTTGGCTGATTGTTCTATCCAGAAGGACATCAGGGAGTCCAAAGTTAGTTTCTGTGTCTAATTAAAGTGAACTGCTGTACTATTACAGGCACAAAGTCAGAGCAAATCAGATTTTCTCTGGTAACAGCTAAACAGAACTGAAGGCTGAAGCTAAAACCACCTGTTGTGTCAAGGAATGTGCATTTCTGCTGCCAAAGTCTACCCAGTCGAGCACTACACAAAAGCAATAGGGGGAAACGGGTGGTGTGAGTCCTGGCTGCCTTCATGTTTTCAATATTGGACTCGTTTCCCTCCCTCCCTCCTTTAAATAAACCACTGCAAAAAAGCAAAAGTCTCATGTCACACCAAGGGGAAGGAGGCTTGATCATCTTTAGCTACCTATCTTCTGGATACATGCAGGCTTTTCCTTCCTTATTGTGTCAGACAACATCCCAGGGCTGTATAAAAGCTGTGCTTTGCTATACTCACACGGCTTTCCAGAAGCACCAGTAAAGCCAATAAAAGGACATAGAGACCAACACTCGCTAAATATGTAATGCTGGTGTTCATGATGTGGGGACTGTGACCATTGTGTTTCAGCCATTCATAATAACTGTTTGTGGACCTAATGCAACTGGGAACCTCTTGTTTTCAGGCACTTTGTTGATTCTTTATCCTGACCCTTGGACTCTTGTGGCTGAGATCCTTTGCCCAGCTGTGTTTGTGTAATACATCCTGCTATCAACAGTGCCAGGCTGTTAATTCATAATTTAATTCACTGGTTGTCCTTCTCTTTCCCCACTTGTGGTACAGAAACAGGAAATTAGAAGAATTGTTTTATTCTCTATTATTGTTCATGGCTTATGATACTTTTCCTGATCTTTTCTTCCTCAAGAACTTCCTGGCCATTCACCTCCACTTACCTGCTGTCATTCATTTTCTTCTTCTACTATCCTTTTTGCTCTGGGATCATCATCATACCAGTTGAATGTAAAGTATTTATTCATATAATACCCACAGTATTATTTTCAATTTTGCTCCTCAGATCTCCCAGTAATCCATATGTCTTTTGAATCACTGCTGTGAAGAATACAGAGGTTTTTCACAGATGGCCAAGTGTTTACCACTAATGGAGAACTTGGCAAGAGCATGAATAATTCCATGTGCTTATTAAAAGCTGAAATACATTTGCCAAGAAATTTTTCATTTGCTATTATGTGCTCTTAAAAAAAAAGAAAAAACACACAAAAAACTCTGAAAATCCTATCACCTCCATAATCTGAAGGCAACCACTACCAGACATTACCATCTAAGTAATGTTATTACCTGTGACTGTTGTCATCTCAAAGTTCAACCTGTTTCCAAGTCATGAATAATCACAGCAAACATCAATAGTCCTAGATGCTGCCCCTCCCAGATGCAGTGTTACAAGAGCACATGAGTTGGTAAAGCTGTCTGGCTCTTGTCTATCAAGCTCACTGACTGTAAACCCTTTATGTTGAACATTTCCATTAGAGTTCACTCATCCATCTCACACACCTTTAAATAATCAAGGAGTATCAATAGCTCTGACCTTGGGGAACAATTAGTATGTCTTGCAATAAAGCTGAAAATTTGGTAAAGAAGAGGAGAGTGCCTGAGATGCAGATGGTGGATTACAGCAAAGAGGAGGAAAAGTGTTTTTTCAGAAGATGGGGATATTATCTGAGAGTTCTTCCTGCTGGACTGTAGTGAAGAGATATTGAAAAGCAATGTACAAAGGAGTTGTTGCTGCTCTCACTTGTTCTCTCTAGGGCAGAATTTCAATTGGCTGCAGCTAGATGCAGTGTTTTATTTTTGTAAATTAAAGTCACTTTTTATGGAAACAAATCTCGTTTCTTTTCTCATCCTTCTTTACTAGAACCACAGAGTAACAGGAATTGCAGGTTAAATTGCCTGACTCCTTGTTCAGAGCATGTCTAACTCAGCAGTTGGAGGATGCTGCTTCTATTAATTTGCTTTCAGGTTTTGAACATCTGTGCAAGCTCTTCCAGTGTTTTACCTCCATCATTTTGATCCCTACTCTGCTTCCTCATCCTAAAATTTACCTCTTTAGGTGGCAAGAGGATGCATTTTGTGCTCTTGCTTGGTTTTTACTTTTAAAGACAGAAAATAATGTTAAACATCCCGACAATTGAGAGCAGTTCTGTAACAGCAAGTTCTCTCAAAACCCTTCCTCTGCTACTATCCTCTGTTTCACAGCTCCAGACAGGATCCAGCTGTGTCACCTGGAAACAACAAAGCAGAGACCACTCACCTTTCCCCACCATTAACCCTTTGAAATCAGAAGGGTGTGATGTGAAAGGTAGTGCAGAAAGTCCCCTAGCTTTTAGATAAAGACTGTTTCCCACACTCTGCTACTTCTGTAGGCTCTCCTGTTCTTTCTGGTCTACAGATAATTGCTATCACAGTCATGGCTATGGCCTTCTTAAATCATAGTTTTTCAACTGTCACATAAATGTCGTGGTATCAAGTTTAGCTCTTGACATGCCTGTTCTGGATGGGGATAAAATACATAATTTTTAAAAAACATACTAACTTTATAGCCTCAAATTTCACCTACCTTATCCTTCCTAGTAGCTGTCATTTTTAGGAGTATTGGGAAGAAAGGGAGAAGTCCTTCTCTAATGAAACACACTTTTCTTCCTTATTCAGCTACTTGGTATCCAAAGGACATGAATAAATAGCTCAGACACTGTTAATTTTTCCACATTGAAGCAAATGTGGCTTATCTGTAGCTCCTTAACCTACCCTTTCCACCCTCTGTAAGCATCAGGCAGAAGAGGACTGTGTAGCCACTCTTGGAATGTGTCAGGCTTTTTGGATGGGTTAGGGGAAACAATGACAACAACTTGTGTTAAATATCTAACCCTGGGTGATGCACTCAAGCAGCTCCAAGGGTCACTCAATATTTGGGTGCTGATCAGACACTCAGGCACTTCCAAGGCTCAGGGCAACCTACAGTGTATTCAAGACAGGAGAAATGGATGGAGGGATTGACTATGGATCTGAGACAAGTTATCATCTTTGTGTAGGAAAACTTGTTTCCTAGATGGGATTCTTAGATGAACTAAATAGGAAAAAACCCACAGCATTGTTGTATTTTCTGTTAATCTTTTTCTTTGTTTCTGGGTTTTTTGGTTTTTTTGTTTGGTTCATTGGCTTTTTTGGGGAGTTTTTTGCTTGGTTTTTGGTTGTTTTTGTTTTGGGGGTTTTTTTTGAGCAGCCATTACATTAATGATCAGAGAACCTTTTATTTATTTTTTTTTCCTAACCAAGAACAATAAGCTGATGGTCTAGACTCATCTGCAACCAAATGTGAACAATTCATACAGCTCATCTTTTGTCACAAATCAATATATTGTTGCTACCAACATCATCTCATACTTGGATGTGCTCAAAGGACTGATGAAAAGCGGAAGGCTGACATGGAAAAGGGGTTATGACTGGTGAACAGTGAAGGCTAAAGGATGGGTAATGGTTACTGTTGTTTTTGACACCTGTCAGGTGGACTAAGGCCCTGTGGTATATCTGAACATGAAGTCCATAGCCCAAGAAAAGTCCAGGTAACATGGAATTCTATGACTACCTTTATCTGCAAGTCAGCATGTTGCACATGTAGCAGATCTCTCTCTGAGCTGCATACAAGCTTTCCATAGCATTTAGAAGAAAACTAAACACACTGGTATAATGAAAACGCTAGTGAAGTTGTGCCCAAGATATACTAAAAACCTCACTCTGTGCATCTGTGAGGAAGACAGTTCTCTACATCTGTGTGTATTTGGTGCAAAGGACCTCTGCAAGCAGGGTGCATCCTGCCCATGTATGCTCCATTAGAAGCCTCTCACTGAGAGAGAGCTCCTCACCAGCTGCTGCCAGAGAACTACCTCTGACCTCTTCAGTCTCACAGCAACACATGCATTTAAAGACAAACAAATGAAAATGTCTTCAGAAAACAAAATGTTCTGCCCTTTGCTCTTCCCTATAGGGGAAGGATTATGGTACAAACAAGTCATGAAAGATGTCTGTCATTGTACATAAATGCTCAGGTGCTCTCAATACAGGATCAGAAAAAAACATGGATTAAAATATAAAATAGCCTTCTCTACTTCCTGCCTGCTTCTGCCATGTCATTGCCCAGCTGGTCTTTTCTCCCTTGCCTCCCCTGCATCTCACATGGCAAAGTGAAATCCTGCTCACCACCAAGCACAAGCACTGTCAGTCGACTCTCACCTTTCTTTCTCAGCTCCCTTCTCTCTCTGCACCGGGAATGTTTGCAGGTGAGTTGTGAACAGTGACATGCAATGGTGCTACCCTGCCACACCACTGCTTAAAGTGCCTTTGTTCAGTTGACTCAAAAAGTGAAACACTTGTTTTGGGTTTCATCTGAAATGTTTATGTAAGGCCTAGCTAACTCTCAACATTTCTTTATCTGTACAGCTTCAACCATCACTCTCATTGCACAGAACAGGCACAGATCTGTATTTCTAAGTACAAGGCTCCACACAGCTGCAGGGAGGATTTTTCAGGGGGATGGAGTGCTTTCCCACCTAACTATTGCTTTAGACCTCACACCCCCCACAGTAAATGGAAATGATTGCAGCCAATTCAGGAATGCTAATGCTGCCATCTCCTGAGAAAAGCCTGGCTGAACATGTTTAATGGAGTTACAGAAGCTGCTGCTGCTGCCAGAATGTCTGCCTAACAGTGTCCTAACGAAATGGAGTCTTTTGGCTGGTCTAGACAAGTCTGTAAATGAGTTATATCTAAGATTACTTTATCAAACTAAAAATATGTGATCTAAAACCATATGCCTAGCAGTTGCCTGGAAATCTCATTTGTAGACCTAACATTAGATCACAGTATATGATGTGAATAGTCTTCTCTGCTTCCCAAAGGCACACTGGAAATCCCCACTCTGCCATGAAGGCTTCCAACTCTGGCTGGGAGAGCTGAAATTTCAAATTCAAAGACATAAATGCTGCTAGGACTCTAAGCTGAAATGCTTACCCTTCTCACATTTAATCATAAGCATAGAAATATTGAGCAGAATTGTCACAAACTACCATAAATTTAAAGAGTGGCAAGGGATAATACAAAGACTTCTCAAGTAGCCTTGAGTTACCATTGAAAATAAAATTCAGGCTCCTTCATCAATTAAGTAACATCAACAACCCTGTGAAATTCCTGTTTATAAAATCCCCAAATCCAATGATTAATTTTTCCTTTTTCTTTCTCCATATGTGGACATGTGACTGCATATGTTCTTTACAGACAACAAAAAGTTTTCTAAATTCTAGAAGCGACTATGTGGATCTAAAAGGCTTTCCCAAAATCTTACTTTTCAGTTATTGAAAGAAGTATCTTACAACAGTTCAAAAAATGATCTAAAGCTACGTATTATATTCAACACCCTCACAAATCAAGGGTGATAGACGGTAGGAATGCCAATCAGTTCCAAGGCTTTCTTCATTAGCAGCATCTTGAGACACACATCCTTGCATGAAGCTGTGCTATATTGTCATCTACACCCTGCTGTTGTTAATGAGATTTCTTTCCCATTCACTCCTTAACAATAATGCTTATTGTGACCTTTGTAAAGCACTTCAAGATGATGCTTCAAAAGCACTAAGAAAGTCCTAAATAATATTATCTGATTATTAAAACTCCAGTGACAACCATGGAAAAATGTTTTCTATGTTTGCCCAGAGCTAACAACTACTTAGCAAATATCACTATAGTAACACAACTATTTCTAATTTTCTTTTTAAATTGCCAATGAGACTTTGCTTCACTTTGAAGATGAGATGTTTCTGCTTGTAATTTCTGAAACTGATTTGAAATTCCACCATTTTTTACAGTGAAAATTCACCTTTCTTGATTACAGAAGTGGTAGTTCTTTTTTTTCTTAGTAAGACATAAAGAAAGAGAATAAAACTCCTTTGAAAAGACTTCATCTGAGGCCTGAAGAAGAGTTTTGGAGCCTCTGCCCCTACTACCCTGTATCCTAGATAACTGTGTTTCTAACATCTTCCATCCCACAGAGTCTCCCTCTAGACTACGAAATACGAGCTACTTAGTTTTCGCAGAGTACTATAAACAGTGAAAGGCTGTTTTTTAGCTTATTACTCCTCAGTCAACAGAGATAGTGGACAAGAGCACTAAGGGACCATGACCTCTCAAGTCAGTCACCTTTTTCACTGCAAAGATATTGCCATGGGTGAGTTAGGAGGCTTCTCAGAGCCTGCTGACCTCTCCTGCTGCTGCAATGGGGTTTACCATGGCACTGGCAGAACAGCCAGCAATTAGGCAGAGTCTGGGAGGGGGTGTTGCTGGCTGGATTGTGCTGTGACAGCATATGCTCTTCATTCAGAGCCAGAAAAGGACACGATACTGTCCTTGAACACTCTGAGCAGCCAGAAGCCTTCTGGGGAGTGAGGAGATGGACAAGTAAAATGTGTCAGGAAGAGAGGGGGAGCCAAACTGAGTGTCAGCAGGAACCGCAGTGAGAAGACGAACATGACCGAGAAAGCAAAAGAGGACAAAGGAATGTGCTAAATGGCAGAACGGCAGAGAAAGGAGTGAACACAATGCTGAGGTAGGGGAAAGACCAGTGTCAGGAAACATTTTCTTATCTAAAAAAGGATCCAAGAGGGAAAAAAAAAGGTTAAACCCCAAGTGCTTGGAGTTCTCTGAGCATATTCCTTCCTTGCTTTGAGAATGGCAATTCACAGAGCAAGCTGCAGTCTGCCTCAACATTGCCACTGCAGTCTAAATAGACTGTTAAGAACCTTGTGTTAACACAAACAATCTGGATTCATATAGGAATTACCTTTCAGCAAGGACCTCTATGTGTCTCTGTATGTATTTGAAATAATTTCAGTAAAAGCTTATCTAAAAAATTCCACTAGAAAGAAATTCTCCATGCTTACATTCTAGAAAGAATAGGTGGTTTTGCTCGTATTGCCTGCAACAGATCAGAGCTTTGCCTGCTTTGTCCCCTCCTCCTCCCACATATCCTAACAGTTTTTACACCATCTTCGTCGTTAGGACATGTTCCTCATGGGAGTAGAGGATAGTATGGGTATTTGTTCAGTATCAGAGGGATGCTAGGATACCCTACCCACTCTGGCTGCAGCAAGAGCATCCAGGGCTGCCTGAAACATCCAGAGGAGCAAGCTGAATTCCTGAAACAAGCAAGAAGCTGCATGCTGTGGGTCCTGAACAAAACTTCACCAGAGCTGCAGATCTCTCAAATTCTGGTTCTGAAGCAGCTGCCTGATGAGTGGCAGGAAAGAAGGAAAATGTAAATCCAGTTTACTTACTATGACATTTGGTGCACCATTTTGGCTTCAAAGGACAGCTTTGTTAGTAGGAAAATTCCTGACCTTCCTGGTCTGACCTACAGCAGGTCTGCCAACAAAAATAAGGGTAGGGAATCATCAGCAAGGGGATTTTTTTGTGAACTCAAATAGGCAAATGAACCAGAAGCCTGTTTTGCTCTTTATCCTGCTTCCCCAGAGGAAGGACAATAACAGGACTCAGAATTATTGAGCATGGAGTATTATTGAGTATGGAGGTTTCTGTGGATATAGGTATAATTTCTGCTCATCATAGTATGTTCCTGATGATCAGGCTTGGAGTTTCAATACAACACAGCCCTTAAAGCATGGATATTTGTTCTAAAGTTCATATTAAGCTTGAGCCTTACATTTTACATTTTGATTAGAGCATTGTTCAGAAAAATCCCAAATATCCTGACACCTGGTAAAAATAACATTGTGATTAATTAAAAAATTTACCTGTCTGATACTGAGCAAGGATTGGTAACAGCTGAATGATAGTAATAATTTTTTCAATAAGAACTATTTCTTCCAGCATGCCCTGTAACATATGCTATAGCTTACCTGTCTTTCTTTAAGTGGAGTAACCTCTCTATTGCCCTGCAGCTACACATAGGCAGTTAGGTTTTATTTTCAGCAGCTGCCCCACTCCAGAAAAGGAGGAGACTTCTCTCCATTCTGGTTAGCAACATGGTCTAAAGGTTTTATTCATCTTCAGAGAACACTACAGCTGGCAATATGGCAAACTACTGAATGCTGTGCCCAAGCATGCAATTACATTATAGTTCTTAAGTGTAATTCTCTGCACAGTTGCTACAAACAGTGTTCAGCTGAATATTGCGGCACTTAGTTGACCATCTCATCCTCTGAAGATGGTGGTTTATGGAGGAATAAATTGGAGGCACTGAAGTCGAAATTAGGATGTTTAACCTTATATTCAGGACAGAAATTAAAGAACATAACTTACTCAGAATACATAGTAAGACTAAATGTGTTATTTAACCTCAGAGACCCTTAAGCTAGAGATGAAATTTACTGTATGTGGATATTGTTTGTCAAACAGGTTGGCCATCTGATACAAGGTATTAACCATCTCTCAAACAAGCAGTATAATTTTATACTTGGAAAGATAATTTGTTTTTACCAGAAAAGTATTTATAAAGTATTTGAGACACATTGGCACTACCAGTAATACAAAGACATTAAGTAATAATGAGACTTATCACAGCAATTACTAATAAGGCAATAAGGTTTTCTTACATAACTTTTAGGTTTCTTATTTCCTCTAGATGAAAACCACATTTGCTCTGTAATGTTAATTCAGTTAAGATGCAAGATTTTGCCTCCAATGTGACTTTCCCCAGCCACAATCAAGAGTCTGTACCCTTGGTCCAATACAGTGCCACTAACTTGACGTGGATGAGCAGGGACAGAGTACACTAAAGACCAGGACAGTTACATGAACAGTGTGGTAATGATGGAGCTAAATTATTCATTCTGCCACCCAGTTATGTCTGGTAGCTCAGGGACTGCTGGACAGAAGCAGTACCTCTTTATTGCATGTAGCTTACACGAGTGGAATAGCTTACCTGCACTGAAGACTCATTTTTCAGACTGCATGTGACTTTTCACTGCACTTCCAGAGTGCAGCTGATCACATTTAAGACGTGTTGAACTATCAGTGCTAAAATACAGTTCGTTAATTTAAATTACTGTTTAGTTCCCTAAGTTCTTGGGCTTTGGTCATACAGATATTATGTATTTGGTCTGCTTCTTTGTTCTCTCAGAGCCATCCATTTCTGGCATGATAAAATTGTTAGCGCTGTTTATGTGTCACCATGTAAATGCTTTATTTAGATACCATGTGCCTTTTCTTCCAGCTTTGGAATTTAATTGTCAAGATGCATTTTAGTTTCCTAAATTATATAATCTAGTTTAATGAAAACTGCTTGCAAAACAAGTGAATACACTGACAAAAGCAAAACATTATTTAATCTATGAAATTTGTTACTAAAGGCAGGACTTCATTCTGTGTGCTTACTCATTGCTATTTATCAGCATTTGTTTAGGGTTGCAATTGAACAAAGAGCAGTAAATGCAGCTTACTGTAGAAAAGCAAGGTCACATGGCCTGTGCCTTAGTTAATTTATCTTTTGTGGCAGATTCTATTTTCTGCTACTAGTATTATTACCAGCATTACATTTTTCCCATGACAGTGCATCTGGAGCTCTTGCATTGCCAGACTTAGTGGTAGCATTTAATTTGTATGACATTATTCAGTTATCAAGAAAAAGCTCATGCTGAGAAACACTGTGGCTAACTAATGATAGCATAAAAAATGAGTTCTTATAAGCAAGACCAATGTACTTTGCTGAAAACACTCTTCTTTCTGAGGCTGCACTATCCCATTCCTGTTATGGGAATCTGGGCATTCACCAAGCAGGTCTCCAGATGTAGGTTAACAGGTAGATATGCTGAGACAGCAGGCACAGAATGAGTTGGACATTTAAATTTAATTTATTTTCCATTAAGTAATGGCAGCTGGACAATGTGCAAAGACTGCAGCACTGAATTATAGGAAAGCCACATGGAGATCACTCTAGTCTATTACTCTTTCTGTGTAAGATCATGTCTACATATGTAATTTTCAACAGAAGCTAATCTAATCCGGCCTTGCAGACATACAGTGATGGAGAAGCTGTGCAGCTCATCACATATTTCCTATAACAATTTACACACATGGTTTTGTATGACATTCTGATATTCATACCTATGTTAACTGGAATAAAAATATAGTCATAGCATGAGTAGCTGCAAACAATGCAGCTGCACACCAGAAATCTTCATGGAGGGTCCTAACCAAGATTCAACAAGGGTCTGCTCTTGGCAAAAAATAACTTATTAGCTTTACCTACAAACTGAAAGACAAAGTAAAATGACAGCAGTTTTTGGAAATTATGGAAGCTGGTGGAGTTGTAAATTAGATAGATGATGACTGTATAGAATGAATCATTTGGTAAGGTGGGCTGATTTGAATATCCTGTCTTACTACAGATAAATTTGCACTCATACATCTAAGGAAGAAAGGGCATAGTTTATACAGACAGGATTGGACTAAGTATTTCAAAATGATACAACATGAAAAGAAGTCAGAGTCTTGGTAGATAATTAACTGAACATGAGCTGGCAGTGGGATGATGCAATTAGAGAGTGAATGTCAGCCCTGAAGCTCAAGCAGGGAAAATATGAAGTGGGAGTAGGAAGGTGATATTAGTTCTGTTTATAGCAATTGTAAAACCATCACAGGAATGCTGTGTGCAACTCTCATACCCACACTTCAGAATGGACTCTGGTAAACCACAAAGTAGTCAGAAAGTCTTGCAAAAAAGATCTTTACGTCTGAAAGGCATCCCCTATTGTGAAAAGCTAAGAATGAGCAAGCTACTTGTTTCATTAAAAAGACAAGCAAGGAAGACTATTGTAAAAGATGTTTTTGATTGTGACTGGCTTCTTAGTATAAGAGGAAAAGGCATAACAAAGGACAGAATGGGATATTTTTCTCTTTAAATGGTGATTTGTAAGCTCTAATTGCAAATAAAGCCCTTAAAAAAACCAGACCTCCAAGTGAATAATTACCCATATTGTCAATGTGATGCTGGATCTTCTACTCCATATTGATATGTCTAAAGGTCTTTCCAGTGAGATTGCACTTTCCAGAGAAATTACAGGCCTGATGCTGAGACTTACAGCTGAGGTGCCGCAACTTGCAACCTCTTCCAACCACAAAGTCTGTGACTAGGTGACTAAGACAATTCTACTTTCTTTCTTTGATTTCTATCAAATAATATTGATGTATGCCTGCTGAAGAAGTAGCTCTAAGTCTTTTGCGTCTGAATATGAGGCATAATATTGCATCAGTTTTGGACAGACTAATCATCACTGAAATCAATAGACTTGTATTTTAAAACAATCCTGAGAATGGGGAGAATGTGAAGTTGTTTCTGAACAGCACAACCTGTTCCCACTAAGGAAATAGCCATTCATAAATCATGCTGAATCACTGGAACTGGAAACAGTACTTAATTTTGTTTCTACAGAGATTAGTTCTGCTGAATACAGAAAAATCATATCATTCAGTTTGTCATTTTGTTTATATGTTCTTGTATTTGAAATAAGATCTAACTGTTGAGTGGTCCTGACTGCAAAAACACCAGACTGTGTTTTCAATAAATAATTCCACTTTAATGGCAAAGTAATAATTTAGACAGATACAGTGTGCACACCTGCAAAAAAATATACGCAAGCTGGTTTACAAGCTAGAGGAACAATAAACCAATAGAAAATACATCATCCAGTTAAGTCCGATGACACCAAATACTTATTAGGGTTTTACAAAGACTACAAAAATTTTCAGATGATTTATTTCACTGTTTCTGTCTATTTACATGATATGTTACATCAAAAATGTACAAAATATAAAATGTGTACAGACAAATGCTTCACAAACAATTTCTGAGTTGTAAACTAGGTGAGCTCACTGAGATGTATTGCAGGAAGTTTTGTAGATGTAATAGTGTGTTTGTGATCTAAATATGGCAGGGAAAGATTTGCAGGTTTACTCAGAGCACAGGTACAAGAAAGAGCAGCTTTGTTTTAGTTCTTTGAGTCAGTCAAGGTGTATGAGCTAACATTTTGCATCAGAAGTGGATCCAGATTTGGGGGGCATGATGTTGGTCTGACTGAATCCTACATGCATAAATTCAGAGTTTTATTAGGGCAATAGCACCGTGTAGGAACCTCTAGATTTAGCGATGAAGCTGAGTGCCATTTGGAAACTGCATTGATTTCTTTGAGTTACAGCAAGTGACCACAGGGCAGCCACAAGGATTTAATAGCACCAGATACACATCCTGAAGGTAACATCCATGGAGGTGTACAGTACATGTCTACACAATGCCAAAGCCCTTAGGTACCTTCTTGTTCTTGTGCACCTATTTTAACCACGTGCCTCTTGTGGTAAAAGAGCATTTCCAATTACTCTGAGAAGTCTAATGCAATCTGGTTGTAGCCTGCCATGATGTATGAACTTAAAACATTTTCAGACTTTTCCCCCCAAAATGTATTGGCTTCATATAGATATTGAAACGTGCTGACTGTAGCATTGATAGCTCCTGCATAGTCATAATAACTGTAAGTACAGGACAAACACACCAGGTAATAACAACTTTTAAGGTTTGCATTCTGTATTTGTTTGTAACATACAGGAAATCTCAGCAAGTGAAACATCTCAACACCAACAGAATAAAATACATTTTTTTAATTTGTTTTTGATTTGTGCAAGGTTTTTTTTGTTTGTTTGTTTTTGTTTTTTTTTTTTTTCTTCTGTTTTTGTTTCTTTTTTTCTTGGTATTTACAATACCCACCCAGTAGACTGTGCAAAACCAACCCACTTTTACAGTATAAACTCTTCCTCTTCCACAGTGGACATCACTGCTTCAGTGTTCTTTTATGCTGAATTCTTCATGTACAACAATAGCAATCAAAACAACATGCTGAAACTAGAAAAAGGGAAAAAAAGAACCATATATTTGTGCTCATGCTGCATCAAGTGTATCCAGCTCTGCTGGATAAGTATTCAAAACATCTATCCTCCAAAAAATTCCATTCCATAGGACCAAATGGATTTGAGCTGAATTTGTCAGCATTTAAGTGGCAGTGGAAGTGGGTTTGGGTTCCTTGTGTATTTCTAAGGGTAGGCAGAGCAATCTATTCACAAGATAAAAATATTATATAGCAACTGTTCTTTCTCGTATCCATTACTTTAAAAAATCATGATATACAGATATGAGGCTACTATGTTAACTGATGTTTTCTCATTAGTAAATGAAGAAAAAAACAGTGTAAATTACCAATGGTTTAGGAATTAAACCAAATTGTAAAACTGTTCTAGAAATCTGTTTTAAGGCAGTGAGACAGCACCATAAGAAATGTTCCTTCTTTCACTGACAAGGCTCAAACAAATGAAGCCCTAAAAAGCCTTTAATCAGTGTTGGTTAATAATTGGTATAAAACTGTTGTTAAGGAGTGGGCAGGTGGTTAAAAAAGACCCTTGTGATAAAAACAACTTTATAAAATCTGTGGCTTGTATACTAAAAACTTGATGGAGCGCATCACCGTGACCATGGTAGTTAGAATTAAATTGGCACTTATCCAGCATATCACAGTCATGTTTTCTGGTGATTGCACAATACTGTTTGTGCTTTCTGAGTTACTATCATCTCTGACATGTTTTGGAATGGGCAGCAGTGTATAACACAAACACCACTGCCATCCTGTGACCAGCACCATGTGGCACAACAAAGGTTAGAAGAGAATTAGAAGACTGCATTGTTCATGCAGTGTCTCAGGATAAACTAAAGAAAAAAAAAAAAAAACAAACCAAAGAAGTTTCACTGCAAACTTGCACAGAGAAACAGAGACAGAGAAAGAGGAAAAGGGGGAAAAAATATTCCAGTTTGGCTAACATGTGTGCAATCTGCTTAGATGCCCTTGGTCTAGGGCACTTTCCAGTTGACAAATGGAGTCTCACTTGGCTCCATAGGTATTGAAATGCCTTGAAATTAAACTAATTCAAGTTTTCCACTTCAATTTTTCTTTCTGACTTTTCAGAGTTAGGTCTCCTGCCTACCTACAACGCACCATTTTCACTCAGGGACTCTCGGCGTGCTGCTTTAATACTGGCAGTGGTCTAGTGGAAACAGATTTTACCATAATCCTCAACCAAGATTTTTCCCTTTCAGAGAGTTGATTCAAGGGATGAATCCAAAATGTCATCATGGTGGCTGGTGCTATCACTGTCACAGCTTTGTGTGCTCGAATAGTTGGCTGCCTCTTGAAGCCTCATTAGCATATTCATCTGAAAGAAGAAAGCAATGTTTACATAATCTCATCTCATTGAATACTGCAGTGACTGTGTTAAAATTTAATTAAGCTCCCTTGCTGTATGAGTTGTGCTGGTATCTAGCTGATCGACCATAACAAATGATTTCAGAATGGGCAGTGTGTTAGCAGCTCCTACTGCCACCCTTTTCATTGCCTTCTGGTTTTCAAATAGAAGTTTAAAGGTCCAAAGAGCCAGAAGGATACAATGGAACTACCTGGTAACTCTCTTTAATACAGGGGTGAGACTGGCTGCAGCTGCAGCACTGGCAGGGGAAGGACGCCATATCTCAGCTGGACATCTGGGCCCATATTTGGAGACAGTCAAGCTTCCATATAATTTTTGGATGGTGCAGGCACACCATATTGGAAAAGCAACTGAAAACATAATCCCAGTAACATACCCTCTCTACAAGAGAAAGGTGGGGAGGGAGTGGGAGAGGGGTGGACTAGGCCAACTACTTTATAAGAGAGTCCCGTCTGCTGTCAAGGGGCTGACTTCAGCAGGGGAGCAGCAACAGATTCTCCAACCCAGGAGAGTAGAGCCCCCACTGAATTTGGAGATTACCAGTACCTGAAATCCAACTGAAAAATCATCAAATTAACAGCATTAAGCCCCAGAAAACTACTTGGATGCTTGATGGCTAACTGTGTAATGATCAGGATTTTATTTATAAAAGACCCACTTCTGCCAGTATGCTCAGGACTGCATGCAACGTTGACATTGCTTTAGTGGTTTTCAAGAAACAAATATGGTGTCATTACAAAAAGAAGGCAATGAAAAACCAAAGACAAAGAAGTATTCTCATCTGTTTATGTTTTAAGCCCCTATTTTCAGTCTGCTCAGAAATTCTTGTATCTCTGTGGTTTCAACCTGCACCATAAAGTTTTCTATAGGCATTGAACAGTGGTTAATCCTATCAGGTAACTTTTGCTGAAGGTTTAACGGGTATCCATGCTTGTGAATACAGGATACATGTGGTGGATGTTCAATACAGCCTGCACATGCCCTGTTTCCACACATGCAATGTCTGTCTCCCCATGAGCTCCACTGGAGGCAGGGGCAAGCCCTTCAGTCACAAATTTCAAGCTTCTCATATTTAGTCAGATACAGATGCCAATCACAGTGTGCAGGAAGTAGGGGTGATGGGACACTGAACTTGAGTTACCCAAGTATTTTCACCTTACAGAGAGTTTGCTGTGCTGGAAACCTGTCCAATACACTCACTGGCAGCCCAAATTACAGGGACAAACCATCATCTGGAACCTTATGGGCCGGGAGATGGGTTCAAATTATGTGATTTTCTATACTTCAGGATGCAAGGTCTGTTTTTGAATATAAAACAGTGACACTGAGGAGCCATTTTCTTAGCACCATTAAGAGTTAAAAGTATTCTCCTCTGAGAAATTCTCTTTCCCAAAGACTGCGTATATTCCAGAAATACAGTTCTCTAAAATGGTATTTTGAATTGTGATAAAAGCAGTCCATAGACAAAGCACTATCTCACAATAGCAGTGCAACGTGTGCATTTTAATTGTCTGTTATCAGAGGAGGGAATGGTAAATCCAAATGTCTGGGATCATATTTAAATAAAACAATACATGGCATTGAGGGAAATCAACTTCTTATCATTTAATGTCACCACACTTGCATTCCTTTTACATTAAGACTGTTATACAGTCATCAGTTATCTTGAAATATTCGGAGGAATGGAAGGATGGCTGTCTAATTTCCATTTTCACTAAATTCTATATGGTTGACAAGTTACATAATGTGAATATCTAGATCCTTCATTTGTGGAATGCAGATGAAGGACTGCCCAATGCAGAAAGATGATTTTAGAATAAAACTGATTAGTAAGTTGCTGAAGAGTGGTACCCAAACATTATAATAATAAATAATATAATTATATATTAATTCATTAATTATTGTAGTGAAGACATTTCTGGACAGATGGGAAAGGCAAACAATGTAGGGATTTTCCTTTAATTTTTTGACATTTTACTAAACTATATTATAATAAATTATAGTAGGCTTCATTTTAAAAGCCTGTTTTGCACCAGGTCCCCAGTAGATCATTACTGTACAGTGTACAATTTCACACAGGACAGTAGAGTACATACTGAAAAGTCTTTTTCCAAAAGTTTTAATCTTACCAAAGGATCCCCCTCTGTATCAGTCTGTGGTACATGCTTAGAAGTTGTTCCTTCCTTTGCTGATGCATAACCTTCATAACCAACATCTTCGGGTCTTAACTGAAGTAGCGATGGCCACTCATGCTGTTGAGATGCAGAGCTCCAGGGATATGTATCAGCTACCCACTTGGAGGGATCCTCCCAGGGTGCCCTTTTCCCGTACATCTACATTATAGGTATGAAACACGTAAAGAGTCTACAGTTTTCAGTGCCAGTTGTAACAGCGGAAAAACAGCAATCAAAAATAACTAAACCATTTTAGAAAGGGATTTCCTCTCAGATGTGCTCAGCACTCAGATATATAAGACATTCAAAAGACCTCATCTCTACTAGTGCTCCTTCAAAACACAGAGAGGCTGAGAGTTGAAAAGCACTCCATAACTATTGATACTTGTAGACAACAGTGGGAGCCACAAGTTCTTCATACAATGTGAAATGAGACCTTCAGGTAATATGCTTAAGGCACATCAGTGAAATTAACTCAGACCTATCTAAAGCATTCAAGTTAATTGAATTTTGTTTGAAGTGAATTAGGAAGTGTCAGTACAGATTGTTCGCTTCTCCCAGCAAAATAGGATGCAGAATAACTTCACGAGGGACAGATTTTTCCCTACTATGAAGCAGCAAAATGCGTACGAATCTGTAAGCAGGGCAGAGGAAGCAAGAATGAGAATATTGTAATTTTAGGAGGTCTGGTAGCTTCCTCACTAAAATGCACCCACTCTCTACATTACTGTTCACAAGCAACATGTTAACCAAGTGCCCCTTGGTTGCTGCTTGAAAGATTTCCTTTAGGTATGACAGTGACACATTGGGATAGGGAGCCATTCACCAGGGCTTTCTATAATTTCTCCTTCCTCAAACAGTCTCAGGCAATCCAAGGAACAGCATATTGGCAGGGCACACACTCATGGATGGGCTGTACTCTTAAAGGGAGTAAAGCATGGAAGGATTTCAGTGGTAAAGGCAGAGCGATGAGTTGTGCTTATCACTGTAACACCTGCTCCCAGTCACTTACTGAATCCAAAGCTTCTGGTTAGGCAGCCAAATTCCCTATATTATGCACAGAGATACTCAGAGTCCTTCTGCCCTACACTGAGGCTAGACTGCTACAACAGGGATCTGCCTAAATAAGCCAAGAGGAAATATTTCTTATGGAGGTAGCAGGCTAACTCCAGCTGTAGGCAGCATTTCTCTTCATCTGAGATTAACAGCAAATAAATCTTTCCTGGAATCTATAGCAAGGCTTGCAAATTCTGTGTCTGACAAGTGAGTTTGCAAAGTACCAGGCTAGAAAGGCAGTTTCTACCCATCCCTGGTTCCAGGAACACCTAATTATATAATATAAAATATTTCTGTTTATTATTAATAGTGTTATTCTATGAAAGCCATCCAAAGCAGCTAAAAATTGGTATAGTTCAAAAAATATATTTTCATCTGTATGCTGCCATCTTCTGCTCCAGAACTGAAGTTTTCATTTAAGCAGCTACCCTGTATACGTAGGAAAATATGAGCATGAAGAACATCACTGCATTGTTATAGCTGGTCTAAACTAGTGGTGTTAATCTCTCTGTGACTGTTCTATCAAATGTTCGGTGGTATTCTGCACAAGGCATAAATACTCTGTAATTCCCAGAGACATAAGCAGTTTTAGTAAAGCATGACATATTCAACAGGCAAGATTCTAAACCTCCATCACATCAGTATGTCACTGTGTCAATACAAGGTGATAAAGAAAATGCAGCTGCTTACACAGTTCTTTGACTAGTCCATAACAATCCCCTCTGCACTGTGCAGTAATTTCTTTCAGTGTCATGTGTGGAAAAAAATGCCTTTCCACAAAGAAACTTTTTAGAGGACATAGAATTGCAGTGAATAAACAAAACAAAAACAACAACAACAACAACAACAAAAAAAAACCAAAAAAACCCCCCAAACAAACAAACAAACAAACAAACAAAAAAAAAAAAACAAAGGAAGAGGGAGAAATCCAAATAAAGATTGGGGGGAAAAAGATTAGAAAAATAAAAGAAAAGATTAATGTCAAAATTTAAGTTGGCTCCTAAGATGTGGAATTGTCTGAAATCCTAACCTATCCTCTGGGATAACCCAGAAAGTTATCCTCTCAGGGGAAACTGCACTGCAACCTTCCAGTACTTGAAGGGGCTTATGAAAAGAGAGGGAGAGCAACTTTTTTTTGCAGGGGCAGATAGTGATAGGACAAGGGAGAACAGTTTTAAACTAAGAGAGGAGAGATTTAGATTAGGTTTTAAGAATAAATTCTTTCCTAAAAGATGGTGAAGCACTGGAAAAAGTTCCCCAGAGAAACTGTGGATATCCCATTCCTCGAAGTGTTCAAGGATGGGGTTCTGAGCAAGCTGATCTAGTGCCCATGGCAGGGGGGCTGGAACTAGAACATCTTTAAGGTTTCTTCCAACCCAAGCCTGCATATGATTCTATGAAAATATCCTTGTACACAAGCTTTTCTCCACGAGTCTGTGTACATGAGAGGATTACACAGACCAAAGCTATTTTCTTGCAGCCGTGTAAGGCTTATTAACCCTTCCATGCAGAGCTAGGCTGAGGCTGCCTTGACTTAGGGAGACAAAGTGAGCTGTTCTTAGCATTGCTGTGAACTCTTTAAACAGTGGAAAAAACCCACCTTTTTCTAGTCACAGAGAAGAAACCCACTTCATAAAATAGAAGATATGCCAGTGCTGGAGCAGACAAAGCAAATCATACATCATAGTAAAAGAAGGTCAAAAGGAATTTGAGGCTGATTTATATAAACCTTCCAAATATTTTCTTACAAATGCAACAGCATTCATACCAGGATGCACTGGTTAAAAGTAGCTTAGAGAAAACCCATGAAAATAATTTAAAAATTGTTCTAGAAAACAAATGACATACCTGCAGTCCCTCTCTCACAGCTTCCAGAAGATATGGCACCAGGGAATAGTTCCAGAGGTCTGTGAACCACACTCTGGAGCCATCAACATCCATAGGGCAAGGGAGGAAGAGACGGGGACCTGAGAAGTCAAGTTGTGTATTAAAAAAGGTAGAACTGGGGAACACACTTAAAATATAAAGATGGTAGTGGAACAAACTCAAGCAAAGAAAATACTAATACAGGACTGCAGTAAAGAAGCTATCAGTCTCCTGTCATCAAAAATGAACTAGTGTCACTTTATCCAATTTTAGGGCCAGATGAACACTTACAAGTTTTATGGCAAAGCTATATAAAAGGTTGACTTCTTTACTAACATAGTTATTCTATTAAAAGACACCAGGTCCAAGGTTTTTATTGCTGTAATTATACTGCAGTGTGAAAGCAGGAGGAAAAAAATTAAGCTCAGGAAAGTTGCTATTGAGATAATTTTTTAAAAATGTAGCTTTGGAAATTGTGATAGTTTACTTGAAAGTCTTTAGCAATGCAGGAAGAAATACCAGGAAACAAATAGTCTCTCTCTCTTTTTTTTTTTCTTTCCAAATTTCCTTTTTTATTTCAATCTTGAGGGCAACTAGACAAATCCCCCCCATCTATGTTGTACTTCCCATTGAGAGATGACAACTTATAAAAACCCATAAAATATATCCTTCACAAATCCCTAAAATGCTCAGTTTGTACCCTTATTTCAAACCATTCCACCAACAGACTCACCAATGGTTACATCTGAAGAGCTGTGTGTTTCTAGGAAGCTGTTGAGATGATGCCATGTTTTGGGGATCCAGTCAATGATTTTCATGAGCTCATTATTGCGTATGTTCTTTTCTATTTCAGTTTCAATCAGTTTCCTTCTCAGATATCTGCCTAAGAAACCTTTAACAGGCTCTGTGTGATTAGCACACAGCACCCACCTGGGTAGAAGAGATAAATGTCAAGCAGCAATAAATAGCAAATACATTATTTCCTCTTAAACATATAGAAGAAAGTAATGCCATAAGTTTCGGAGTCTCATTAGTCAGCAAGTATAAAACTGCTCCAATAAACCTTGTTATTGCTAACTACTTCAACACAGGTTCCATCAGGAACTCAAGATGCTGCTGAAGACAAATGAAATCCAGGAATGCAATCATCTTCAGCAACTTGCTAGAGGTGCCAGACAGTACCTTATTTCTTTCACCACTCCCTCACACCATTCAGAGACACATCAACAGAGGAGAGACACTGAAACTAAAATGCTTTGCTGTGATGAGACACAAGATCAGTATTTATCAAAGAACTGGGCTAAGAAGCAAGGAGCTGTGCAAACATGGCCACAGTAAATGCAGAGTGAATGTACCTGAAGTTGTGATGCAGCTCCAGATTTGGTGAAGAAGAAACTCCCTGGTTCATTGTTCCAATAATATAGGGACTGAAAAGAGAAAAAGAGGAAGATTTTTTTTTCATTCTTATTTGCACTAAGCCAATTTCAAAAGTCTCTGGATGTATTGTAGACTTCGATTTAAAATATTTCTGAGGTGCCCTTTTTAAAATGTTTATTCTTGTATGATTTCCCTCTCCACACATTTTTAGTTTACTATTACTCATCCACAATAAAGAAAACCTGTCTTAATGTAATTCATAATTTTGCAGTAGGCTTAGAATTTTAATTTCAGAAGCCAGTGAATCTCACAAGTAAGACATTGAATGCCATGATTTTATGAAGGGAAGTCCCTATGATGGTACTTTTACAGCAGAAATAGCCAATGTTGTAGCCAGTAAACATTGCGGAAAACATTACTTTTAGTCTTGCTTGCAAATAAAGGACTCAGCAAACTCCGTACTTCTGCACTGCTACAGGAAGTGGGATGGGCAAGTCCATTAGATATACAGCTCCTTCTGCATGGCATGGTTTATCTCAGATTCCACTATTACAAAGTGTAATTATTCTTATTCTACCATAAGCTGTCCTCATGGTACTAATGAGCTTGAGTAATCTGACAGGGTGCGAAGGGTAAGTCACGTCTTAAATTTTGTGCTACATTTATGTCTCACTGAGAAGCATGGGAGTCACGTAAATGAAGTGAAGCTGACAACTAAGTACTTCACTGAAGATGGTTAAAATTATAGAAGGACACAAGGGCCTTGCAGACAGCCTATGGGAGTCTTAAGTTTCCAATGGGACATTTTATTTTGCAAAATAACAAAGAGCTTTTAATTTTTTAATGTTTTAATTGCAAAAGGTGTGTGAAAGGAAAGAGAAGAGCTATTACCTACCATTTATTATATTTACAGTTGAGAAAACCATTGAAGATATCACTTAGTGAACTGATGTGATGGAGGTTATCAAGAATTATGACGACAGGGAGGTCAGCACCATTGTTGTCAGCACTGCATTGCTCAGCTAGGTTTGCTAGGTATTGTCGCAGATCCTTCAGCAGAATTAACAAAAAAGCCCCACCACCAACCAAACAAACATAGAAACAAAACAAAACAAAAAAACCCAGAAAAGATTAAAACAATTAGATATAATTTCAGTGGAAAAAAATGTTTAGAGAGATAAAATGACTGCTAAAGAGTTTCCCCTCTGTGGATCATTCAGCTGGAACTGCACATGCAGGAGGACATGCTACTTAGACAGGGCAACATTGAAGCCACATGCTAGAAGAAAACAAAGGTACTAAACGTAAGGCAAATGACTGAACCATTCTGGGTTGGTGGATACATTTCTTAGAAACGTGCTGATAAAATATCTCCAGAGGAAAATAGGTTGCAATAAATATGCCATTTCCAATGGGCTGAGATGCTCACATTAATTTTTGGACCCTCGTTCTTATGAATGCCACATTTATATACTGAAACCGCCCCTCCCAAACTATCACACAATCTAGTTGTATTGAGCTGCTCCTTCAGGTACCACTCCCACTGAAAATCTGCCTGCCCTTTTGGGGAGGCTGTCACACCCCATAATCAAATTTGTTGCATAAATTCTTTTTTTCCTGTCAACTGTCTGGCTGCTGTTTAGTACTGGAGTAAAAAAGAGCTCTTTATAATCAAAATATTTAACATTTTTGTCAACACTTCCTTGCCCTTGAGGATTTGGGCTGGTCCAGTTTTACAGCTGAATCTCTAGAAATATCAAATTTTGTCAGGGTTGTAAATACTCAGCATTATGGACAAAGTACCTATTCTTGTTTTACTTTCTGGATCAGGGATAGCAGAGTCTTTTCTTCTTTAATGGGAACATGCAACCCTTTTTTTTTCAAACAAAGAAAGATTTTTCTTTGTCTTTTTATGATCAGTGTCTCTAGGGAAAGATTATGGGTTTCTTCCATGGAATAGCATGTGCAAATCAGAAAGCTCTTGGCAAACGCTTCCATTTTATTTTCCCTGGGTACCAAGTTAGGAGTATACCCAATTCAGGACAGCAAGTGAATAGGATTATCTGTGGCTAGCACAGCAGTCATGCTTGAAGCCTGATATTCTGAGCTATGTAAATCACTGTGAACATGACATGATGCGTAAGGCAATTTCAATATGGTCAGCTTTCTGATCAAAACTGTGACAGTTGTATTTACACAGTGCTGATTAAGAAGCTGAACCCAAGACAGTAATTCAAAATTCCCATTTTGAAATCTGTGCTAACAAAGGCTGGTGTTATCATCATAAAAATGCAAGTTACACTAGTATTGCTATACATACAACCTTCTGACAAAGGAATTACAGACACTCCAAAAATTTAATTTATATGGGAATGTAACTCTGCATCTATCCTTATAGTAGGTTTCTTCATGAGAGGGAAAATTGAGGCTTCCTTTACAGTGCTTCAATGGTTTGTTTAGAACAGAAAGATCTGGTCCTCGTAAATCAGTGGGATTGGAGACTGAATTCTTGTAGGGAAAATTGCTAACTGAGCAGCAAAAGAGTACACCAATTACTAGAATCTGCTCTGCATCATCACTGCATATTGGGCAATAGATTATCTTTTTGACTGTAACTTACCTTGCTTGACTTGTGATCTACATTAAAAATTGCAATTGAATCCTCAGGTTTTTTTCTTCCAGATTTGGTTATAATATATTCAGCCAGCCTGTTTGCTAAATATGTCTTTCCTGTGCCACTGGGTCCTGACAGAATAATTCTGCGATGCTCCATCAGTAAATTAAAGTACCGTTGGGTAATTGGCTTAGGAATTAATGTGTCAAACACAAAACTGTCCAGACTGTTTTCTTCCACTCCTGAGAACAAAAGAAAAACAAAATGGCCTGTCTTTATCCTTGCTAAGCCAGGTATTTGACCTGGCATCTGATGGCATCAGTGCCATGCTGAAAGCAAGGTAAGATACTTCTGCCAAAATCAAATCCCTATCAAGGACTTTGTCACTGTGGAAATACTGATATCCTTCCACAGCACCGAAAAATGAAACAATAGTAGTGAGACGACATGAGTGGGAGAGATGAAATCAAAGTAAATGTGAAGAGAAGGCTCAGTGAGGCAAAGCTATATGTTTCAGACACTACAGGCAACCATGACAAAAAAAAGGTCAAAGTGACAGCCACAAGGGTTACCAGCTGTCACATCAGTTTACGGAAAGTTCTCCTCAAGACCCTCTCTCCCCTCCAATAGTAAATCCCTAGAGCTTTTGAAATGTATGGAATTTTTCCTGTGGTACTGGATAAGGCATAAATATTTCTCATCATAATCTCTCTTTTGGGGTTGTTTTTTTTTTTTTTGTCACTATTTAGAAATCTGTACGTTGTTGTGATTTGGCAGGCAGGCAGGGAAGGACAGAGATATTCTTAGATTTCCCTCAAAAGGCCACACCGCATTACGTATTATACAAGGTTTTCCAGAGAGTTTGTGTGGAACTGGAGACAAAATACAGAAAGGTCACATGTAAGAAAAATAATTATGAAAGGATGGAGAACTGCAGTGAAGAATTCTACAGTATCTGCAAAAACATTCTCGAGGTTTTACCTTTCAGGTTCACAGTGATGATGTTATTATCTCCAACCAGATATCCACAAGGCAGCAGTTCAGGCACTTCTAGGTTATGGGCTCTAATTACATCCCCTATACAATAGTTAGCAATGCAGTCAGAGCTTAAACCCAGGCTAGTAGTTGGATCCACTCGGAAAATATATTCCTGAAATTGTATGAAAATATAAGACATAAAAATGTTTGTTGAATGAAAGCAGTTTGGAAAACTGCCTACAGCCATGAAAAAAGAACAGCAACATTAAGAAGAAAGTTTAATATTGGTGTTAGCCGTATATAAAAACAAAATAAAACAAAAATTTGTCAAGACAACCCAAAGAATACCGACATTTTTTAAAGTTAAAGAGAAAATTACAGTAATACTTCAGCTAATTTTTCAGTGTTTTACCTTAAAGAGACGTCTGATTACACCATCTAAAACATCCCATTTTGTTTTTCCACTGACTCCAATCGATCCTATCAGGTATGCATGTGCTTTCTGATCCTGCAAAGAGAGATTTTTGGAATGGTGCTAATTAGTTTTTTATGGAGATTCATATTTTTCCAGTGAAGAAAAAGAATATTATTTAAAATGTGATGCTATAACTTTGCTAATAATCTCCATGCCAGAAATAGGTATACATGGTATTACGCTGGTACATCTTTATAAAGAGGAAAATACAATGTCTTATTCTGCTCTTTAATTGCATCTGTGTTTTTGGAGAGATGATATAACTAAATGTTGCCCTGTATTTATAATATTTTGTAACACAGAACATGAAAACACGACAATGCAATTCCAAATTGATAACCTCAGCAGCATATTCACTGTTACACACTAAGGGATCCAAGACATAGATCTAATTTATAATGAGTTTTAAATGGAGATAGCAAGTTCCAGAACACCCAACTACTAATTAAACTGATATTGTCTAAGCCACCACAAAGGCAGAAAGAGGCCATAGGACATTAGTTTACAGAGAGTGCCTAACTGTATTGAACATGGATGACAGAGAAGAGATGTTGTCTTTAGGATATTCCTCTTCAGTTCCTGGATTAAAAAGTTGAGCTACTATATTCTAGCATTTGCTTGACCTATAATTCTGCATCTAGACCTTTGGGTAATGCACTTACCTTGGCTCGGCTATAGCCCTTGTTTATAGTGACTAGAATTTTCACACTATGACCTTCTTTGTGGAGTGCTCCATCAGTGACTTCATCTAACAAAATATCTACAGTGGAAGAAGGGAAAATCATATCAGTTATGTTCACATCATCAGGTAAATATTTGTCCAAAGGATTTTTTGGTTAAAAAGAAAGGCTGCCATGACTTGGTTAAAACGAAAGACTGCCATGAAAACAACTTGCAATCATTTTAATCTTATTCCTAATTCACCAGTTCTGTTGGAGATAAAAAAACAGTTATAAGTTGCCAATTTTTGAAGGAATATTAGGAATTTTAATCATGTGGAAATGAATAGGGAATCCATAAATAAATAAAAACTTGCATTATAGTCTTGTCTTTGCTTTCCTCCTTGGAACTTTTTCAAAATTACCATATGTTCACAAATTTATGTTTAAAAACTAAATTAAGTTTATGTCCTTAGGCACTCATTGTGTCCTTTAGAATGTTGGAAGGAGAGAAAACAAGACATCTTTGCATTGATAATGCTTGCTCTTACATAAAATAGCATGTAATTTCTTTTTCCAAAAGATTACCTTCTGTACATATGGCATGGACAGAGTCTTTTCTACCCCTACAATACAGGCTTAGAAACAGTATCAATTAGAAAACCAGTTTGGATGCCTCCAGAATATGGGACTCTGTATTGAGACATTCCTCTAAGGAAAGGCTTCATTTTTTTTGAAGGCAAAGAGTGATTTAGATTTGTTCTGCACCTCTGTTTCTACCTTTTCACTAACTCCTGAAAGGAGAAAGCAAAAGTATGTATTTTTATATATTTTTTACTAGAGGCTGAGTCTGCAGCTTTATTGCAAATGATAGAACTGCTGTCTTCCTCTAGAAGTTTTCTCAGGGATTTAACTGTTAGGCATTTAAGCTAACTATCAAATTAGGAGAGATTATGGATTTGCATTTTCTTCAAAGACCAGCACAATAATCCACTAAATCCTGCTCATTCTTATTGTGGTGACTGAAGAAAATCATCAACTTCATGACACAGTCTGCACAAGGTCAGATTTCATCCAAATTAAATGAGGTGCCAGTAAGATTCAGTTGCTTGTTCAAAGGAAAACCAAAGACTTATGAATATGACTTCAATGAATGTATTAAAAAATAAGTTTTCATGTAAAAAGTTTGGTAACTTACACCCAGATCTAGAAAGCAGATTCTGCTGCTGGGTTGTTTTTTAAATTGATCAAATTAAGAAGTTTGGTGGGTTTTTTGCTTTTGTTTTTTGTTTGTGTTTTTTGTTTGTTTTGTGGGTTTTGTTTTGTGGGTTTTGTTTGTTTGCTTGCTTGTGGTTTTTTTGTTTGTGGTTTTTTGTGATTTTAAATAAATTTGTGCTTGCTTTTTTCCAGGCAGACAGTTTTTCTGTGCCACCAATACTGAACATTGTCTTGTGTTTTGGCATATTTGACAACCTTAAGAGTTTTGATAATGTCATAGTTTGTCTGAGGACAATTTACAATATAACTGATCCCTCTGTGAAATTTTTCAATCTCTAAATGATCCTTATGTAGCCCTTTAAATACATTCGTCTCTAAGTCTTTAGGAATGAGGAACCACTCTTTGGTTAGAGAAAAAAAATCCACTTTATAAGAGCTCTCACTGACACAAGGGGCTGAGAAGATGCCCAAGGGGGCTTTAATTGTATTAATTGTTTTAATTAGCCCCTGAAAGGTCTCCTCTTTAGGCACACTATGGTGACTCCAGTTCACTTGTCTGAGCTCTGGCACTCTGGATCAATCTTGTACTGGTCCTTGTTTGCTGGTCCTACTCCAGTTATTGACTGAAGGATAGGTGTCTGTAGTCATTGAGCCCATTGCTACTCACACCTGTCTGGAGGGTGTCATCATACCCTTAGGAAATGATAATGAATAGCTTTGGTCCTTCATAGATGACCATGGTCGTTTGGAGACACTGGTGTCCCAAAAAGTGCAATGGCATTTTTTAATATGAAAGCCAAACCTCCCAATTCTCTCAGCTTAGTCCCCAGCATGACTAACCTCTCCATATCTAAGGGGCTTTTGTTCAATAGTACTACAGCTGTCACAGATATCCCACAAGACTTGGTAGAAAGCTGTCATCTTTCCAAGTTCTCTGGCATAGCAACAAAATGATAATGATGATGATCAAAAATTCTGGATTTATAAGCAAATTAAATCCTCCACTTCTCATTAGGCACCCTTATTTCTTTAATTTCTTATAAGCAAAAGTAATTACTTTGCATGCTAGAAAAAAATTTAGAACAATAACACGGAAAATTATACAATGCTTATGGAATAATGGAATCATTTACATTGGAAAAGACCCTTAAGATCATCAAGTCCAGCCACTCATCCTGTTCTTCTTCTTTCTGTTCCTTCTCCTCTTCCTTTTTTCCCTTTTCCTCTTCCCCTTCCTCTTTTTTCTTCCAGCTTTTATTTTTTCTATTATTTTCTAAACACTTTCCCCCATTTTATTTAATCTTCATCCTTTATGTTATCTTTCACCTTCCCTTGTTCTTCCCCCATTCCTCCTTACCCATTATATTCTCATCCAATTTCTCCTCCTCGTCTTCAAACTCCTTCTACTCTTCTTCCTACATGCTTATTCCTGTATCTAGATAGAGTTACTGCCAAGCGATAAAGTGCTAATGGCTGCTATTCATGAAACACATTCCACAATCACCAAAGTGAAAAAAATTCTGTTGTGGGTTGTTTCTTTATTTTTTCTTTTTTAATATGTGTGGATCTGTAAGCAGGAACCACACCTAAATTTTTTCTCCCTTCATTGTATGTCAAGGCCCAGTTCAGACTCCTCCATGGTATAAGCTAAACCTTGCAAAAAGCTGGAATGTAAATAAAAACCATATCAATTTTCATACAAAAGCTGATATTAACCAGAAAAAAATGTTCAAACATCCACATAATCAATGACTGGCAGGATAATATGACTAACTGCCAATCCAAATTATAGTCAGTCAGTTTGGCATGTTCCCACCTGTACCCTTGTCTAGACTCTTTCTACAATTATTAGCCACATTTTTATTGCTTTCAGAGACTGCATTATACTTGGAGTCTATGCTAATGAGTGCTGCTTTGCTCCTGTTCTGCTCCTGGTTCTAATGTTTGAGACAGCACTCCTGTTTCTTGGCTACATTATCAAAACCAATGTTAAAAGCTTATTATCAAAAACTCCATGGTATGGAAAATAATAAAATGTTAATGTTCAGGATGTGGACCAAAGTTCTTGCTTTCTCTCATGCACTGAAGACAACGAGGATGCCTAATAAGCCAGGTGTGGTTTTGTGATAAATGTGGATTTGGTCCTACACAGGCTAACTAGCTATACCAAATTTAAAAAATGCAAGGGATAAAGCTAACTGAGACCTTCTGTCTCAGCTGCAAATACAAAGTGAAGTTAAAGGAGCTAACTGAATGATCAAAGATCCATAAACCAAAAGAAGAAAGTTTTACATACTGTGCTAGTATTTATCCCATAGGGGCAAGAGAATAAATCTACACAATTGTCAGGTATACTTCAACAGATACTCCTTTTCAAATAAATTGTAAACTAGATGACCAGAGTATTGTAAACTAGGTAGGTAGAGAGTATCATAATTAAGAACTAAGCAAACATAATGAACAGACTGTTACTAACATTCAGAGATTTCTAAAAGCAACATTTTAAAGATGTGACCACTACCATTCCTCCTCATCTCCATTACTGAATGTATATCTGATGTTGACCTGAGTGATGTGAGGCATTTTAATTTTCAGGCACACTTCTCATATATGGCCCACTTAGAGAGTGAAAATAATAAATTTGTATTAATTGCTGAGGCATGCATGTGCCCAAAGTGTGTTTACCTGATGTAACAGATTCTGCTATGTTTAAATTGTTCAGAGAAAGTCCTAGTGACTGCCGTGATGAAGAAGATGATGTGCTGCTTGACGACTCTGATGATGGCCGGGCAGGCTTTCCAGTATTTCCAGTCTCTGCCTTTAAACGATCATTTTCAGCTTTCAAGATCTCAATTTCATTCTATATACAAGAGAAATCAAAGTAAAATAAAAGTAGATTATTCTTTTGGAAAAGAACTGAGGGTAGTATTCTGGTGATGCTCTTCCACTGAAGTAGCTAAGTGGTTCAACACTTTCACAGCAGCATGTAGTACTTTACATCAGAGGTGTAACATAGTTGGTGAGACCTGGATTGCCTTCACTTCTTAAATGAAGGGAAACCCTCTGATAACCTTGATTTTGCTTTTGCCTCCAGATAGTTACTAAAAAACATAAGCTTCAAGATTCTATGTTTATTGTACAGTTGGCTGTAATTTGAGTGTGGTGAGAATTTTCCCAGCTATCCACACTTTTTAAAGTTGCTTTCTACTGTCAAACACCTTAGGTAACAGTCAGCTAAGAAAGTTATGGGATATGGCAATATTTCTAAGGTCACAGAAAATTATTATTGCCATTGAATGTACAATTTAAGCAGTAACTTCACAGAAAAATTTAAAGATAGACAATTAGAATTTGATAGTTTAACAGTTTCATAACCCTTCATACTATCAGATAAGCATTTTTCATCATTCAAACAGGGGACTGTTCACATAACAGTGAGCAAACTCTCTTTGATGAAAACATACAGTGACAGATGAATCAGGGCAACTGGGACTTTTTTTAGCTAAATCCTCTGTGGTGCCAAGTGATCATTGAATGTACAACAATAAAATGAAAATTTAGCCTGAGAACAGCCTGGTACCAGCTAAATCTAGCTTTCAGTAACTTTGCAAAACACAGTACAAAGCAACTGCTTTTTGCAGATGGTTTTGCACATGAAATTTAATTCCATATTCACTAACAACCTGCTAAAAGTCTTTTTTTTTTTTTTTAATGGAGGCTGCATAGCTACGAGTATAAACGAGCAAAAATGAGTGAAAACATAAGGGATAGCATCACAAAAATCCCTGTGGCAGCTACAAAAAGACTAGATGACATACACAAAGGTGAGCAGATAATGAAAAGGAAGGGACAAGCCAGCCAAATAGTGACAGAAGGTAATACATGAGTGCACCACCATAGCCTGGGGTTCAAATGAAGAGCTGTGGTGAAATGAGTCATGCAATCTCCAGCCACTCTGCAATTTACACTGATTAATTACACAGCTTTTAGCAGTCTTCCATTCATTTGAGCTTTGGGTTCTTACCATGCTTTAAATATACAAGTACTCATATATCACTCCCCAGTCCTACGTTTTCCCCTTACCAATCCTTGTCAATTCTCAAAAATATCAAGAGTTTGTCAACTGTGAGGTGGCTGTCTGTCCTTTTGGGAAAATTTCAGACAAAGTGGTGATTACCAACAACAGCATCTCAACTAGTTGCCTCTGCCTAGATTTGATGAAGTTCAGACTTTGGAGGCCTGTGACTACAGCAGACTCCTCTCTCTGGGGAATTCACCTGTTTTAGGCACTCATATCCCAGTATAAGACTGAAATCAGAAGATAACCATTGCAATTAACTGTATTCTATGCCTTAGAGTTCCTTAAAACTTCTTAGTGGCTCAAGATAAATGTTTTGCTTATGTCTGAACAATCAAAACCATATTTATGAAGTAGTTCATGATAATTCTTCCCCCTAACTGAAGTTCAGCCAAATATCCCACAGCAATATTGTCACCTAGTGGAGTGAGCACCTGGGAGGATGGCAGGTACCAGAGATGTTTAAAGGTGTGTCTGAGACTACTAGAGGCATGGTATAAACAACGAGGTCTAGAAAAGACATCAAGCACACTAATTTTGTAGTTATGAAATCAGCTGCTCTGCACATCTATACAAAAGAGCCTAAAGGTGCACCTGACCTAAGCACGCAGCACAGAAAAATTCAGCTGGCAAGCCACTGGGCAGGATTCAGCTGTGTAAACGTGGATTTCCAGTGACATGACAAACATGGTCTTCCACGGGTAGAATGCTAAACCTACATGTCCTGTGAAGATGCAAATACTTGAGGTTGGTTCAAGCAGTAGCAAGTGCTTATGCTCAAACAACTCAATTTCACCCTCTGTACCTATCCTAGGATGATTTTAGGATAGGTCTTTTGCCCTCACTGCTAGCGGATTAAAACTCAATAGACTACAACCAGAGTTTATCACCTAGCTCATACCTAGACTTCTAAATGTAGCTATGCTCATCTCAACCGAATCCCCAACCCATGGCCTTGATTCTGTTCCCCAAATACAGACTCACAGTGCCTTCAGGGATGACGCAGGTATCTCACCTGTCATTCCAGAAGGGCCCAGTTTTACTTAAGGACCAATGTCATACTGTGTGGATACTGTAGGTACTTTTGGGGACCCACCATGATACTAGACATTTGTATGTAAGTGACAGGGTCGAATCCAATAAAACTCTGTGCTACACTGAACAACACTGCCATTCTGTTTGCACCCTTTCAGCCTCATGAAAGGGAAAGTGTGATGTAAAGTATGTTCAAGAGGGATTTGGAGAAGTGTCACAAATTAATGTAGCAAAATTTTATGATGCTGGATACAGTAATTAGTTCAATTTTACATTCTTTGTTTTGGGAAGCCACAGCTGGGTTAGGAATCAGAAATTATGAGAGAGTATGAACATACATCTCCACCCCTCCATGGCTCAAGAATTTAAAGCTCTGTAGAAATCACTTTTGATCCACTTGTCTGTCAAGTTGCTTACCCCAGTGATGGGGTTTAGATAATAAATATCCTTTGGGCAGGGATTGTGTCTTCTTCCATATCTCTTAAATATATTTTAGCCATTAATATAAATGCTAAGAATATATTTATTGTAAGGTGAACATTTATCATACACATCCTTTGGAAGTACTGTCAATCTAGTAATTTACTTTTTATCAGAAGTTTTTTTGGCACCTGAAACAAAGTACTGGGAAAGGAAATCAACCTGGCACACCTTTGGTGTGCACCTCTGTCATCACTTAAGCTACTGCACTGACCTGCATGCGGTTCATGGCTTCCCGAATCTGATCCAAATGGTGTGCAGAGCTGAGGGCTTCAAGACGAATGTCTGTTAGTTTTAACTCCTTCTCCCTGAGCTCACTTTTTAGCTGAAGAATGATTTCAGCCTCTGCCTCTGTGCACTCACAGATCCTAAAGAAAACAGGCAGGAGATTAAAGGAAGGTTCTCCAACCAAAGCAGTGTCATTACTAGATATCAAAGGACAGCAAAACGCTTGCTGCTCGTGAAACCTTTGAATGAAAAAAGAAACTTATCAAAGAAATATGAAAAGGCTCAAATTGCAAATTATAAAAGAAAAAAACCCTCTCCATATGAAATGATCAGCTTTCTTTATAGCTCTCTAGTTGTTTACTGCAGTGAAAAAAAAAAATTCTTAACTATTTTTCAGGTATCTTTCTTTGAGTATGCATCACCCATGAGTTTTAATTTGATTTTATATTTGCATAACTTTGCATAACTGGTGCAAAGTTTATGATTCCTCCTTGTAACAACAGTCAGAACTGAAGTATGCTGATTCAACTATACTACCGGTACATTTGTTAGCATCAATAGTTTTTTCTGTTTTGAACAGTATGCAGACTTCCTGGGCTAGAAGATTTTGATCTGTAATGGCTTTGATTTCTGATGGCTGATGTTTTGCCTACAGTCTCTCATTTTCTATTGTATGATATCTGAAATCATGTGGGTTGGTTGTGAGGTTTTTTTACTTAAAGACTGGATTAAAAGTAATTACCACGTGGTTACTTTTCATAAGCATTAATTTAAGGGAAGAAACCATTAGATTGTGAGAAAAGATTGAAACATGACCAGTCCAGCTTTCATGTCAGATTGCTTTGCCTCTTTTTATCATCAGCAGAACTACTGGTAGAAAACAAAACAGTGAATTTTGGCTATATTGTTACACTAAGCAATATTTCAGTCAACTCAATAAATGTTATTTGTTCTTTATTACTGCCACTATAAACAGTTAATATTTGCAAAACAATTTCAATATGAAAAATATTTTATAAATATAAGTGTTATCATTGTGATTATTACTGCTAATACATAAAACAAGAAACAAAGCTCAACATTTAATTTCTAGAATGCATGCAAATGCATTTTGGAAAAGAAGATGCAGCACTCTTCAGGTCAGCAGTTGGGTATACAATTCCATGCCCCACACTCAATTTTACCGGGATCTATGCTTGTACACCATGTGACCATTTTGCCTGTTCTTTGATGCCCAGACTAGAGATGACCTGCACACACATGTATTACACAGATACAATTGCAAGAAAGTAAAGGTAATGGTTTAGAACATGAGACTCAGGTCAAAAAATAAACAAAGAAATTGTGGTCAAAAATATATACAAAGAAATTGTAAGCAAAGGGAAGATGAAGAAGTTCATGGCAAATAAAAAGATATGTCTAATAGAAGAAGAAAAATCAGGAATATCATTCACAGCATGCGCAAATATTTTAAATGTGAGTAAAAATTAACAAAGACATATACTATTTTTGTCCCAAATATTATCCTACAGTTGTCACTTTAATGTGCCATTACCTATCTATGTTAATCAAATAAGAAATAAAATTTTATTTTCACAAATGTATTATCTCATACAACAGCTTGGACAGCTAGGAAGTAATCTATCTTTTGCCATTTTCTTTTGGCTTTTTTTTGGTTTTTAGTACATCTTGAGAAGGTATGGACAAAAAGACCTTGGCAAGCCAGCTTTAATTACAAAAATGAAGCAGAGAGAAGGGCTCTGGCTCTGGAATAAGCAGGAAAAAGTTGTCTCGATTCTTAAGGTAAGCAGAAAGTATGAATGGAATTTTCTTTTGCAGATCCCAGGGCTTTCTAACTCTTAGCTCCTATAACAGTAAAATTGCATAAGAAGATGAGACCTCCTCAGAAGGAAGAAAAACAAAAAAGATAAGTTAGCATTACTGAGCAGTCACTGAAAGGAGCTCAGAAGTCTGATCAGACTCCAGACCAAGGTTCAAAGTAGTTAGAAAGAGTTTTATATTTTCCTTCTTGTTACAATCTCTTTTAAATCAATAGAAATAAGTAAGTCATGATCCTTGAACAGAGGCTGCAGACAATTATGAAAAGTCTCGAAGGAGACAGGAACTTAAATTATGCAATGGAAAATCAAGTCTTCCTAATCAAGTGACATTATCGGTATAACAGACAAAGAAATTAATCTAAATAAATAAATTGTATGCAGTCTATCTGTTATCCTGTGTAGGAAAAATAAGTAAAAAAAATAAGAATGAGATCAGAAAGATCACTGTTTAAAAATATTATGGAGGAAGACCCAGAAAGCTGTGAACTGGACAAAACAGGAATTTAAGGCTCAGAGACCAAACAGCCATGGAAAGAGCTTGGGTTGAAAGACCAGATGTGTGGTTTTGTCCTTGATAAATTCTGGGAACAGTAGCACATCTAGAAAGCAAGTCAAAGACACAGACAAAAAAGCAGGGTTGGCAGAAAGGAGACAGCACAAGGTTATGAGAGCAGATCTGTGAATCACAAGTAATTAATTTTGCAGAATAAAAGTGTTTTGTTTAAGTTCAGGCATTTTCTAGTAGTGCTTTTACTTTTCACTCTTACAGTGATTTTTAAAATGATAATAAGTAAAACAGAAGGGTCCCAAACAAGTTGAAATCCTCCTTTCATAACACACATATGCCTGAAATCATAAAAATATGAGCTTCCTATAAAACAATCCAACAATACTACAGAGATCTAGATGAGTTATTTCTTTCTAGTCTGCATAGAATCTGAGAAAAAGGGTTTATTTTGTGGGAATATTTGCTGTCAAACTCCTAAACCTAGTATGCAAAAATCATTAGACTCTATAAAAACTTAATCATAAAGGCATGTAACCTAACAGACTAATTCTATTACAAAGCTCACTAATCAGCCACAGGACTAGAATTCCCTGGGTGCCTTAAGGAAGAGTAATTGTGACCTGATTGTTCTCAATTAGGACAAAGAAGGTAAGGCTGGCATCAGTAGTAAGCATTTTTTGGTTCAAAGAGGTTAATTCCCCCAAATTAGAAAGAGTTATGAGTTTAGCAGAATCAAAAAAAAAAAATAAAATCAGAGGAATATGAATGAGAGCTGAGAACTCTGTAAAAAGAATATATCAGATATTCAAAAAATAATGAAGAAATGGGACAGCTGTGGACTGATGACTTGCTTTCAGACCCGAAATATTAGGGGTGGTAATTTGAATCAAATATAAAAGTATAATCCCACAAAAAATCCAAGCTGATGAAAGAGCAGAAATAGATTAAAAATTCTATACATTATTAGCTATAAAGTAGATGAAATAATAGCAGGAGGGATGAGTATATTGTAAAAATTCATAGCTACCTGAAAAAAAGAAAAATTTTTAGTATGTAATGAAAAAAGGAAACTGTAGTATTTGGCCTTTACTAAGTGGGTATGATAGAGTTGGTCCTGGGAGAGCACAACATAAGCTTCTGGATATACATCTGGAAAGGAGTTTGCACAGCTAGGTGATTTGGGGTAAAGTCCGTGTTAGGAGGAGAGAATGACCTAGTAAAGAACTGCTGGACAATTGGTGTGTAAATGGTGTGAAGCTCACAAGAAATCTGGCAAATGGATGGACCTCAACATTAAAAGTTCATAGCTGTTGGCAAAGGTTTCTGAACTGCAAATGGCAACACCAGATGGGGTGTGCTTCACAGCCCATTCCCTTTGGGAAGAAGTGTTTTCCAAGAGAGACACTTACGCAGATGCTGACTGGGATGGTTTCATTGATGTTGCCCCACACTCTCCTGAGCTGTGGGGCAATTTAGGTGAGGAAGGAAGAGAGGAGTCTGTCAGTTCTTCTATGTCCGAATGTGAGGAAGGAGGTTTGGTGGACTTTTTCTTTCCAAAGGCCTGTTTGAAAGAGCTTCTTAGCTGGAAAACAAACACAGAGCAAGATTACTTTACTCATCACATCACTTTGTACGCAGCTCATGTTTTGAAAAGTTAGTTTGCAGATGCCATCCTAGCCACTTCCTGAGGTCAGTATGCAGAAGCAAGACATTAACATATGCAACACAGTATCTGTAAAAACATGATACAGTGCTTTGTTTTGACTTTATTAATCCAGCAGAGTGCAAAAGGAATGCTATGGAAAAAGTACAGGACCAAGTGGTACAGCTATGGGGGAGGAGTGCTCATTTAAAGCCATCAAGCCCCAGTGGAATCCCATTCCCATGGCATTCCCTTCAAAGGCTGGCTTTAAATAACCATGTTTCATCTAGGTACAGGTAGTACCTTCTGTTACTAAATGCAGAATTCAAAAGACAAGTCCAATTTACTGGGCTAACCAATTTACTTTCCCCATTAAAACTTTGAATGGTCAAACTATGCAAATGCTATGGTTTGGATTGCAAGCAAGAGAATTTAAGGTGGGACATGAGGTTTGCTTTGTTGTACTGCTGAGAAGAATGTTAGCTGAAAGGTGTATACTGTTTGTTGTAGTTTCCTTTAGAGAGGTAAGATCTCTGAACATACAAGCATTGCATTTTCCCTCTAGAAGTTCTTATCCAGTATTGAAAAGGGACAGAATAGCCAAAGAGCCATTTATTTCAGGAGCCAAGATGACAACAGTTATGTCTGCAGTGAATTTTAAGTAGCCCATTCATTGATACCTTTGTCTAAATACAAAAGTTGCTCATCTTAGGAAATAAGTGGTTTAGTTTTTTGTTTTTTTTTTTTTTTAATTTTTATTTTCAGAAAGTTGTTCTTATCAAAATTGTACAGAACTCCATGACCAGCTGATTCCTCTATAAAAAATGAGGTATTCAAACATGTTATTCTCATGGTATAATTGGAGAGTGGGGAGTGCGACCACTGATCATAATGAGACACAAGTCCTTTCTAGCTCATGATATCTAATAAGAAAGAAATGGACTTTGGCTACACTCCCCCTTTCTATAGCCTAAACTTTGAGATTAAAACAAATAGAGGCAAACTGAGAAGACATACAGGATAATCTGTTTTAAGAAGGTATAAAAGCCTACTGCCAAAATAAATAGCAATCATGCCAAGATAGGTTTTTTATAGATGCATGCCAACTTTTTCATGGTTTATATTCACCTCACTTCCTTTAGAGTTCACCTTGCAGAAACATGAAAGAGTGTGGAATTACAAATCAAGGGAATGAAGGCTCATCAATATTTTAAAACAAATGTTTATGCAGGTAATATTTTTAAAACAACAAAAACATATTTTCTGATTGTTTACTGGAAGTGTTTGAACCTTTAGTACTGTGTGGTATTTGTATGTTCCAGATGAGAAGCATCTTAATTTCTCTAAACACTGTACTACTTTTAAATGAGAATTCTTACAGATGTCAAATCCCTCCATTGGTGGGTAATATATTTGAGTCAAGCCTTTTAATCAAACTCCAGTTGAAGAAAAATCAAGCAGGGTTTCAATGTGGTTCAGAGATGGTTTTGGTCAGGACAGCTATTTTAAGGTAGTTTGTTTTGGGGTTTTTTTGTAGTTACTGTGTTGCTGTTGATTGTGGGTTTGTTTGGTTTGGTTTTAATTACCCTGATTTATGCAAATAAATCAGTGCTGATATTCAACAACTGTTAGTTTGCTGGTAGTGTCACAGTATGGCTACACATGAATTGCTTTATATCCATCTGACCCTGGAGGAATATTGTAGATGAAATGTACTGTCATGTTACTCAGACACTAGGAAATGACATAATAACTAAAAGATAGGTTTCAGCCGGCTGTGTACTTACCCAGTTTTTCTTTTTCTTTTTCTTGGAATCAGCATCGTTACCACTGCCAATGCTTGAATGACTTGTAGCACTGTTGATACTGGAAACACTTTCTGAAGAATGTTGACGCCTTATACGTAAATCTAAAGAAATGAAATTACTGTGAAATCCATCTGTTTCTGTTTCAGTATATAATCATTCTTACATTTATGTAGCATCTTCCTCTTCAAAGGGAGTCTAAGTGAACATAAATGGCATTGATGCTTGTAGTGGCTCAGATTCCAGCTATTGCAGCCTGTGAGAAACCACACAGGCAGCAATGGGGATGTGTACAATTAGTTTAACACTTGGGAAATTCTCCAAAGTTGGGAGTTACTGCCCTGAAGGCAATGATCCTGCATGGCAATCTGTGCGCATGTAACCTCAGAGCTGAGCAGTGTCTCTTACAGATGGGTTATTTGACTTATTGTTGTCACATGTTCTACAGTACTAAAGGAGTATAGGAACTACTGGATTTGTAGCAGCCCTAGTCAGTGTTCAGATGCTACTTCTAATATGACATGATGGAAATAAGCAGGCAAGAGTTTATTAAAAATGAATGAAATAAAATAACCAAGAAGTGGAGAATATTAGAAACGGTAAGCCTTTTGAGTTTCAATTTCTTAAAAGACTTTGATAACTGTATCTTAATCACTGAAAAATATTCTTGCAGAACATGTCCACTAATATCAAGGGAAATTACCTTTTAGATTATTTTCTACTTCCTAGAATTTAGCTTTGCTACACTCAAGTCATGCAGTCAAATGACCTTAAGGCAAACATCTAAATAATGACCTCTCTAAAGAAAGATCAATGAGACTTTCAAAAATGAAAGCTGTGATTATTTTTTTTCTTCAAGTAATTCCTTTGTTGTTGCTTATCAACAAGCCCTTTTGAAGTATATATTTATCATGTAATAGCTGCCTAGTTGCAATGACAAATTAATTCAACATATGGAATTAAAAATTCCAGCTTTCCTGCACTGATTTAGCACTTTATAAAGGAGCTGTGCTGTAGTCAGTCCATTGCTTATCAATGAGAACACCAGTATACAAAACTACAACTTTGATTTGATTTCTAAGCTGTAACCATGTACAGTCTTGTGTGTACTTCAGTACATGACATGGTTAACTCTTGACACCCAGCAATCAATTCCTGGCCACCCAGTTCTAAGAAGATAAAAGCTCCAGGAACTCTGGCAGACAGAAAGCTTGTTCAAGGTTTCCAGCTCTGGAAATACCACAAGTATGCCTACCATTCACTGCAGAATGTGCTTGCCTTTGCAACAGTCCTCAAACAACAGAAAAGTAGTGACTTAGGGTTTTTTTCTTGGGGAGAAACTGCATTTATTTTAACAGTGACAAAACCATACCTTTGTGGGTATGATCAGGACCATTCAAGGCTCCTTGAATAGCAGCTTGTGCAGCAGAATTCTGGGCTTTCAGCATTTCAATGGTTTCTCTTAGCTCTATAAGCTCAGATTCCTGTGGGCAGAGCAAAGTGAGCTCAAAAGATATAGCAAAAGAACAGTGTTTGTCTAATCTAAAACAAAAAAATTACAAGAGTGTTCAAACTAAAGTTCATAGGACTGCTTGGGTGAACGTAAGGGTAACAACGAAGTAGAATGCATACTTTTTCTCCAAAGATATCAAAGTCATGTAACATATTATTTTTCATTTGTTTTATATAAAGCAATCATGCTATTTTTAAGAAGGAAGCTTTTTTAGTAAAGACTAATCTAAAAAGGGTCTCAATTGAATGTTTAATATAAAATTAAGAGAAACACAACAGTTTTATTACAAAAGACAATAAAACCCTTTGAATAACATCCTTTAGTATATGAGACTACTTTTTAATGGATGAATTTCAACCTGAATGAGTATACTTTTCCAAAGATTTAACTTTTTAAATGCTAATTCAATTTAAAAGCCCCTATTTAATAGCAACTGTCCTGCAAGTTGAAGTAAAATTACTTCACTTGAATGCAGGAAGTTCTGTATTAGAATGCACAGCTGATTTTTTTAAAAAATAACTTTAATTACTGCTTTTATTACTTCCCTGTCTGTCCAGACTGTACTTATATAATAAGGGTTAAAGGAATTTAAACTCAACAGTAGAGAAAAGAAGTGAAGGAAAAGAACATGTTCTAAATCTTTTGGGAAAGAAACTTGGAGATGATCTGTTTCAGTATTACTGCTTAACCTCTCCTGGAAAGAAAACCCTCTGAGGGAAATTATACTTTGTAAAGCCATCAAAGTTTTTGGTTTTAAGACAATTATATTGCATTTTGGTGGTGGTTTTCATTTGTTTGTTTGTATTTTAAAATTATTTTATTTTTTATTTTATTTTTCCTAAGATGAAAAAAAAGCAAGCAATACAAATATTTTTCTATCCAGTTCACGATGACACTCACCACATTTCATTTTTTGGTGCTCAACCAGACTGTGGAATGTTATTTTTGCAGACACTTACACTGACTCCAGTGGTGACTAACAGCTCACTGATAAACAGTTCCTTTCACAGTTTGGCTCAATGAGGCCTTTCTGTTTATCGGATACTGTTCAAAATGAGTAAGGGTAGAAAGCTGCATAGCTTCAATCCTGGACGGTGCTAAGCACCCTCTTAACCCCGAGCTTGGTACAAAGGCTCACAATAAATTTACTCCCTATCAGGTTTAGAATTTTTCCCCCATTAGACATAACAGCACAGCTAAACCCAAAACGGTTTACTCATGAATAGGATGCTTAACCTGCATTAACTCTCTGAATGGAGTTATTTTTCTCTACTTAAAGTTCTTCCCTTCCTGTAATTCTATCATTCTGATGATGCTGGCAGGCTGAAATGAAGCAGCTTATGATCAGTCTTTGTTACAGGATCTTTCAGTATGGAGTAAACTGAGAGTCACATATGTTTTAATTAAAATCTGTAAGTGAAAGATTTTATCTTCAAACTATTCTCTGACACTGCCTGTGTAAATCTGACACTGCACAGCTTAATTCTCCTGGACTTTAATGAATATTTGATGGCAACAACTATTAAAGAAAGATCTGTCTGCGTTATTGTCACAGATGTCCTTGTTTTGTTACAGTGTTTTTTAACAAAACTCTAATACAGTCTGCTGACTGTTTTCCACTTTAAAGTATCTGCTTTGGTAAACCTACCTTTTGTTCAGCTGTCATTGTTAGGCTTTGCAATCGCCCCGTCATATTTCCCAAGCTTTTTTCAAAAGCTGCTACTAGATGAGCCTGTGAAAGACAGACATTTGTCATGACAGTAGGACAATTTTCCAGATCTATTTGATTTTTAAAAATATGTTTTTCCTTCAAGCACATCTTCCGCTCTTAAACATTAGTTTTAAACCCAAGCTGAGCTAACTTGGATAGATGAATCAGCCAAGTGAGCCCAGAGTTCCTCAGGCTTCTTTAGCCCCTAGTGAGATTAACTCCGGTATCTTTGCCTGGAAATGAATTATGGATTTAGTGCCCTTCTTGAAGTTTACTCATATATTGGCCAAAAGGCATCTGCTCCCAAATAGAAGTCCAGGAGCAATTATTTTCAATTACTGGACACTTCAAAATAGAAATTCAGGTACTTTATCTTGAAAGGTAAATTTTACCTTCACAAACAAAATACTTTAGAGAAATCCTGAGTCTCAAACAAAAAATATCACAGTTAGTTTTATAAAAGGTCATTGCTTAGCCTATTAATCATATATTGATTATAATCTGTGTGTGTTGTGTATATAAAAGTATTAAAAACTTCCTTAAAATATAAATACAACATCTATAATATATGCAAATGTATGTATAAAAGACAATCTCTAAAACTGGAAATCCTGCTTCTCAATAAGAAAAGAAATAAAGTTTAAACACATTGACAGATTAAAAAAAATTAAAGCTTCTTCTCTCTATTTTTTTTTTAAAACAACCAGCACCCTACACTATGCAAGCAAAACTTATACAAAGACTGCATCAACTCTTTATTGGTTCTAACTGACATCAAGCTTTGTAGGCAAAGAAGGGCAAGTGGTCGTAAAGAAACCAACAAGCTAAGCCAGCTGGTACAGCCAAGGGAAAGTAAAGATTTAATTTTTATGAAATTCCATAAAATTCCATCCATTTTTCTCACTACATTAAATATTAAAAGCAGAAAGAATTGCTTATTTTCTCTTTGCCATCTCAAAAGTAGTTACAGGCAATGTTTTCAAACATTGGCACTTGGAAATATAACTCAAACCAAAGACAATTCTATTTACAAATTGACTAACTGAGCTTCCCCACTGAGGAAATTTATTTTTTCATTATAGCAGTACAGGTGCACACAGTGCCTGGTAAATTTTTCAGTTGCAGATTTGCATGCTTTTACAAACTTAGTTTAGTTCAAGTGTACGTGGTTGTACTGAATCTGAGGTATAATCAGGAAAAGACACAGTCTAAAAAATGTTTTTGTTCTGCATTTTAGGAGAAGGAAAATACCTTCTTGCCACCCTGCTCTGTATACTATGCCTCAAATAGAAAAAAGATTATCATATATATAATAGTGGCCCACTTCTGCATCTCCACTTCAGAGATATTAAACTGATAAGTGGCTTTTGTGTTTTCTAAATAGTTCTGGTTAGCTATAAAAATTTAAGTATATTGAAAGCTCCTTATTTTATTCTTATTAAATTTACTAAAAGTTTCTCCTCCTTGTAAACTATGCTATTTGTAAATTATGCATTTAGTTACTTATGGATATGGTGGTGAACCCATTTGCTTTCTGCATCTGCAGGAATGCCTTAGAGATAATTCTTTTGGTTAAGGACTAACTTTTGATAAACATGAGACCAGATTCATATGCAATTTCATCAGAATTAATTAGTAATTGTGTATATTCCTATTCTAACATTTATAACTTAGGCTATATTCTTGAAGTTACAGTTTTAAATAAAATGAACCTGGAATGTGTGTCAAATGCATCTCCAACACCACTGATCAATACTACAGCCTTTGGTTGTTTTTCCTATTCCATGCTTCTGAGAAGATAAAGGTAACTAGTTTCTAAACTTACTTTTCACTTCAATAGTTAGCTACATAATAAAATTATCTAGACTAATCTATGGTGTTTTATTTCCAAAGATGATGACCACTGATCCAGAACACAATCAGAGACAAAGTAGATGAACTAATACAGAATTAGAGCCAAATGCCTCTTCATTACATGTGTTTAACAGGAAACTAATGGAGCTCACTGTTCCCCGCCTCATAAAAAAATCTATGGCTTGGCTGATGGCCTGTGGTTTTGCTTTACCATGAGAATTACAGTGGGGACCAAGAGCTTGCAAGGAGGAATAATTTGCTTAATTATGCATTGCTTTTGTCCGTTTCTCACAATTAGACTGTAATAACCAGAGTTCTTTGGTACCAAACTATGCATATTTGTGCAAAGTATTTTCCTATTTCATAGCTACAACTTCATCCAACATTGTACATGAATAAATCACAAGGAACTTATAGGAAAAATTAAGTACTAAAAAGCATCATTAAAAATCTCATCAAAGGTAACTGAAACTGTTAAGTTACTGTCTGACAGCTTTAGAGAAAGACAGTCATGTCATGACTACGGATTCCTAATAAAATTCATCCTGTGACAGCATATGCTACCTTCTTTGAGGTAATACTAAAAGTTTTGCATCATAAATGTAATTGGATCAGGATGAGGGATTCCTCATAACTCATTTGAGAAAGACTATCAGGTCCTTATTTGCTAATAAAAAAGCAACATAATTCAAAGTCCCATCAACCAAAGACTATTCAAGAAAAAAACCAAAACACTTTAATTGCGTTGTTCATGACTTTAAATGTTTATTACAACAGAATACTCTTCTATGAAATACAAAGTATTAATTTCATATCCAGAGTAATAAGCTGTGCTGCCTTTCTCTATGGTAGCTAATGTTCATTTATTCAGCTGTCAAGGGAACTACAACTTGTTGAAATCCTATGCAGATTTTCCCCTAAAGAAATACTATACAACACAATAAGAAAAGCTAGTTTGAAAAAACTAGATTATCAGTATATTTATATGTGTGTAGAAGTATGCATAGAACGTATGTATATGTATATATTCCTATTTGAGGTCAGGCTTTGCATTTAAACATCTAAATGCAAAATAATTCAGAAAACAATTGAAGCAAATAGAAAGAAGTACCTGTGTCTTTAACAATACTCACCAGAAATTAAAAAATCTACCTAGAAACTTCTTTTACAATTACAGATTTGGTAATTTATTTTCATTGTATTGCTAACCCTCAGTTTCTGAGGATTATTTAATTTATCTAAAAGATTGCATTCTTGCATTGTCATAAAATTATTTAGGAATATATTTTTTTATAAGTTACAGCCAGTCTCTCACACCTGAGAAATCTCTGAGGTGGATCAGTAGTTTCATTCATGGCATATATACATCATAAGAATGCCTCAAAAAGTACCCTGGATACTGCATGTGCTTTAAATAACACTGATTATAAAGTCAAAACGTCTTCACAATTGAATGCAGTATTTGTACTTGGAAATAAATATTCTGGAATTAGAGTTAAGTAACTGTGCATTACTGGAAGTACGCCTACAGCAAAATATATCCATCATTAACATGATATACATATTAGATAAATAGATGATGTTCAGCTCTTAATTCTGTAGGTCTTTAACTTTCAAATTAATTTTGACTTCTATTAACATGTGAAATTCCCATTAGAAATAGTCAAAGCTCAGGGAATTACTTCAGTGCTGAGATGATGGATTTGATTTTACACGTCTCCTTAGTAAATGACCCCAGCTAGACAAACCCCAAATACCTCAGCTCTTAGGTTTACAGCCTAACATGACATTGGCATATGGAACATCTATCTTCTGACACATTTTGTGATTTGACCTGTGGTGTTCAGATTTATAAAACAAAGGTAAATAAATAAAATTCCTCCCACCTGACACGGCTGAATAAAAGGAGGTGTGAAAGGCCAGAAGGGATCAGGCTGATTGCAAGCAGCAACTGTACATCTGGTGACCTTTTCTGTTCTCTGCCTGCTATTATCTTGCTGCTTGGCTGTAGGATAGTGGTTCAGAGCTGGCCAAACAAGAGTATTAGCCAGTGAACCCCCTCCACTTTCTACTGGCATCCTGTTTCTACTGCAGTTAGTAAGCATGCAGACTTCAGCTTTATACAGTACAAAGCACAGTCCCTCTGAACAGGCTGGTTCAGGCTGCTCGCTGGAATTTGAGCCCTTGTCAGTCATGTCAGAAGTTTGCTGGTTGGACCCTTTCTGCTCTCAAAACAGGCCCTTTCTTAATTAGTATGGAGATTTGCCCTTCAGCCACATTGAGACAGGCATCAAGAATAAAGCCAAATCTCAGAAAAAAAATCTGTAAATTAAGCATCCAAACAGCTGGGTCCTACTTGAATTTAATCATATGCAGGCAAAACACTTTGGGGTTAATTAAATGAAATAAACTGCTGAAATCAAGCAGAGTACTTGAGTCCAGCCAACAAAACCTGAACAATAAATGAAAACAAATAAGAAAAATGACAGATTTTGGTGTAAGATAATATATCAAGCAAAGGTTTGATGAAATAGGTCAAATTGCAACCTGCCAATCTTTTAATGACATATGTACTAATGTTAGCAACACCCTTCCAGAAGAAGCAAAGAAAGACACAAGTAGTGTTGAAATGAGATGAATAAGATGCTCTTTTTTTTCACTCCTGTACAATACTATTGCTCAGTTCTACAAAGGGAAATGGTAACAACAAATTCACATCTGAGATGAACTGTGAGGGAACAAAATTTCTGGCTATTAATAGTTTCCTCCTCCAGACCACAGCAAGGAAAAAAGTGCTGCCTATTTTCAGAGAGGTATGGAAATTAGGAGGAGCTTAGGACTAAGGCTAAGACAAATGCAATTATAGCAAAGGCATCAGAAAGGATAGAATATTTTTCTGGTTAGCAAAGGCACCACAGAAGATACTCTGGTCATACAGTTCTCTGCCTGCCAGAGACAGATGTATCTACAGACAAGACAGACAGCGATCAAATTTTTCTGCATTACACTTAATGTTTGTTCAGGTTTTAACCCACTGATATGTAAATGTGACTCAAAATGAGGGCCACAATAGTATTATCAATGTAGAGATTTGATTTCTTCTCTGACAAAAAAATCCAGATTTGGTGATTAGGACTATTTTTCCTTTAAAATGCAGGGACTGGTGAAGCATGTCCTTAAACCAGAAGAAAAATGATAAATGAATACATGCAAGGAAAGCATTTCTAAGGCAGTACAAGTTCATGCAAATTAGAAGCCCGTCTGTGTTTTTCATGTTTGTCAAATTAAATCAATTATTTTTAGTTACTCATAGTTTTTATGAAAAGTATATAACCACTAGCATTTAAATATCAATTCTGTAATTAGACTAAATGGACAAACTGGTTTTCTGCCTGCAGAGTATAGTGAGAAATGGTATCAGGACCCTGAATCATCACCTGGAACAGGCACTGAGCACAAGCCCACCACGGCAAACAATTTAGTTTTACTGATGTGACACTGCTCAGAATCACAGAATGACTTGGGCTGGGAGAGACCTTTAATGATCATCTAGTCCAACCCCTGTCTGTGGGCAGACACCCCTTCCAGTAGATCAGGGGTTTGCTGAAATCAAGATAACTCCTCTGGATAACACCAGGTAACTCAGTGTGGAGATGGGAAAGTCCACAGTTGTGCTGTGTCACAAGCTCAGTCACAGCCCACCTCACCCTGTGCTCCTCATTTCCATGCAGAGCTGCTGCACCCCTGCAGTCTTGGTGGAAAGAAAAGTGCCTGGCAAAGAACAGACTCATTAATAAACACGACTGCCTGAGGCATACTGACTTAGCATTTCTGACCTCTCAGTGTTGGTTTCAGTTTGTTGCTCTCAGGATGAGAAACTGAATAAGTGAATAAGAAACTGCCCAACCTGGCAAAGATGAAGGTCAGTGTCTAAAATATATGAGTTAAGGAACCCCATACCCAAGTTAGATATGCTGGGTATACATTCTCAAATGAATAATGCAACTCAGAATCTAGATTTTGAATTTACAAACATCGCAGTGTCCTGTATCATCTACTTCACTAGTTCATTCTCTGTACACAGAAGAGTCTGGCAACCTACACTGCTACAGATGTACAAATATCCACAAGTGTTCTGCAGCCACCTGAACACAGAAGAAAGTGCTAAGCATAGCTCTTCCACCTTTTCATGTGTGGCAGTCCTAAGAAAACAAGCCCCTTTCACAGAGCGAGAGATTATTTTCTCACAACATGAACACATTGCTACTTCATCAACTGAAATAATTTCTTTAAAATTATGGCAGTATTTATGAATCTAAATAACCAGCACACCTGCATTTCAAAGAAGGGAACTCTATGGGTTGCCCAAGACTTCAGGAAACTGCTTTCTTGAACTGCAAAGTGATACTCTCTTGCAACTGCATCTCAGCTTTTCTTGGCAGCAGTAACTATAATTATATCCTGAAATGCATTACAAATCAATATAACAGATTGTTCAGTAACTATCCAGTAACTTCACCTGAAACCACAGTAAGCAGACAGGATTGCAGCTCACATTCCATATTGGGCACTGTTTTCAGATAATGTGTTCAATAACTGCTGTTATCAGTATATAGCAACTGGAAGGAACACCAGGGAGCTCTCTGTGAAACAGCCCAGGTTTCATTAGTCATATAGCAGCACTGTTAAGCAGTGTTTGAATTCTAGATACCCTTGTATACTGTGCTTCCCCTCACACCTGTCTGCATTTTGGAGGGTTTATCTTTGTGAAATGGAACTCCAGTGAATTTTATCCAAATATGCAAATCATGCCCTTTCTTTTGTTGTGTCTCCTTAATTTTAGCTTTTTTTTTTAATAATGGATTCTGAGAAAAGAGTCAAACTGAACAGGATAGGACTGTTGTCACATCCTAAGTGTAGAACGTCTCCTTTCCATTTCCACTATCCACTTACCATTTCCATCTCCACAAGATTTCTTCTACTTGAAGATGGGGCAATATAGACATTTAATGAAGTAATTAATTTGAAAAACATCAAAATAAGTAAACAGTACAAGTCTTACAGACTATATGTTACGAGCTATTAGCCAATTAGATATTTTCTTTGATACTGTTTATGATCACAAGCAAAACTACTTACATTTGCTGAAAGTTGAGAAGTAAGTGTAGCAACTTTCTCTTGTGATGCAACCAACTCTCTCCGTAGTTTCTGAATTTGCTAGAAAAACAACAGACTGCTGTCAGAATTTCAGTAATTTCCTTTTGTTGTGGTTATTTTTGTATGTTTTTCTTAGGAAATCACAGATAAGTTTACAATATCTTAGTTTTACATTTTAGTCTAAGAAGTATTCAGAAATACACTCTTAGAAGTTGGCTTTTAGTGTTGCTCCAACTGCTTTCTTGCACTTAACCAGTGTATGAGCTAGGATTCCAGTTAAGGGAGCACATATTGGCAAGTGCTTCATTATTTCATATAAGTACAATCCTCTGTTTACAAGGGAAATGTCATGCTTTTATACCGAATCCTATAAGTTCCAAACATATCCTTGGTGAAATGAAGGAGGGCAGCCCTGGATGTGACCTGAGATTTTGAAACATGAATGCATTTGGGTGAGGTTCAACCATGCCTGACTGCAGACATGATGCAACCAACATATGTTAAATGTCTACATTAGACTAAGATAAAGTGACCTGGCATGAAGAAGGCTTTGATGAAGGCTACCTCAGACACAGATTTTTGCTTTGTGGATGTCTAAAATTAGGTGAGGTAAAGTAATATTTTTTTTTCTCTAACACAATGCTTCTTACAGTGCCTGCAATTTAAACATACAGTGTCTTTAAACCTTAAACAGTATTTAAAAACTTGCTTTTCAGCTTACAGAAATGAATGTAGCATTAAATTTGCTTGCTGACATGAAAATAACCTTTATTCAACAATCCCGTATCCTTAATGAAAAACAGAATCCTTAAGAAAAATACCTGTTTACATTTCAGCTGGGATAGATATCTAGCATGGAGCTTGCATATCATTTTAAGCTCTTTTAACCCTATTTGAGATGTTACAGGGACTTCTGGGCATTGCACTGAACTTAAGCACAGCATGGGGTTTCATTTTGAAAATGTTTTCATATTCAGATATAAAAGAAATTATTCCAGACTAGAGAAGTAAAATGCGTGAAACTAGCCTAGGAAAGGGAACACGTAACAGTCACTAGTAAAGACTATTTGCAGTACTTTAGTTTTATGACTCCTATGAACACCAAGAAGGAATATTGCATAAGCTTTAAAAACGGACAAGTTCCTGTACTTCTACAATGCAAAAATAGCTAGGTCATTTACACTGCCTTAAGTGCAAAGGAGACAGATTATCAGCCTGATCTCCATCCTAGACTGATCCTTTTCTTTTCCTATGTTTTCTCTTTGGTTTTCTACTGCAATTATTTGACATTTCCACCTAAGCTACACTTTCATCATATTCCTGCATTTACACAGAGGAAGGTCTCATTAGGTGCTGTTCAATATCTCCTGTAAGAGCATCACAGGCAGACCCAGATACTGAGAAAACATCAGGTAGAAACACACAGGCAAGTAATGTTGTTTCACCTCTATATACAGTCCTATATAAAGGGCAATAAAATGAGGAGTTGTAATTTACGCTACTGAGCTATGGCATGTCTCTTTAGCTCCTTTGTTTTAATTTTAAGAGAAGTGAGCTTAGATAATTCAGGTAGAAATTATATTGAAATATACTGCAGCAAGGAGGAAGAATGTGTTTATTTGTTCAACTTCCTCAAAATATATTTTTGTTGACTTTTTCTTTGATTAGAATAGTAAAAATAGGAGCAGCAAAAATGCAGGAGTTGGAAGGCATATAGCTCTGTGAAGTGGAAGCGCACTCCTTGGTGCTGTATTTTATTCCTGCTACTCCTTGGTGCCCTTTTAATACAACCAGGACTTCATTTTGAGAAAGGCTGTAATTATATCCAGCTGCTGACCCAGGCTTCTCACCCACTCTTATACACTGTGAGGAGAAAGAAGATATTTTCCATGTCAAATTTGATTTATATCTGATATCAATCTGCATTGCTCTGAAATCCATCTAAGTGATCATTTTCAGAAATTTAATATAATGCAAAATGTAAGGGAGAGAAGTTCAAAGCAACCATTTGAAGGATTTTTCTCCTGAAAGGCAGCACATTACCTTGAATTGTACAGTCCCTCAGATCCAGCATAGAGAGGTATTAAGTCTGAAATCAGACCTATCACAACTCTACGCAATGCCCAATTCTCATCGATTCTTTTCATCTTTTCAGAATGGCAGCCAGGTGGATTTCTCCATTATGAGGCTAAAAAAAGACCTAGTACACTTAAAGCTGCACCAGGTTTTTACCTATACTTCTTAAAAGGTGATGCAAAGACACTGAGCGTATTTTCCCCAGTGACTAGGCAGTTTAGCCATAGCAGATAAACAATAAAGTAATATAATGCAATGCATAAATATAAAAATTAAGAGAAGTCTTTACCTCTGAATGTGCCTTTTCTTCTGCCTGGAAGAAAACAAAGAGGAAATGGCTCAGAATCAGTGTGCAACATAATTGTGGTAACAGAAAATAAAAGCCAGCTACACTGAAGTGAAATGAATAGCTTCATGAATCCATTACATTTAAGGAAGGCATCCAGTAAAAACAATAAATGGAATTCTTTTCAACTTACTTGGCAAGGATCCAGCTGAAACCCCAAAGAGTTTGCCAGCATACTGACAATATGAAACAGTGGATAAAGGGAGAACAGGACTAGAACTGTGGAAATTGCAGCTCTATTTCTAAGACACAAAATAAAATTTACTATGCTCTCACTGCATGGACCTTAGTCTGATAAGAACAAACTTCTATGCCAGAATGATTATGAGGGCTCCTGAAATTAAATTTGTTTCATTGCATACCAAGCAATATCCCTAATACAATAATAACTAATCCCCCTGCTAAGAGAAGCTGACAACATGCCTGTAAAACATACATGGGGGAAGTTGAGAGGTACTTGGAATTTAAAGTAATTTCTTCCATACAGAATACTGACCAAAATATTAAGGGCTATCAAGGCATGTTAAAATTTTAGCTTAAACTTGCTAATATGATTTAACAATTTTAGATATTTTCCATATTGTAATGTATTGTGTCAGATATAATGAAGGTATTTACTCAGCACCTTTTTCCAACAAGATGAGAAACTAAACCATTGCAAGGCAAAACTTTGAAACTCATTAAATTTCTAAGCATGGAATTTGTCCTATTTAGGAGATGTTTGGTGGACAGGAAAGTCTTGCTTCAGTGGGATTCTAATAGAAAGGAATGGAGTGCCTTGAGATAGGAACCATTTTGTAACATAAAATAAGATTCAGTTAATGTACTGGAAAATAATCCACCCCATGGTATGAGGTGGCCCAAGTTCAGAGAAGCAGACTCACTTTTTCTGGAAGAGAAGTAATCAGTAAGAGGAAAATGTAGTTAGAAGAATTATCTAGACTAGATTTATTTCTAACACTAGAAACACTGAGAAAACCCATGGCAAGGGTTCTTCAGATGATTCTCTGACATCAGGCAGTCTGTGCTATTACAAATTAATATAGCTTATTTTAAGCTTGTACCATGCATAATTTTTGTGCCATTAGAATTTTAGTGGTTTATTATAGAAATGTTTTCTTGTTTTACCTGGTGTAAGGGGAGAAGACTTCTGGAAAATGCCTCTTTCCATATGTACTTCTCTGTTAACAGTCACTAAACAGACCATGATGCTATATTTACCTTTCCAACTGCTTTTGACTGAAACTACTGTAATACCTGATACATTACTACACGAAGATGATTTAGTATAAGAACAGTTTTATTTGCTAGTACTGACATGACATACATACTTTGATACAGTAATTTTCTGATCTAGTTTTACAAAACGGAGATCTGTCTACAGAAAAAAAAATTCTATTCTCATTATTGTTCCTTCAAACGTGTAGTGCATGGAAAGTCACAAAGGGATTGAGGATGACCATGAAGAAAAAGAAAAATTAAAGTTGGTAACATTTTCCTGAAACTGCCATGTGGGGACATGGTATTGTCCTTAGACTACCAAACCTGCTGATGGAGGCAACACTACCTGTTGTTACCAGAGGACTCCCTCACTGCACAAGGAAATGTTGCCTCTCTTCCTGAGTTCAGAGAGGTGGCTACCACAAGTCAGCTTTTGTGGGTAGTGTAAGAAGCAATTGAAAAAGAAAGAAGAGGATCCTGGGCATACTATCAACTTTAAAAATAAAATCTGACAACCAAATACATTTGAGCAGTTTTTACTGAAGTTCATATTGACACCATTGTAACCCAGGACTCAGCCATTGCTTTTAAAATCTCTAAAAAGAAATAATTCTTTTTCTCCCTCTACTTCTCTGTCATATGCATGCATCCAGTTCCTGTAAGGATTATTTTTTCTATTTTTGAAGTCTTATAATATTAACATAGAAATTACTTGTCCTCACACATCTCCTTTGAGTTTGGTTTAGTTCAATCATAGGGAGTCAACTAAATTTGTGAGAATGTGTCTCCCCTATTGAGCAGGAGAAGATTAAAATTGCAGACAACCTATCATAATTTTTTCAATTTCTCAGAATGCTAGATGGGGATTCACTGCCAAAACTGAATTAGTCTACTAAGTCTGCTTATATGGCATATTTTTCTGTGAAACAAAGTGGATGTCTCTGTACATGCAAGCTCTACAAGCTAGACTTCCAGTCTATGCAAGTTAGGTCCTGAAAATCCAAATGCAAGTCAAGAAGAAAGCCAATATATACAGGAAACAGTAGCAAAGGCAGAACTTCTGTGCCATTGCTTTATTCATTTCAGTGGTAGCAAATCATGAAATGTCTCTTCTGAATGTCATATTCTAATTCTCAAAGAAACAATCTTCATAGAATAACTTAAAGATTTTCAACTATCCTTTGGTAATAATACATAAAGATCTTGATCTTTATTTAGTACTTTGTCTGAAACTCTCCAGTGATTAGGCTGCAGAGAACCACTAGCACCAAGGCTTAAGACAATGCTTGAGAAATCTGATAAATATATTTGATTGAGATACTTATGAGAAGGCAGCTGCTTTGGAATTCCTGCTCAGTGATTTTGGCTTGCTTAAGTAAGGTAAAAAAGCTCTTATATTCCTTGAATCCAGTAACAGCCGAAAGCAAGTTATATGTGCCATAACCCTGTGAAGCTATCCCACTGCTCTCTGCATTCAGCTGATGTGATATTGATTGTCAGCTTTTCATGTTTCTATACTTCACTTGTGCATCATCTTCTGATTTATTGCTGAAAAGTTTAGCCTTTTTGCAGAGGGATCAAGCAGAAGAAATTCAGTTCAAAAATCATCCCTAAAGTCAATCCTAGTAATTTTGTCATACCAATTCCTTTCTGGTCCTTTACAATTTTTCTGCAACTTCCATTATCTTGCCTACATAATCCATTACTTAAGGAGCAGGGCTCATCTGCAATGTCAATTCACAATCTGAAATTTCAAAAAATACGTATAGTATGAACCTGAGTAAACAGTTTAAAGTTTATTTCGCAGGAAAAACACTATTCTTTACTATCACTGGGTTAGGCAATATTTCCAAGATACTCTGTAATGTTGAAGGATAACAGATTATATAAATAGTAAGTATTAGTAAATTGTTGCTACATCAGACAACATCAGAGCACAGATATCTCAGACTTACTGACTGGGTGCTGAAAGCATCCTGTGTCACTTTGTAATTTGATTATTAACATCCATCAGTTTCATAAAATTCTTCTGAAATTTGACATCAAATCTTGAATTATTATTTTGGACACCCCTTCCCATGCAAACTGATCCTAGTGTCTCACAGACAGGCAAATAGTTCTAAATATTTCTCAACTACCAAGACATAGGTGAGAAATTTTGCTCTGAAGGTCAGTTGTACCTCATGTGCAGCCAGTTTGCATATACATTCTACATCCCCAACCTCTATCCTCCCTCCCCCACTTCCAAGTCATTCAGGATTGATCTGGACTGGAATTAGTTGCAGCTTGCAGTTTAAGGCCTGGACAAACCTAATGCATGTGTACTTGATTTTGTAGATATGCCCCTGCATGAACCTTTTTGTTAAACAGAACTCAAAGAGGCACCTGGAAGTATGCAGAGGACACAGACTTTCTACCAATGCATGGGATGAAAGCAGGTAAGTGGGTTGCTGTCCTCTGAAAAGGGGCTACTACACCATGTAATTGTACTTAGCAAATAGGTTGCAAAGCAACTGTTGTGTATCAACAAGGGAATGTTAAACTGCTCCCATATGGATGATTTCTTGCCAGTAGAACAACTGAAGCAGTAAATTATGCAAAATAAATAAAAGCCCCCCATAATATATAAAAAAAGCATATGAAAACAATAAAATAGGGAAAAAATTAAACCCAATAACAATGTCTGGACCTGGAGATAGATATTGGTCTAATTAGTCTAATTAACTCAGATTAAAATTTTTAAAGTTATTCTTCTCTTTGTAAATCACATCTAAATGCTGCAATTTGCAAGAAAGATCCACAGACATTTTAAATGCAAATTCTGTCTCCCTTTACCCTAAAGCAATCCTGCGGTTTTCAAAAAGGGTACCTCGAACAGTGCCAGGATATAAATTCTTTGTAAATTGTGCAATTAGAAAACTAGTTGAAAGTAAGCAAAATCAGTCAAAATTATCAACTACAACAGCATAAGGACCCCCCCTTAAAGAGACACTCTTGGACCATTACCTTCTTTTTAGTTTTCAAAATGTATTCTAGGTGATTTCAGTTATAAGAAATTCACACAAAAAGATGAAAATAATGTTGTCTAAAATAGCATGCAGTAATACAAAGTTGAAAATAAACATTCCTGCTTTAGTACAGTAAAATTTTAAAATAATTCTAAATCTAAAAGTATTGACATTTTCATGAACAATGAAAAAGAACCAAGGCAGGCAGAACATTTTTCTACAATGTCAATACTCACCGTAGAGTAGAGAGAGGATGTGCTTGAGACAAGTGATAATGAGGACCCATGTACTTTAAAAAAAAGAAAATATCATGAACTATTGATGCAAGCATAAAACCTCCCCCACGTAACTCAATAACCAAGCAAGTTTTTAAAATGACAACCAATTTTCTACAAAGAGCAATTATGAGGTATCAGTATAGAACAGCTATTGATAGATTTCCCTGCATTTAGAAAGATTGTCCTATACAGATAAAACACCTTCCTTTGCATGAGGTAGAAGAGTGAGCCAATGACATTCAGTATTATTATCAGCAAACCAAGCATCCCTTTTGTTGTTTTGACAAGAAATCACTTGATAAATACAGTCCTTAGAGAAACTAGAAAATGAGCTGTTTGTACACCTGTCCTAAGCTGAGCAAATGATTTTAATAATAGATAGTTCACATCCCCTGGGGTGAGCTCCCAAGCTTCGCTCAGCCCTGTGCAGACCCGTGTAGTCATAGTCCATGGGAAGGGGTTACTGTGAGATGTAGTGCCATCTTTCCACTAATCACCAGCTGAATCTGTCTCAAGAGCAGCAAGTGAATATTCTAGGGCAGCACATTAAAAATTTGATTCCTGGACACTCTGAAAATGGCAAGTGAAGACTAAAACTGAAACAAAATTGCCCCTGCTGCTTCTGATGACTCTCCTGAGGAAGGCTACATCCACAGATAATTTAAAAGCAGACAATTTATTTCATTGGCTCTTTTTATTTTTGTTTCACAAGAAGGTTTTTGATATTTATAATCTGCCAGGGTTTGGTAAATAAATTATTTTGCTTTAATAGCTACCTATGCCAAAAACTGACACAAGAGGACTTGGATTAGCCAAATGGACATTGAATCTAGTTTTGTAATTAGGCAAATATTTATAGAAATGTGGTATGCTGACCACTGAAACTCTGTGGCTTCCAATATGTTTGGTTTTCAATCTCTACTTTAAATCTCTCAGCTAACTTCCAGTCCAGATTCATGCACAGTGGCTCTACATATTACCTCATTTCTTTCACTTTAACCTTCCTCAGAGCTCCTATCTTAAAATACATTTGACCTTCCAACAGCATCATTTCATGTTAATCTCTAATGACTGTAAACTGCTGAAAACTGTTTATTATTGCTACATTGACTTTCATTTAGTCAAGCTGATCGTGGTTATCCACTCCAGCTGGACATGAAACATAACCAATGAAAAAGCTTTCATCAAAACCACTGGTGACCCACTACTGAAATTCTACATTTAACACTTATTTTTCTATGCATAAATTATTTGCCTTGTTTTCTCTATTATTCTTCCAGTGTTTCCTTTGATAAGTCTGTTCCTCAGCAAAAGGGTCTGTAGTTAGCTCTGTCCTTGAATTATGTGATATGCTTCTGTGCAGTCAGCCATCCTCTCTGCGCTGGCAACTCACAGCTTGAGTTGTCCTGCACCCTGCTGCTAGTATTACATACCCAGATGTCTGCCTGATATATCATCTAAAATACAGTAGAAGAAATGAGAAAGTCTGTTGTTTCATCTATGACTTTTTTCCTCCCCTTTGATCTCATAACTATGAGCTTTAGGGCTAGGGGGAGATGATTTTATTTGCCTATTATAAAAAGCATTTTATAGTGTCATCACTTAGCAGTAAACAAGATTGATGAAATTATGTTATAGAGTGAATCTCCATGGAATTTCAGTAGTTCTGTTGGTGGGTTTTTTGTTGGTTTTTTTTTTTTTGTTTTGTTTTTTTGTTTTTTTTAAATTAAAGGATGTGAGAACTTCACACTCAGGGGAATTCTGGAAATAATCAGATTTACTAGAAATGTTAGGCAGAAGAAAATTTCACAGTGCATTTAATGAGTTGTCAGGTACTCTGTGGTTAAAAAAGAACAAAAACCAAAACCAAACCAAAAAATATTTCCCCAAATTTCAAGTGTTGCACATAGCATTAAAGAAAGCAGACCAACAGCAATAACCTCCATGAAGTAGGGCGTTCAGATTAAACGACAGAGTGTAAATACAGAAATTCTCGTACTGTGTGGGGAAATGGAATGACTACAAAAGAAAGGGGATGCTAAGTAGCATTGGTGTTGGGGGGAAGAAAAGAAAGTACAGAAGTAGGACTAAGAAAGCATAGAAACACAGTAGTCAGGGTACATTCAGACATTTCAGATTTAGAGGCAAAAAGAATAAAATAATTTCCCAAGAATGGCTTCCTTTCCTCTAAAATTTCCTATAGAGGATTTGTACATGTATGAGATACACAGCAGTGCATATTACTGGGTGAAAAAAATACCTTCCATGCTTTAGGCTAAGGAAGGCCTGAGTACAACTCAACAGAAATAATAAAAGCTTCACAAAATCATTGAAGTTTTTATGTTGCAGAAGAAATATTTTAAAATTTTACTAGACTTTGGATGTCTAGTTTGGGACTCATTTGCTGATCCAAATAGTAACTCAGTCTTACCTTCTTCCATGCTGTCCCTGAATGAACCTGAATGACTAATCGCCCGTGGTCTCTCTTCTAAGGATGTAGCACTGCCACACAGTTGGGAGTCATCATATAGATCAAAAGAAGTGTCTTGTGCAGGGATGCTGTTTGAACGCATCATGCTGGGTCCAGGAAGGTTAAACTGTGATAGGTTGGTTGGACTCACTAGAATACAAAGCCTTATTAATGAAGCACATTTCCATTAAATGAATTTTGGTTCTGCACAAAACTGTAATGTAGGACAAGCATAGTTAGGTGGACTTCATGCTCTTATTCCTACATTAAAAGCCACCACAAAAAAGTGAAGCAGATGACTTTAAAGGAACTGCAGACAGATGAAATTAATCCTATAAAACACATGGTAACACTAACACTGGTGTCTGAACACACTTGCTTATTTTGTCAGTTTAAGAGAGAAAATCACTGGGAGAGATTCAAAAGTTAAAAAGGAATAAGAAATCATAAGTATTTTTTAATAAGTCTCTCTCCTATTTTCAGTATCTGTATTTGTAATGCCTACATTACTGACTGCTATTAAGACAAAAGTTTATTGGCATATGCAAGACCTTTATAATTTGATTTTCAGGAGCACCTACCCCCATATTAGGTTAAAATTCCTGCACAGATGAGTTGAATCTCATCTCAATAAATTGGTGTAGTCTGATCACTCATGGTTGAAATCCAGAAAAGCACTGATGAACCTACTTTAAGATTCTGCAAATTTTGTTTGCCAGTAGGAAGGAAAGTCTGGTTATGGTTCACTTGGACCACACAAACTCAATGCCTAGAAGGAAAAGCTAACTAACTGTCTAGTCAAATTCAGCCTCAATTTTTGGACTTTTATTTTAGATCATGCAAGATGTGCCTTAAGTTATAAACTACCAGAGTAGCTGTGTTGTGAGAGTAAATTACTCCACAGAGCTACGATAATGGAAAAACGCAAAGGACAATGACAAAATAAATTTTAAACTCGACAATCTCAATGGTCTCTGTTGTCAGCACAAGAACTAAGCAAAAAAAGGGAAAGAAACACTGCTTACAAAGAGCTGTGTCTAAAACTACAGGAGGAAAATTCGGAGCAGTGTCTTGCTTAGCTAGGATCTGATTTCATTATTAAAAGTAGCTTTGTTCAACTTCTTTTCCCACATGTAATAAAGACCAACATTGGTATGTCTGATCAAATTTCTTCTGAGTGACTGCAACCCATAGATGCCATAAGCTGTGACAGAGTGATGAAAGTGTTAATGCTTCAAAGGTTGTTACTAATTCCTCAGTAAGGGTCTAAACCATAAAAAGCTCATTGTGAACCTAGGTATGTTTCAAGTGCAGTGCAAATAAGTGGCTTTATATTAAGCAGTAAAGAAAAAAATTAAAATTGTTAAGAAAACTAAACTAAAAAACTAAACTAAATTCAGCTACTGAAACACATTGGAAAGGTCTATCTCAAAGTACACCTCTATGCAGGGAAAAAGAAATGTTTAGTGTCTGGGTTGACATACACTAAAACCACTGGAAAGAATCCTACTGACTGTGAAACCTAAAAGATGAGTAGCTTTGAACTAGAAGCTGGTTTCCAGCTCTGTGCCAAATTTTCATCTCCTTAGGCAAGTCATAGAGAATCTGCATTTTTTATTATGTGCAAAATAGGAGGTACCCTGGGCCACTCCATTAACAACACCGTGAGTTTCCCTTCATTAGTGACATACCACATTATGGTGATGGAGATGTAAAATAAACTACCTAATTCGATAGACTAAGAAATATGAAAGGTTGTATTTATGATTTATTATAGAGTGGGAGAAATAGTGAAGGGAAACAGCATTTACCCAGGTTGGAAAAGTGATATTTGCCAGTTGCAGATGAAGACATAGCTGAAGGAGAAACAAGTGGGGACTGACTGCCAGTGTCTTGCAGGCCTCCTGTTGAATGGGAGCGTAGCCATTCCTTGCCTTCCTCCTGACTCGTCTGCCGAGATGATGGCGTGTATCTGAAAAACCACAGCTGACATGCTCAAGACAATGACAAGGTGATGTCTTGGAAAGCACCAACTGCCACATAAACACTCTTCACCAGTTGGATAGAACAAAACCCTTGGAAAGCATCAAGTTCAGCCAAGTGATTATTACCAAGGATTTTAACATGGTAAAATTTACCAGCAGATTACAACAGAAACAGTACAGGACTTGAATCCCCTTTCTTCTTAATCCCCCTCCCCAAAACAACATTCCTTTCCTTTGAGGAGATATGATGATAAACCATAGCAGACAGACAATTGAGCTGACAGGAAAGGACTTCAAAGCTACAGGAAGCATACAGGCTGATGCAAAAGCTTGGAAGCTGTATGGTTAGGATGGGGAATGAACAGACTAGAAGCCAAGAAATGTGAGTAGCCACTTACAAAATGACATCTACCACAGATCACATAGGCGATTGGTTAGAGGACAGGAGTGAAACAGATCAACAACTCTGAAAAAGGAATTTCCATTGGTAATGACAGCTATTCATGGTCATACACACGTGAGGTCTGCTGCTCTGAGTGCTACAGGCATTGTGTCCTGCCCCAAACTGGGGGCAGGGAAAGGGACAGGAAAAATCCACAATTAACAGAAACAAGTTCTCTGGAAGGAAGAAGTCTGGCAATCAAATAATCCTTGATAATTGCTTCCTATGGCAAACCAATAAAATTAGCGCAGTGTAACACATGGGCTAAGAAGGAGACCTTGTAACTCTCTGGTCCAGCCTATCTTGGCGGGGCTGGAAGAAGGGCAATTCTGTCAGTGGTTAAACATTAAAATGTGCAGGCAGTGTGGATCTTAATCAAGAGATTGTTTTCAGCAATGCCTGCAATAGCCTGCTTCGTTCAGCACAATCTCCTGCTGATAAATGAGCACCTTCTTCACCACTGTCATGAGCCATCAGTGTTCCCCAAACAGCAGAGCAGAAAGGGCTTTTGATAGTCTGGCTTCAGGCTTGTGAAGCACAAGTGCTTCTGCGTAGAAAGAAGATTAAATGAACAGGTAAGTTCTCATGTTGTGCTTGGGGTTTTGTACAATATTTTCCAGCACTAAACCATCTTGTTCTTATTAAGTATTTACTTCCTTTTCTCATTTCAAAATGACAGCAATGATATTTGCCTGTAAATGTGGTAGAGCACAGAGTTACCCAATGATTATCAGATTGGAAAGATGGCAAAATGAGAATTAAGGATCTGAGATTTGGAATGAGATGTCTGCACATTAAATCAAACTGACATTTTTTCTTGGCTAACTGCTCAGGCTTACATGTCTATAAGCAGTTTTCCTACTCAATTTCACTTTCAGCTAGTAGCCACCATTGCAGCTGCACATTCACAAACCTCCCATTGTACTCTTGCAGGATTCCCGTTATGCCTCTTTTGTGTCTTCCACCTTTTCCATTCTCTCCAAATCCAAAATGATTGTTTTGGGATAACAGGAAATTTAGTTAAATTCTTATTAAGGAACAGCTAGTGCAGAAGGTGCTTTATAGTGACAACAGGTTAGCACTATCTTGAAATTTCACAAATATTATTTATTCATAACTCAACAGATTTACTGTGCAATTTCAGTGATTGGAAGGCCGCAGAGTGTTTTTGTGCAAGCACATGTATCCTTGCTTGCCAAATCTTTTTCCTGAATTGTGGAGAGAGGCTTCTATGCCTGATGAAACCAGCCAAGTTACCTAAAGATCCCCTCTTTTAACCATGGAGCAGAGAAGAGGATGGATTAATTCTGTTTTATGTGATGAAGACAGCTCTGTTTAGTAGGGAAGCAGTAACAAAGTTGGACTCTGAGTATTGCTGGATAAGGGACCAAGAAGACTATCTGGAGCAGGACTCATTTTATACTTACAAACCTTGGATAATAAAATTAGTATTTCCTAACCCTACCCTCTACTAGATCTTCAATTCAAATTGCATGAGTGTTTGCTTTTAGAGTTCAAGTTCAGATCCATCTCTAAAAACTTGTTTTTCTCTGTAATGTTTTCAATAATTAGTCCTATTAAATTGCATAAGTATCTTGTTATGTTTCTTCTAGCTCTCCAGGATTCAATGCCTTTTAAGATTCATTGCATAAGTAAATGATCCTTAAAAGAATTTCCTTTCTATGATGTATCTTGAAACAACATTTATTCACTAGGCAGACTTGGAAAGAAAAATTCTGTTGTTAAAATCCACATTTTCTGACTTGAATCTAAATTCCAAGAATTCTGTTGTAGACAGGATCAACAAAAGGAGAAAGAAAATTAGAGGCAGTGTAGAAAAGGTTAGAGGAAAACAGAGAAGCAGCAGTCATGCTCAAAAAAAAAAAAATACCTTAATCCCTTTTTGGGTAGTGTATTTCTGTCAAGCTGCATGCTGTTAAAACAAAAAAAAAATCCCTAAGGACATACAGTAAACAGAACTGTTCAGAATAACAAATTTTAAAGCTCTAGGTTTGTGTGCATAACAGAAGGTCATTTAATGCTTTTTAATATAACTTTCATGATAAATCCCTTACTCATTGGAGGGGACAATAGGACATAGTCTGCTGCACATTCGTTTTTCATCTAGACATGTTCTAGGCTGGGTCAATAGTAATTTGGAGCCTGTCCAAGTCAGAAAGTGTTTCTTTACCATATCTAATCTTCCTACAGCTTCACCCTGCAATCTGTGTGAGAATCATATGGTCACAGTATGAATCTTTATTTTTCACAGTTGCCCATGATAAGCCAAGAGATTTCAAAAAGAAATTAGGGTTGTGGCACCTGCTAAGGGACAGCATGGCCTTGCCAGAAGCCAAATGACAGCTCTGCATGTAGAAATATATGCTAAAGATGCAGACTCTTGGCTTTCTGTTGGTGAGGGACTCACATAGTAAGGTGATGGTGGGGACAACGAAAAGTGGCACCAGAATAACGTTGTTCCATATTCATGCACACATGAATTTGGCTGATTACCCAAAAGCTGTGGCTGGAGTTCTCCTAATTTAAACTCCATCGCTAGAAGGGCACCCACTCGCCTTCCTTCCAACAACCGTCATTTGGGCATTTTGTCATAAAATCTTGGTATTTCAGTCTCTGATTCGTGTGGGTTGAACTAGTTATCATCAAGTATTGCAATATTTTTCCCTGAAGAATATAACTTAGTGTCACTCTATGGATTAAATAGTGAAATGGCTTTAGAAAGCTTCTGGATTACATATCATAATTGCAACTCTGAGAACAACAGTAGCTTAGGTTGCTTCCTACCCAAGAAAATTCTCACACCATTATTAAAGGTAGTTTCGGGTTTTGCTGGGGGTCGATGAGTGTCCAACTGTCATGTAACCTTCATCCAAGTAGTGAAAATCAGTGAAAACACTGTTTGCATTAACAATCCATTACTATTAGGGCTCAAACTAATGGAAGAAAACAACTCTTACCACCAGGAAGTTTTATAGACAATTTTAATAATTTAATAAGGGCCTTGTTCTGCATGTGGAGAAATGTAGCAGAATTTCAGCACAGGCCCAGCTATCATAGTCCGTGGGAGAGTAGTTCCATGTCAGACAGAGGACTGTACTTCCAGCATTTTGCTCCCAACAAAACTAACAAGACCAAGAATGGTTGATAAATATGAATTTGAATGCTTGATTTTTAGTTCATTACAGAGAAAAATGGGGCCTTAATGTTCCTTTATGTACTTCTAAAATTAACAAAAAACAAAACCAAAAACATGATAACACCAGTTTCTTCTGCAAATACTTAAAATTCCTAATGAACAGTGCATTGTCTAATATTACTTTAACTTGAAGATATATCTATTTCAAAGTAGCCTATAGCACATTATCTAAAAGTAAAGGAGTGAGTACTCCTTTAAAGCAATCCACAAGCCAAAAGTTAAGTCAGTCAGTTAATTAGGCTAATAGTGACCATATGATTTTGCAAAAAAACTTCTGAACTCAGATACTCAAATGAAACAGAGGTGAATATTCCTCAACATAAGCATGGAGCTAACACAGCTGCATAAAAGTGAGTGTAGCAAACACTCATTCTGTGTTTTTAAAATACTAAAGCTTACAAAGATGCTCCTAGACTTAAGAATTTAACCATGGTTTCATGTCACTATTACTTCAGAACAGTAAATGCCCCTATCCTTTTAGTATCTGAAATGATTCATCCACCAAAAGCTGAATACATTGCTTCTACAGAAACTGGACTTCTGGTAAATAGAACTGAATTGACCTCAGATTTCTAAAGATGATAACAAAAAAATCAATCCTTTCCTAAAAGAAGTAATGCATACATGAACAAATACTAATATAAAGTGAGGATGAGAATATCATAATATTCCTGATGTCATATCAATTGTCATGTCAATTGCAAAAGACAGGAAGATGCATGCAGATGTAGCCCGAAGCTGTCAAGCCCACTGTATCTGGTTCTCTTTTGTTTATTTTGAACTTCTGAAACTGACTGCAGCTTCTATTACAGGAAGCCTTACAGTTCTCAGTTTCCTACCTACCCTTGGTGTTGAGGTTACCTTGGGAAAGGGCCATAACACTATATCCTTGGGCTATATATATAGCTGTTTCAGAGCTGTTAGGAAATAAAACAAATTACTGCAAGCTACGAAACAACTGGAGAGGTCTATGACAGGCTAGGCCAAGATGATATTGGTCTTACAAATGAGTTTCTAAAAATGGTTGAGCACCTTCAGAAAATCTGATACATGATGCACTGTTTCACACCTTAAAACCACAACCATCAATTATGATGATAATTTAAAATAATGGAAAGTTTTGAAGAGCCTAAGTGGATTTCAGTGCACTCTCATGGCCCTCCAAAGTAAACATTCTTTTAAAGCAAACCAGAAAAAGCCAGCCACATAATTAGAAACAACTTCCACTCTGCTAATCTTAAAATGTGGCTATTACTGTTGATGAGACCATTGTTAATTCCTGTATTTCTGCATTTTTAAGCATCCCTTGCTGTGTCACTCAGACCGAACAGAAGAAAGTCACAAATTTGCAATGCCTAACAGCAATTAAGGATGCGAAAGAACTACTGGCGATGTGTCCATCTGGAAAATTTTACAATTAAAGCAGACATATTTCACCAATTAATTCCAGAAGATATTTTTATTTCAGAGAATAAGTATCTGCATGATTTACCATAATCCTTCTAGTCTGTTGTAAGGTAAAATACAAGTATCCTCCCATATAGGGAGTTACACTGCTATGACAACAGAATTAAACTTGTCTAAATAAATATTGCTAGTGCAAAACCAGCAAAAAGCCTGAGAGAGATGCAAAATTTATTGAAAAAGCAAATACTTTGCTTTCCTTTACTGAGTCTACTTTCTTTCTATTACAATGCAAAAGAACCTCATGGAATGACCCAAAATATGGCTGGAGTAAATGCCAAGAGTTGTCAGGGAGTTCTGTGTTGATGCCATACCATCGCTCAATGGGTACCCTGAAGACTGTCTGTGGGCAACGTCTGATCACCCCTGGAGGGATGTGCATGCAAATGTAGCACAGACTTGCAAATGTGCTGTCTCCCTGGCAGGTGATTGCTTTGGAGGCAGTCAAGGGCTACTCTCCTTCCCAGAAAACATAGATGTACCCTGAGGTTTTGTTCTCATTTTCTGGGTTCTTTCCAGCTGCATCAAATCTTTCCTAAAACTTCATATTCAAAAGTCTTCAAGTTAAAGCCTTAGCATGAAAAAGTAGAATGGGATAGTTACTTTCTAAGACTTACATGTGATATTTTCATTTTCAGAATGCACTGTCCCAGCAACAGCACTACAACTCTAGACACTTTCTGCAAAACAGCCTCACCATTTTCCATTTTGTATCTGTGCAAATATATCCTGCCCTTTTATATCACTTTAGACTAATAAATCTTTGATCACTAATCTTCAATAAGTCTTTACCAGCCAGACAAGCAACGTTATTTTCCCCATTTGCTTATAAGAATGTTATTTGGAATAGCACTTACAAGTTTACTAAATTTTTGATTTTGAATTGCATCTACTAATTTGTTTCCTATGATCAGAAAGCCTGTTTTCCTGCAAATGAATTAAACTAGTCTTATTTAAAAGACTGTTAATGACAAATCCCATGTTATCTGTTACTTAACCCATTTTGTTTAATATCTTCCTTATCTTTCCTGTAATCCCCTCACCCTTCATCCCAGGTCTCCTCACTCCTTCCTCAGCAAAGCCCCTTTGAAAACTTCTTCAGTTCTAATGACTGCAGCATTATTTCAGATTGCATCTGAAGCAGGGAAATGAAAAGTTCATCAGGTCCAATAAACTGGAGTAATCTTCAACCTTTTTATTTCTTCTTAGTACACTTGCCATTAGTGATATTTATCTATCAAATTGCAGTTAATGCTTCAATGAAGCAAACCCGTATCTTTTCTATCATCTAGCTCTCTCTTATCCATCAGTATTTCCTAGGCTTTCTCTGCTTGCTATACATTGCTTGCTAGTTGTATTTCATTGTACACTTTGGTCTTTCTGACTTTGCCTCTACAATATACAGTACATCTGACAACATGGACTGCTGATTCAGTCTTTTGCAAGCTCTAAAGTGAATGAAGAAAAAGAAAAGGCCTCTTTGCAGACCATTTTTTCATGCTATGCCATCCTATATTTAGTATTGCCAGAGACATTTCAATTATAATCTGAGTTTGCAAAGGAAAAACCTACTGCCAAACATATCTGTCTCAATATTGCAAATTAATGTGGGGTTTTTTTGTGAAAAACCGCTTTGCTGCATATAAGTTTTAACATATAAAAGAGTTTAGAATTAATTCAGCATTTGTATCAGACCCTTCAGAAAAACCAAACTGCAGAAACCCTACTGGGGCTATAATTCAAGAAATGACATGATTTACTCAAGGTACATACATTCCTTTGAGGCCATATCAACATGAAAAAAGGCTCTCTCTGGACTCAGTCATAATATCCCCATATGAACAAATCTGAAACTTAAAAATATTGCCAAAGGCAAAGTATTTGGAACATTGAAATTAAGTCACTGAACAAATACATGAAGTATTAGTAGTGGGGGTTGCTCAGGAGCTTATGCCAAGGCATTAACATTTGAAATGTGATGTTTAACATCCTCCATATAAATATAATCTTTGGTATAAATTCATACCCTTCCACATCATTCTATTGACCTCACCATCCATATATGTAGCACTGATGGATTTTATAAGCTAAGTATTAATAATTGGCCTTTTAAGAAATATTGTCATATTCAAATCATGGCACACAATTAAAATTTCTATTTAAAAATTAAAGGCACAGGGCAAATTACAAATTACTCATGTATCAGTGTATTTTTATCTACTGTTGTTAGCATATGTTAAATTGGTACACATATATGTCTTATAGTGTAATTATACTAGTAAGAGGTGTGATTTTCAGCTGATACAGTAATACTTATGAATGTAAAGAAAGAAAATGAAATGTGATGAAAGTTTCCATCTAGACTTGTCAAAGGGGTTTTAGCATTTTGGTTTTGCTTGTGGGTTTTTTTTAATGCTGGTTCACTGAAAGTGAAATCTTTCTATGGAAAGGATTGGCATTGAAAAATCTTGGGGTTTTATGAAGGGGAGAAAATTTTGATATTGTATAAAAAAGATATTTTTCCCTTTAAATGATTGTGTTATTAAACAACTGACTACATTTAAAATATACTAAGTATAATATTCTTTTCTTTGGATCAAAGGCTCAAAGGATCAAATAGCCTTTCAGTCCCCCATTTGAGGTAAGAGTTTCACTGTCAAATCTTAAAAATTTTCACGTGAAAATTACTTAGTGCCTAGCAAAGGTTATTTTTTCTCTCTTGCAAAAGCCTAATTAATGTTCCATAACTGCTGCCCCACTCCCACTCCCCCCCAAAAAACCAAACCAAAACACCAAAACAAACCAAAACACCAAAAATCTTGGGTCAACTGTGCCAGTCTAGTTGTACCTCTTTATAAGGTAACTTATATGGTAAAACACCTGCATATCAAAATAATTTTTAATAGAGCAAATAGAGGAAAACACTTTCTTGCATTTCTTTGTCTCTTCCAGACATGTGTCAGGACTGAGCATACAGTGAGGATCCCATCTTGTAAACTGTCTCCCTGCCACTGAAACTGCATTTCAGTAAGGATCTGTGTAATGATTACCACAGAAGAAGCAGCTTGTCAGGACTGAGTATTTTAAGGCATGTCTGCTCAGCTGAAGGCCAGGACCAACCAGCTGTCTGTGACTTGAGCTAATGAGATGAAAAGTGGTGGGGTTCCACAGCTGGAGGTTTGCTCACAAGAGGGCAGTGGTACAGCTTTGGAGCTGCCAATTGCTGGGACAGCAGGTAGATCCAGCATGCAGGAATCATTTTGCAGCCGTTGGTGTTTAGATTTGCCTTTAATTAGACAATTTCCCCCTTTTCTCTGGTTGTTTTCCAGAAAAAGGGAACAAAAACCCCCAACTTCTCAAGACAGAAAAAGTGCTTGTAAAACCTTAAAAGGCAGTTGATTCCACATCTTTTCCTTTTCCTTTTCCTTTTCCTTTTCCTTTTCCTTTTCCTTTTCCTTTTCCTCTTGTCCTCATTTTTACATAAAGGACTAAGCTGCTAATTAAACTGTGTCCCTTTAGCAATATAGGTGGAAGTTTTATTGTTTTTGGCTCCTGTCCTTTTGCCTCTCACTGATTTTGTGGTCACTGTATCTACAGGCAAGCTCACCTTTCCGAAAGAGTAGATCTGACGCTTCCAGTCCTCATGAGCAGGCTCTGAACTTCCTGAGTGCTTGTTGTCAGTCCAGAGAGAGAGCCATGATGGCTAAGAGGAAGGTCAATAGACTCGGAACTGGTGTGAAGGCTAGTCATGGACTGGTAACTTGGTGTGTCCTTACTGCCCGCTGAAGAGCTGCTCAGGTTTGCAGCCCACACAAGAGCACCTGATGTAAAAGAGTGCACTGAGGCAGGACTGGAAGCCAAGGAGTGACTTAAGCTTACAACATCTGCATTTAAGTCCGAAGGTTTACTGAAGAGAGGGCTGCTGCTACCACTTTGCCCACCTGCACTGCCCATGCTGCCTGTGCCCGAGGATGGCGATTCCAGGCTGCCTTGCCGTGCCAATGTGGTACTAGGGCTGGGCATTGCCGATGTGGGTTTCATACCTTCAGTACTGGGTGCAGAGGCAGCTTTACCACTTGCCTTGGCACCAAACAACCTAAATGTAAAACAAATAGCTTTAGAGAAACTGATAGCCGCATTAAACATTCATGGCGCAACATCCTAAGAGCCAAGCTACACATTTGCAATTACTGCTACTAAAATCATGCCTACCTAGTTGATCAATTGCAGCGCAAAATTAAATTCACTTAACCACATCACAATAATTAGGGTTTCTTTCTTTAGATACAGCTCTCATTCACTCCTATTCAGATGTGCTCTTTGCACATAGAGACCCTCTCAGAGAGAGGTAAAATAATCACATTTTCGTCTTAGTTCATAAAAGGATTACACTTTCACCCAAATTCAGTAATTAAGTATTCCCAAGTCATTAGCTTTTAAACCTCTCACTTCTCAAATCTGCTAAAATGATTGCATCAAACACTTGCAAAATCCTTCATTGTTTAATAAACATCTAAGTACTTGTACAAAATTTCCCTCTCATTCTTTTGCACAGATGGTCATATGGTCATCAGTCATGCAGTAACCGCTCAGACAGAATAAACTGCACCATGGGTAAATTGGCTCAGTTTGTCTCCAAGGGCAGTGATGACAGAAGTGGATTTCACATAATTTCTTCCAGCAATTCTAGAGAAGAAAATTCTACAGTGATGATGGAAAACTAAACTTCAAATCCACTAAAACTCAAACTAGAAGGTAATGTGAAGTTTTAATGTATTTCTGGAAATATTTTAAGGTGCAATTAAGGTGCAGCTCATAAATTAATAGTGAATAAATGCAAAATTCATGATGTAAAGTAAGCACGTCTAATAACATAAGAATCCATTTTCCATATTACCAAGCCCAGAATACTCAGCTGCAGGTCTCCAGCAGCCTGGAGATGCTGTTTTGGTAATTAGGCACAAGAGGGCACTATTGGCTTTTTCTCCAGCAGTGCAAGTGCTCCACCTCAATTTACACTTCATCCAGATTTATACTTCCAGAAATGTTACAATAGGGCATTTCCAATTGAAATTTAGCCTTGCCAATGTTTGTGACAAAAGATGTAACAAAGCTGCTAAGATAATGAAACGTTTGTAGCTGGAGCTGCCAACAATGTGAAAGCAAATCTAAATCTTTATAATTTAGAGTTTATCAGTTCTCCATCCAGAGTATGGCATCTCCCATTCCAGTAACAGAATGTGATCATTGAGTTCAACTTCTAGCCCTCAAACTGTTGTTATGGGTATGTACCTAAAATGCTTAAAGATCAAGGAGCAGCCATTTCAGGTCTTGGAAGGTCTTTAAATCTTAAAGAATAATTGTGTTGTGTGAAAAATATTACCCTATTATTTTTCCGTACTTGATTCTCTGTTTGTGGTAAAATATGCCCTGAAAAGGCTTTTTGCACAGTACTTTAGCACACTGAAAATCCCTGTTTTATATATTGCAACTTCAGGAAATCACAGAAATGCACTAACCTTCGAAATGTAGGGGAAGCAATATCTGGGTATTTGGATCCTGGCTGTCTAAGTCCTGGTGTGCCAGAGGCGCTTGCCGAAGTTGGGCTGGATTTAGGAGAACTGGACAGTGAGACACTTTCAGAATCGGATACTGCCACTTTCTCTTTTTCCTTGTCTGTCTGGTTTATGGTGACAGGGCTGGACCGCCCAGACCCGATCTTGCTTGGCTCTCGCAGTTTGGTGGCAGCAGCACCCGCAGATTTGCTACTCACGTTGGAGTCGATGCTGCTGGTGCTGGAGCGGTGGCCACCCCTGCCAGGGATCCCACTGCCGCTGGATTTGGATGGGCGAGGCAAACTTCGATACTGCAGAGTTGTCTTGGAGCTCACATGCAGGATGCCGTCATCCTGGTTTTGGGAACCGTCTAAGCTCGTTTTCCTCCCTGCGCCGGATTTTCCACTGATGGCTGAAGATTTAGGCATTTTTCCTAGAGTTGCTGACCCACTTGTGATAGTTGCTCCACTTGTGGTAATTATGGTAGAAGATCCCAACCCAGACTTCTTGAATCCAAATGACCCTGTTGATCTCCCAATGCCAGAGGGGGGCTTTTTTCCTTCATCGCCACTGCTTTTTCCTGCATCCGATGGAGAGCGCTGTATGGAGGCTCCTTTCAGGGGAGTTTTCACTTTTTCTGAAGCTTTTGCATCATCGGTTTTTCCTAAATAAAAGCATATTTGAAAAGGTCACTTGTGTCTAAGCTGTAATGTCTCAATACCTAACTCCAACAGTATACTACTACAATTTCAAAATGAAAAAATACAGAAATAGAAAAGTTGTCCTAAGAAAACAGACCAGTTTGGTCTCTCATCAGCTGTCAGTAGCAGGTATGACACATTACAGGTAAGCATTAAGTATTAAAAGCTTCAAATTCCCCTGAGGACTTCTAGTTTCATATATAGCTGGAGAATGTAGTTGTAGAAAATTATCCTGAATGGACTATAAGGAATTTTATTTGACTTACTTTCTGTTAATAGAATTTCCGTATGACAGAAATAATATTTAAAAATAAAATATTACATGTAATTAACATTTCCCAAAGTATGACATTAATTACACATGTAGAAATTACTGGTACTTACTGAGTTCCTTGGTTTTCACTGATTACAGTTTTTCAGCTTATGAATAAGTTTGTTCTGGTTTTTGTTACACAAAATTATCAGGGAGAGATTATGTCATCAAGATAGAAACCTTGATTTATAACAATATCAATTACACCTGTTAATAGTGTTTGTCATATCTTTGATATCTTCTCAAAATTTTGGATTTTCTGAGAGGTTGTCTTCAGTCCTGAACAGGCACATAACTATGTAATATATATTTCTATGTAATGTTATTGTAACATTCAGAAAGGTTGAAATAAGATATTCTATCTTAACAGAAAGTACCCTCTTCCTATTTTACAAATAGATTAAAAATGCCATTTCACTTCTGATTTCTTTTTAAGCATCTATTGCATGCAACTAATAAGGAACAATTACTCTGCATAACAAAGTTTTGAATTAACTCTCCAAGTGATTATAGAAGTTTTGGGGGTGAGTGATTTAATTTCTCTTAAGAAACTAGAATGTAACAAACAACACCTGGAAGTCAGAACTAAATCCACCCCTGTTTTTATCTAGCGCACATTTGATGCTACACAAACATATGTACATGCCATGATATGGATCAGACCTGGCAAACATATAGACCATTGGTATAAAATAAGGCCTCGATTCTGTGTTGCACAGTGGCTTTGTGCTCATCTTCAGCAAAACAGTCCTGGGAAATTTAGTTTGGCATGCAGTAAATATTTTAGTATCTCCATTTTTTAATTGCTATTAAAGGGGTGTAATTTCTGTATCCATATGATCACTGACCGTGACAATGCTCCTCAGGGATCTTATAGACCAGAGACTGAGCAACATTTAGCAGTTCTTAATTGCAAAGAAACAAAAGGGATTCATGAAGGATTTGAATTTATTCTGAGGAGATCTTTGTTAGTTGCCTTTACAACTGGGGGTTGAAGCATGCTTATGCACTATTTTGCCAGGATATGAAAAAACTCCAGAAAATTTTCTAAAAAAGAATCCACATCTCCCTAATAAAATGATGGATTAGGATTAGATGGTCTTAATAAATATATCTCCCACCGGTTTTGGAGGTTTTGCTTCAAAACCAGACTACAGAAGTGATAAGTGCTTCTGAGAGGCCTCCCAAAATTAGGTAAAAAGGCATCTGGAACTGAAAGTGTGTAAAAAGACATGTTTACAATTTTTTTATCTCTTAACAGTGGTCTATAGAACACCCACAGCATCTGGAATGTGGCCAATTCAGCTTTAGTTCAGAAAGACTAAAAATATAATTTTGAGTCTCCTCACTTGAATGTTCAATCTTTTTGCCTCAGCTTCTAATTATTGGCCATTTCTATGCATGTGCCCAATTATCACAGTTAAGTTTTTCTAGAGAACAAGGATAAGGCATAGATGAATCCAAAAATACTTTTAAGAATTCCATAATAGAAGTTGACATACACAAATGATAGTACAACAAAATGCTATCACATTTTTTTGTTAAGGATGCATTACTGTGTGATTAATACATTATTAGTAAGCAGTGTAGCAAACCAACAGTTATAGAACTGAGCAATTTAGTATATTAATACAATCTTGGCTTACAATAATTTGTGGGAGGAACTACCAGTATGCTTAGAGTTCCTGAGGTCTATCACAAACATACAGTATCCATCAATTATTTTTGCCCATTAAAGATTCCTTATTGCCTATAGATGAATTCTAAGTATAAGGCTTTGGTTTTCAGTACTGTAATCTGAAACACAGAATTTTCCTACCTGCGGTCTTGAGTGCACTTGTTCCTGCTTTGTGCCTGGACTGAGTTGTTCCTACTTGTGCAGTCATACCTCTTCTCCAAGATCCGGTCTGTGACACAGAGAGAGATGCTTTCTGACCCCCCTTCTCTGACTCTTCAGACAGTCCCGAGGTAATGCCTTTCCACTTGCCACTGCTGTCTACATTGTTGTCAAAGTCTTCCTCTGGTTTCTTAAGTTCTTCAGTGCTGCCCCAAGTTTCGCTGTCTGTAACTGAGCGCTTCTCTGAGTCAGTCTTCAGCTACAAGAGATATGCATGAGAAATGGTCAGTCCCAGCATTGTCATTATTTGCTGATTTCTTAAATCACAGGAGGGGAGGAGAATAAGCATATTGATTTATTTGCAGCAAGGGCCACAGAAACTTCCCTTCTAAAACATTTGTATCCTCATTCGAAAAGTTTTAAAACCTACCCATTTGCAGAAGACATTTCTCTTTTTTTCCCCCTATTTTCAAAAGACTTCATCCCTATCCTTCATAGATAAACCATAATGAAGTGAAACATAATTACTCTAATCATCCGTGGTGATATCCTGTTGTTCCTCAACTCCATCTAAATTTCAGTAGTGAATCACTGTACTGAGAGGTTTTACTAAAAGCTTGGGTAAGGAAATTCCTAAACATACGACTAAAATCACCTCAGTCTGGTTTCTTGCCTCTTCCTATCCAAACTTTCTACTGCCTGAATTAGGAATATTGCTCCAGCAGCACAGTGCTGTGCCACCAGTGAGCAAGGAAAACATCTTCAGCAAAATTATCTGCGCTACAGCTGATGGGTTTTCTACTGGTCTGTTTCCACAGAAATGAATTATTTTCAACAAGAAACTCACTCTAGCTGTATCAGCTAGCAGAGCACCAGAGAGGCTTATGTGAGTGCTACCCATCAGTGGTGTGAAGGCAACCATCTGGGCTCATGCTCACTCTGAAACTCAGACCCCTGTGGAAGATGCACCAGTGAGGACCTAACCCTCCTGTTACATCTGCTTTCCCTGAGGCATGAAGATAAAGAAGGGAGTGCTACAAGGAGCAGCCCAATGAAACAGACAGTGTAGAAGCTGTGAAAGTGGTTTAAATAGAAACGTTGGAGGCTGATCCTGTGTTTGACAAGACCAGTACTCTTTGTGCTGACAGGCTGTTTGGTGTGACCCTTTCTCCTGTGTTTTCCTGCAGCCTCCTGACCTCACCCTCAAGCCTTATTTGCACATTACCATCTCACCAGTCTTGCTTGTCTCTGTCTCTCTTTAACAGCAATACCATAGTGCTGCTCTCAGGTATCACCCATCTAAGAGAGGCTGCAAAGTGGATTGCATTCACAGATGGACTGTTTATTATTCTGTGTTGTCACAACTCACTCACCACAGAGACCCCGCTGTGACTGTTTCCTAGGCACTGTTGTCACAGGTAGGATTAATACCGATTAGGTGATCGACAGACTAATCAGTTCCTGTTTACATATTTGTCATTTGAGGTGTACAAAAAACAAAAGCTCTCTGCATTTCCATAATTTCATGTGTGCTTTGGAGATAATAGAACAGATATTGGGTAGGGATTAATGGGAAAAAAAGCCCAACCAAATGCCTACAACAATATTGCAGGGTCTTTCAGTAAAGATTTTTCATTACAGTTATTGTTACAACATGTGTTAGCATGTAACAACATGCTCCCAGAACTTTTCCAGTAAACGAATGGCTGTAAACACATAATTATACATTTTAAAAGCAAACTTCATAATTTCCAAGAAATGGCAATTATAATACTTTCTAAAAGCCTCTCCTGACCATTATAGTGATTAATCCTCTTAATAAGAAAACAACAACAAAATATGCAACTCCTGCAATTTCTGCCTCAGCTCCCACTGCTCCAATCACTCAAAAAGACTGAGAGAGGGATCTTTGTGTTGCATGAGTATGTCTTATGCCTGGAGAACAGCTGGCAAAATACATATTCTGTTCATCTCAGCTTCTGACTGAGATTGCCAGCTAGCATGGAGTACGTTGAGTTCTGGTTAGTCTGCCTGGTAAAGGCATACCTGATAAAGGTCTGTTCCTAGTCCTCATAACATAAAGCAACTCTGGAATGAAAGTAGAATTTGAACATGTGCAGCATCTCTGCCTATCACTGAACAACTTGCAAATAGAACAGAGGCTTATAGAGCAGCTAGAACATGAGATCACCCAAAAACCCCCACAAGAAGATAAAAAGCCTAAGATTTCCTAGTCCTTATGATGATGTAGCAGAAGTAAGCCAGTAGAACAAGTAGTTGGCCATCACTGTTGATGTGAAAGGGAAGAGTCTGATCCCTGGTTAGTAACCATGGAAGACCCTGATGGGGTGGGAAAGGCAGTGGTAAGGGCTGAAGAATGCTGGCATTTGTGTGAATATCTTTGCATGAGCACAAGATTGGTCTGATATGTGTCCTGCTGGAGATAAAAGTAATTTTAATTCCAAAAGTAACTCTATTTCCTTATTGTCTGAGGGAAATAACAAGTATGTGTTTTTCTCCTGCTTACAAATGTATGTCTACAAAACAGATCTCTCAATTGCAGACACTGGCTGCCTGCAGGAGTCTAAATGGAATTAGAGGTGTCAGTCTTGTGTCCTAAACACTTGACAGCAAATCACTGGAGCCAACCACTCTTCCCCTGTGCTGAGTGTTCAGTCTTGAAGTTCCCTGCTTGTAAACAGGAGATGACATGGCAGAGAATACTTTTCTGTTGGGACAAACATTTCTGGTTTGTTTGGGCTTTTTTTCTGTTTTGTTTTGGGGGGAGGGGGGGAACCAAGTCCTGCTAGAATTCGATATTGGCTTTTTTTCATTACTTGAAGTTTTGAGGGGAGCTAGGAAGAAATAGTGGGAAACCTACCACAACAGCTTTACACAGACACACACATGTATTATGTGTATAGCTATATGCTACTCAGAACTCTGTTTTGACAGTATGCATTGTCAGCTTGCATTGACACTTTTATTCCTGGACCTGGCTGGGGAGAAGAGAAGGTCTGCCTTCTGTGGGCTTCTCTTGGAGAGAACAGAGAAAGGACAGTACAGCCTATATATTTCTTCCCTGGGATGTTTCAGCTCATGAAAGATAAAAGAGTACCTCACTTTAAATTGTGTTGTCTGTTGAAAGAGATACTCCAAATGGGCTGAAGTGGCTAGGAATCCACCCATCACAGATCCAGTCATACTGTGGGGTTTTTTGTGCTACGTTGCAGCAGGGGCTGGGCACTTTCTGGGGCTGGGACCAGTGAAGGCTACCCCAGGGTGGGCAGAGCTAGGTCTCACCAGCCAGCAGCTTCAGCAGTGGTGTGTGCCCTGGGAGCAGGGAATTTGTGATGTTAGCCCACAGCTCAAGGTTGGGTCAGTGGGATCCATGGGCTTCTTGCATGCAAACATAATAGAGGATTTTATAAAATATGAGTATTTCACTTGTTTCAGAGGCATTGTTACTAAAGCTTTTACTTTGTTATCCTGCATGCTTGTGGGGTGTTGCAACAAATGGCAATGAAAAGCTACTCACCTGGGCATGAGTGTTCTTCCTTGAAGAGGCTGTTATATTGGAATAAGAGCTGACAGATGAAGTCGTATTCAAATCATCTGTGCTGAGGTTGTCAAGAGTGTCACTGAGGCCACTACTAACTGAGCTGCTGTCATCCCAGCTGCAGAGAAAGGAGCACATCTACTTTACATACTGTGTCAATAGGCAGAAAGCATCTCAAAATCAATAGATGTGATTACTTATTCTTCGAAAGATTTACCAGAAAGCTTTCAGTAATGTTTCCTAATGTATATTATTTTTCAGATTTTTAAATTAGTTATTCCCTCACAGTCAAATGGTTGCTTGTTCAATTAATGAAAGATGCAGGTGTCTTAAAAAGATAACTCAGGTCTAAGTAGGTTGTTTCATGCTTCATTGCAACCCCATTGAGTACACTGGCAGGAAAATCCATTAAGCCTACCTGGTATTACTAGTCAAAACATTATTAATAGCTTGGAGAGCACCTGATGAATTTCCAGCTATAGGAAAATAAAAGGAGCATCTCTTCTGTAGCCTAACCATCAGCAGGAAGCCAGTATTTAAAAAAGTTTTATTTTCTTGTCTTTAGTCTTTGTCTAGTGGGTGCAATGTCATCAAAATAGGAATTCCTGAAAATAGTCACTGGAATTGACAGAGAACATGTTATACATCTCTCAAGAAACACAGGCTGTCAACTCTTCTGCTTTGGGAAATTGAGGCAGAGGATGCAAATGAGAGAAAGGCTACTCTTACAGAAATGTCATTACCAACTTTGACAAAAGCCTTGTTTTTGTACAGAAAGGTTGATCTGTGTTTCTTAGACCTTTCTCTAAAGAATTGCTTCTCTATGGCATTATATTTTGACTTTTAGTTTATTGTCACATATAGCATTGTACTCCCAGTTTTGCTACATGTTTCCCAGGCCAAAAGTTTGAAAAAAAAAAAAAAAGTAATCCTGTCACTTGCACTGGGATTCATCTCCTATAGTTTTAAATATATAAAAGTTAGGTATCTCATTTAAGCTATCTAGGTGTCCTCTCTAACAGTATAAAAAGCAGGCTCCCCTAGGATGTAACACATCCTGACTTTAAATATCTCAGGTTTGTGGGATAAACTGTCCACTGAAGGTGCGTCTTTACATCTTTTCCTCTCCTAGAGAGGAGAGGGTTGATAAAGACTCTTCTAGACATTTGACTTCTAGAGACATGAAGCTAGGTGTTTATACACGCTGTTAAAGCACAAAACACAATGGTCTGTCCAGTACCCTTGTTTTGCTGTAGCCTATGTCATGAGCTGCTTTTTAGAAACAAAACAAAATTCAATCCCCCAGTCAAAATAAAGTTCAGTACTATTACAACTAGTCATTCAGAGCAAAAAAGGAATCCTTGTTTTTACATCTGGAGTTTTGGGAGACAGCAGCAGTGAGACACAAAATGTGTGCTGATGCACCAGAAAGTTCAGTGCACTAGTCTTGTGTCATAGCAACTGCAGCAAGCTTTACCTTTCTTTAACTAAAGGTAAAAATCACATTAGTAAGCCAGCTCAGTGACAAGATAAACATATTTCAGAGGGCAAGAGTTTATTACAGTGCTGCACTTTCCAGCCTTGAGTATAATGACTACAAATAAATATGTCTTCTGCTCATTTACTGGTAATAAACACAAATTTAAAAATGAAATTCTAACATCATATGTTATAGACTGTCCACATTCATCTAGTCATTTATGTTTTCTGTATTTTTCACTGTCTAATATGATACATCATTTCATTGATGCTAAAAAGTGCTGTGTACCACATGAGAACATACCTTAAGAATAGTGTTAAGACTGAGAACCTTAAAGATGGATAAAAACATAAATAATATTAAATGTGATTAGGTTTTAGAAAATATTCTCTCATTTAAAAAAAGAAAAAAATTAAAAAGAAAACAAAAATCACAAGCAGGTGCAAAATGAGATTCATCAAGTACTTCCAGAAGAAACACAAACTTTTAATGAATGACATTCTTGTCAACTAATATTTGACTATCAGTTTTTTGAGTCTACATAAGAGCCTGGGGACCAAAATCAACATTTCATCCTGTTTCTCCCTATCTGTTTGTTATTCTATTCTATTTTAATTTTTGGTACTTCATTTTATGCTCCAGTTTCTCTGTAAGATTCACATTTTCTAAATTCTGAAATAGTTCAGCTGATTCACAGAATATAACTATGTTCCCTACAGCCAAAATTTTCAGCAAAAATTACTATGATCAGGTTTCCTTTCTTCTATGGCTTATCTGTGATGTTTCACACTCATCACAGCTCACTCACCAGTGGATTATTAATGGGCTCTGGGAACACTCGTGGCCATCTTGCAAGATACACAGGAGATTATTTTGACACCTCCATTTCTGACCTTTCAGAGTCATCACTATATTTGTCTGGATTTTTTTTCCACCTATGATAGGTTCGCAAGATGTTTTCTAAATTTGGGGACTTTGACACACCAAAATTCTGGTAATATTCAGTATTCCTGTAAAAAACAGGAATATCTAAAGGCTCGTTCTTTCTGGCATATTTCTAAGGACTATTAGAGAAACTGATTCCAACTGGAATCAATGCTTTGTACCAGCTTTTTGAAAAGATATAGTACATCTGGAAAACAATAACAGAACAGACAATATCAGCCACTCTTTTGACAAAGAAGATTGTTGTTTGTACATATTGTAGTGCACTGTTTAGAGTTGTTTTAACCTGATCATGCAGCTATATTTTTTATCGGTCAGTCCTTACGGTGTCTACCTGTACACACCTCTGTCCCCCAGTCGACATCGTATCAGACAAGTGAATCTATATATAGATATATATATATATATATATATATATTTCAGATAACGATGGTGCCTTATTTATAATTTACAAAAAAATTATTGATGATTCATATTACTTTATCCTTTAAAGTAGCAAATGCATGACAAAAATATCTGGTAAAATTAAATGTGCATCACTTTGACAAAGAAAACACATTCTGGGGGAGTCTGCAGCAAACTCTCTTTATAATTTTAGTTCTTGTTCCTCCTACCTGTCATCAAAACAATATTCATTGTCAAACTGTACCTAAGGGACTTAATATAGGCTTTTGATATACTGGCTAAGATTCATCTTTCATTTTCATTTTATGTTTCATTTACTCTTCTCTTTTTTACACATCCTACAGAGTCTGGGACAGGTTCTGTTAGTACTCCTGCATATTAATGTCTGACACCACTTCACTTTTAAAAACCACATTTTAACTACTTAGAACTTTGGCAAAACATGCTTTTATTTTTGTTTGGTGTTAGCCTCAGGTTGATTTCTTTAAAAAAAAAAAAAAGTCAGCAAATGGTGTTCAGCTATCTGGGAGACTGAGGCTAAGAGAAAAGTGCCTTGTTTTGACAAGTTCTGGCAATCTATTTTTTTGAGAAACTTCTGAATCCCAAGAGGATCTGGAGTAGAACCTTGATACTCAGCAAGCTATAATTTTCACATTAAGGATATGCATTTCGTTATTTCTAAGAGAAATCCTCTTAAATGTGGATAATTCATAATACTCTTCAAAATTACTGTCTTCATATGCCTGAGATTTTTTTTTTTCATCAGCTCAGCTCAATTCTGCTGTGTCTGGGTTCAAATCAACAGAGAACAAGCAAACAGCCCAGTAGCCACTAATCTCATTGTGAATATATATAAACCCACAGTTTTTGATAACACAACCACACAGTATTTTTTTCTCTAGAAACACTTCATTAATTTAGTACTTAGTACTTGTTTGCTTTAGGGATGACTCTGAATTTTGCATTAAAGCAAGATGCCTTCTGTAATTTTTCAAAGAAGTTGAAAGTTCTGTAACAAAAGGGACTATATGAAGCATGATTGAAGCCACTGTTGTACCAGATTCCCTGCAACCTGTAAGATATTAGGCGACTGCTTTAACATTTTTTTAATAAATTGGACATCAATAAAGAGCTTCTAGTTTCCTTTAGAACTTAGCATTTGACTTGCAAAGATATAATGCATCAAAATGTGTGCTTTGAACCTACAGTTTGCTGCAGCGATGTCTTAAAATTTAGGTTACCGTGAACGTAAATTGCATGTCAAAACCAGCAGCCCTCTTTTGGCCTTACTATTCCTGTAAAATGGACACAATACATGCATAAACGAGTTTGAGAAAAAGACTCTGTGGATATTCAGACAATAAACTAGAAAGCATTTTAAATTAAAAAAAATTTCAAATGGCAGATGATAAATGAGTGGCTATTATTATGATGAATAACAAGGAATACACAAAATACCACAAAAACCTGAGCATTCTCAATCTACACATTATAAAAAATGACGACTCTAGAGATTGGAGTTGCTGCTGAGCAGCGATGACTGTCCAAAATATATGTGCACAAGAAGAACGACTAACGTTATAAAGGCCACTCTTTTTTTACTTCTGAGTGCTTTTACAACCTCTTTAAGTTCTGTTCACACAACATGAGTAACATTCAGCTTTGTCTACTTTGTAATTCTGATTCTTCCATCACTTTAGTCATACACAGGACTGAATCTGAGCTGTGAAGCTGTACAGCAATAGGAATGTCCCTCTACCTTGGGAGCTAGAAGAAGTGTGCCCAACCATGTGATAGGTACCAAAGGGCAGCTTCCCTCCCACACCCTGGTTAACTTTGTCAATATTCTTTCTGCTTAGATCTGTGTTTTAATTTGGTGTACTAGGTGTGCCTATGAGATTATTTGCACTAGCTAAAACTCATCCTCTAATTCTAGCCTGCATCTTTCAAATCTGAACAGTTCTTGCCCATTTTGAAGCAAGAAATAATACTGCTGCTGAAGAAGACTTTCATATTGTCCCTAATTGGCAAGGGTGGCTATGAATATTGTGCACATCCCAATGCACCACAAATTTCCAAATGCTTCAAGGAAAGTTCTGACTGCTTGATTATATCAAATACTCCACAAGGTTGAGAAATCCACAACTTGCTATCGACACAATTGGTTAGTCTCCACTGTCACTCTTTGTCTCACTTTCACTAGTGTAGGATTGTACTGGAAAGATTTCCTCAAAATAATCCTCTCATTGACCTCCCTACCACATAGTCATTCTGGAAACAGCAAGGTATCTGAAGTCAAAATATCCAGTACTTAAAAACAGTATGTAGAGGTGAACAAAGATTATAAACACATTCCAACAGGTATTCAAGTGGAAAGATAAACTGCACTCAGCTGTGCTCATGAAACTTTTTTCTTTGCTTTTCACAAGTATCTGGGCTTTTTTTCTGAGTTCACATGCTGACGTATATGAACCCAATGAGGAATATTTTATACTAAATCAAACATTATTACATACAGCAGGTGCACCAGAAATAGACCTCTTGGTCAAAGAAGCAATTTGGTTTTAGCCTATATAATGAGAATCTGCAGAAAACATGCAACACATTTTTCTAGATTTTTGTATGATGTCTGAAAATACAAAATGCTTTAGGAGAGCAATGAATCCTGAAGGTACATGATAAGAGGTACTAACAGTCTGTATTAGCTCCATGGATACCTAAAATATTCTCCTTTCAAAGTACATGTTTCAGAAAACCAAAGCAGTCTAATTGCAGATAGGACATGACAGAGCACCCAACCACAATAACTGTTCCTTCCATCCTTCCTGTTTCTATTTTCTGCATTTTCCTACAAGCCCTTAAACTTGCCAGCTCCCTGAAGTCCACCATACTGATAAGCTGAGCCCATGCTTGGAATTTGTTTCAACATTGGCATACGTCATTAATTTTTGAGTACACCTCCAACCAAAGTGGCCTAACTGAGCAAATGAAAAAGCTTTTCACAAGCAGATCATCAGACACATTAAGGCAGCAAGACTCTAATCAATGTGCTATCAAGGATTCTGGAAAATTACAGATCTTTCAATGCATCCAGCCCCTGGCATAATTTGTTGCTGGCATTTTTTTCACTGGTTCATTACCCATTTTTGCAAGCAGAAGAAGAAACTACAGCTTTCAAAACAGAGCTCTGGAAAACAAAAGCTAAACCTTTCCTCTGAAAGTATTCATTTAATCAGAATAACTGTTCTGTCCATGGAGGTTTGTAACTGAATGAAAATAGCACGTCATTTGTCACATGCTTTGTACTGCACATTAAGGGCTTTAGACCACAACAGTAGACACACACCCTTCTATGTCTTGCTTCAGAATGATATAAGTCCTTAGTCACATTCTTGCTAATGCCAGTGGAACTCACATATTCCCAGGGACTTGTGCATGGATTTGTGACTCAAGGAATCTGAACATCTTTAGCACAACAACCTTCACTGAAACTTGATAGCAAGTTTGAGCTTTGAAATTGTGAAAACCCTTTTAAAACATTTCTAAATCATTCCTTGCCATGGCAGCTACATGCAGGGCTGTGCCCAAGTGTGTTTCTGCTGCTGCTGGGGCGAATGGTCTTAGAGGACACATAAGACAAGTGAGATCATGAGGGAAGAATAAAATGCAGGGCTAAACAGAAACTTGACTTCTGAATATGTGTTTGAGGATCTACAAATTCATACCAAGAGCAGATCAATGGTGAGCTGAGAGGTGTTATCCCTTTCTCTGGCTACACAGAGCTGTTTATTTTATGTCAATGAATCCACAGATGACACAGGTCTCCCTGTCTCTCTCTTAGAGCCTCCAGATGTCGTTAAACACTTTTTCATGGAAACAGTAGAGGTATGAGAAACACCAGCAACTTCTTTGGTTAGTATAACCTATTTCCATGTATTTCAAATAGACACAAGTACGCCAGTCTATGGAAGTGGCTAGGACTGGGACACCCTCAGTTACAATGGATAATTATTGAAATTACCCAACAGTGCACTAAAAATACAAAATCCCTAAATATAGTCACCTGTGAGGTGAAGAGTTACCTGGGGTATAAGACAATTCATGTCAGTGATATGCAAGGCATCTACATTAAATGGGAGTGAGGAAATCAGATGTTGGCATTTAATCTCCTAAGCAGCTAACAGGTACATCCAAAGGATAAGCAGGAAAGGCTGGAGAGAGAACAGCAAAGTAAAGGACTTAAACTATGTGCCACAGTAGAAAGCTGGAATTTAGGACACCGTTACTTACTCTATTCATACAAGTTAAGCCCTGCAATTGAAAGACAGAACTGCTCGATGATCAGTCAGTGCTAAAGTTAGTTCTACACACATAAAATCCATAAAACAGGGAACACAATGCAAAATCAGCCTCCACAACACACTGCATGGAAGTGGATATTGCTTCTCTACAGCACACCAGTGAAGTGAATATTAACATGCATGCCAGGCTGCTCATGAACTCTCCTCTCTGACACCCATATTTCAGGTCATGTCTCAGGAGAGTAAGGCAGGATTCAGCCTAATATAAAGACTTGATAGCTAGTTGCCTAATAGACTTTTGAGAACCGAAATTACATCTTAGCTCATTAAGAAGAAAAGATAAGAAAATAATTGGACAGTTTTACTTTAAGCAACTCCTCACTAACGTGCCAATATACCAGCTGGCAAAGTTTCTCCTTCAAAGTTCAATTCCACATGAATTAATCCCTTTTAAATCTTCTACTGTGATCTCAGCTGCTCATTATTCATGAAACAGCTACGCTGACCCTTCCCAGGCAGATTCAAGATGGCACAGAGTTCATAAAATCAATACTTTGCTTCATTCCACAGACTGTGAGAGCCAAAGTCCAGGCCCTGAATTAAACCAGAAACTTGCAGGAGCTCTAAATTTCATTATAGCTATTCTATGTTCATAGCTAAATGAAAACTTAGCTAGTTCAACTCACACTTCACTACTTTTTCCTCAGCATGCGTAATGTATTACTTGTCATACCCAAACAAGACAACCTCCAAAGTGTTAATCCTGAATCCCTTAGAAGTCACACAGATAGAAAATCATGCCACGTACATTTCAAAACAGATGCATTCAGCACAGTCCAAAGAAAATTGTTTACAATTAAAAAGAACAGGATGCATTTATGCATCTGCTTTGGAAGGATTTTTTATTTCACATTGGAATTTTTTTTATAAAAAGATCCAATTAGAAAATTATATCCTACTACAGAAATTACTGCTAGCCCAAGAGCACAATTAGAGCACAATGCATTTTTGCAAGTTCAGTGAATTTCCATATTTTTCCAAGCATTTAATAAGTGCTTCAATAAATAATTTAGTTTTAGTGCCTGCAGGGATAAAAAAAATATTTGATGGAAGATTTACATTCCTTGTAATAATTATACATACCTTGTAAAACTTCATACCCACACCTCAGGATACGAATATGTCTTTACTAGAACCCCTTCTGATTTCCACTTATTTTTGAATACAACACTTAATCTGACATGATAGGGACAGCAGAAAGTCGTTAACTAGCTCTAAATTCTTAACAGAATGTATCAACAATCAGAAGGAATTTTGCAAAATGGAATTTAGATAAGTTACTTGGATAAAACAATAAATATCCAACAAGAAAGATATTTCTGGAAAGTACAGGGTTGGTTTTTTTTTTTTTTTTTTTAATATGAGGCAGATACACAGCATTTATTTTTAATTACATTTTGAACAGTCTATGGAAAAAAGTAATATATGGGTTGAAGCAAGATGTAAGGAAATAATGCCATCAAGAGCTGTTGACAATATCATAACAAGCCAAGGGAGAAAATCTTTTGGTGGAATTATCTTCCTGCTCCTGTTTGTTAAGTTTTCTACACACTGGATCCAAGAGATGTTTAAATTTTTCAAATGCAGATTTGCACAGGTTAATTAAAATCAGTTGAATGGACCAAATATGAACTGCCTATGTAGTTCTTCAGAAAGTAAAAGGCAATATGAAATGCTATATACCTATATAACTTCTTGTTACCTCATCATTTTAAGAAGCAAAAATTTCATTCTTCACTTTGTATATGACCAATTCATATCCCCAAAAATGAAAAGAGAAATGAACTCCCACAAGCAAAAAAAATATCTCATGGTATTCCACATTCATATTTGAAGGAAAATCATATTGAAACCAGCACCATAAACACCCTAAGATAAACAGAATTTGTCATTCACCTTTGCAAACTGCCAGTCAAGACCTTCAGCTGGGATGGAGGTAATGAAATAGCAAATCTCTTTACGCAACAGTATATTAAGAAATCAAACAGATTCTCCTGATAAGTGTTCAGAGGAGAACTATTCCCAGTAATTACTTGCCTGATTTACTGGTAACCTCCTCTGCTGTGCACCACCTCTCATGTTTAAAAATATTTGTTGCTAGAGCTACCTATCCCATTTTTGCTTATGTGCAGAAGCAAGAATTTGTTTTTTGTGCTTGCAACTGATTAAACTCAATCTGAAAAAAACAGTGTATGTGACTATGTTAGTAGAATGATAAGTAAAATTCTCTTGATTCTGGTCATGATAGTCATCCTATAAATCTCCATGAAACAGCAAGGCTTAAATCCAGTGGTTTTATACAGCTTTTCTGTTGGTGTAAAACAAGATTTAGAGTAGGTTTTGGCTTGTGAGGGATATTTGTTACCCCATATTGTCATCTGCTCAGGATGGAAAGATGTGACAGGCAGAGACTAAAACAAAATTACTGTATTTAATTTGTATTTTCACAAGGGTTTTTTAATCATCCTTCACAATCATAGGCTGAAAGTAACAACATAGACACCTCCTATCCTTGTCTCCTTGTTGCGGCACTCCATGATAACCTTACCATAACATGGCATAACTTGGTCCCAGAGCTAGCAGACTTGCACTGCCACCCAAGGAGCGCCAAGTGCATCCTGTGTGCAGGACACATCCCCAAACACATGAGCACTGTCAGAAACGCAATGCCACTGAAGTGTAGGATGAGTTCAATCTGGGAAGTGACTGGAAGCAACAGGCTTCCTCCCACATACCCTTGTACAAATTTTTTTTCCTCTGCAGGTCTCAAGATGAGGTGCTGCTCAGTTGAGTTTAGCAATAAGTTGTGACTGCGGGAAAGGGTGCTAGTTCAATGCCTAGAGGGCTTCTTAATAAAAATCTTCCCCCTTGAAACTCTTTGAGAGCTTGATCCACACAAATATTTTCAGATAACAAGGTAAGTCTATTACCTGAAGTCTAATAGGATTACTTGCCTGCAGTCAGCATCATGACAACAACCTGTCTGGCAAAGTACAAGTTAAGCAGAACACAAAGCTGTTTCTTCTCATGTTTTTGTTTGCTAGGATTATCTCTCACTTGTCTTACTTTTTTCCCAGATTTTGCTGAGTAAAGACCCAGGTTACTGCTTTAGCAACCAGTAGGAAGGCACTTTCTCCTGCCTTTGTGTGACCTGATTTGTAGCATCATTTGGTAAGGAATAAAGGCTTCAGTGATCATGCTCTCTGTGCATCTGGCCTTCAGAGTCTTGCTCATCACTACTGCCTGAGTGAAATTGCTGGCTGATTTTAATAAAATGTTGCAGAACACATAAAGCTCAAAAAGTTATATTTCATAACTCTAAAGCAAACACACAGCCATACAAAGACAGAGGTAAAGCAGAAGTATCTCTGAGAGGAAATGTGCAATGGGAATTAAATATGTAAGATACACATGACTTTGTACATAAAATCAGACTGCTTATAAAAAGTGGAAAAAAGAGTTTAATGCAGTTTAGGCATATCTTTATTCTTTTTTTAATAAACAGATTCGTGGAATATCTTTAATCAAGTTTGAGATTTGGAGATTTTTCTGATTTTTAATTCCTTCCAGCCTTTTCACACATGAAGGTCAGGCTGCTAAGTTTAGAAAACATGGATTTCAGAACCAAACTTATTTGCAGAGGTTTAGTCATCTGGGTATTTATTTGATATTTGATATTTATTTCAATTCCTCAAAACTTCAACATTTACTTGCTCTGCATTAAAGAGCTATCTTGGCATTTAGAATATTGACATTGTAAATTCTGTTTAATGTTATCTTTAATCCTAACCTGTGCCAGGCTTTTGCAGCAAATCTAAATGCCATTCATTTGAACCTTATGTTACATTGCTGCTTTCCAGTCATTAAGAGTGATCATTGATAGTAATAGTAATTTAATTGTGCTCAGAGATCCCAACTCTCATTGATTTTATCACCAGGAATCTTCAAACCTATTTGCTATTCCATATGCCAGTGGTACCCAATCTTTGTCTGTTGCAAAATCTCTTAAAAAATTGCTGTGCCATGTGTTTATCATCTTGCCAATGAGTGTAGGAACTCACTTACAGAACTATTACTTGAGGTTTCAAACTAATGCTTACCCAATTTTTAGGAGTCTGGAGAAGAGAGGGCTTGTAGGATTAAGTTGCAGGCAAGATAAATTGCTCAGGTTTCTTGACCATGACAGAGCAAACTACGATGGAGTCACATGGGAATTTTCAAATAAAATACATTTGACAAGATATTAATTTTTTTTAATAGAAAATGAAACATCTTGCAGTATTAAAAAAAATAACAATTTGCTCAAAAACCAGAATAACTTAGGAACTAAATTTTGAATTTCAGTCAGTCTATACTTACTTACATTGTCTTATTAAAATAAAAAATAACTTTCTTGCACCAAGAAAACAGGTGTAATACAACACTACAAATGTTCTTTTTGTATCTTAATTTTCAGAGGTTTCAATTCAACTTATTTGATATTTCAAATCATTGTGGAAAACTCTACTTAATACTGAAAAATCTAACTTTTCCTAAATTGAAGCATCTTCAATGAAATATTGCACCATATGCTAGTCATATGAAAAAAGTATATATAACAAAATAATAAAGGATACCATAAAATGGAAACAAACTTTTAAGAGATAATTTCGTTTTTCTTAAATACAACATACTCAAATTTCTCTTGTGACAAACTAAAATACATGTCACTCATAACTTAATGCAAAAACACAGCCAAAATATAAGAAATTCCTTTAAAAAGGAATGACATATTCTGATCAAATCTTTAAAGATATGCAAACAAAAACAATAACTAATTTTTCTGCATCCTAAACGTTTTTGTTTTCTTCCTAGTCTGGTGACAGATGTTTTTTGAAGGCATTGTTACTTTCTGGTTTGTAAACAATTTTCTTCAAAAAAAGAAAAACACAAAGCCTTTAGAAAGTTCTAGTCGTTGTGCTGGATAACTGAATAGTTCCCTTGGCTGTTTTTAGCTCAAATTTCAGAGAAACAGTACATTAAAGCACCCCTATCAGCTGAAAATGTGGCAGCACTAACGTATCTCACTATGACTTCTCGCCTTCCAGTGGATGAAAGTCTTGAAATTGCCATTATTGCCAGATTGACTGAAGGAGAAAAATGGTGCTCAGGGACCTCAGACACTCCTGACACAGATTGCCAGTGTGGTGTGGATGGTAGGTTTTAAAAAGGGGACCCATTTTAGCCTCTAAGAATCTTCAGGAGGAGAAAAACAATGCCTGATCTCCCTGCAGGCAAGTAAATAACTGCCTGAGTGGATTTGCTTCCCTAACATACCAGCATCTAACAAAAGTTTCAGGAATTTAGTTCTGGCCGTTTCTCATGGATTCTGTGTGACTGGAAAGCACACTGAGGTCAACACCAAAAGGCAGAAAGAGAATTTTGTGATAGGATCAAAAAAGAAGTGGTGAATGACAGTGACAAAACACTTCTGGTTGGTCCTCCCCAGCCCACCATGCAAATGTGGTTGAGGAATGGTAGCAGCAGACACAGAAAGTAGGGGAGAGAGTGGCTTTGGCACTTGAGGTGTCTTGTCTATTTAGGGCTTAGGTGCCAGTCCCACTGCATCCTGCTGGAGACAGTATCTGCCAGGCACCAGGGGCAAGATCTCTCCAGGCAGTTCACTTTGCTCCATAGAACACCTCATCTTTGAGTCAGTTTAAACACCTATCCAAAATGATGGTTAGTTACACTGAGCTTGCAAGCAAGACACATTTTAAATGCAACTTATCTTTGAAACTGTGTGAATTTTTAATTAACTTTAGTAATATAAAAAGTTTGATATTTATTGGTATTTATTGTTACCATACAAAAAATCCCCAAACCCAGATGAGCTATAAAGTGGAGAACTGAAACTAAAATGTTCAAGGGAAAAAAAAAAAAAGGAATGCATGCACACTGCTCTTTGAATTCAGTTTTTCTATATGAAATAGAGAAAAAAAAATACCATAATGGATAGGCATGAAGTCTGTACTTCAGCTGAAAAGAGAACAGAAGGGGCTAGAATCCTCTTTACCCCCTGCTAGGAGAACTTAGAATTAAAATTCTCATCTGCAATGTTGCAGAAAGCATTAAGATGCAAGACAGGCAATAAAAGTCCAGACAGCAATAGATGGAGGAAATATATGATGGATTGCAGCAGAGAGGGACACCAGGTTCAAATCCTGTATGAAAAAAAGGGCAGATGTCACCTACAAAGGTCAGAACCCTAGACATTAGCAGGGAGCAGAGGGTTTGGAGAATTCAATCGCTGCATTGTGTCTACCCTAGACATATACAGCCAGATAAAGGGCACTACAGACAGCAGCACAGGGCCTGCAGCAAAAATCTCACATGTAATTCTAGCAGAAAAAGTATGTTGTCTTTACATTATTCAAGTATTTTGTGTACTTACTTTTTACCTGAAATTGCCTTGTTCTCTCTCATTTAACCTAAAATTCATATAATTTTTGCTTTCTGACAGACTGCATGAAATTATCAGAAGCAGCAGAAACTAAGGGGCAGAGTGTATTGCAACAGTGAGAACAGGTTATGGCAGTCTGTAAACTCGAATGTAAACTTACCTCTTAAAACCCCCAGCACATACAATATGGACTACTACTGATCCTAGCTCTTCTAAAAATAATCAAAGTTTATAATATCTACAGCTGTCTTCCTTATATATATTTAAAAAAAATAAAAAAAATCTTCATTTCTGTACCTAATACCCTCAAAATTTCAATTCCCAGGGAAGGTACAGGATTACTAGCATAAATACAAATCACAAAATGTCCTAAAATGGTTTTGAAGAACTAAAATTTAAGTAAAGGAATAGTACCTTATATTGGTTTCTGCTAAAACATAACAGATAGGACTAATTACAACAGAAGCAACTTTTATGTCAGTATTAAATTACTAAGAAATGAATGAAGACTGCCATTTTCCCTTGTGAACAGCACAGAAGAAACTCCTGCAAAAAATGCTACTCCCTTTTCTTGACTGTATTGGTTCAGTAACTGCAAAGGCAAAGGAGCAGCAGTATCACAGAGGGAATTCTTCAATTGCCTAGCTACTTTTGTGGTTTTTTCCAAAGGAGGAGAATATCAGAGAGAACAGTCAGAGGACCTCTGACCTTGCTTCACTTTTTCCTAACTCACTGTATTAATAAAGATGCTTGCTCTCTTATCTTTCATTCACATCACTGATATTCAGTTGACACCTGTAACATTGCCATTGCATCTAACACAAATTCATGTGAACTTCAGGATGCATTCAAGTAACATCATTCTAATATTCTGAGTGTGAGATACTTAAATAGAGCTGATTGCTATAAATGTGATAGTTAAATCAATTAAAGATTCGCTTTAAATATCCATATTAAAACTGGATATTATAGAGAATATACACACTGTTTGAAAGAAAAGTGCCTATAAGGTACTCTGTGTTCAGCAGTGAAGCACTGTGTGATGCCTTCCCCTACCTTGGTATTACTTCCCTTTCCCTGTTGAGGTACCCGATACATGTGTTGGATTAAGCACACTCTAGGTTTTGGCCTTGGATTCAATCTTCAGAAATCTAGGCATCGAGCCAAAATGTCACTGTAATTAATGCTGGTGAAGACTAAACATAAGAGTCCCAAACTAAAGTTCAAGATGGAAGCCAATTGCAGTCATCTGCAAACAGACTTGTCCATGACTTGATTGGCTCTTAGCAGGTGCTCCCACACACAGAAAAGAGAATCTGTGTTACAGATAATTACAGAAAACATCACAGGATTCCTTCTTATGACAAACAAGAAGACTCCAGTGGATTTTCATTCACTTATTCAAGCATTTTCTCTGCAAAATCATAACTTTGACTTCGTCCTCCCCTCATTAAAATATGGTTCAAGACAGGAATGGTTTGTCTGTAACAAGGCAAAGTTCAGGAGTCTCCCAAGACTGACAAGGCACTCAGCCTCCACCTTTTTTTGCTGTAACACTCCTATTAAAAGCATTTGGCAGACTTGAACATGACAAGCTGCTGGTTCAGGCCTCTGGTCATACTCAAATCTGTCAAATGTGATGGCTTACACTTGGGCATGCTGGAGTGTGCAACCTTGGAAAATAAACAAGCCATTAAGGGCTCTACTGCAGATTGTGCAGCATGTGAGTCCATCTCATTATATCTTTCTTCCTTTCCACTACCAAAATAGTCTGTCAGTAGAAGTCAAGGTATTTATTTGTTAAAAAAAAATAATAAATCTGACATCTACTGATATTTGATTCTGTTCCTAATTCTTTTGTCTTCAGTTTAGATTTTCTACACAATTTTTTGGCTTTTTGTTTCCTTGGTTTTTATGGTACACAAACTTCTACGAGAGTTTGTCTGAAGGAAATATTCACTATTTTATTAATAGTTGTATTACTGAAAGCAATTTCTTTTAAAATCCTTTACTTGGGACATTCACAAAAGCAGAAATCCCTTGGGGAAGAAATGAAATTGAAAAACAACAACACTGAAACAATGAAATATACTTCATAAGGAAGCACACAATTAAATACCCGATCCTAGGTAGCCTTTTAAAGGGAATTAGAAATTAATAAGGATAATGCAAATACACATTTTTTTATATTAGATTAAAAAAAAAAAAAACAAACCTCTTTATGTTCTAAGGTATAAATGAACCTTAAATATTCTTTTCCTGAGATTAGCATTTTCCTAGAACTTGCTTTTAAGGAAAAGAGAATTCTTTGTTATTAAACCACAACTTAGGGAATTTTCAGCACTTACTTCTGAGCAAATCAAAATACAAATTACTCGATATTATGTAACATCATTTTTATTTATGGCATGTAGGATTTGGGTAGAGATCAAAATTCTCAACTGCAGATGTCTAAAACTGTGACACTTAAGCAGTTAAGGACATCATCAAATTGCCTGACTTTCCCAGGTATTCCACACCCTTCAGTCTGTTGAGACACAGTCTGCCTAAAATTATAGCAAATACTGGAACTGAGTAGGGAAAGCAGGAAGGTCTATCACTTTTTTGTTTCTATCTATTACTCCCAGATATGAGACAGATTAATTTCCCTTGTTAAATTATCTGAATTAATGTCTTAGCCTCTTTTCATTTTTAAAGTTTGAAGGAGGAGGAGTGGGTTTACTCCTGAGTACTAGGCGTTCATCTATTATAGACTGTTGCTTTTTATTTCTTTGAAATCAATGAACTTTACAAATACTGAGGAAAATTTAATGAGAAACTGCTAAAATTCCTTGTTTAATGCTGCTTGAAAAGATCCTTCTATTTCAAAATTAATAATTTCTAAGTCAGGTTCTGAATGCATGGTAGTCAAACTTGATAGCTTTCCCCAAAGAAAGGTTGTGCTTGATGACTATTTTAAGTGAGCAAGATCTGATGAATACTCATGTTCCAATCCTGAATTCCCTGCCTCACAGCTTTTCAAACTAGCCATTTGGTTTCCTCTGCCTTTTGTAACGTGTCCTAAGCGGCTCTTTCAGAGAGACTGGGTGACAAACAAGTAGAAACACTAAATTACCTTTTCAAGACCACGTCTTCTCTCTGCAATGTCATTAAAATCAGTGAAAAGTTGTGACATGTTTTTTAACAGGTTACTCTGCACACTGAAGTTTAGTTTTTGGGACTGGGAAGGAACATCTATTGTGAACTGCAACTGCTCTCCTAACAATAAGAAAATTACTTTTACATTTCAGTGTATAGCAATGTAACTGGAGTATACAGAGCCAGTAAAAACCCCCAAATCTGGATCCTGTGAGTGACTGAAGAGAGAACATAGCATTAAGCTGGTGCAACTAAAAACGTATCCCAGAGGGAGAAACCTGGTACAGTATTGAAAATAATTAGTTATCTTAAATGAGACCAGACCATCAATTCATCACATTCAGATAGCATCCTTCATCCCACTGTGGATGAGGTTGGTAACCCAGCTACCATTAAATGCAAATCAAAAGCCGGCAATCACTTCTTATTTCTTATAATTCAGGTGTCATTTTGCAAACTGCCACTTTCTAATGCACTTTCTCATTTACATATATTATTGTGTATGTAGACGTCAGTGTACTGCCTAGGAAGTTCACAGCATGAAACACTGTGAAAGACTAGTCTTTGAAATGGCATGACACTTCAGGGTGAACTGCTGAGCCATCGTTTTTGTAGCAAGCCATATTTCTTAGCCAATATTACTTGTGCAATTGAGAAATTGTTTCCTGAGGCTGCTATTTGTTACACTGTTCTATGAATCTGTAGAGAACCTACACCCCAATGACTAACCATGGAAAGTAATGAGATCTTCAGTTACTCCTATTTAAATGGGACACAAAAGTTATTAGGATTGAACATGAATTTTCAGTGAGATACAGACAAGCGCAGAATACTGTATGCAACTTTAAAAATAAATTAAAAACCTAGCTTTCCATATCTTAAAAACCTCTGTCAGTAGAGAAAGGTCTTTTATTTTCTTTTGCTCATCAAGCAGTGCTATGCTTGCTCAAGATGTTCTATTTGGAGATGTCATGAACAAATAATACTGGGAGCTGGGAGAAGGAAGAGCAGCTGACAGTCCCATCAATGTGATGACTGCCTGGCAGTGATGATTAGAAGCCAGGAACAGTGTTGGTAGGCAAAGATAAGCAGGAGACAATAACCAAATGCTACTTATACCTGCCAATGCCTAGTTTACCCAGTCCAAAGCTCTTTTTGTAGTCTAGTCATGACCTCACCTCCCCCAGTGACAACTCTCCTTTCTGTACTGCATCAATGACCTTTTCCTACAGGGCTCAGCAGCACTAATCCACCCTGTCAGCCAGCCCAGGAACCACACCTATCTTTAACCTTCCTACAAAACACAGGTATCATGGTAAGCAGAATTAGGAGCTGCTGCCAGAATCAAATCATTAAGGCCAAATGAGTTCATCGACATTGTTGTCACTACGATGAATAACCTAATCTCAACTGCTATGAAAATATTGATTAAAAGAAAAAACTTTAAAGAAGTGGCTGCAGTTATTTTCCAGAAAGTGCCTGCAGAGAAATGGAACCTGACAACAGCTTTCTGAAAAATTATCTATTTTGATCAAGTTTGAATTATTTAACCTACCTTCATTCTCACTCTTTTCCAATCAGTTTACTGTGAATTGCTCTAATTTAATTTGATATTCAGATCCTTGATGGATGAAAACCTCCTTAAACATTTTTTCTGCTACTATAGAGAAAATTTTTCATTATTCTATTAATATTTACATTAACTTAATGATATATTACTAGTAGAATGAATATTAAAATCATCACCAGTGAAAACAATCACTGTGAAATATCATAATTCTCCTATTTCTACTTGTTTTATGTGCCAAAAAGAATTTTTAAATTGCTAAATCTCATTTTGGTTTTGGTTTACTATTTTTTCTGGCAAAACCCACTCTGGGGGTTAGCATTCAATAAGAAGACTCCTTACAGTGTGCACACAGTTACAATACCATAAAGTGAGTCAGGCAATTTCTCTCCTTGATTAGAGAGGGAGCTCTTTCTGAGTTCTCACACAGAACGTCTGGGAGGCCTTTGTGTTTTATAGCAGAAATCAGTATCAGTGAGAGGGGCTATTGGAAGCTTTATGAAATAGCTTTTTCCAAAAATCTATAGCAAATGCAGTCTTCTCCACATGTGAGGATTATATAAACAATACACACTTGAATATATTGCATAAAGCACCAGGATTACTAAACAATGAATTCTTGATTCCCTGCATGTCGTATTCCCATTGTGTGGTTCTGCATTTAATTTCTTAAATTAACTGATACTGGCTTTCTGCCTTTAACAATTCACTGAGCATCATTTTAAAGTGCTTCCTGCTTTTCCTTTCAAAATGCTAGGATGTTTTTGACCAGATACATCAGATTATACAGTTATCAGGGAACATTTCTCTATTGCTGTTACTTAGTGCTAATTGTACCTTCATAATCAACCACTGCCTTACAGAAAATCAGTGGAATACTTTATTAAAACGGACACAAACCTTACTGTCTGATAAAAACCTCTTTTATAAGTCACTATTAGTAAGATTACAAAATCTATCACTTATTCCATATTGGTCTCTTTTCATTACTTTTTTTATTGATCTCAGACAATAGCCTGATTTCCTTTGACCCCTGGCTCTAAAATAATTTTGCTTTGCTTTTTGCCTTTTGTGTTCTGACTTCTTTCCTTATACCTGTTTCACAGATATTTCTTTAAATTTCCTGCCTTCTACTATTTACTGCTATTTTTTATTTTAGTATTTTATTTTACTGCATTTGAGAAAAACTATATAAAAACTCAGTCCAGTCAGAAGAGGCAATTTAACAAGATGCTCTGCGCAGACCATAAAATTGTTCCTATGGGAAACAGAATATTCAAGTGGGAACAGGCAGCCAAATATTATTATTTATCAGCAGTGAAGAATTAGACTAGATGAAAAAACAATGGGGTTTTCCAATTCAAATCTCTAGTTTCACAGCCCCACTATCTCAGTACAAAATACCCTCAATTAACCTTTTCATGAACAGCTGCATTACACCTATTGCTATTGCAAGGAAGAGTTCTGCTGAAATAAAACAACACTCAGTACTCTGAAAGAAGAGTACGACCAAATCATTAAGGAATAACTTTAGGTGATGTCCTTGAAATTGAACAATGACTATATTACTTTAGTAGGGGTGGTTTTGAGTGATTTTTACTGATAGTTACCATAATATGAAATAATACTCAACTATTTTAGGTTGAATACATTGCCTGCACACTGGAGCAATGGGCAACTAAAAGCCTTTGTCCCAGAAAGTTTATAATTTCCCTAGCATTTAGGACAAAATAGGATGAGAAAACAACCAGGGTAAGCATAGAAGTGTCAATTGCGATCAGGTGCAAAAGTGAGCAAAACTAAGCAAAGAAGCAGATGAAAAAGCCGGAAGTTCTTAGTTTGCCTAATTAATTACATGAGAAGTAAAGAGCAGATTTATCACAGTTAATAAGAAGAATACATTCTCCCAATGCAGAAATAAAGCATAAGTAATGTAGGGATGTTTTTGAGGAAAAAATGGGTATAAGGCTTTTGAAAACAACTCTGGAGGATTAAGGGGTGGATAGCCAGTCTACAAAAACAACAGACTTAGTACTTCAATTTTAAAGACAAAAACAGCCCTTTTTCTTCTCTTTCCCTAATTTCAAAATAGGGAAAATACTCAGCACTGGGGTGTTTGGAGTATCAATGAATGTTTGTAAATGAAGACAAAATTGTAAAATACTAAATACTGGATAATTCCTAAGAGTGGTGATGACAGTGTGATAACAGAAAATTTCCTTCCTTTGTAATTGTAACAAAAGGAAAATATCAGTATATGCTTATTGTCCATTTCTACTTCTGATATACACAGTAAGAGGTAATGTAAATTAGGTCTAATATATAGCACCTTGATGTCAAGTGAAAATCAGTAAATTGCTAGCAGTTCTGAATGACACTGTCAGGGCAAATTTTTAATTATCTAGTTAATAAGACTGTAAGAAGCAAAATAGCTTCTGGAACCTAATGTATCTTTGCAAAATTCTTTGATGAATAATTTTATTCTATCTGTAATCACTAGGAGAACATTTTTGCTGCCTTTTTCTCTCCTTGGCTCATAGAGTCATTATTTATCTGTTATCTTCCTAAGACAAGTCTTATGCTTTATCTTTCAAAAGCTAAAAGCTTATGTTGTGTCATTGCCAACCACTTAAGGTCACACGCTCTTAGCTTTTAACTCCTACCAGTTTTCTAGGTGTATTCAAAGTCAACCAGCTTTAGGCAAAGAGCCTACACAGAAGGTAACAGCATGAAGAGGCAGCTCAGCTCGTGAACACCATTTCTTCCACCATTTAGAACATGCTCACACACTGCCCATACAGAGAGAGACACTGACATATGGGCGTGTACATGAGTACATGCTCACTCCACATGGGTAAGCACCTGCAGGAAGGACACTTGTAGGCACAGATCATTGAATTTCCCTGAGAATTGCTTCGGAAAGAGATGTTTTGCCTACCCTGGCATTTCTCAGCAGTCCCACTGCAATATGCTGATATAATGTGACTTACTGGATAGGCTTTCTGCAGAACAGAAAAGCAACATTTTGAGTTTGTTCAAATCGTCTGTGGCTTAGAGGTGAACATGGTAAAGAAAAAAGTCATGATTTTGTCTACTGCAAAGTTGCCTCCTACAAAAAGTGTATCCATTTCTTCAGTCAGTCTAGTGCAGAAGAAAGAGTCCATGCAGATTTACTGTACTATGACAATTTAAAAACAGTGACATAGTGTTAACCCAAGAACTTCAGACCTTTGCCCTGCCTGCCTGTTCAGTTAGAGTTTACTACTTAATTTGGAGTTTGTGTGGGTTTTGGGTTTTGGTTGGGTTCCCCACCACCACCCCATAGTAAAGCAATTAAATCCAGGCAGCTTAAAATAGAGCATACTTACTAATAATGATTTGATGACTCCATTGGTTCTATTTCGTGTTTGTTATAAGCATGGACTGAAACACAGCTGTAAGTTTACTAATTTGTATTAGGTAGAACAAGGAAGATAAGGTCTTGTAAAGGCAAAGAGAACCTATTTTGTAGTAATTTTTCTGCCTTGTCCTCTGATTCTTTTATTAGAAGATTCTCTAATTATTAAAGCCCCAAGGCACCTGCACATAGTACAAAGAGACTGGTTGAAACCCAGAGCGTGTTCACCCTTTTCCAAAAATACTGCAAAACATGTTATTTTGTCTGAGAAAGCAAAGCAGATTCTGCATTTAAATTATACAAGTGGCAATATGCATCCAAAATGGCTGATTGCTGCCAGGAAGGTCCATGATTTAGCTGGAACTAATATCAATATTTAATATCAAGGCATGATATTAAAAATGAAATCACTTTTAGGTTTAGAACTTGAATGACAAAGTCTATAACACAACAAACTTTTGCTAAGAAGGTAATGAGACCTCTGGCTAGCTGCATTTTTAGCAGTAAATGTACCAGAATCACAGTCAGGGAGATAAGCTGCTTTAATAAATCACTGCCAAACAGCAGCCAATCACCCTGGATCTCACCCCAGCATCCTGAAGCTCTCTCATCTCCCATAAATGTCATCTTGAGTTAAAGCCAGAAAAGACAAAAAAACCCAGGGCTACTGCTTGGCTGTACACACACACAAGAATAACAACTCCAAGCCCAAACAAAAAAAAAATAATTAAAAATTGTCTATCAGATAGAAAGCTTCAGGAATATATAGCAACAATATAGCACATCTCTTCTAACCCATTAATTACTCCAGTTAGAATCCCAAAGTTCAGACGTGAGTCACGAACACAAAGACAGAAAATGGCCAGGAATGACTTCACTCTACAGTGGGGAAAATACCCCAAACTGAAACCTCATTACAAAGAAACACTTTACCCACTTCCTACATTAATAGATGTAACATTTAAGTTAGAGAGCAGACTAGCAAGTGAGAAATGAAAAAAAAATATAGCTGCAGACAGCAGAAACATTTGAAGTCTGTTGCAATTAATTAAGTCCCTGCCAGCTTGGGAAACTTTGTCCTCCTCTCACACTCCAGACTTCTTGGCTGTCGCTTGTTGCCACCCACTTTGCAAAGCTGAAGTAATTTGTTTGAATGTTCCACATCAGCAGCAGTATGTCAAAGGCTTCTTTCCAAATTGAATACTGACAACAGCCTTTTGCTGTTTTTTCTCATTCCTGACTACTGTTCCTCTCTCCCAAAGTCCAGCCAATTACCAAATTGCACCAGTATGAACTCAAGTTTGCTGAGATAGTAGAAGAGGTTGAAAGATAAGCTGGAAAAAGAGAGAACTACTGAAAATTGGTACATCAGACAAACATATGAGACCACAAAACCACTCCTGAAAAGGAATGGCAATCATTTCATAAATATAACTGGGCAGTAGGTTCTCATATTTACTGAAGTGACAGAGAGGGATGGACAAAATAGTGAAATTTCAAAATGGAACCAGCACAGAGATACAATCTCATACTAAAATTGCTGTGGTGATAAATTTAAAAGAGGGCATCACTGTGGGAAAGGCTTGTAGCTGATTGCTGAGTAACTAATAGAATCAAATACCTATTAACAAGGAGCATCAGAGTTTGATAGCCTACCCTAGAGAGGTGCAACTACAGGAAAGAACTTGGCATATTTTTCTTTGGTCAAAAAAACAAATAAACCAAATCAATAAATGTTAAGTACAAGAATTAAACTAGTTGGAAATGTGAAAAAAATCCCACAATCCCAAAGAACAACTACTAGAGTAGAGGAAAAATGGTCAAACTTAAAAGATGCCCCAGGAGGTGTAATGGAATTCAACACAGCTTCAAAAGAAAATTGCAAGGATAAAGAAATTACCAATGTGAGTTAAAAGTTCAGAGGTTAAAAAAGTCCTTTCTTGTAAAAGAAAAATGGGGAGGAAACCAATTAGTAACATGGCTTCAGCCAAGTCTTGCAGGCAAGAGATAACGCCTGAGAAGAAGCATCATGAGGTAATGCTATCCAAACGGGAATATGGACGGCTTTTATAAAAATATCAGAGGAAAAAACTAGCACTAGGATGAGAAACCCATTAAGGAAAGGGATCTGACTTCAAATTAGCAGTTACTCAGAAATAACTGGGGTAGCAGCTTATTTTTTAAAAAATCCATCTTCAATGAGAGAAAAATGAAACTCTGGCAAAAGTTTGGCTTCAAGAAATCCTTTCTTTACCAGAGATAGTTTTTAAAAAACATTTCTAAGATTTCTCTTAAAATTTACAGAAAAATAGCGAATGGAACAGCTTCACAGAGAAACATCAATGTAATACTTACTCTGAGGAAAGGATCCCATAGGAAATGATCCTATAAGTCCTTATCCAACAGATTATTTTTATGTCTGTCAAAAATAAGTCATTTAACAACATAAAAATAGAAATATATGGGGAAACCAAAAAAGTCTTGCCCTTGTTTAATGGAAAACTAAAGGAACCTGAGCATTAAACTAAATGGTGTATAAAGTTAAAGACTACAACCTGCTACACATCACACATTCAGTAATTTATTTTTTATTAAAAACAGTTGCTGAAATACATTTTTATGGAGCCTCTGATATTAGCTTAATGAGATTTTACTTTGATTAGAATATAAAGCTGGCTGATTCTTAGGGCTTGCACAAAGTGCTGATGGGACTGACACACAGACTTTATTACAAACTGGCAACTAAATATGCATCAAAGAACTTTGAAAAAGCAGTACAAAGAAAAACTATCAGTACATTTTTTGCCACTATAGCAGACTACTCTGAAGTACCATGGTGATAAATGTCTTTCCATACCTCACACAGCACTGATTTATCTAGACTTAATACAGTTTTCCTCAGTTATGTTATTTGTCTGGATAAGGTTTTACACACTCAGCTGCTGCAGGTTAAATTCCCTGGTCCATTCCAATTGCACACAGAACATACTGATGCCTCCAGGCCACGTCTGGATTTCCACAGTCTTGGGACAAATGGCAAATAGCAACTGGCAAGAGCCGAAACATGAAGCTCAGGGAGCCACACCACCTCTTTTGAGCTCTTAGGTCCCTCTGAGCTGCCAGCAGCATTGGAAGCATACTTAGGGCTCTCTCTGCACCTGGCCAATATTCTCTGCAACAAAGGGCCAAATATGCTTCTCTAAAAGAAGGCAAAGCATCCATGCTAAAGCCAGACACAAAAGAAATGCTTTTATTTTTTTGCTTTTTATTCCCCAGTCAACAGCCTATAATATCACTTCACAGTACCCCAGCTGAGTTGGATGAGGATACTGCATGGTCTCATTTTGCTGGCATAATAACCAGAGCCAAAGGGCAACCACACAGGTGTGCACACTGTACTTGTCATTGGGATGTACACTGTTGAGAACAACAGTCTCCTCAGTATACTTCTGATATCTTCTATGTACAGTTCCAGCAGTCTATTTAGAACTTCAGGTCTTAGGAGATGTATGATAATTCTGCTTTGGTACATAATTAATTGGTATATGGTTGCCTCTTCTTCATGATAAAGTCCCTTCTCTGCTGTGTCTCTGGAAGCTTCCTGCTCCAGGTTCAGCCCAGCCAACAGGTCACTTTCTGACTGCCACTTTAATATATACTCCTTTTGAAGAACTGCTCAGGAAAGTACTAAATCATTTGAGTATTCTGGCCAAGAGTAAAGAATATTGAGAGTTTGCTAATACAATCCTTTTTGGGAAGCTTTGAATGGGAAATACAGCGTTTCCTGTAGGTTATGCACTGGAGACCCACAGCAAAGTAGTCATCATGGGAGAAGGAAGGGTAGGAGCTGTCTCATCTTTTTCATAGGGACTGAGTAGTAAAATGCATATAGCAAAAGTTAGCCTGCTTAAATGTATCAGAGACCCACAATATTCTCATGAAACTGTTCCACATCTTCTAAAATCATAGTGGTTCAACATACTGGTGTTTATTCTCCTATCAGAAATAGAAAAAGATGGAAGAGTAAGATTCATGTCTAACTGAGTTTCCTAAGAAAGATACAGCTTTCTGCGACATGTACATCAGTCCACAAATTTTTCTTGAGGAAATTCTCCAGGGTCAAATGGAAAGAGAAAGTAATTTGCTAAATCTACAGCTTAAGCATTCAGCTCTTGAATCTAATCACCTACTATTCAGAAAGACCTGACAACATGTTTGGCATAATTTCTACACTATGGCACACTTTTGCAAACATTATTTTGGAGAAACATTCAAAGGTAAAACAGAAGACAATTAACTGCGGAAGATTCCATTGTTTAAAGTGCACTCAGGTGTATTTCTGTTTTCCTAAAAGATGAATACTAAACATGTAAAGATTTAACACTGTCCTCTTAAAATCTAGTTGTATTTACAGCTATATGACCTCTACTGTGCAAGTTATCCTTAAATTATTAGATTAATTACAGTTCTCATTTTTTTTTATCAAAAGATTCTTGTTTTTTTTCCTAAATTTTCCTCTTTTTCCTTAACCAGGCTCAGGTTTTCAAATACAAATCCTATAAAAACAGGTGTGAGATACTAAGTTATGTTCAGTCTTCCTAGGCTTTATCTTGGGCTTTTATCCCAACTTCTTGCAAAAGGCATCTGAGATACCAGAAACAAACTCCACAAAACTGCTGCTCAGAAAAGAGAAGGTGGTTTCCCAGAAACTGGTATCATGAACAGACAAATTTCCTAAGAATGTAACCTGAAGTATTGATTAGTCTCTTCCCAAATATACGCATCATCTAATATAAAAATTACAACACTATCCTTTGTTCTCTGCTGTCTTATACAAATGATGACTTGTATAGCACCAATAATTAATCCTAATTTTAAAGACATTTGGTCTAAAACAACACAGGAGGAAAAAATTCCTTTGCATCCTGTGTATATTTTCCTTGATTATGGGATGGATGGGAGAGGCTTTCGCTGTCCATGTACTATAAAACAGCCACCAGATTGTTTTATACCACATCTAGTAAATTTTACAGAGGCTCTTTTAAAGGTTTAAGCGAATATTGGGATATATGTCAAATTTTTTCCTCTAGAGAACCCATTACATGCGTGGGGGGAGGGAACAGGAGAGGAGGTTGGAAAGCAGGAGACACCTTTGAAAGACAACCTTATAGGGAGTATTAATTTTCTAGAAGAATCATTCACAACCCCCCCCCCAAAAAAACAAAACAAAACAAAAAAACCAAAAACCCCCACCAAAACAAAAAAACTCCAAACAAACAAAAAACCCCAAACAAAACAAAACCCTGAGCTTCCTTAGTTAGAATATATTTATAAGAAGCTGTAGTTGGTTGTCAATTCTTAATGTTACTTAGGATATATTATCAAGCTTGAAATTTGTTTCAAAACCTGTGCTCTACTAAAAATAAGCTATTTTAATATTTTTCTTTAATTTAAAAAACCTGAAGTATTCATAGCAGTTTGGCATCCTTATAGTCACCTAGGGCAAGGCTACAACTGTGAACCCAGAAACGCAGTGCTATCTTCTTGAAAGAGAAGCTAAAAAACCTTATTTCTTTGGTAATTCAAGTTAGTGACATGAAGTAGGTATTTGGGCTACTTCTATGGAAAAAGGACAACAGCTGGTGTTTTCAGAGGAAGGCATGCTAAAGTAGATGCCTGCAGCTTTAAGACAGTAAACATCACATTGTTCAGTTCTCCCTTGTAGCAGAGTCATGGCTAGTGAAAGAAATGCAGCTCTTGTCAAGGTTTCCTCAGTAAGCATCAGTCAAACCCACTACAGATTGAGGACCAAAATTGCACATGGCATGACTTCAGTATTTACTGCCTTTGTGCTGACTTATACCAAATAGCTGTAGTAAGTCTTAAGAATCTGGCAAAACACCACCAAAGCAGCAATCCAAAATTAATAAACCATCTATCATAAATTTTCTGTAATGTGGGATGTTCTTACTGTCCACACTGGAAATCTGCAGAAATTGATTCAGAATTCTTGGGGCTCACTTACCACTACACAACAACTCAGTGGCACACTGGAATGGCACACATATACACAAGAAGCCTGGTCAGCTTAAAATTTCCCACATTTCCAATCCAATAGATACATTCCAAAAGCAAATCTGCCGGTAATTTCATGGAACGTAACCGTTTAGGGAATGCAGTTGAAAATCTCATTAGGATATTAAGTTTCACAATTTATCTAGAAGGCTCTGAATTATCTTTGTCAACATACATTATTTTTAATACACAGAAAATTATTTTTCCTATATGACTTTCCATTGAGTTTATCCACTTTATATTAATCTATTTCTCAAAAGTATTGCTAGTATCATTAATTCAAATGATTAGAAAGAAAGATGTACAAAACAGGGGATCACAAATTTCTTTATGTACTGAACAAAGGGAAAATACTTGTAAAATAGAGAAAATTCAGTTATTTACTATATTTGGGTCATATGTGGCACACCGAGGCAACCCTTTTCATGGAGGGGAATGACTTTAACTCAGAGAATAATTCTTCAACCTTAAAAAACCATGCTGATTTCTCTTTCAATAACTTTGATATACAGAGAACAGTTTTCCTGAAATGGAGTTTTTCTAAAATGCCTTGAAAGATAACTCCTCCTTCCACTAAGGAACTGTCTCTGGCTGACAGGCTGTCACTTCACTGCAACACTCTGCCAGAATTTATTTTATTTAAAATTAAAAAACATCAGCTTTTTCTTTTTTAATTCTTAGAAACAGTTTTGTGTCATCTTAATATAACCCAAAAACTAGATAAATAGATGTTCCTGGTACAGTCAATAGAAAGAGATCAGAGCCTCCAGATGGTGGTTCATGAGTCATGAAGATTATACACCTTCATTAGTCACTGGCTTCTCATAAAGCATTACATGTCCTCCAGTCACCCCAGACACAGACTACTCATTAAATTTTGTTTACTTTACTATTTGAATCTGGCAATAGGCACCTTGCAAAAAGATATAGGCTTGATTTTAAAAAACAAAGCACCTTTATTCCTCATATCTTGTTCCTAAAGTTCACCAACTTGATACTAAAGTTGCATGTGTATTTCTAGTTCGAATCAAAAAAATTTCAGATTTTATGTACTGGCTATAAGTATGAATTTGTTCACTGATGAACTGTCAGAAGATATGCAATACATAACTTACTGTTTTCTGTAGTTTCTTATCCAGAAACTCGTTCAAATCCTACCCATTTGAAATACCTTAATTTCACTTTTAAGTCACTGCACTGACTGTCTGATCAAAACTAGTTGGATATTTAAACATAGAAGACATTATCTTATATCAATAAGATTTATTTCTAGATAAAACACTTTGAGGAATGACAAACACCTGTTCTGTCAGTTATTGCACTTTCCAGGGCAATGCAATTATTCTCAACACTACACATGTAATTAAACTGCAGTAAAGCAATTTTTGCTTCCATGAATTTACATACACAGTGGTTCACAGAGTCAGCAGCCATTTTTCATTCTATGCTGCACTATAAAACAGATACAGAGCATAATGTATTCAAAAGGAATAAAAGAGAAGGTTTAGTACATTGGAAATTAAAGCTGATGAACAGAGGTGACAGATTAAAAGTTCATTTATTAAGGTAAATTTAATTAGGGAAATATATTTTTAAAATGTCATTCAAATAATGTATTTTAGGTTATTCAGTCCACTTAAGCAGGTTTAGATTATAAGTATACTGTATCCTCTTGTAAAAAATCTCTGCAAAATGCATTGAGGGTTCCCCTCTTTAAGTTTACACATCTGATCCTGCTTAAATTGCTATGAAAATTCTTTTGTTTACAAAAGAAATATTTGCAGACTTAATATTTTAACAATTAAACAAAGATGAGACTAGTGATGTAACTGGAAAAGACAACAAATTCCAAGCACATTACTGCACCAAACATTTCCCTTTGTTCAGCTGAGGTTGTCACAAGGGGCTCAGGAGGAGCAAGAAACCTCCACAACAGCATTTAGAAAATGGATTAATGAGGGAGAATTGTCTTTTCTTCTCTCCATCAAAAGAAGATTCAGAGGTGATATAGTCAAGATGTATAAGTAAAATGTTGATACAAGCAAATGGAGGGATTTTTTTTTTTTTATTCAAAGGGAAAAGTTAACACGTGGTCCATGGCAAGCATGATGCAGTGCTGGTATTCTCTGCACTGGCTGGCAGTTTTCCTGCCATGCTGTATTCTTCCCAGCCTTCCCCTCATGCTCTGTCCCTTTGAACACTGTCCGTAGCCAACCTACAGTGTTCAAAGTCTATTTCTTTTTCAAGGAAAATAAAAGGCTCCCATGTTTTTTAACCTGCACAGCTTTAGATACATTCCTCCTTTAATTTTATCTCATCATAGATAACTCACGACCAGTTTCCAGCTATCTTTTTTTTTTTTTCAGTCTATCTTTTTTTAACCACTAATGATAATGTTACCTTGCAATTCAATTGCCAGACCAAAATGTATTGAACATCACTGGTTTCCTGCAGGTCCAGGACAGAGAATGTTTTGCTCTGAAAGCAGCACAGTGCAAGGGAAAGGGTCAAAACTTCTCAATTATCCTCCTGTGCACTGTAAGCAGCCCTACAGCTTGAGCAGATAATGTGTACTTGCACCCTGAAAATGCTAAGCTTAATTTAATTTTTTTCTTCCTTTCACCTACCTGTCCTGCCCACTTGTCAACTAGGAGGAAGAGTGAGCATACAAAACAACAGAAAGTAGCTCTCGAAACCCTTTCTCATTACCTCTTTTGGGTATTAAAAAAGCACACCATGATGGAGCTCTCCATTTTTTCCCTGTTTATCATCATTTTAAAGATGAAATTTCCAAATCCATATTTTCTTTAAACTTATATCTGATAAACCCAATGCAAAGATTTTTTCATAGTTTTAGAAATTAATTGCTTTCCATGAAAGTGTTAAATTGAATGTTTTTATAATTGTATGTTTAGTTTGACAAGCATGCAACTACCTCAATCTGGAAAGTAGCTCTTATAAAAACAGTTCTTTAAAAAATGATTGCAGTAAGAAACAAGTGTATTTTGCTCCACAGAGACATAGATATCTCTGAGGCAATTTAGAACAAAAGACAGCTTAGCAATCACAAGCTGCTGTATCCAGTATTAAATAAACAACATCACTATTTTTATACTCAGTTTCAAGAAGGTTCTGTCTAAAATACTCTGTGCTTGTTAATGTTAGAACTGTAATATCAATTGCACCTATTTTATTACGAATGTCAATATGATTTTTTTTTTTTAAATAGCTGTGCAGGAGAATAAAATGACAACAATTTTTTTCTCCAGCCGTCAAACAAATCAAGACATTTTAAAGAAATTAATTTGTTTCTTGACTTCAGGACTCAAATATGTAACACATGGGAGATTCAAGTTCTTTAATTTTATATTTGAGGCTGGGGTATTTTGGCTAATAATTTAAATCTCACTACCCATGTTTTGTTCTAACACAAAGACAGTACATTAGTCTTTGCTGATAGCAATGAAGTCCAGTGATGGACCAAAATGTTGCTGCTGTTGAAACTCTAAACTGAGTCTTGGGAAGTTTTTATTAAATATATTGGTACTCTCTTCAGAAGTAGATTGCAACCAAAATAAACCATCTACATTTTTTTCTGAAGGAAAGTATTAGTGATCTGTTAACAAAAGATAAAGTTCTGCTTTACTTTAAATAATTTTAAAGTATCTAACCAAATTTTGAAATAAGCAGAAGTAAATGATGCCAACAGACTGCACATCATTAATACATAGCTCCACAGCATCCACTTTTGAGAAGTAGATTTGTGAAAATGTTATACATATCATGTAAAAACCGCCACCCTTTTGTTCAGTGACCCTAAAGCAAATTATACATTCAGCTCATTTAGCATAGCATGAAAATGTGATTGGTTTGTATTCCTTGCAAAAGTTAAAACTCTTACTTCTATTAATTCCTTTTTAATCTAAACTGAAACTTGTTCATGTTGTCCCTCTTTCTGCCACTTAACAAAATTTGGAAAAGTGAAAACTTAATTTGTCATTAATTTCACATAATCACTTACAGCTTGTTGTTTTAAAGTAAACATCTGCCATGCACTGTTCTTGCCTTTTCTGAGTATAATTTTCTTATGTAAGCTGAGTGCAAAGAAATGTGTCTGCAGTCATGATGTTGTAGGAGCATGACAGTTTAACATACTAATGCCAACATGCATACTAACAATGCAGCTTGTTTATGCCGCTGCTATTAATAAAATATCTGAACCTAAAAACACACAGCTGGTAAATGTTTCCATGTTTTGGTTTGTGGTTCTACAGACAACTACGGTAGATATTTAAAGCAACTAAGGAAGGGGGAACTTCACAAAATTAGATCAAAGTCCAGTTGTTTTACTTATTCTGTATTTTCCAAATTTCCAACTTTGAAAGAATGACCAGAAACACATCTTACTAATTCAATTAACATTCTTTCTAAATTAATAATGCTGTACAAAATCATATTACTGAAAATTCTGTTTCTCATTATGCTTTTGAAAATAAGGAATTCAGCCTCAAAGGATTGTGAATACTTAACAACATAATGAGCCAAAAAAACCCAGGAATTCTCCTTTTGACACAATTATTTTGCCTTTTGTGCATGGATACACACATATTTATGTTTGAGGTACTTATATTTAGCATCCATACTTTGCAGAAGCAATAAAAAACTGAGATACACATGGAAATAGATACTAGCAACTTTCTCGATAGCCCAGCAGATGCCAAGATGAGGAATGATTTATACCAGAGACTATGAAAATGCAGGATCATTTGAGAATAATAAAAAATTAAACGGTGAAAAATGTTAACAGCAACAGCTGTGAAAAGAAATTACTGACAATTGAAAGTAGAGATGAGAACAATACTAGTAAAAACACTTTAAAATTTAAATTGCTTCACAAGAGAGATTCTATAATTACAGTTTCTATAGATATTTGAATAATAACTTCAAAAATGGTGAGGTATAGATGTTTAGAATTACTTCAGTACCCTAGGAACTTACTAATACTGTAATATCACAGCTAAGAAAATGACAGCAGATCACATGACTGTATGAACCATGCTGACTTTAAGGTCTACAATGACTTTTTTAGGTTGTGCACAGAATAGCAAACACAGGCATACTTAGAGGTGAAGACAGGTGCAAAGGTATAGGAAGCTTCCCTATGCATCACAGCAGATTTATAGCAAAACTCAGTTTTGCCCAAGAAAGTCTTAGACAGCAACAAGTAGGTATATCTACTTTTTTGTTTCATTATTTATTATTTCATGTCTATGGGATGAATATTTGTATTTATTGCCATAGGCACCGGGACCCAGTTTCAGACAGACCTGAAATGTTGGCAGGCAAAGGAAAGGGTAGAGGGGTTGAATGCGTGCACACAGTGAATACTTCAGTACTGTGGCATATATATTTCCTTTATCCATAGTAAATCCTGCTCTACTACCACAAGCAGCAAACTGAACAGGCAATAGTTGCAACATGGCAGAACAATCATCACATCTGTACCAAACTGCAGAGCCACATGGCAGAAAGCACAGGATTAATACAGTAATGAAATACACGTTACACAGAAGCATGTGGATAGAAAGGTAAAACATAAAGTATGCCCATCCACTGAGTAGCATCCCAGCAGGTTAAATTCCAAATTACGTCAGCAATTTCAGCGTACTGCTGAAACTGCACAGTATAAGAACAGGCATTGTATTCTATCAGAATTAACAGGTTACTGTTCATGATGTCTCAGCCTTTTCTAATATGACCAACTTTATGAAACAGGGCTCCCAGTTCAATGCATATGTGAACTCTGGAAAAGTTACTTTTCCAAAAGCACAGTATTCCAACTCAAGGCTCATATAGTCAGACAAACACAAGAAGACTTATAGTCATTCATGGAAGAAAGTAGTCAAAAAACCACAGGCAAAATCTCGAATTATTTTATTTTAATTAATAATGTAGTATGATGATTATGGTTTGGCTGAGAACAAACAGGCCAGCCTGAGCTAGTGTGACATAACTTCCAAATCCTCTGCACGTGTGACAGATGGTGGAAGCATTTGAAAGACTCCTTGTGCACAAGAACTCTATTACGGGGGCTCAGAATCAATGCAACAGCAAAGTAGCTGAAGCAGGTCATGATAAAAGCACACTAAGCAGCATAAACTACATTTAAAACTTTGGGTTTCATCCAAGGAAAAGGTGAAAAAGAAAGAATACTGCATTCAAGGGATGTGAGCGGAAAGTGGTTATAGAATCTGTGTTGACTGTTGACTGACCAAAGTGAAGAAAACTATGGCTGATGATAGAGTGCACTACCTTTGGCAGGTATAGAGAGTGGAAGGACAATGTCTGAACTCAGTGGAGTTATATTCCCTTCTAATAGGGCTTATTTTAAACTACCCTAACAATTTTTATGGACATTACAGGATAGTTTGGAAACATTGCAACTTTGTGATACACCTTATTCTTCCCAAGAACATAATCCATTTTGTGTGCTTATGTCTAATCTCTTTTGGCTCATCTTACTTGAACTCCAAGAATGTTCCTCAAATACTCCCTCTAAGAGTCCTAGGAGGCAAATGCTAGAGTATAGAGGAAGAAGACAGGACAACAAATGAAAAGTCATATCTTACCACTGAGAACTCTCTCAGCCACATCCTGTGTTATATGCATTGCAGAGAATTCATTTTCCTCTCTAATTAATTTCTTATGGTAACTGAAGCAAGGTAAATTGCAATGAATAGGCATTTATAACTCAAAATAAAAGAGTCTAAATCAGAAAAAATATCAAAAGAAGACTGAAACAACTATTGACATCTGGTACTGCCAGCGTCCCTTCAGCTTTTCATCGAACCATTACAGTTCTTTCCCCAGAACAAGCAAGCTTGCTGTACTTCTTTCTAAACCCATGTGCTTTAGAGAGCAGAAGGCAAGCAACACTTAAGCTTTGGCTTATGTTGCCTTCATGAATTTAACTTTTTATGAAGTTGTTCAAAGAGCAGTTTACTATTATTGCTTAGATGACATCTCTCAGGCTAAGTTTCCACATGGAGATCCTTCAATCCTTTGCTTTTTGGCAAGATGTGGAGATACAGGTGCTATCTGAAACCAGTTTAGAGTGTTGTAAAACTGGGAACCTGGTTGTCTTTTTGTATTATCCATGAAATGAGAATCAGTCTGAAAGTATAAATTTACCAGAAATGGCATTACCCTTAGAGATATCAGCCCACCTCTCTGAAGAATATTGTACTGCCAGCTCAAAAAGAAAAAGTTTTAAAATATAAGCAGAAGCTGCAATTTAGGTTGTCAGAGAAAACCCAGGTTGAATTCTCATGAAGAACATGGGATTGTTTTCAGCAAATGTTTCTGGCTCTAGTGATGGCCAAAATACTGAAACTTCTCTCCTGCTTGCTGATATAAATCAGACATTTGCAGCATATCATGTATTTTCTGCCTGAAAAGAGATGCCAGCAGAGTCCTTTACAACAGAAAGGCCAGGGCAAATCATGCCAATTACAAAAAAGGTTTATATTAATAATACCACAGGAAAACGAATTTGTCTTTCACATATCTACAGGGATGATATAAAGGAGAATAATCTTCTTTCACAGAAGGTAATCATACCAGTGGCAAGGCATACTCTGAAGTCATGACATAAACCCTATTATTTTTTGTTCAGAGTAGAAAAAAAAGTCGGAAAATTCTACATGAGATTAGATGAACTCTTAAGTACCCACACTGTTGGGAAGGACCAAGACTTACCCTGCCAAACAAAAAGAGAGTCCCAGCAATCTCTACTGCTTTTCCAACCTGATTTCATATCATACATGTGGCAAATACTTGACCTACTACAGGTTTTCTCTGTCTCATTTTGCTAAGCGTGTGTTTTATTATCATCAGAACTCATAAAAATATTTGCATTTTCCACTTCTAAGCAACTTTTGCTTTTTCAAGGAAAGATACACACACATGAAAAAAAAAGATCTATGTCAACAAAGAATGATTAAGTTTGTAAAAAAAAAAGCGTTGAAAGGTCAAGGAATGCCAGAATTGTCTGAATAGCCATAGTTTAAATAACTAACACCTGTGCAATATGATAAACTTTTAAATTACATATTAACATAGTATGTTCCATGAAACCTCACTTAGAGGGTCGAGAAGAGCACAGCAATCCAGCTTTCTTTCTTGGTATAAGGGAAAGTAGTCATTAGCATTACTTGAAATAAGTCTTACTTCACATTTGTAGACTTTAAGCTCAAAAATTACTTTGGAGCATGCTCATGCAGTTTGCTGATGTCAAGAAAAGTTTGCAAATGAAGAATGAAGGTGGACTATACTAGATTTTAGTTGTGGAGATCAAACAAATCTTTCCCAAATACACATGAATTTCTTTTTTTAACGCCTCTTATCTTGCATGAATTTGGTCAACTTTTCACTCAAGACCCAGAATAATCTCATGACAAATTTGAAGTCACTACTCTACAACCTGACAAACAATAGACTCAGAAACAGCAGAGTAGTTTTTAGCACTACATCTTTAGCCAGTCTGACAAAGTTGTATAAACAAACCAAAATATATTTAGGTACTGGGAAATGCTGGACAATCTTATTAATTTAAAACTGATGACAACAAGGTATGTATGCACCTGCATGCTATACAGAACAAATTAACACTTATACTAACACAAATAAGCATGCATTGTTTGATTGGCATCTAGAACTTGAAAAATACTGAGAAAAAGTAAAATAATCTCTTAATTTGGATCTCTCTTCCCCACCCCCAACCCCCTGGGAAAATGTGCGTTGTTTGAAATCTGGGTATGAATACTGCATGGTGGGAAGAGCTCTAATAACTTCATTCTGAGGTGAAAAAAAAAATAGAGAGAGACATACAAAAACGTGGGCACTAACAACATTTTCTATCTTTAATTACATGACTGCCAGTCTCGAAATTTTCAACCCTTTCTCCCACTTTGAGCATAAAATTTTTGTTCTCACATACAGAGCACCACAAAATTCCCTCCTGCCCACACCTCATTTCTCATTTTCTCCTTCTGTCACTGTCTGAGTCCTAAACACCTACTGTACATTTTCTCTGTTCTTTGCATCCCACCAGTGCTTGCATTCCAAAGAACCTAGCCATGCTCATTTGAATTTCTATCTGAAATAGGCTTTTTCTGCAAGGTCAACAAATGCTATGATGTCAGCTAAAGCAACTTTCTTTTTTAAGTAACTGGTTCTCTAGATAAAAATTATGTCCTTTATCCTGATGCATCGCATGCACTGTTTGACTAATGCAGAGTATTCCTAACTTGCGTCACAGGCATTTTCATCAGAAAATGTGAAAAGTAAAATTTATGTCATACCTAGCTAATTATCCTCAAACTTTTTCAACTCATTTTCTGGGTTTATAAAATCAGAGCCACTCCATGAACTTTTTCTCCCTTCAGGATTAAATAAATTTTTGTCCCTAAAAGAAACTTGATGTTAAAAAAAAATGGGACTCAAATCAACCCCTTAAAATTGAAGACTGCCAAATTTCACAGCTGTTCCTTATCTCTATGATAGTCTGACCAACACCTCAGAGCTGACAGCTCTAAGTTCTACAAAACTTGGGTTATGAATTGTTATTTCTGAGACATGAATAAAAGCCACCATTATGAATCTACTTGAAGCTCAAGGAAAAGAAATAGAAAACACTCATCTAATTTGCAGACATACTAGTGGGAACATAGTTTTATGCTCACACCAATATACATATGTTTAAGGGCAAGATGGAATTGTTTGTTTTTTCACACTGCACAGACAATGGAATAGAACCCCAACTCTTGCTTCCCATTGATTGTGGGTAATGCCTTCTGATACCTGCAAAGGGCAAAACAGGTGGATAAGACCATGCTTCTGGTTTCAGCCAACATCAATTGCATGCTTTGACCATGTCACCTGGCACACACAAGCTTTCTGCAGCCTCGTGCCCATGTGGATTCTCCCTATGCTTATCAATTGATAAGACAACCTGTAAAAATCATGACCCATTCAGAAATTCAAGATTATAAATAAGGACTGGGCTTAATATTTTCTCTTATATCTTCAACAAAACAATCTTCTTAAGTCTTCTTCCTGTGTGAGAAATTTGCTTTTTTCCCCACTCATTGTGGTATTTGCTGTATTGTGTGCTCAGAAACCTAGCAGCTTCAGGAGCTTGCTTTCTTTTCCTATTCCTTCTGAACAGAATGGTGATATTTTAGCAGGCATGAAGGATGCAAAATATTTATAAAGCTCAGACAGCTTTTTACTTAGCAAAGTATGGTTACCTGTCTGCATCCACAGTCACATCATGAACCCCTCTCTGAATAATGTCTCGAGAGGCAGCTAGGTCTGGTATTCGGTTCAGACTTCTTGTATATAGGTTGAGTCCTCCATCTGTCATGTACCTGTAAAAAAATGTGTGGTCAGTCAGTGGGAAATGCAGCCATCTGGCAACTATGTTTCACTCTAAAGTTAACAGACTATGAAACTCAAATGTTTAAGGTACAGGTTGTCCTATTAGATGGTAGGCTTATACTAAATATTCCCACTTCACGTGGGAGATTGGATATCTGCCTGTTTTCTAGAATCATTTGCCTTTTACAGGCCGACCTGCTTTACAAAAATATATTTCAAATGAAGTCCTCAAGTATTTGCGAAAGAATACCACCAGCTGCAAGAAACATCACTCCAGCGACCAAAAAAAAAAAAAAGGAAAAACTTCAGTAGCATTTATGCAAATGGGAACAGAAAATCTGTAGTCACTGCTGGGACTCAATTATTCAGATATGAAGCAGATATCCACTTAAATATCCAATGATGTTTAAGAATATTTTTCTGTGTTCCTTTTGCTTGATTTCCACCACTTCACATTATAATGAATGTCTAATGAATCAAACAGTGAGTATAGTGCTGTTTACTCACTCAGGAACCCTTAGGGTTTGTGAATTCAAAGCAGCAGCAATAATTTCAGGAACTCCTAACTACAGTATAGCTGCCTTTGTGAGAGGTTTTGGCACTTATAACTGAGCAGCACTGCAAGCCTGTACTACTCTCAAGACCTGCCCATTATCTTCCCAAAGGACCTTTGGTTCAACTGTCTTCTCTCCTAGGCCCTTGTTCTTCACATTTTCCTTTTGTATTTTTTGATAACTTTAATGTACCAACAGACTTAGCACAAATTTATTTGTGGAGGACCATGCACATGTATGGCACTTAACACAGAAGCATACATCTACAGAAAAAAATTGGTGTACCTCAGGGAACCTACTCAAAATAAAATAGGAGCTTACTGAAATAGGTGTAGTCCCAACACTGGGTTGATGGCTAAAGTGATCTACTGGAGCTCAGTTATGGTTCAAATAATCTTTAACACAAGTACTCCTTGAGCCATGAAATAGTGCCACTTAAACCCATCTTCCAGTCAAAGGATTGTGTCAAAGTACACAAACATTTAACTTTAGTCATCCTACACAGACTCCCAGGCACAAGCCAAGGCACACACACTGCTGCTGCTCCAGCTGTTCTGCTGCCCTCTCCTTGTGATTCCTTCTGGGAGCAGATTTAATTGCAATCAAGTGTTCCAGAGACCTGAGGGTCAGTCCAGGAACCCTGGAAGCACTGCCTCCACTCCCACTGTCAGGGGTGGGTGAATGGCTGCAGGTCTTGAGAGCAAAGCTGCAATGGTGCAGCCCTGTATGACAGTTCCAGTTTGAGGTGACATTGTGTTCTGAGTGGCAATCCAGATGAAGGCAACCTCAAGGGCATTAAAACACAAAGGGTTCCTCTGATTCTTTTTAACAAAACTCTGAGGCATTTTATATACAGGTGAGATTTGGCCTGCAGTTCAGCAAGGGATTTCAGAAACCTTGGTATCTGGAGTCTACAGAAGGTAACTTCACATTATTTTTCAGTCACACTTATGTACTAGATTAATCCATTTATTAAAGAAAAAATTCAGATTTTTTGGACAGATTATTTAGCTAGGATTGAATTATCCAGCAGATTCCAAAGCTCTAGAATGACATAATAAATTTAGCTCTGGTTTAAATGCAATCCAGGCTATATGGATTTTTTTTTTTTCCTGTATAAGTAAGGGCTGAATGGAGAGACTTAACAAGTACAACAGGCCTTCCTTGCACTAATTTCTAATTACTGCTGCACTTCTGTCCCCAAGTGTTTAAAGTAATTAAACTGATAATGGAAGAGGCATAAAGGAGATAAGACTTTACATGCCTCAGTGAATCCTGAAATTTCAGAGCTTACTAAATTGTTTTTAACATTTACCACACCTAAAAGTGTTAACTGAGCACATTGCAGCTTACTATCTATTGAGTCATCCTTATTACAGATGTAAAGAAAAGTCACACAAGATGACTATATTCATCCTTTAATGTGATAAGCTAATTAATACAACTTATCAGGCACTGCAAAGGATTCTCTTTTTTTTTTTTTTTAAATTTCAAATAAAACCATGCATCTGTGAAAGGCAGCATTAACATTTCCTTTAAGATAAAAGATCCTTGGACATTAAAATATCACATTTTCCATATGCCCTTTCTCTTTTCTAGCACACGACTATGGTATCCTACTTGACAGTCATTAATGCTATGCTGTGGACAACTTTGTCAGCAGTGCTATATTCATGGATCAATGAGACAGTGGGCCAGGGAGATATAGGAATATGTTTTTTTCATAGTTATACTTCCTCTAGAAATCTATCTTTGGGTGGTGCTGGAGGTGAGACACTACTCTAGAGAGAGTTTTGATCAGAGACTTAGAGTTGCCTTTAGAAACATATAATTTTCAATTTCATCAGCTACTATTCTCTAATCATAGATATACTTCAAACTAAGAGATTAGATTGACAGCAAGAACTCTGAATTTATAGAGAGTGAACAGTGTGGTGTGACATGGTTATGTACTTTATGGGACTTCTGTTCAACACAGTGTTACCTCAATGACCAGGCATCCTTGAGATGCCAACAGCACTGAACAGTAATTGAAGCATGAGTAAAACCCTAACATGCCTTTTTTTTTTATTGATGCTTTAGGAGTTCTAACATACATAAGAGTGATTTGAGTTCCAAGACTGATATAAGAATGGTTTAACAGTAATCTGAAACACAAGGAATGCAGTACTCCACAGTCACTCAAGTGATTAAGCAAAAATGATTAAAAATTGTGATTCTTCCTTCTGGATATTCTGAGTGTAACTGATCCAGCCTTTCATAGAAAGATGTTCCTACTGCTCAGATGATAGGCACAGTTGAAAAACTGCAATAAAGGTCTATCATACAGACTGCACTGGGCAGTATTTGAAGTGGAAACAGAGAAGGTCACTGCTGTCAGCAACTGCTTTTCATCAGCTTCATCCAATGCCATATCTACCATCTCAAACAAAACAAAAATACCAAAGGAAGACCCATCCCAGAGAAAGCAGTACAAAATGATGGCTTACCAGATAACCAAAAAATTCCAGTGAGTAATAAGACGTACCTGAGCACTTATCAAAGTTCACAGCAAAATCATTTGGATGTTAAAGGAGAAGAACAGAATTTGGAGACAGCTGAGAGTATCACTAGCAAATTAGAGGGGTTTTTTTATATGTATATTTTAATATTGCAACGATAACACAACTTCCACCTGTGTGCCAGAATTTTTTAGAAAAATCCTATGAAACCTATCACTGATGCATTAGTTCAAATGGTGAAAAAGTTCTGCTTACCCACTATTAATGTCATCAGTCCTCAGGCTTTTCCCCAGAATATCTCCATCACTCATGTAGCCACCAACATCAGCTTCAGAGGATATGTCCAAATCCCCACTTCCTTTCTCACTCATGTCAATCTGTGAGATATTTCCAAGGCGAGAAACAGCTGCTCGGCGAAGCGGTGTGGTGTACATGAACCGAGAAGGGTCTGTGTGTATGAAGCGACTCGCGCTGCTGCGAGGATAACCAGCGCCCAAGGACGGGGCATCTCCTGCCTGCAGCCGAGGACTGGCCTGTCCCAGTCTCCAAGTCATCGGGGCTGATCGGCTTGACAAGCTTGGTATGCTTCTCCCGTTCACTTCAGTTGTCACAGTGCTGTCAAAAGTTGTCTCCAATGTGCTGCCAAACAGAATTGAGAAGTCAGTGAACTGTGCTTTCTCTGTTCCTGAGAAACCAGAAAAAGTAAAGACTGGAGGAATGTATAATTCTTTTTTAAAATTCTGTGTGTGTGCGTATATATGTTTGCACTATGTACACACATGTGCTTGTGCATGCCCTTCAGTACTGGTGGAAAGTCCTGTTTAATATCTTTAACAATGACCTGGATGAGGGGATCAAAGGCCCCCTCAGTCACTTTGCAGGTGACAGAAAGTTTGGTGGGAGTGTTATTCTGTTGGAGGGTAGGAAGGCTCTGCAGAGGGATCTGGTCAGGCTGGGTTGAAGGGCTGAGGCCAACAGTATGATGTTCAACAGGGTAAAGTGCCAGGTCCTGCACTGGGGTCACAACAACCCCATACAGCATTACAGGCTTGGGGCAGAGTGTCTGCAAAACTGCCTGGCACATGGCGTGACTCTTGGGAATGCTCCTGTGCCGGGCCAGGAACTGGATTTGATGATCCTAGTGGATCCCTTCCCACTCAGCATATTCTGTGATTCTGTGATTGGAAACGGACCTGGGACTGCTGGTCAGCAGCATCTGAACATGAGCTGGCAGTGCCCATATGGCCAAGAAGGCCAATGGCATCATGGCTTGTATCAGAAATAGTGTGGCCTGGAGGTCCAGGGAAATGATTGTCCTGCTGTACTTGACACTGCCGAGGTCGCATTTTGAACCCTGTTTTCAATTTTGGGCCCTCACTACAAGAAGGACATCAATTGAAGGTTCCTAGACAGTAAGTTTTATGATGAAAGGTTGACAGAGCTGGGGTTGTTCAGCCTGGAGAAAAGGAGGGTCAGGGGAGACCTTATCACTCTCTACAACTGCCTGAAAGGGTGTTGTGGCCAGGTCTGTGTTGACCTCCTCTCCCAGGCAACAAGTGATAGGACAAGAAGAAATGGCCTCAAGCTGCACCAGGAGAGGTTTAGATTGGATATTATGAAAAATTTCTTCATGGACAGGGCTGTCAAGTACTGGAACAGGCTGCCCAAAGAAGTGGCTGAGTCACCATTCCTGAGGGTATTGAAAAGACTTGTAGATATGGCACCTGAGGACATAGTTTAGTGGTGGACTTGGCAGTGCTGGGGTAATGGTTGAACTTGATGATCTTAAAGGTCTTTTCCAATCTAAACAATTTTATGGTTCTATGATTCTATAACCTCTATTTATAAAATAACCTAAAATAAATTTTATAGGCTTCTAAGTAAAAGTATATGAAAAAATAACTGGTTTTGTGAATAACTGTATGTCACTTTGACAGTAAAGTAAATCAAAGTCACACGTACATTACTAAGGCAGTCTTGCAAAGGGTATGGTTAGTTTCACAGTTAATTTTCCCTTGCAAATCTCTCGTTCATTCAGCACCTGGTAATACTCTCCCATGGTCCATATTTTTGGCAGTATACCTGTGGCTTATCTGAGTCCCTCTAAGGCTAGACATGGTTTCTTCCAAATTCTGTCGCAGGTCTGCTATATTTTTTACAGTTCTCATTCTTCTAGTTTCAGGATCTTCCCCTGGAATAGAACAGTAAAACCAGTATACCCTTTAGCACACATAAGTTTATAAAGTTGACTAAAGTGCACACATATATAATAGCTGAGAATACACACATATAAATGTGAATAGGTTTGTGCCTTTAATCTTTTAAAAAAATAAAGCTTCATCTTTTCAGTAATAAAACACATATACGTTTATAAATAACATACAGTATGTAAAAAAAAACACTGAAAAGAGTCTTGGTGAAGTATCCCTGATAGGGCCCAAATCTATTAATGAAACTCAGATTTACAGTGTTGGGATTTTTATCCTGTGTAATCAAGGCACGATGCAGTCCCAGATTATTTGATACATTACAAAGTCCCATTTTACTCCTTGACATTTTATATGACTTGGTAGGAAAAAAAAGCCACAGTAAGTCTGTGTCTGGAAAGAATTGGGATGACTCAAAACAGCTCTTCAGTATGCACTGAACATCCAGACTATTTCAAAGTACTCTTTAAGTCAGACACTTAAGAGAGCATTTTTCCTGAACTGTAATAGTTTCTTGAAGGTGGGCATTATTCTTCGTACAGGATAAAATATGTTTCTTGAGATACAAATCTGAACAGTCTAAGTACATGCATCATTTATACAATTACAGATTTTTAACAGACTTCAGGATCCATTGTGAAAAGCTAGGCTAGTATCTTGAACAATGAAGTTCACAGAACTTCACCTGGAACATCTTGAACAATGTTTACTTCACACAATTAAAAATAAATTAAAAAAAAAAAAAAAAAGAAAAAGTTCTATATGATATGTTACAATAGAAAAACATAATAAGCCTCAAAGTAACCTCCAAAAGTCATACATGAAGAAAGAGAAATGCATGTTTTCTAGCAAATTCATAGATCAAAGAAGTTTAGTTCATTTTACTTTTGAACAATAAGAGAATTTTGAAAGAAATTCTGTGACAAATATCACTGATTTGTTCAAGGCTAGTGTTCTGTTTCAGGCTGTTTCCTGTATCTGTTGCTTGAAAGAAAGCTGACAAGAAGCACCATTCTTACGGTTTCATGTACAATGCTGAACTTGAAGAGCAAATAATTTCTTTTTTACTCTATAAATGAGAAACTTTATGTCACACCTCAACTTGCTAATTTTACTTTACTCCTCATTCTGGAAATGTTATCAACAAGAATGATACTATGCAACCACTAAAATTATCTTAAATATTTAACTTTAGATTTCAGATTCTCATCCAGAACACAATTTTAACCTAATTTTAGAATCCTCATGACATCAAGAAACTGTTTAATCCTTGAATATATCTAACAGGAGATAATCTGGTGAATTTAAACTCAATATCACACAAAAATCAAGATCAGAAATGAAAGCAGAGGCAGCATGAGGAAAAGTACAGAGTGTCAGCTAAGTGATAAAACAAGTAAGAAATGTTTGGGAAGGAATTAAAAAAAAAGATTCTATCCTTTGCATAGCAGATAAAATGGAAAGAAGAAAGGAGGAGGTCAACATACAGCTTGTAGGAAAAGTTCAGTAGGACAGAGAACTGGGAAATACTTCATATGGGGCCAGAAGCAATGAAAATTTTATATTTAACAAAGCCTTCTTGAAAAGTAAAGGAAAACCAAAAACCAGTCCTACAGAAAAACATTCTGGTAAGATAAAAAGATCTCAACACAACATCTGTGCAAAGGCATGGGAAAAAGACTGACTTGCAGCTGAACTACAAGTACAGTTTACAGAAAACATTGGCTTAATGTATACAGTGACATTTATTTCAAATATCAGGGAGAATCGGCAGAAACAAACTTTATTTGAACAAAAGGTCAATTAATCTCCTTAATAATGAGTTTTGGCTAAAGGATGAAGCCTTTGAGATTGTTGACAAACTGAGTATCTGCTCTACCCTCTTCTGCAGTCCAGGTTCCTATTGCCCAAACACTCTGCAGGCATTATAGAAAAATCTCATCTCATGACATTAAGTGGAAATACATTATTTCATATCCATTCCATATAACCTTTATTTCTTCCTCAGTAGGCAAATGATGCCCAGTACCTGCAGTTGTGGCTCAATGTCAAGCTAACTTTCAAGCAATGCCAGTTTGAGGTTTTCCCATCTAATCTGTGCTGGCTGAGTCTTCTCTCCTTTTTGCTGCAGCTGAATAGCCCTTCAGGAAATTATGTTTGCCTATTTTATCACTCCAAATACATTCTTCAGTGATTTAATAATACTACAGTCCATACACCTCTGGGCTGGCACGATGGAACTGACAGTGTGATAAACACCTGGGCAGGATGGAAAAAAGAAGTGGGGATACAGGCTCAGCACTGCCAAACTCTCCATCTTCTCAAACTACACCTCAAGACCATGTCTATTCACAATACTCTTCTCCCTAAAATACACTACCTGCGTGCATTTTCACATGTGGTACCTTGTAGGAGGCAAATGTTCACACTCAGATTGAAATTACAGCTGCTCCTGTGTTTCAAGCTAGATGTGTTCAGCAAAGCCCCTTGACATTCAGGGTACCCGTGGATCCCAGGCACTGTTCACAGAAGTTTCTGCACCACCCTGGAGATTTTTGTGAGGCAAAAGGGCTCATGCCCAAGCTAAGCTGAAGACCATTGCATCCTATTAGATTGAGACTGCTTTTAAAGCCCAGACAGTTCCCAGGTGGACTGTTCATGCCTGCCTCTAGACAGACATTTATGGTGCATTCTGTTCCTCACTGTCCCTTTGCTTTCCCCCCTCTGCCAAATCCACTCAAACTGGCTTCCAGGAGCACATTATATTCCTGCCACAATACTTCTATAGGGGAGATCCAGGATCTGTTACCTGCTCTGCCTGGAGCCAGAGGTGAGTACCTTGTTGGTGTAAGAAAATTTTCAGTTTACAGAGAAAGACAAATTCCAGGGCCTAAGCAGGCAGAATTAAAGGCAGGGCAATTCTTTATATATATTTGAGGAACTGAATACAATTCATATTTTATAGTGACTTTGTCCTTTTCTTTCCTTGTTTATCCTTGTCAGTTGTCCTTTGTTGTATAATAACACTGCAAATTCTTGCAGCAAAAATGACAGCAACTGTCTTTTTTAATATGTATAGCACAGTACATAGGATCACAGAGCCTTGAGGTATAATTGCAGTATATTAAATATAAGGTGCATATATGGCAAGCTGCCAAAATATATTTTCACAGTGAAGAATATTTCACTTCCAGACAAATTATATCATAAAATTGGTGTTATTCTATCCTGTAAAGGTGAAAAGTTTGAGATCTAATCTCTTTTGATCTCAGTGACACAAAGGATAATTTCAAAACCTTTCCACCAGTTTTTACTACAAAAAAGCTACAACTGAAGTTTTGTTATATTAAAATACTACATAGTATTACATACCCCCCCGCCTCAAAACTAATTATTAGCGTGCTTTAAAAATAATTGTTCTTTTTTTCCTTTCCATCATTCTCTAAAGGCCATATCAATAGACTACCGTTGTATCATGGATGAACAATTCAGAAATTATAAACAATTGAACAATGACAATGGAGAAATTTCCTGCACTGAGTACAATATCCTACATTTTCAGGACAGCCCTCTGACTCCCCATCCACATCAAGCCTCCTTCTGTACAGAGGACCATGGGGATGATGAATATGTGTATTTTTTTTCTGAAAACTAGCTACACCATGCCTGCTAGGGGAGACACTATTATGCTTATTGCATCAGGATTGGGTTTAAACGGATCCCAGACTCCTCCATGCACCTTGTTGCTTATTATATGGCCCAGTACCATCATAGAGTCTAGCTATATTTTCATGACCTAATATATCGGAAATAGTCCCTGTCTTGTTGTCTCAAGTGGTTCTGGTTTGTAGGCTAAAGAAAAGCCATTCTATTTCATACATGGGGAGACTCGGATAAGACTAAAACCAGGGTACCCTGAAATTTTCTGTTAAAATTCTGTTCCTCTTACAAGAAAGGCCAATGCGGGTATTTTACTGACTCTGAAAAATATAATCTGCTTAAATCATTTGCAGCTTTATCATTTATGCTAAACATGTCAGAAGAGGGTCCCCAAATTTTTGCTCATAAAGAGTGAACCATTACAGATTCCCTCAATAAATTTCTGGAGGACACATTTACTTCTTCCATTGTGTGGGATACATTGACAGGAAATCAAAATCAACATTTTGAAGAAATAACTAAATACCTAGGTTAAACTTTCACATTCACATTTACACTCTGAAGCTAAACCGTAATTTCACATTTAATAATACTATTCACAATCATTTCTGTACTTCTGTATATGTAATTACAGCCCAAAGCAAATGGGAGAATAATACTTCCATCAATTGTCTGATTTTCATAAAAGGATTTACAAATAATAAACATCTGCTCAGGCAATTGCCCACTCTTAGATATTAACTCCATTAGAAAGAAAAGTACCAGTTTTACTCTGCAAGTGGAAAAACCTAGGCTCACAAGAGAACAGGAATTTGTCAGTAACACGCAGCTGAAGAGGAGCAGGGGCAGAGGAGAGCCCAGTCTCCTTTGCTAGCAAGCCTCTAATGTCTAGGAGAAACCCCTTTTAACCTGCTGGTACAGTCTAATAGTAAAAGGTATGAATATAAAGAGAATTATTGTTTCTTTCTTATTTTGAGATGACAGCTTTTTTAATTACATACACGCCAAAAATTTTATCCTGAATGTTTAAACACGATCAGGGCTAACATCCACCAGCAAGAAGCTCCAGGCTAGACACATGCTATATGACCTTCAAAAAGTGAGCAGCCACTTCAACCATTTGACTGGCTGAAGGAAAAAGCTTTGGAAATGAACACTTTGAGCACTCTTATAAAGGGCTGAGAGATGAAAAGTAAAGCCAGTAACACTGAAGCCTTCTGAAGCACCTGTGTCTGTGGACTTCAAATACTCACTGGCATGCTCAGATATAACAAAACTGGTTACTTAAACTAAACTGAAACCTTGGCACTCACAATTTCATATATAGAGGTGAAATTATCAGCAGGGTGGTTAGGGAAGGGGGAAGAAATACTGGAGGAACAGTTTGTAGGAAGGCTGAAACATTTTTTTGCCCTACCCAAACCTTGGATTCAAGATATTGATTTCAAATTATTGAGAACAAATGTCATTAAACCAAAATTATTTAAGAGTAAACTAAGAGTACTTAAATGTTGCATTTTATTTTTCAAAAAGCTAAGCAAACTATGCTCAGTTATTCACAGGCTGTTGCTGCTCCTGCACCTATCAAAAGCAATTTAGACATTTGTCTTCATTTCTTACAGTCTTAAGAGGTCAGGGTAAGCAAACTAAGAAATGTCTAGACTCTATTTTTTGCATACTACTGCAAATAAACCCAGTTCTGTCTCGGGAAATCACTGTCAAGATCAAAAATTTGCTCCATGCAGATATGTGCTAACACTTGGGTCTCCTCCTGCCCTTCCTGATGTCAAGGCAAAGTTAACTTACCTAAAATATCAGTATAAAGGACCTGTTCTAGGTCACCCAGCATTGTTATTATGACATCCTCATCCAGATGTGCAGTTCCTTCACGCAAGCACCCTTCCTCCTCCTCCTCTGTCCAGGTCCTGCTGGGAAAATGGGATGTGCAGGGCGAATTTTCATCGTCTGATTTTCTGCTCCCATTGTCAATCTGAAAGTCTTCACCTGTATGCCAGTCTCCTGATCTCCTGGGTGTCCTGCTTCCAGCAAGTGGTATCTCTGGAAATACTTGGGTTGCAGTGAGGCTAGAGTGGCAGAGAGAGTGCACCGACTGCGAGAGTGCCTTGGAGAGGGAGCCTCTGCACCCAGCTTCTGCCTCCCGCTGTTGGTAACTCTGGTTGGACTTGGAGGCGTTTCCAAACCAGTTCTCCCTGTATGAGTATCGCCTCTTCTCCCCTTCACTGATGAGCGTGAGATTGGTTAGAGACTTCTGCTTCTGAAGACGAACATACCCTCTTTTAACCTCTGTGCCTTTAAACACCGACAATTCAGCAGAATGCTGCATCTTTCTGGCAGGGGCTTCACCTCAGTTAGATTTCATATTTCTGGGGTGGACAGCAGTTCAACTCCCCTGAAAGGTCTGGGAGGTGGTCCCTGCATCGCTGCATGCTGCACGTCCCAGGGAGCACATACTTGCCCTCGCAAAGAAAAGCACAGCTCATACATGCACTGTATGTACTGTAACTGACTAGACAGGCACAGTCATTTTCTTTAAAATTACACTGCTGTCTTTGCTAAGCCACTTCTCTCCCATCACATTAGTCTGCAGTACTTACAGTCATTTTCGCTTAGATCTCTCTAGCAGAGGAAAGTTGATCAAACACTCTGCTCCAGCACAGAAGTAATCCCAAAAGCCAACTGTGTTTTCCCCTCTTCATCCAATCACCAGTCTCATCGGAGTGGTGGGCCTGCATCTCTTTCTACAGCTGCTGTCTTCTGAAATCCAAAGTAGGCAGAAGTACTGTCTTGGGCTTTCCACCCCTCCTCTCACCAGCTCATGACTGATCCTAGTGCACAGCTCTTCACTTTAGATGGGCTGACACTGAACTGCAAGTACAGCCTCCACGTCAGAGCTCAATAAAGAGCCAAAATTAACCAGTGAAGGAAAGCTCTGCACAAGCCTCCTTACATTTTAGTATTCAACCTGCATTTCCAGATATATGACTCTTCTCTGCTACTGCAGTGAATGCTGCTGGCTGCCATGGCAGCAAAGATCCTGGTGAATTAAACTGAGACACAGAAGCCTCTGCCCGGTTTACAGTGCCACAGGTTTCAAGACTCAGCTTCACCTGAATGGGATGCTACAGTAACAGACCTAGCTCATGGTCACATCCTATTTTTCTCCCTGAAAGGTAAGGATGACAAACCATTTCTTCCATATCACTGCTACTCCCTATGCAGGAAGCTAAAAGCAGAGTTGTAAACGAACCTTCATTCTTGCAATCTCTGCTATGAATAAAAATCATATAATTTAAGATTTTGAAGAAGATAAAAAATGGAACATAATAGTACCTGTCTGGTAAGATGATTTATAAAAGGAAGTATTTAATTTCTATCTCCTTGGAAATATACATTGCTTGCATTTCTGTGAGATTGAGAGGCTAGTATGGAATTAAAAAGCTGTAATTCACAATTTTTTTCACAATCTTCTGAAGCAAACCTATTAATGGAATAGTAATTTTTTATAAAGCAACTCAGTACTGTGTTTGAACTAAGTTCAGCACTTTCAAATGCTATTTTTAAATACATTATCCAGAGAGAAAGAAGACATGTTAAAATGTACACATTTTCCACAGAGAGAAAGACATTAGTCCTAATAGATAGATGAACAAAGAACTAGCTGAATTTAATTCTAATATTTTTAGACACAAATTTTATATCTAGGGGAAATTAATTTCACAAAGCATTATGTAGAAATCTACAAATATTCAGATTGCTGTATACAAACAAACTGCTTTTGTCAGGGTGAAAATATGCTCGCCTCAAGTCTCTACCTGTGAAACCTTGACAGGCAAATAGTCTTTAAAAATGCCATCCTAAGAAATACAGACTGCAGATTTCCTGTATGAACAAAGAGATGTTAACAGAAGCCTCAGTGTATTTCTTGCTTTCCATTGGTTCAAATTACAGTTTTTGAAGATACATAAAGGAAAAATCTTGGAAATTTAAAGGAAAGGTGCATTTTTTCCTAGATAACTCTCAGAAACACAGCACTAACCTAGAAAAAAAAAATCAGTACTCTCAAGTAAGGATGTTTTTTCATATAAAGCCACTGACGAATTCCTAGAAACACATGTTCCACAACAAGAGGAGGTACGACTCCCATCCCTGCCTAGCCCATGAAGTAGAAGTAAGAGTAGACAAGAGGAATGGTCTGTCTGCCTGAGTACAAAACTGTCCCAAATATTAAACGACTGTCACTACTTCAGCATGGAAACAAAAGGAAAGACTGCTCTGTTTTCTCCCAGGATCTGCCAGTTGCAGTGACATATGAGCCCTTAAGAGGATTTTATGGACATGCTGGTCCCTGCCCACAGCAGAGCCCAGCAGGCTGCTGTGGACGCTGGTGTTGTCCCAGAGTTTCAGCACTGCCCACGTGATCCTGCACCAGTATGCACTCATGTGCGACTGTAATGGCCTGATGAGCACACCTGAGAAAGCTGTGGTTGTTAGAAAGACCTTACAGGAATGTATTTAAAATAAAGAATTTGAAAAATGAAGGGCAATCTCGCTCTTTTCCCACTCACTGGTTTTAAATCCAAAATTTATACTCAAATTTGTATAGGATTCTCAATCGCTGTGTTTTGAATTAATAGGAAGAACAATGATTTGGCCCTGTGGAGCCAAAATTCTCTTGGTGATTGTCTTGGAATAAAGAGAGCAGGCTCTTGTCCTACCCTAAAGAGCAAGTCTGAATGTCTCCATGATACTCCAAATCGATTAATGGTAATTTCCCCACCCGCCCTTTCCTGCCCAAACAGCTACAGGCAGTGGCTTGTCTGCATGGGCAGCTGTAGGGCAGGTATGGACCTGCTCTGACTCACACCAAGCTCACGGGGTGTGTGTGGCCATATGTAGCAGTCACTGCTGCAGTGCTGCGCTGACCTCAGTAAGGCCAGGGCGCAGGGGAAGTGCCACTCATACTAAGCCCTGCTCTGCCGGGGAAGCAATACACGGCCTGACTGCTCAACTCTGAGCAGGAACAGACCAGATACAAGACTGCCAGAACTGGACATGTATATTTAGTTCTCTTTCTAGCTGGCAGCAGAAAAAATTATGGCAGGGGATGAAAAATCTTCGCCCAGTGAGCTGCACCAAACCTCATTTATAGTGCTGGCAGTAGGTGCCACGCCACTCCAGGCTGGAGTGGACACCCCAGTGGGTCTCAGTGTCTCTGCTGACCTGTTGCTTCTCCCAGCTGAGGTATTCAGCACAGACCAGCTCCAGCAGCACACAGTTTCACAGACCATCATACTGGAATGGGAATGATGCCTTGAACTGTGTGAGAGTCACACAAGGGTAGCTGGCAGCTCCAGCATTCACCTGCCCCATTTAATTTCCTAAATACATTAAAAACACAATGAGTCAAATGCAGTTATAAGGAGGTACTGAGGTTAATCACACAACTTTCATTTAGTCTTCACGTACACAAACACTATACCACAACCCTTAATTAAAAGGTTATATGAACTTTTCTCCCATTACTCCCATTGTCTCTGTTGGTAGACAGAGTGAACATCCTCAGATACGGCAGATAATTTTGTATCTTGGACCAAGGGCTCAGTAGAAAGCAGACAGAATTTATCCTTGTTCTTTAACCACAACTCTCTGCAGGGTCTCATTAGACAAAACACAAATTTGCTGTGTGGAAAATTTTCAGGTTTATTTATTGAAAAATAATTTTCTAAAGCTCAACCTTCATTTTAAAATGTGAAATATAGCAACATGAAAATACATCTTCACAAACTAAGAAGAAAGTATAGGAGACCAGAGGAGTGCAAATAGCATCATTGCCCAACTACTTTGCAATTCAATGTGTTTTCTACCCACCATGCAGGAATATGTTTACATCAAGAACAGCATGAGGAACTTCCCCGAGCCATCACAGTGTATCATACTACTTTATTTTTACTGTCTCTTCCATAAAAGGAATTATAAAAATTATTTTAAGAACTATTAATCTTTAGGCAAATGTTGCTGTCAGTTAAGACTTTCTTTGAAGTCTCAGTGGATAGTTTGGAACCCTACAAATGAATTATGCAATAAATCTGCAAATGCATAAAATTATTAATTTCTTCAGCTAAGCTTACTTGAAAAAATTGTAAACTATTTCTGCATCTTTTAATCAATTATTTGTTTTGAAGAGCAAAAAATTTAAGCACAATAAACATAAAATATTGAAAATTGAATGTTTTTATGCTAATCCTGCCATTGATATTGGTCTGTAACTCCTAAAAGCACCTTTAATGTCTTTTTCATCCCTCAGATTTTTATAACTAGTCAATAATTATAAATTAATGAATAATTACTTAATCAAACCCTTTGCATTAAGCTCTTTGAACATGCCAAAACTTGTTGAAGTCAAATGCTATCACTGATTTCATAAAATACTTTGTAGTTTACTGACATGTAAAGTTTACAATGGATTATTAAGTAATTAACTTGCTGACATCCTTCTCCAATAAACTTGCTGCAGAGACTGATAAATGTCACAGCTACTACAAGTAGTTCTTACTGGGTAAGAAAATCTGAACAACTTGTTCCTAGCCATATGAATAACAACAACCAAACTGGATTATTTTATTAGCCTTTTTTTTCATTCTGATTTTATAATCCAGTTTATAAAGGTATATTCCAGTTTTTCAGAAACATAGATACTGAGCAGTCTTGTTGAGGCAGCTGATTCATTAAGTACATGCAAGAAATAGTGTTCATACATGAATGCATAATTGTCCCTTATTTAGGACTCAAAAATTTCTGTCTGGATTTCCTGGACAGAGGTCTGCACATCTTCGTGCCATATGTGCAACAAGCCTACCAAACACAGAACACACCAGAACTACTCCCCAGGTGACTTGTGCCTACAAATGGGACTCATTCAGTGTGAGTACACATATCATTGGTATTGTGCACACAGAGGGGATTCCAGGTATGCAGGAAACTTTAAAACTGCTGTGCATGTGCTGCATGTACACTGTGGAAACACCTGGGAATGCTCTGGTTGAGCTGTGGAATATTCAGATGAAAAAAAAAAAAAAAAGTCTGAAACGCTTCAGGTCCCATCTGGAACAAATTCCCAGGAGATACAGAGAAACAGTGAAGAAACTCATATTTATGGTAGCTCTACCAAGATGCAGAACTGGCTTTAGACATAAGCCATGTCAGTATTTACCTAGGGCAGCAGATTAATGTGCACAAGTTAAAAATAAAGAAGATATCCAATTTATCAGAGCCACACCTCTGAGTCCAGGGCTACACTAGCCTCCCCACCTCCATTGCCTCCCATCCCCATTCTCTTCTCATGTCTGTGCAAGTAAAACTAAGCAATCAGTTGCAAATTAGGGGGCAGGAAACAAGAGGCTTGAGCTCTGACTCTGTTTTTCACCAGCTCTGAGCTGGAAGACAGCAAAGGCTGTAAAGGTAACCAACCCCCATAGGGTAGGAAGACAGCAGGGAAGAGCTGGAAACTACCTCTACAGATTCTTGCTTCACTCTCTTCTTTCCCATCACCCCCGTTGACACAGTAGCAAAGGGATGTGAACTGCCTTGTTGGGCACAGAAAGCAAAACCATGACTTTTCACCACTAGTACAAGGAAATTAGCTTGGGTTTGGTATCCTGGATCACTCAAGGACCAATCACTCCTAAATATTTTTAAGATTATTTTTTCTGCATCGAACTTTTGCCTATATTATGGAGAAGTTATGAACTAGACAAGCTTAAAGCATTAGTCTAAGATAATTTGTCTGATTTTGTTCCAAAGTGGATTAGGAGTTATGATATGATCAGCTTAGCTGGTTATGGGAGCAGTAATCTTCAGCCAAGAGACAATAACAAACGGGAGTGTGTAAATATTCTCGAAGTAGAGAAATAGTTTATACAATGATATGAGCTGAGTTATACAAGTCTTGAGCATGTCAGCCTTAGTTGTAAATATTTGGCACTTAAAAAATAATAGTGATTAATGAAGCAGAACCCAATACAGCTGGGACAGCACTTTATGAACACACTCCTCCAAGCTGTTCAGTAGTTTCCAGAGATGCTCAGTCTTTTGCATGATTCTTACCGATCCTTACTGCTTACAAATATATTGTGCTAGTGTGTTGGCTACCAAGTTGCAAAAGAAGCTCAAGATAAGATAAAGATGATGGCCATCCATAGCAACAGTTGAAGATTTCAGGAAAAAGGTAATATCAAAATGAAAGAAACTGGATTAATCTCTTAATACCCTGAAAATAAGCAACCAAATCGAGGAAGTAAACTTAGCCTATCTCTTTGCTACTGCTGGTATAATCCCTTGATCATACCAATGTAAAGATGCTCTTAATAAAAGAATTTAATTGTCCTTTCCTGTGGGGAATCCATCATGGGATACTCCTTTGAACAGCTATCACATGAGCTTTTATCCATGCACATTCAATGACAGAATCACCACCAACTTGGTGATAGTTCACCAATGCAGACAATTATTTATTCAGCAAATGCAGTACTTGATCCGTTCATTCCAATATGGGTGACACACCCCTGTCTTTCTCTGTACACAGCAACCCCCTGACCACATTTTCCCAGTGGTTCTGCTTTACAGCCTGTTATACCAATACATTGCTAATACCAGAGTCTAAATAATCAGATTAGAAACATCTCTGATGTCTATTTTCCTTTACATCATTTTCTTCTTTTTGATGCTGTTCCATTCCTGTTCAGAACAGTAACAGGCCATGAGACACGATATCCTGTTTGATCATTTCAGCAGGTAGTGAATTGTTTGGGTTTTTTTAAGCATCTCTCTGGATAATTCCTTGAAGTGTCTTTTGATTTGTGGTGTTTCAATTATATGCTTTATATATGTAAGACCAAGGACTCTGATTTCTGGAGTAATTAAAAATATTTTTTTACTTTAACAGGTATGCATCCCCTCCAGGGAACACTTCACTATGTTTCAGGGTAACATATTAATCACAGAAGCTGGCTGTGCAAATACAGGATGTTAGACTCAGAAGACTTCCAAAGGGATTGAGACAAACCAGGACAAAACCTCAGTTTCAGCATGAGTCAGCTAAATGTCAAGACAGTTCCCATAACATTTCGGCATCTGATTTCCCTTCTGGTGCAGAGATAATTTTAGACTGATGTGTCAAATTAGTGCTTTAAGTGAGTTATAGTCTGTATAAGAAGAACCACATGAATCATTATAAATCCACTTAAATGTTAAAAATTTGGAGTAAAAGGGCAAAAACTACAGGTAAAACCAGTGGGACATAATTTCACCTTTTATTTTCATAAAAGTTATAAGAAGAGTAAGGTTATGAATAAAAAACTAAAAAACTAAACAACAACAACAACAAAACAAAACAAACCCAAAAAACCCCCACCAAAATTAAACCCCAACCCCCCCCCCCCAAAACCAGCTGTGGCAAAGAGTTCCTTTGGAACTACTTACACACAACTGTGCAGTACAACTGAGTCCTGATGAGAAAGAGAGCTGTGACACACTCTGCTTTTTGCATCTATAGAAAGAGTCATGATCAGATCCAGCGCTGATGTAAATCAGCATGGCTCTGTTGACTTCAAAGGAATAATTCGAATATTATTAAAAGAAATCTCCTCACATTTGTAACCTAGTAAGAACTTTAATCCATGTTTACAAGGAATTCCAGACCAGAACTTTTAACAGCTTAACTGTAGCAGAAGCTTACAAGTCAGGTACAACAGTAAGAACTTTTTTGTTTTCTGAATACAGATTCATTTATAAGAGCAAAATGGATCTTATGTAATTTACGTCTTAGTTCTGATGTTATGATTTAATTTGATGATATCAAATGCAATTGTTAAACATTCTGAAGTCAACTCCACCACTCCACTTGGAATATTCATTATGATTAAATAAAATAATAATTACTTGAAACCCTAGCTTGTAATAGCCCACTTTCTGCAAAATGATGAAGAGGGTATTTGAATGGAAGGAGCCAATTCAAATAAGAGGACTATGGATTTGAAGCACTAACCATGCATGACCCAAATTTTCTGCATATTTAATACCACTCATGATTAGAGGTTAAAGTATTACTTCAACCCATCCTGGTAAGAAAAAGATGTAAATAAAGAGGATCACGGTCTTCTCCTGACTTATTGTTACTCACCAGATATCTCCTCTAGGCACTGTTTGGCAGTTTTACTAAATGACAAATCCATTTTAGTAGGACTGGTGCAGGAATCAGCAGGTGTTAAAGAGGTACTGTCGTTTTCTGAGAGAGTTCTGAAATCAAGCAAGAAGATTGACTATTATTATCTATCATTCATGTATTAATGGAAACAAACCTAACTTGCAGCTCCACCTACAAACATCACTAAAGGGTGAAAATACCATTTTTGTCACATTCTTACTGTGCTAGTTTTACTGGAGCTACACAAATTTACAGTCAACTAGGAACTCCATCTATCTCTCTCTTCACAAACAACTCATAGTTAATGCTGAGAAATTTGGAGCCATTTTGTTTCCCCACTTTTTTTCTGCTAGAAGTGTCAATCAGATCTAGGCAGAATCCATTTAAATTGGTTAAGTCACATCCCTGCACATATATAAGGGAAATGAAAACTTGTAATTGATGAAATATTAAGTATGAAAGGCCATGTGGGAAAAAGCTTGTGCAAGTCTGGAATGGAAATATGGCACAGATATTTAAATCTATGTGCAGCTTTTTTTGATAATGCCTCTTATATAACCAGGGAAATGGGATAATACAAGTTTTTCCATTAACTTGCTAACAAATGGCTCACATTTTCTTCAAGGGTATATTTCTGTAACTATCAATGATAAATTATAATAGGTACCCTTTTTTGAATACAGTTATTTTCTGCTAAATAAAGGTAAATAGCAAGAAATTCACAAGCACATGGATTATAGTACAAAATGCATCACACACTTATTGTATCTTCTTAAAGAACAGCTGTAGCATCTAGTTTACAGTGGAACTGTTGAACTATGATGTCATCAAATAGAAACATGCACCACATATGTGGTGGTAAAAGAACCCAGCTAAAGATATACTAGCCACATTTTGGAATAAAATGGAAAAATATCTTCACTTAGAGCTTAAGTTCTTCCAGCTTTCCAGACATGAATAGCACAGTCACTCTTCTGATTTATTAAAGGACTACTGATATATTTATATCTCAATTTTAAAATGTGACATTTATAGCTCAGTTCCCAAAATTCACCATAAAGTGCTTCCAATGACCAATTAAACTGAAAACAGCAACATTCAACTGTATTATGAATGTGTATTTTATAAATAAAACTCATAAAAACAGTGACTTATCTCTCAAAATAATTTTATGGTAACTTATTTTATGAAATAACTTTCCAGTTAATATTTTCTTTAGAGTTACTGAATGGATTTGTTCAGCAATTCATGACAATAACTGAGGGAACAGATATCTGCACATACAACAGCATGTACTGACATGGTGGAATCCATTGATTAGAATCATTCAACTCAGAAACAGAAATGTACATTATGCCTGATCTGATGCACTGTCTTTCTTATCAATTTATGTAGTTTTGGATGCTGAAAACAGACAACTGCTCTATAAGAAACTATTTTTGGTTGTTGTCTGTTGCATGCTACTGGAAATACAAGGTCAGCACATGTTGCAAGGTTAACTATGTCCTGCCAACCTTGAATGTAGTTTTACACTTGATGCTTGAGAGGACAATATCTTAAGTAACAAAAACCTCACTCTATCCCTCTGCAGTGAACACACCCTGAAATCCCACAACTTCAAGTTGCTTTGCTGCAGACCTGTCATAGGTTGTGACACATTGGACCTAGAATGTAAATGCCTATTTGGTTAAATCAACAATTCTGATTTTTTTTTTTTTAAAAAGGAAAGTGAGATTTGTCTTCTCCTATACTTCTGGCTTTAACTTATTTCTGTGGGACATATTCATGCTATGAATGACTCACGTAATCTCTGCAGGGCTGCAGCACAGATTAAGCTCAAAGCAAGCAAACAGCAAATTAAATTATCTTCTCATTAAACTTACACTTTGGCCTCTATCGTCTACCCATTCATAATCCACTGCCTTAAATATAATGAAGTTCTTGCAACTCTCTTAATATCAAGGAAAGGGAAAAGAATTTCAGTTTAGTCAAAGCCAGTCCACTGATATTTCTTCCACTGCTGTGCATCTGCAGTGTGATTTAATTTAGGCAACCTTCATGAAAAAAAGAGCAATCTGTTTTCTATTTTTAATCATGGCAATCAGAGAATATATTTATCCTGAACCCGCTGAATTACATACCACCTATTTGTAAGAGCACCAAACTCACCTAATGGGACAAATCCTGCTTCCGATCACACCTGCACTGGCTCATTCAGTTTGATTTTAAAAAAGCCTATACAGAGGTAATTAAGAGCAGAATTTGAAACACTACTTAATAAGTGGTCTTTAACACAGTCAGTCATTTCCTGCCACTAACGAAATAGCCAACCTTAGATAAACAGAGATAACATCAAAGATTTGTTTGCTTTTTAGTTGACATTCCAACACATGTCAGATGAATATTCTGGCATTTCCCCAACAGCTCTGAGATGCAGCTGTCTTGAATGTGTATCACTGTCAGTGTAACAGACTGGCAGGACCACATCTGGCATATGTGCAGTTTGATCACCCACGTTCAAGACACGTGAGTTAAATTGGGAACAGATGGAAGGAAGGGCTACTATGATGCTCATGAGGAAGAAGAAACCCTTCCGAAAGGAAAAAATAAGAAGAGTTGATTTGGCTTAGTCTTGCAATAGAGGAGGAAGGGGATGGGATTATTCCCTCACATATTTAAAAAGAGCAACAAAAAAGAGGAAAAACAACTTTTTAAGAGAAAGAAAAATATTAACAGTAATAGATGGATGACATCTCATCATGTGGGATGTAAACAATTTCTAAAAATTATATGAGTGAGTTTCTGGAGGAACCTTCCCACTGCAGTAGTGGAGGTTAAAATAAAATGTAGTTTATGAAAGGGTTAATATGGTTGCCAGTTACAGAAGCTTGACTAGAATATTCCTTTACGTCCTTTATCCTGCATTTTTGTGATTATTTAGTCAAAGGAATAAAGTCACATTGTCTATATGGCAATTTAAAAGCGTAACTTCAGATACAAACAGCAAACAGCTGAATTGTCAAGCTACTGTTTTAACTCGGTATTAATCAAGTATGGTTTATAATGATTTCTTCACTTACTATCCTTCCTCCCATCTCTTAAGCCAACACCTCTACACTGGAAACTTGCACAATAACTGCTAAATCAAACATGGAAAAGTGGAAGGATTTTTCTCAACACTATGTTACTCTTACAAGTAAAACTGATGTCGATGTTTAGCACCACCTACAATTGCAAAATTTTGGTGGTGACTGTTGCTTTATTTTCACAGCAGTAACATAAATAATTGAAATCAATAAAGCACTGCAGTATGACTCTGAATCCTCCAATTGTTAAAGAAAGAGATGCAGTATGTTTAGCAGCACAATCTATTACTAATAAACACAATTAACTGATAGCATGGTTTTTTACTGAAAACTTAGTTCCGGCTCCACAATCAGTGACCAGAAGTAGCTTCTAGTCATTGAAACAGGACTTAACTATGGCTTCAACAAACCTTGCAGATGCTACGTTTACAGGATCCTTGAAGAGTAGTTTAATTTTTTGCGTGAGACAGTATTAAAAACATCCTGAACAGGCAGTTGGAATTGAATTTCACTGTGCTTCCAGAAGTACAATCAGATTATATGTTCCTTCCCATTTATCACTGCTGTGCACTTCCTATGCACCCTTGAAGCTGTGGCCTAGTAATAGACTTGTTTTAATCACCATAGAGTAAAGGAGTGGGGAAGAAAGTCTAATTTTGTGGTAATGTGTTTATTTATCTCACTGATATTTCCTTTGTCTGCCTCTATCTAGTGAACACTTCAATTCTCACAGAATCATAAAGTAATTTAGGTCAGAAAGATGTTCTAGATGCCATCTGGTCTAGTGACCTGCTTAAAGCAGGTCTGGTTACATTAAGTTGCTCAGAGCCTTTTTCGATTGTGTCTTGAACATGCCCAAGGACAGAGATTCCACAACCTTGCTGAGCAGCCTGCACAGTGTTTCACCATCCTCTAGGTAAAAACATTTTTTCTAACTTTCAATCAGCACCCCCCCTGCTGTAACTTGCATCTGTTACCTTTTGTCCTGTCGCCTTGAGTTTCAGAGAAAAGTCTAGCACCATCTTCTTTATACCAACCTAAACTGGTAGCTGAAGTTACTAGTTTCTCACCCTTCAAGGACAGGAGTGTCAAACGTGTTTGTAGCCCAGCATCAACACTGAAAGCGTAACTCTGCAAAGTTCCAATTCAGACATTGCTGAAGCACTGGAAGAGGCTCCCCAGGGAAGTGGTCACAGCCCCAAGTCTGACAGAGCTCAAGAAATGTTTGAACAATACTTTCAGGCACGTGGTGTGACTCTTGGGGATTATCCTGTGCAGGGCCAGGAGCTGGACTTTATCCTTGCTGGTCCCTTTCAACTCAGCATATTCTGTGATTCTAAGAAACTTCTTCCAGATGTTGCTATCATTAAACTACAAATGTAGCTGAAAAATTGAAATTTAAGAAGTGCATGAGATAGAAATGCAGCTCAGGATGAGGAGTGGTAATCTAATTCTCTGCATCAGTTTCTATACTTGCAGCATCATTTCAGGCAATAAGCAACTCCTGAGCAGCAAAGCCCCTGGGATTTGGACACTTCAGATTCTATATTTCAGCCATTGAAAAGAGACCTATTAAGCTCCTACAGGGGTTACTGAAGGAGTCAACAAAATAAGCTGCAGTACATGCATCCAGTTACAACTCAACATTCTCCTACTATTCCTTTAATGCTTGAGTAAATCCACAGCAAACACTAATTTCCAACATATCTCATACTTCGTGTAGGGTTGTTATAATTTGTATCAACTAAGGATTTGCCCCATGGAGTGAGGTGACATTGTGTTACTCCTGGGACTATTAGTTATGTTTCCCATTTTATGGAAATAATGCAAACTTATACAATTTGGCTTACAAAAAATTAAAGCAAGGATTGCATAAAACAGTCTCTTCTCTGGGGAAGAAAGTGTTTTGAATTGCAGGTTATATTCCAGTTTTGAGCGATGTGTAGGAAAGCAAGGAAGTCCAAATACTGAGCAATTAACCTGTTATTCTCTTGCTAAGTTTTTAGGAGACAGATTCCAATTTCTTTGTTCTCATTAATGTGCCTTCTTTTCCCTGTTTTCACCATAGCCTAGTAAGTACTAAACTTTTGTGTTACTCTTCTTCATCTGAAATTTAAGCATCACTAGGAAAACAGCTAAATTCTATGGCCAATTTCAGTACAAGTCTAAGGGACTCTGGCAGATGGCACAATTTCCATCTTCTTCCAGTTCTGTCTATATAGAAGAATGTGTAATTTGATGTAGTGTCTGGTATACTTTAAACAGTTATAGTCTCTTACACCTCCCTTTTAGCTTTCCTACTGTATCTTTTTTATCAAGCTTTCTGGCAACTAAATTACACCTACTTCAGTCTTACATCAGTTGAACCCTGCAGTCTGCTTCAGAGGGGACACAGAAGGGACTGTAAATAATACATTCACAAGCACATTTGAAAATAAATAATCAGTTGTTGAGAAGGATGGAGGAATTTAGATTATACCCATTTAGATTATCTCAAATGCAACTCTGACTGTTGCTGCTGATCTTTGAAGAGAAGAAATAATCCCAAATGAGTTTCCATTCCATAGTGTTTAAGAGGAATAAAAATGAAATGTGATATCAGATAGGACAAAGCACCAAGACTACAAAGCTTAATAGTGTATACTACATTTGAGAACCTTCTAGTGAAACAGTATTTTCCATCTACTGTCCGTTAATAAAAATATATAACTCCCTGAAAACGCAAGTATTGATTACTGTTTTAGGATTGCATTCTCTACTTAAGCAAAATACATGCTGGTCTCAATGTCTCAATGGTCTCTTTGGAATACTTCGGTTTAGTCACAAATCTACAGTAATATCCTCTTAGATAACAAACAAACTTTCCAAAATATACCATATCTGCCGGTATCAGCAACAAACCATAAACTAGCTTACTTATCCCTGTGCTAACAGCCTAAACTGATCATAGCAGTATACTGCAAGATTCTGCAGGACTCTGGATAAAACGCACAGTATTTTGACTAAATTTTATTGAAACTTTTTACAATACAATACTTCAATACAAACTCAAAGAGCCTAGGTACTCCTTCTAGCTGCAAAAAAACCCTTGTTAGTCTGAATGATAACTCTTGTATATCAACTTATATAAAGCTGTTAACAAGCACACCTGAAAATTCTGTCTATAAATTGTGGTGACTGCTCAGAAAACAATTATGTTTAAGAACACAAAAAAGCAGCTACAATATCCCAGCTCATGTTCACTTCCACTTATCATATATCCACAAAAATCAATATGCTGACTTTGGAAATTTGGACATTTTATCCTTGGTTATATTTATATTCTTCTATGAAATCATTGTGTGGTATTATAAAGCCCTTGAGATTTCTAAGAAATGTAGTTACTGTGTGTTTTTTAGTCAGATTCTGCTCTCAGTTACAGAGATACATATTGAAGTAGCTTCATCAAAGTCAGTCTATTACTCTGGGTTTATGGCATTCTGAGATCAGACCTTGGCTCTGAAAATTTTATTTTCACGTGAGATTTAACTTCAAATACAGTCTTCTTTGCTGTTTGTTTGAAGTAAACAGACAATTATTAATATCAAATTTTACTGGAAGATGCATGCTTCTATCACCCTTTAAAATTCAAAATACATTTTGCTCATGATGAAGCTTAAAAGCATATCTCCATCATGCAATGAAATGGCATCAACATGTAGTAAAATTGCCATTAAATAGCACATACATCTGAAGGCAAAGCTTAGCTGCTTTTTCTATCTTCTTATATATGCACCCTAACATGTACATAGGCTGTCTGATGTACAACACTATAAATTCTATGCCTCACTGAGGTTAATGCCAGATAGTTATAAAGACACATGCATATTAAGCACATCCAGTGACAAATCTAATTGCAACTCAAGAGGCTATCCACTGCATATTAGAATATATCCTACATTGAGCCTTTTCTCCTGCCCATATAATTTTCTGAACTTATCACTCATCCAGATTGGTTTTGAAGCTATATTTAGTTGTGTGTAATGATATATATACTCCCTCAGAGCCTACTTCACCACATCTTTAATCTTTAGCCAAGATTATCTAGAGTACTACTCACTAACAAAAACTGCCAGTATATTTTGCTTAATAATGTATTTGTCATTTCATCAGATGTTAAATTTACACAACTGTAGCTAAAGCCCTCCAACAGTTGACATCTGAAATTGTTACTCAAATCAGCCTGTCAATCTTTCTACACTTACTCTGTCTTCTAAACTGTACAACAATGAAATTTCTCAGCTTTGCTATTCCTACAGCAAAATAAATTCAAAATTTGATACTTAAACATACAACTATCCATTCTTCTCTTCCAGAGCCTTGGCCATGCTAAGAGTTACTATTGCCTGTAAAAATTAACTGCCTTCATGGAGTTGGTCTGTACCTAATCCATGTATAAAACTAAAAAGGAAAAGGACCTGCAAATAGCCACCATCTCTGTCTACCCTAAGTGTTGAAGTATTTTTGAATACTTTAAAAAGTTTGCATACGGTTTTTCTTCAAACATCCTACCAGTACTGTTACATATTCTGGAAACATCAGCAGTTTATTTTGGGATATTTTAAGAGAACAGTGTATTTTAAGCAAATGTTATTGAATATCAGCAAATAAATGTTGAGGTTCTTAGAATGCAAACAAGAATATTCACACTAGAAACCCAGACTCAGCTGTGACCTTTCAAAAGCAGCACAGACAATGTACCCTATGATTTGTATTTCTTAGCAAAACACCCTGAATTTTAAATGGCAAATATTTGCAGTTGATTGCTTTTGTACAAGGTAGAGACTCAGAGTTCTTGGAAGAAATTGTTCATAGAGTAACATTAATTAAAAAAGGATATTAGGAAAACATTGGCACGATGCTGTGACAGAAACTGGGAGATAAGAACCATAACAGCATGATCCACCATTACTCTATCCATTTTAGCTCTCTTTTCTTAAATGGTAGCACAAACCCAATGTTCCTCCGTGACCTTACCTATAAATGAATGGAGCTACTGTGGCAGTGTTGGGGTGGCTATATTGCTGTTGCTGAGGAAGCTGGACAACACCATTTCCCGTGCCTTGTCCACTGCTTGCAGCCATCGAGGCCGACAGAGCTGCAGAGGATCCTGGAGTGAGTGTTGCACTTGGTTCTTTCCCTTCAGAAGAAGCAAGACCAGAGGAAGGAGAAGGCTTCTCAATAAACTGAGATTTTGGTGTTGACTGGGACTGGTTTCCTTTTGTAGTCCTCAATTTTTCAACCTCCTTACTTCCTGTGCATGCAGAGGAAGTGCTCTGTTTTGCTGTTGGCACCTTTGACCCAGGTTTCGGGATCCCACTAGAAGATGATATTAAACTTTCCTTCTTGACTGCTGTTGTCTTGCTTCCCTTCGGGATTAAGCTTGCAATTTTTGAGCTCTTCTTTGTTGACGTTTCAATGACCTGATCTTTCTCTTCCTTGACTGCTTTCTCAGTGCAAACTTTGTTTTTGTCCCTGTTCTTTTCCTCTTTGTCCTTTGGCTGTAGCAAAGACTTTTTATTGCTGAGATTTTTGCTGCCAGCTTTTGGAGGGGTTAACTTCGGTGATACTTTAGGACTGCTACTTGTGGAGCCGCTGCTGTTCACCCCACCACTTAAGACATCCATTTCACCACACTCTGAAAAGGTATCATCCTCTCTCCCACTGTCACTGGGTCCCGAGCTCAGTGACAAAGGAGGTCTCAGAGCAGTCCTAGCATTAACCAGCTTGAATTTTTCCAGCATAGATTTTTGTCCAGACGAAGGGGGCTTCACACCTTCAGGAGGCAGTGGCTTGAGCCTGTCTGAAGTTGGAGTAGGGGAGGTTGCAGGACTAGGCTGCTTCACAGACAGCATGGTGGAGGTCGCGCTGTGTTTGACATTCATGGATTTGCTGCGCCAAGGTTTGCTGGCACTTGGAGACGGTATGGCAGAGACCTGCTGCTGCCCGGTGCTGGTGGGATGCTGCACATTTCCATTCATGCCTGCAGATGGGTGAGGGCCTTTTGGTGAATCTGCTTAAAAAACAGAAAAAACCCATAGTGGTATAGTTACTCTCCCATTTCCTGCTTGAAGGGGATGCCACACTCCTCCGGCATTTAAAACACACTTACATGTGATCTATAATAAACAGTTTATATGTGCACGGAACATGAAGGATGCTAATAGAATATGCCTTTCTTTCCTCCCATCATCATAGCGTTGTTCAAAACTTCCATGAGTTCAAGAAAGCCTCAGAAACACCTTCCTTACAACCTTTTCATTACGCAAATCAAGTCTTCAAATTTAAGATTTTATCTTTAATATGTTATAAAGAAATTCTTCGAATCCCTTGTTGATTATAAAGCACTGAGACATGGAAGAAAAAAGAATACTGAAATTCTGGTAGAAAAACTACAACAGACTAAGATGAGTTTGACATTTAGTGAAAGAAAAATACATGCTAGAAAGCCAAAGTTTTGTGCAGGAGGAGGAGGACTGAGTAATACTGAAATTAAATTAATAAAATTAATACAAATAAAAGAAAATAAGGAAGGTGACTACACTCTGGTTTTAGTTTTAAGTACAGTTAACAATATTTAGTAGCTGACTTCAGGAACCCAGTACACTTTCATAGGTGGGAAAAGATTTTATCAGCAATTTTATCAGTGCCAGAAGTAGAAAATTACAGTGATATATCACCTTCATGGGTACAGCAGTGATAGCTGTTTTGGGCCTGAAGCTCAGGTAGGTACAGAAGGCTTGTTTACATGGCTCTGGCACATTCACTACACTTACATCATCGAGGAACTTCATTGACTCTTCAGAATGAATGAGAACAAGGCTCCTTCTGCAATAATCTAACTCTGCTAATTAACAGTTATGACCGTCAAGACAGTTGTCTAGCCTTATTAAACAAAACAGACCAAGGCATGAAAGGATTAAGGTCTTCTGCAGGAAGTTCAGATTCCTAAGACACACCTGAGTATATAAACAGGATTACTCTGAAGCACCAGGGAAATGAAGTGGTAACAGTGTTACATAGCTATTTCAGCAGATGACATATTTTCTTTTAGTGGAACTATCTTGTCTTGCCATTCAGTATTGGGATTGTCAGGGAATTGATGTAAGCCTGCCTATAGTATATTGAATTCTGTAGTACAAGAAAGCCTATGAAACCCACAATGCAAATGTATTTCATGTACTGGCAAAATACTATGTATCTCATACCTTGGAGCCCCCATGTCTTAAGAATCACAGAATCACAGAATGTGCCAAGTTAGACGGGACCCACAAAAATCATTGAGTCAACTCCTGAACCTGCATAGGACCATCCTCAAGAGTCCTACCATGTGCCTGAGAGTATTGTCCAAATGCTGCTTGAACTCTGTCAGGTCTGTGACCACTTCCCTGGGGAGCTTGTTACAGTGTCCACCCATGAGAACACTGAAGACATTTGTCCCTTCAGCACAGAGTATGAAGTTTGTTGTCATTTTCATTTTTGCAGTCTCAGTCCTAAACCCTAGTGACTACCCATCTGGAAGTCTGAAGGCCACTAATACATTCAGGAAAGGCAAAACTTTGCGCATACTGAAAGTGGAGCTGGTTTTGCCTTAACAAAGAGAATGCAAACACAGCAAAATTTACTGCTCTGAGTAGAATTAAGAAGTTCTAATTTAAAAATATATATTAAAAACCCCCCAAAAAAGTAAGCAAAAGTAACATGACAGACATGAAACATCTTTTACTTGCTTAACTCTATCAACAACGAGTTCCAGCAGGCCAATCGCCTCTACCTTCAATAGATGCATAATTCCATCTGCCCAGGGTCTTTTGTTTGCTCCTCAGCCTGATATGCAAACCCCACAGTGCTGAATGGGTGACAAAGATAACTAACGGACTGGAGCATCTCTCTGACAAGGATAATGCTGGGAAACGGGCCAGTTCAGCCTATAAAAGAGATGACTGAGAGGGGACCTCATCAATGTATACAAGTATCTGAAGGGAGAGTATTAAGTCAGGCCCTTCTCAGTGGTGCCAAGCAATAGGACAAGAGGTAAAGGGAGGAAACTGAGACACAGGAAGTTCCCTGAATATGAGGAAGAACTTATTTACTGTGCAGGTGAGCACACACTGGAACAGATTGTCCAGAGGGGTTGTGGAGTCTCCCTCACTGGAGATATTCAAGAACTACCCAGACAAAATTCTGTGCAATGTGTTCTGGAATGACCCTGCTTGAACAGGGAGGTTGGGCCAGGTGACACACCATGGTCCCTTCCAACCTTACCCATTCTGTGATTCGGTGATTCTGTAAATGAGCTTGTTCCATCTTCACAGCAGATTTCAAGCAGTTCTGAATCCTGTTCTAGGCAAGAAAACATTAACTGGTAGGTGTTGCTTCAAAGTATTTTTTGTGACTGGTGAGGTTATAGCATATTCTCCAGGCTCCAAGTTGCACTATTGAGCACCTTTGGTGGGCAGCTGCAGAGCTGATCCCTTCCTTGGGACCAAGGCAGGAATTGTGGCTGGGCCTCTGTCATTGTCTAGCAAGCCTCAGATGCTGGAAATGAGCCTAGAGGCAACCACAGCTGTTGGAAATTACTGCAGTCCTCAGGCTTTCTTAATTTATACCAGGAATCAGCCCCTGTGGCTGATAGCCCAGAACGTGGAGTGCACAAGGACCTCCTTGCACAAATCTTGTCTTGCACTAAGCTTGTGTTAAATACACAGGAGGATTGGGGTCTTAAGCTATATCAATAGTTTTTTGCAGAAGAACAATTCACCATAAGAATATGCAAAGCTAATGCAGAATACATGTAACAATCTCTGAATGCTGGGATGCCACTACACACTGTTGTATTACTTATGTTGCATTTGTATGGCTTCAGGCTGTAAGTTTTACTACAAAAAGCAGGGGGAAAAAAGAAGAAAAGACAGCCTTCTGATTAAAAAGAAGAACACATGCCTTGCCTTATTTCTGGCTGTATAATATTAAACTCATTGGGGGGAAAAATGTGAAAAGAAGAGTATTTACAGATTTTTTTTGCCATATACATAGCAAAAAACCACAGGTTCCTGGAACCACTGGTATTTATTTGATCCCTACGTCATAAAACATAAACAACAAAAAAAAATTACAGAGAACCTCAACTTGCTTTTAATCTTCAATTTAAAGTGTATCCTTAATATTTCTGCAAGCAATGTGGACTACACACTCTCAAGAAGTATTGAGAACCTGTCTGTGTGTTTAAAGATGTGGAATTAAAATATCTATTTTCTCCCCGGCACAGACTGGGGGGAAATCTGCACATAAGTAACTGCTCTCTGCATGTTCAGTTGGGCTTGGCTTTAGCTGTTCATTGCATGAAACTTGTCCCCACCTTGTGGTGATTTTGAGACAGAGTGAACCCAGGCTATGACAAGGATTTCTTGTTTCTATAAACTAAATTTCACAAGAAGACAGTTGTCTGTTTTCGGTTTGATTCCCTTATTGCTGCAATGCGTAGTCAGCTTGTGCTGAAGACAGTTTTGCATTCTGCTTGTGAACTCAGTGCTTTGGAGCTCAGCCCAGGCTCTGCTGTAAAAGCAAAGCAGCAGCCCCTCTGGGTGTTCAGTGCAAAAAGACAAATTTCTACCAGAACCCAGAAAGACAATGATAACTGAATAAACATTTTCAAATCCTCTTTTCATAGGCTGTTGCACAAATAAAGGGCACGCAAAGAGCTGAACTTGAGCCCCATATGTAATTAACCTCCTTTGTCTTCTCATCTGTGACCTTTGCCGTGTTCTGTGCTCCTAGACAAGATGACCTCTGTGACAACAGCTCCCCTACTGCAGCGAAGTTAGGTATTAGAATCTAAATATTCTGTAGCAGACAGATGTCCATATTATCCACTTTTAGTCACTCACAATAAAAAAAGTTAGTAGAAGATTAAAGAACTGCAAGGGATTGCTATAAGGACGTTTGGAGAAATGTGAGGTCTATCTGGTGAGATTAAAAGAATTCAGCTTGTTCAACTCCCCCTTTCTAGCTGTGCATGAGAAAGTAGCTACCCCTTATCAGCACAAGAGGATAATACCACCAAGGACACCTGGAAAAATACTGGCACTGGAAGAAACATACACAAATTAGCTATAGATGTACATACCGGGCACAGATGAACAACAACTTGCATCATTAGACAACAGAGTTTCAGGACAGAGTTTCTCAGAGTTGGTATCGGGAAAATCATCCAATACTGTTAAAACTGACTTTGGAGAAGACACAAACACCATTTTATTTTATTAAATTATATTGAAAAGCTGGAAATTAAACTTCATAATGTAGAAACCCTTATCAGTGTTCAGATACACTAAGATCTAAGAGGTAAAGACTTGTTTTTAAAATGTGACTTAAATTAGGACATTACTTCTTTGCTGTACTGAAAATGCCCTTATTAGCAATCTGAATAAATACTTTATTCAAATAGCTTAATTTTCCTAGTTTTGTTTCCATCTTTATGTTATTAAGTCAGAAGAAGATAGAACTGACATATCTGGAAAACAGATGTGTTCTCTGAAATGGATGTGTAAGCTGCAAAGTACAGCAAAAAAAAGAATCTCACTAAAGCTCCACAAATAAGTTTCAGCTAATGGCTTGCTTAATGTTTTGGTGCATTCTGTATTTCTGACTTCGAAAGAGTTACACACAATTACCTGTATCACAGCAATGGATTGGGTCTGTTGCTGAAAACGGGGCTGTGCCCAGCAAAGAACAAACCTGCATTTGCTCAGGGCACTAGGTTTCTTATTGTGTTGAACTACTTCCTAGGCAACATTCAAAGAAGATAATATTAATGAGACACTACATAATGAAGTACTAAATAAAAGGCTAATATCACCTCTTATTGTAGATCACCTTCAGGTCTCCTTTAACTCTGTGGCTACCTATCCATTTCTGACTGTGACTGAGTTGGAAACCATGTTATTCAGGAATGAACTTCAAGTACTACATATAACTGGATTAAAAAAAAAATAAAAAACCCCAAACCACCAACCTTATCTATATATATTTTCTGAGGTCTCCTTATAGCACAGGAAGGTATACAGCAGAGAAAAATGTAACAACAGTGAGGAGCTTTGGAAGTCCCAGCCTATAATGATTATTTACTTAGCACAACTCATCTCTCTTTCTGCTTCAGTTTATGCAACACTCATGCAGAATTACAAACTATTCCCTATATAATCTATGTCTCAGAAATGAATATATATAGACTGTGTCTCTATTCAATGGAAGCTGTTAAAGTTATCTTGCTCCAAACATCTGCATCACAAGCAAAATTTAAAATATAAGGTCTACTATACGTGCTGCACTGTAAGGAAAAATCAGTTTGTCAATGTATGGTGAAACTTTTTTATTTTAAAAGATTTTTTATATTATTAGTATTGTGAGGGTTGAAGTTTGTTTATAAACAAATTCTTCAAAAATCTCAAACATCCCCAAATGCTTTATAAAAAATTACCAAAAGACTACATAGAAATTTCATTGTAATATTCAAAAACTAGTTACTATAATAACTAAATTTAAAATACATTATGGTTCAGTTGTTTTTCTCTTTAGGCAAAGTAGCAGCAGGGTGTACTCAAATACAGATTCTTGTATACTTTTAGGATATTATAAAAAGATATCACTTTGCTCTCCTTGTTCTCACAGCAGTCATTTTCTCGAAAGAAATTCTTTGTTTTATACCCTAAAACAAACTTGGACTTGGTTTTTGTTATCATGTAAAATCAATGTTTTCCTATCCATTCAGCTGTTTTGATAGGGAAAAGAAAAAGACCAGATGGAAACATCTCAAGTACAGTACTCCTTACTTATGCAACATTATATCTCATATATCCTGTAAAATTAATAGAATTATTATAGACAAAAAAGCTACCCCTTATTCTCTTGCAAGTGATGACTTCACTAAAAATCTCATCAAGGTTCTCATTCCCTGCTTCACAGAAACAGGAAAGTAAAGAAATCCATCATGCAAAAAGCCACACAAATGTGCAATGCAATGCAAACCTTAGCAGTCAAAAGACAGTTTCCAAGTAATGAGCTAAGAATATTAATATCTACAAGCATGTCTCTCCTTGAATCATTTCACTATCATGTATTTTAGTAGCAAACACGTCAACATTATGAAGAAATTCTAAAACCTAAACTGTAGTACATACCTTCACTCAAGCAGCCACATCTACTTCATCAATTCACTATTGTATTTGTGAACTACACAATGTCTGCCCAGTTTTCACTCTGATCTCTTTCTAGTTTTAGCCTGGATGTCTTGACATAAACAGGTCCTTGGTAAAATAAAACCCACTACAGAACTATCTGAAACATTCAACCCTGATAGTAAAAATAAAGAAATAACTATTGAAAGGATGGTTTTATATCTTCAGATACAGCTAGGGGCAAAGTGTGTTCATCAGAATTTTGTAAAAAAAAACCTGGATAGCTGCCTGTTGCTTGGATGAAGAACATTCACTGCATACTTGTTCCTCCCACAGACCCCAAGGATGCAAATGGGTACTATGTATATTGTATCATTTTCAACTGTATTCTAACCCAGAGATATGAATAAAATGCTGTTCATTACACAAAGGGAGAAAGAATGGGAGGAAGGGGATGGATTAGTTACACAAGTCTGAAAGTTGAATTTCTACACTATTTTTTCTGAGATAAAGCCTGAATAGGCATATTTTCCAGGAAAATAGTGTCAGAGTGAGAGAAACAGAAGGACCCAGGAAACTCTCTTGTTGTAATGGAAGCTCATACTTAAAGGATGCAATAAAACATGAGCACTGAATCCAAATCCTTGCAAAATTTCATTACACTGGACTTAATTTTCAATCCTCTATTCAGTATTATATACACAGTAGGTCTATTCTTAAAGAATAGGCACATGTAGCATTCTCATGCAAATATAATATTCTGATTCTTCTCCATTAGAGGCTAAGATGCAAAGTCCCCTGAAAATTATGGCAGTCTTCCTTTGAGTATGAATAGACTTGAATATGGAACAAGATTATAGGCATCCAGTATGGATTCATTCTTATTTCAGAAAAATCATCCAATGATGTTTCCATCAAAGAGAGATAAAATATAACATCTTACAAGTTTTCAGTTCTGAACTTTAATCCCAACTAAACCACAAGTCCTTATTCAGGCCCCAATTTCCATAGATCTTCCTTGCCAAGTCGGAACTCTACATTCATTTCTTTGACTCTTGTGGATGGTTTTTTTTTTCTTTCTTGTATGTTATGTAGGGTAAACTTAGTCACTTTTAACCACTTACCTTTTTCATTTCCATTTGCATATTGTGGAGGCTTGTTTTTATCAATGCTGTTAAAGCTCTGACTTCTCCGATTTAAATTGGAGGCTCCCTGGACTTTGGTACTGCTGCCTGCAGATGGCACCCTTGAGGGTCCTGGAAGCCTGGGACAGTACAATGGGAAATCAGTTCATTTAATGTAGTGCAACATATAGTGGAGACAGTATGTAAATATCAGACCAGAATTTAAAATCAACAACTGAAAACAGTGAATTCAGGGAAGCAACAATGAACAGGAGGATTCAAATTAGTTAGACTCCACAAATGAAAATACAAGGTTGCCCTTACGCACACAAAAAGGGGAAAAGATGCTTTCTAGAGTCACAAGACATTTAAGAAGATGCTTTGCATTTGCCATTAACATTGCTAAAACAGATTCACCCGAACAAATATTAAAGTGTAATATGAACCTTTATTAAAATCTGTCACTTTTGGAGAGGAAACATTACAAAAATAGATTAGAAAGCACAACAATACATAGTTGAGAAATATTTCGTATCTCTTACTGCAGGAACTGTTTCACAGTTGTGTTTAGCATAAAAGCTGGCTTTTTATTTATCTTTTTCCATTATTTTTCAGAGGCCTATTGGCTAAAGCACTCCCACCTTACTATTATAAATGAAAAATATTGAAAATACACATTTTATCTAGATCCTACAGATGCATGTATACCTTTTAGATAGAAATATATAGTGTAGACTACACAGTTAATTTCTTAGTATTTGCTGCCACCATCTGAACCTTACTGTGTGACTATGCTAAGGCAAAAAATGTAGACCCTGATGTTCCTGGCATGTGTAAGCCTGCATCTATTTTCTGTCTGAATCTGTTTTCTGATATAAGATTCCTTAGTATGCGCCTACTTCAAACTTTTTGCAGCATCTTTGTGGGCACCTCCACTCCTTTCCAGTTTTGTTATTTGTTAGACAGATAACATTATTATGCTATTTCTTAGACAAAATGAATTGCTCGAATCAGACATAGGCTTTTGCCATAAGAGAAGAGCATCTCTCTTCTGTTTCTCTCTTATTGGAATGACATGATAATTTTAATAATGCAATACAAATTAAATTAGTTATTGAATTCTGTTCATTTCACTATGTTATGAAAGAGTAGCATCAGAAGGGAGGAAAAGAATCACATTATAAAGAAGTACAAAACATTTGATTTCTGTTGAACTTTTTGTTTGTTTAACACACTGGCATAACAGAAATGTTCAAATAATTTTATTTTCATTAGTGAACATACATGAACAGCTCCATGTTCTCTTTCTTTACCAGTTTAAGCCTCAGAGAGATAATTCATTAGTCATTTTTATGGCTCATTCTGGCTGCCAGCCTGCCCTGCTAGTCTCTATGACGAGCCCAGAGGAGACTGTCTCTGCTCTGCAGCTGTACGCACGCTAACCTTTACCGTGACCCATGAATTCGAGTGATCTTCTCTTCCCTGAAGAATGCACTAAAACAAACTTAAAAATCCATTTACTCTTTCTCATTACCCTAATTTGACAGGCAGTAAGAGCCCTGAGGTCATTTGTCAAAGGTAATGAAAAAAGCAATGAAAAGGCATGTACAATACTGGAAAGTCATCTGTTCTGTTAAAATATGAAATAGTTCTGCATATATTCTGCATGCCAGAATTCAAGAACTTGCCACAGTAAGCACATTATACATGAGGTCATTTGCTTTACACACTTTCCAGTTTACCTCATTTGCTGACTTTTTAAATTGAATTCAGGTTTTAAATTGTTCTTGTAGAATCATGTTAAGCAGCTAAGGAAATGCAAAGAAGAGTATAACAAATAAGGGACAAGTCACATACCTCAGAACAGGCTTCGGAAACACTGCCACAGATTTAAAGTATTAGACAATAAGACTGTTAACCTTGACATGTTGAATGTGGACAAGACAGGAGCATCAGCAATAAGGAAAATGAAAACCTATAAATGCATGTGCAAAGCAACTAGACCGTGGAATAGCTCATTTCAAGCTATCACCAGCAACTTAAATTGTATTAGTGTTTTATAATGCAAAATGCAATCTTTATTGTAGATTATGCAATTTAGACTTCATTGGTCTCACCAATGAACTGTACAGCAAAGGTATAATTAATGAACACATTAATTATTCCCCACCCCTCCAAAAAAAAAACAAAAAAAAAAAAAAAAAAAAAAAAAAAAACCCAAAAAAAACCCAAAAAGAAAAAGCTAGAAACAACCTCAGCTTCTTTCTTCTGCAATCTGGCTTGTAGATTTTAGTGCTCATGGAAATGACAGACTAAAAGTACTGATGAAATCTGAAACAGGTCAGCTCCTACACACAGCTCTGTCAAATTCAATACTGAAACAAAGCATCTCATTCATGGGGACTGTGTGCAGCTAGCTACTCTTGATGGAGCAGAAGTCTTGGAAGTCATTCTTTTTTTTCTGCTCTATTTTGCTTCTGCGTAAACTTGGCTCCGTGAACTCGACTTTTCAGGTGGGTTTGCTATACACGCAAAACATCTCGTGGGAACTGGGATGGGCTCCCAAGCTTCTTTTCACTCATGACTAAAGTCAGGATTTGAGCCAGAGAGTACAGAGCACTAAAATCACCAACTAATCCTTCACATCCAGTATTTTACATGCAGGATACAAAGATGCAGGATACATAACAACCAGAAATATTGCTAATATACAGTACAAATCAGCCAATTGGCCAAATGCCAATTGATACAAGGCTTTCTGTGGCAAAGCTCATCATTGCAAAGCTTGCACACATAATAAAAATTACACATTGTTTACTGTCTGCTTAAATCCAAAGGATAAAATATCAGTGGGCATATACTTGCTTGGGTATCACTAACGAGCAATAAATTAGAGATATTTAACTGACCTAGAAGCCTTTTTTTGACTGGTTGCAATTCCACTGTGATTAGACTGAGTTGCATATCTGGCTGTGAGACTGTATGAGAAGAAACAGAGAAATTGAATTAAAGAATTTCTTTGAATATGTATAGAAAGAACACACTTACCAGCAAACTATGAGTTAATGAATGCAAATTGAACACAGATAGAAAACACAAATTAAGTGGCAACAATATGAAACAATGTAAACATGCAGATTTTTATGAGATGCAATGAACAGATAATGAAATAATGGATATTGTTATAACTTGTTTCATTTGCTAGAAATTATCTTATGAATAGACAAAGCGTACAAATTCCCATAGTGACTGAATTACTGAAGTCTACCTCAATTCCCATCGAATGCACCTTCGTACCTTTTCTTTCAGCCATGAAAAGCACTAAGCACAAATACACACCTACTAGTGTCTCCAGCAAACTGACCAGGTTCACAGTGTGGCAGTTAGGAATAGATGAGCTATACCAAATTCAACATGGACTCAGAAAAATTCCTGCTAAAGCAAGGTGACCCTCCTGACTGTAGGGTTATATGAAGAAGCACTGTGTCATAATTTTCATCACTGTTACAGCAGCACAGGTCATGTGTGTGATGCATTATCCCAGCAATGAATCAGAGGCTGCATTAGGAAAGCCCTGACATTTACTTAGACTCACTGTAAAATTCTGTAGGAAAATGCATCTTTGTCTGTTAAGGCATTCAAATAGTATTTCTGCAATAGAAGACATGCTGTGCTGTAGAGGGTTAAAACCTGTATGTTACTTTTGACACCCAACAACCTGGCATTCCTAGACAGCAAATTTACTCCTCTAATCTTTCAGACATTTGCATTGTCAAATGTATGATTAAGTACAGCCTTCTGTCAGGTAATTTCAGTTTCCTGTGGGATCCACACAGCCTAAGGATTTAGACAGGTGCCTAAGCCAGGTCCAATCACAACATCAAATTCCTTGAATTATTAAGGAAGTGATGGACAACTGAGTAAGCGGAAACTCTGATAGTCACAGATTTCTTTTCTCTCTCAGTTCTGCATCCTCCAGCAATTCTTCTGAGTAGCAGCAAAACCCACAGTACTCTAGTCCCGGCTTTATAGACTAGGAGCACTTATATGAAGCACCTGGTGGTGTTGAGTCTACCAGGACAGTGTCAAGCAATTTCTGTTAGTCCACTGAAGCAGATAGCCTGAGTACAGAGCAGATGGGAGAAGCTGTCCAGTGAAAGAGGGCTTCCTGCATTGGCATAGAAGCCCTGAAGAGGGGCTAGGGGAAGGCACAAACCAAGGGACAATGTGTGACTTGAATGGAATGCGTGATTATTGTTACTTTAGAAATTAAACCCCAGTAAAGGGTTAAACATTGCCTCTGTTCCTGTCAATTACAAATGGCACATATGCACATGATGAATATGAAAAAAAGGAGAGTACTTCAGTCTTAAGGGGGAAAAAAGGGAATCATTCAATACATAAAAGCAGCATTCAATTCTTTGACATATCTTCACAGTAATGCTGACAAATTGCTTTTTTATAGGATCATAACTTCAGGGGGAATTACAATTATTTATAATAGTATCATAGTAGTAACAGAATAATTACAGTTTGTGTATCTTTATCAAACTAGTTTTTAGTATATTTAATTATATTTCACTTGCTGTTACCTTTCTTAATAATGTCTGGACCTATGATGCAAATGTGGCATAGGTTGTTTTGCTGAAATTGCTACATTTGTGCCTGGCATAATAGCACATCTTTTGGTGAGATCTTCCACTCATGAGTTTTTTTCAACATATCTAAAATAAAGGAATCTAGAAATGGATAGCTAGTTACCTGTGTGGATTACAATAAAAAGTTTGTGAGCAAAATGGTGTGTCAAATAAAACCTTAGTGCATTTATGTTGTAAAACGTAAAATGATACACAGTACAATCAACACAGACAGTGAGATGGAAAAAGATAGAATAGGATGCAGTGCCATAGTGTATTGTAGCTTTTCTACCTCAAACAACACATTCCAAAATAACTAGAAAAATCAAATAACTTATATAACTCAGATAAGCCAGCCTGCAGATTTTTTAATAGCAATAGATATATCAAATACCTATCTGGAAATGCTTACTAGAATGTTTCCCTTCTGTGCCTGTTACTTGTGACTCTATTCCCTAGCAAATTCATGAGACATCAGCCTAGAGACTGCTTTCAAACATTCCAGACAGGCTTGAAAAGCACTGATGAAAGTCTCAATGTCAGTAAAGCATGATTTGTAAAGCGTGATTTCCACTGTGACTGAGTAAATTTATTTTCCAAACTAATGGGACAAAAGAAAGGGAAAAAGAGAAAATTAACAGCTTATAAACCAGGTGCATCAAGTTCCTAATGACTTTGGGTTTTCCTTCTCAATTAGGGCTGGATGTGCTGGGCCCATTAAAGCTTTGCACAGATGCCTATTTCCCAACTGCTGGCCCCACTTTTACAGATGTGAACTGCACAGCTGCAGACTAGATTTTAGCCTAGCCACTCTCCTAAATGCATAAACAAATATTTACCTACTACCCTCTCTCCCACCAGATAACTGTCTGTGGGTAACACCTGTCAGTCAGGAAAATAAACCTGTTTGGCTTAAACCAGTTTGTTTGTTTGGGGTTTTTTTGCTTGCAAGTCCACAAAATCATATCATAAATTTGTGTATCCAATAAAGTAGTAAATGGATCTTAACAGACCACACAGTACCAGTTTAACGCTGCAACACTCAAGACAAGGAAAGATTTATTTGTCAGAGGGCTGGAAAAGGGGATTTTGGAAGCCTCTGGTTCTCAGCTGTTGGATACCAAGACTGTTTCCACTGCCATAATACTACTACCAGCAGTCTTCTACAGCATGGTCACAGCTTTGCCACCCAAGAGGAGTCACAGCAATCACCCATAAAGCACAACCACAGTGCATTGGCAGGAAGGGGACACACAAACTACAGAGGACACCAACCCTGACTGCAGAGCCTGCAGGAAACCCTGCTGATCCCAGTGCTACAGCCTAGCATTGCGGTAGTGGGGGCAACCACGGTACTGGACCTGTGCCAGGACCAGGCATCATGCTTAGCTCTCCTCTTCCAACTAAGACCTAGGGGAAGAGAAGCAAATCCTCTACAAAGCAGGTAAGATGGCTTATACACATCTGATACCAAATCCTTAGAAACCATCTGGACTCTGCAAACTGGCTTCCAGGTGGAAATCACCAGTATTTTGTCTTACAAACCAGAGAAGCACTAGTCAATAGAGCAGATGTGAAATGGTGACAATGGGTACCTTCCAGTTGCTTGACCCTTCAGTAAATGCTGTGAGAAAACAGAATAAACACCCTGAGACTGCCCAGAAAGGCAGTTCAGCACAGAGGTAGTAATGAAAAGAAAGGACAGTAAAGATATTGACCCTGAGGTGCTGATGGAGAACACCACATCTGTACTGTGTTGAATGGCTGCAGAAACCAGGACTCTGCATTTTTCCACAAGCCTGCGCAGCAGAGACAGTTGCACTGGGCAGTTATGCACCATGTTCCATCATGATGAGAAACTGATGGAGGTCATTCATTTACAGGCAGCATAGGGTTAAAAAAATGGTCCTAAAATGTGTAGGAGAAACTGGGAAATCAATATCAGCTACAATAGTAAAGGAGCTTAAATGTCCCACCACTGAAAGTACAGTAAAATACTCAACAGAAATGAGCAAATAAAAACAAAGATGACAGAGTGACATGTTCTGCCAATCAGTGTAACTACATGTCACAGGTTCCTAAAGAAAATGTTCAAAGACCAGGTACTTTGCAAAGAGAAAAACCTGTAATAACACAAAAGGGAGGTACCAAACTAAAAGACAAGTTTTAAGGATCCAGCCCACAGAACTATGTAAGAAGGTAAAAGATACAAGCAGTTTATGAAAGATTGGTAGTGAAATGGTCAAATAGGAGAGGAGAAGTTTTACAAAAATCTGCAATGCCACTGAGGTGCTAAAAATGCTTTATAATTTCCTTTTTTTTTTAAATTTTCTATCTAGGCATGCTATAGTGTGCTAGAATGCTGTATTATAACTATAGAAAGAACATGTTTTAGAACCTGAACATCACTTTGAAACACCCTTTTCCTCCCTTATTTTAAGCTTATGAAATGTTAGTAGATATCTTCTTGTCTTACAGAGGATGAGCTACATGGAAGTAGTATAGAAGAAATACATTCCTACTATTGCACTGTTCTGCCTTTCTGTGTGAAGGTTATAAGAAAGGTTAGTCATTGGTCACCATCAAAAAGAAACCCTTTTGTGTATAGTAATATATAAGTCTCTCAAGTGAAACAGATGTATTATGAAACTTCACATAATGCATTTTTGCATGCTGTTTCAAAATAGAGTCATTAAGGTGAAGTTTAGAGGAAAAAATGCTAATAAAATTGGCAGTAATATTACTATGTAGGAGGCTCTGAAGGTGTATTTTTATTGTGTAAATATATCATAGCCGAAGCCCAGAAAATTCCTAAAACTGCAGTAATTTCCACCATGTTATGACAGTAATACGAAATGTGTGAATTAATCACTTAGCTATGTGAGGTAAGCACCCCCTTGTCGTGGGGGAGAAGCTTGCGTGCCCTTATAAGGTTGTGAGCTATGCTGGCGGTGGTTTGTGCCTCCAGTAGGGTCTCCCGTGCTAGTCAGGTCTCAGCTGAAGGGTCAGACAAAGTGTGTCCAAGGGCAGGATGGGCTCGCCAGCCTCCTGGCAACCATCCTAGGAGAAGGACAACTCGAACTCCAAACCCGGGCAGATGGAGCTCGCTTAGCCCTGTAAGGCCATCCATCTAAGAGAAGGATACTCTAACCAAAC
>JAWWEU010000040.1:37964039-38002021 GCA_035583155.1 Acropternis orthonyx | reverse complement strand
CAGGATCAGTGTTGAAGAAAAAGGACAACGCAGAAAAAACCGTGACTCGCCAACACTGCCTTTGGAGACTTTCCACTGTGCCTTTTGCAAGCGGACTTGCCTATCTTGCATTGGCCTTTTTAGCCATCAGCGTGCTTGCAGCAAATGTGGGTAGAGCCCTTCCAAAATCTTCATTCGCGAAGCCTAGCCATGATGATGATGATGATGATGTGAGGTAAACAAATGGCATGTGCAAGACAAGCACCTTTCCCTGATGACCTACAGAGTGCTTACAACAGGATCAGATTTCTTCTCTGATTTATGCAATTCATAATTATTAAAGGTAATTGATTTGCTCAGGTACACAGTTAACATTTAATTGGTATTCAGAGATAATATACTATTTAGTTACTTGGACTTCAGGGCAAATATGATGAAAGAACTTCCTTTCTGAGGTTCCTATCATTGGAGGGCTATAATGATGGCATCTTTGAGGAGTAGAATGAAACTGAATCAGCAGTTGATTTTCAAGATAGCTCAGTTAAAGTAAAAACTAAATCCCTATGACCATTTGAAGGTCACCTTGCTGCAGCTTCTGGTGCACTCAGACTAAGCAATTCATTCTGCATTATGTCCCAGACACATCAGATGCATCAGATTAAAGTAATAGCACCTTCTTTGCTTTGACCCTTACCAGAAAACAGAGAATAGAAAGAAGAAACACATCTTTTCCTAATTTTTCTTATTTTCAGTTATTAGGTGATTCTGTAGTGGAGAGAGCAGGAACTACCTATTTGTTTCCCTTCACCAAAACTAAGTGATTAGCCATGGCAAGGGCTAAGGACAGCGAAGAGACTTGTTACATCACCTTCCTATCCATTAACCAAGGAAGACACAACTGTGTACACCTTCCATTTTTTAGCCTATGTTAGTGCAATGGACTTGGTGTAGACTGCTGCAATTACATTGAAATCTCAAGAATACTGAAATGGAGGCTTTTTTCTTAACTGAGAGTGATGTAAGCAAGATTGCTATGCAGACTGGCAGTATTCTGACATAGATCTATCTCAATTCATAATCACAACCACTGCATCTGTGTTACTGTGTATCATACAGCACAAGCTGTGTGTCCAATATGCTTAATTTTTTTTCTAGTACTTCTGAGCAGCAGGCAACATGAAACCCTGCCCCTTGCAGTAGTTATATATGCAACTGCCTGTAGAAATCAGCTACCTAACTTTGTTTATGTTCCTAGGAAAACCAGGGTGCTCTTTTAATATAACAAATTTAACAAAATCCATATGGACCTCAAGCTGTGCTCATCATTCCTGTACATGATAAAATAGTTTGTTCATCTCAGGGAATTTTTCTGACAGCTTACTGAAATCAGTTACTGCCTAATCCATAAATGAGACAGAACTTCTTTCATCCACATGTGTTTTCTCTTAGTATCTGGGTGGTTGAAAGATCATCATTGCAGAAAGTTTAGATGCATTGCTGTGATAATGGAATCCACTAGCAAAGCAAAGCATAAAAATATAATGTAAGCATTGTTGTCATCTATCTGTGCTGACAGATATAAATAAGGCCACCAGCACTGTATTTTTTAAAATAAATCTCAGAGCTGCAATAAAGTCAGAAGGAGTCCAGTGCCAACATCAGATTTTGAAGTATTCAATTCCCACAGTTAATCATACAAGAATACAGGAAACTTTAGGATAAAAAGAAAGCAGAAATCACATTGAAAGCCATTCTCTCCCTTTGGTTACCATTAATTATTTACTGCAGATTTTCCCACTAATTGTCTAATAATTTCTGAGCTTTTATATTTAGTGGTACAAAGCTATCATCTTCCACAAATAAAGTATACTCTTTGCAAAGAAATTTCACTTACCATGAACACCCTTCCTTCATTCTTTTTACATTTAATTTGAAATGCTGCTATTGGCCCTAGGATTAGATTGGCCAATGATACTCTTTCACATGCAGAATCTTGTTCTCCTTCTGTGTGCACAATTTTCACAATTCTGACACCAGTCATAGATAGATTATGTTAGAGTATTGCCACACTGACCAATTTTAGGTAACTTTCTTAGGAGCCCGACACAGAAGATTCGTCATCCTTCTACACAAACTGCACTAAGGGGAGAGAGGCTCCTCCAAAAATCAGTTTAATTACATTCGTGATCTGTGTTGTCTCCTAATCAGCCAAGGATAACTAGCCCCCTGAATTAGTCTCCTGAATTCTCCCTTTCTGCACAAACCTAATCCTGTCAGTCTCGTGATACTCTGATTATAACCTTCCCCTGGGACCTCTCTTTACCATACTAAAACAATCTGTCTATGAAACCTGTAGAGTCCTAGTATAATTTGGTGCTTGTTTCAGTTTTTATTGACAAAGGGCTCAAACACTGTCTGAATGAGGTTGATACTAAAGTAGGTTGTCTCCAGTTGCATGCAGAACAGGCTCACACCCAGGTAACAGTCACAAACATTGATCATTACTGAGGACATCATAACCCGGAAGTGAGGATGACAGTACCGTCATCATCATCATCACCAGGAGCACTTTTTTAAATTTGGAGGGTGAGAACCTAGCCCTGTACATACAAAACCAAAACTTCCTTGGTCTTCAGCAGGGCCTGAATGCTACCGTCTCTGTATTCGACCGTCTTCTCCTTTTTCCATGTATAATTGTATTTCTCAGAAAAAAAGGTGGAGAGAAACAACTTTTCATACTTGTTTCATAAAGAAAATAAAACAGCTTTTTACCTCCCAGGAAATCAAGTTGAAATTAAGCAATATGTTTACTATTCCTTTCTGGAAGCAACAAGAAGATAGATTATTCTAACTTACAAAAATAGCAATTATTAATTGCGACTAAGACATAGCTTCCAAGGCTTAAATTACAACATAAAATGGGATTGATTACTGAACATTTAAAAAATGTGCAAGGCCCACAAAAAGCATCCGCCTTTTTCAGTGTATATGTTTAGCTTTTGCTTACATGTTTGCACACATACAAACACATGGATATCAAATGCCGGGCCTCAAAAAGACAGCGTTATTTGTCAAGTGTCTAACACAGTAGAAATATGTGCATATTCTAGTAGAATAAAATACCCATGAGTATAAGAAGATAATTTTCACAATACCCTTGAAAATTTACTCAAATAAGGTTTGAAGAATTTTGTCATTACTGAATAAAAATGCATGTGCCATTGAGGTGTTAACAACTACACTCATTATCTGGCTTCTGCCATAATAATAGGATAATTTTTCTTGTTCCTTTCAAAAACCTGAAAGAATTATTTGTAGGTAATAAAAGACCACAGACCAAGTTAATGGAAAATACTCTCTGCTATGTGCATTTGCCAAATATTTTTTTCCAAAATATACACCGTAAGTAATTTTCCGCCTTAGGGCTTCTACATGCCAAGCCTTTCCACAGTTATGCTAGAAATGCTAGAAAATGGAAAATATTCAGAATTTTGAAAAACATAATCAGAACTGCAACAGGCTTATAAAAAAGGCATACCTGCACAATAAATGTGTAATAATAAATTGCCTTAACATCCACTGTGAAAGGATAAAATAGCTTGTTTAACACCACCACTTTAAAAAAAAAGAAAAGTTAAATCACTCTGTTATTGATAGCAGTTAGATTTATCTATTGAGTTAATAATTTCATATGGAAAGTGTGAAGAATGCAATTATATACTTGAAATTTTATCACTTTTCAAAATTCTTCATTCAGGGAAATAGGAAGGTTTCAGTATTTGTATAAAACTACTTTTTGACAAAATTATCTAAGGGTCTTGGGTGTCCCATGGAGTAGTCATATGAGTTCCTTAGGACCTTCTCAATCATGAACTCCTGTCAACTTAGTCATCTTGGTTTTTTCTGTAATTAATGCTGAGACGCAGCTGACATGAAAACAATCACAGAAATCACTCTGGGGAGTCATGTAAGCGACCTGTCCACATTTCAAGTAGCAAAAGGCAGGCAAAAGGCAAAATGGATCTCCTCAAAGTAATCTTTTTTTTATTTCATATTTTGGCTTCTTTCTAAACAGAAGTTTTTATTTAGTCATTAGCAGCTTAAAACTAAAAAAGTATTTGGGAAATATTTTTTAATTTTTTTTCAAGCGATTTGTTTTCTTTGGGAAAAAAGAATTAACTAAATCAAATTAAATTAAATTACTACTATGAAAGAAAGAGTTGATAATTCCACCGCAGAGAGTTTATATCAATGTAAAATTATATATGCTCATTTATTTGTGGAAAACTTGTTTTCACATGTAGTCATTTTTGTTAGAAGGAGACATGTTATTTCATGCTGGTTTCCTTATATGACTTCAAAATGGTGAAAAATGGAAAAAAAAAATCATTATTGAAAAAACTTTTATTTCTGTTTGTTTCCAGGTTCTGGGGCTCCTTGTTTTGATAGCAGCTCAGAGTAACAGATGTATTTGTAGCAGAAGATAGAAACCTTTCATACAGGAGAAAGTTTTAGCAATAGGGGCCTTTCTTTATCCTTAAAGACTTTATGAAAAATCATACTTTCTCATATAGTGACAAGCATTCAACTCTTCTATATAAGAAAGGAAATAGAAAATTTCTTGCTTTCAGTTTTCAGATGGGAAATAAGAAATCTTGTTCTAATGATTTTTTACATAGAAGTATTTTACAGCTGAAACACAGCTATGAGTAGAAATTTAATCGAAGATTTAAATTATTTTATACTCCTAGATTGAAGTTAAGGTCTAAAGCACACAGATGAAGTAGAAATTTTGTTAAACCAGCCTTAAATGTCACTCTACAAAAATGCCAGGGTTCTGAATGTGGAACCACTGTCTTTCCTCTTAATGAAGTGTGTTTAAACATAGTAAAACAGGAGAAAAAGGTGGAGAAGGACCATGAGATCTTGGGGAACTATGATGAAAAGAAAGATTAAAAGATTCATCACCTCTTTGCATGCCATGTGCAACCACTGCCATCAAAATAGTAAGAAACCTGCTTTATCCAGGCTTTTTTTTTTTTTTTAAATCCTTGCAATACTAGTGATGTATAAAGGAATACTGTAACTATTTTTATTATTAAAAATTTACCATGGATAAATTAGAAAAACAGGAAATGTTTCTGTTCTTTTACTAAATTATAAATAAAACCCAGTAAACAAAGGTATTTACAGGAAGCTGGCTAATCTCTTAATTTTACTGATAAAAGCTGATTATTTTTTGAATAACAGGATATTATTGCCTCTTATGCAGTATTAAATATCCTTCAGAAAATAGAAATTCAATTTTGGAAAATGTTGAGAGTAGTCAGGCTCTTCTAGGACAACACCAGAATTCCCTAGATTACTTGTATTCCAAGACATTCATTTTCAGTAGCAGAGAAAATAAAAGCATTTCACTTTGTAATGCCCAAGGCAAACACAAATGTATCTCAATTTTTGTATCAAATGAGGTGATTAAAATGCTATCAGCAACACTTTTCTACAAAATATATTTTCAGAACATTCAAGACAAAGATTTCTATCAAGCTAAAGTGTTAGAAGTTTTGCCAATTGAAGAAATATGTTTATTATAAACATGAAAGTATAATTGAGATATGAATGGACTAAAGAACCAGAATCTCAGTATCTTAGTCTGATACTTTTAATCCATCCTAGATCATTGACTTCCCACATTCTAGACATACAATTGTTCAGTAAATGAGCAAAAACATTTTAAACAAGGATATTAAAAATTAAACGTACTAAACCCAACAAAGGAATAGATCAAAGTCTTCATTAAGAACAACAGTTTGCATGGTACCAGATACAAACAGCTTTTTTTAAACTTCCCCAATAAAGTATACATTGTTAATACTGTTTTCATTTAAATAGATAGTTGTGTTTCAAACTGATTCTTTTGTCATGGCCTGTAAGCAACTATATTCTCAAAATATGTTTTCAGCTGCAGTCTCAAAGAAATGTAATTCAGCAATTAAGGATTCTGCTGAGTGCTTTGGTTTCCTAAAACCAAATAAAAACCTGACCACTTAAAAGACACAGCTACATTAAGGCTATTTCTTCTCCCTTTAAAAAAACAAGAGCATTCAAATAGAATTAGGTCCTCAGAAAATCAGAATGTGTGGGGATAAAAAGAGTTTGTAACAAATGAAAGTACTAATTGTGGTTTTTTTCCCATGTATTTTACTAAGTATTTGAAACTGTTCATTTAGATGTGGAACTGGGTATGTGAAGAAAACATGAAAATAACTGGCATACTAACCACATGGTGTGGTAGCTATCTTTTACTGTGCAATGGGCAGTAGAATCAATAGCAAGTTAAGGGAAAGTCTTACAATTAATTAAAATTGAAACTAAATTTAATAGGGAATGTTCTCTGCTCACACTCTAGCTTTGCTCCCAAGAACTGCAGACATAGTACCAAACAAACACATTGCAGCCACCGCAAAAATAGGTAAAAAAAAAAAAAAAAAGAAAAGAAAATGCCAGGCTTTTAAGTGTTAAAGTAGTCTATTTTTCCCCATAAAATTTTGTTTGAACAGAAAAATAAAAAGCTTTCACCCTTGAGAAAACTAAATTTTTAACCTACCTTGACTGCATATCTTGGTGTGTTTTGGACTGGCTGATTTCAGGTGGAGTTGAAGGGACTTGCTGTTGTAGCTCCACCAAAGACTGGTAGTACTGTTGCTGATGATGTTGCTGCTGTTTGTACCGAGACAAACTAAAAAACAGCCCTAAAATGGCTTTCAAATTTCCATTCCTTATTTCTATTAAAAAAAAAAAAAAAAAGGAAAAAAAGAGAAAGAGAACAAGAAGTGAAAACACTTTGGTTTTAGACTCCAGTTTTGCAACAGTCTTATATTAAGATATCTCTGTACATACCTATAGCTATACATGTTTATGTCTTATATCTCTTCATTTATCTCTAATATTAGGGACATTTTAGGCATCATTGATACTTTCATTTTTAATATAATTTTTTTAATTTATGTGTTGCAATAAACACATATCTCTATAATGCCCTCATGCTGAGTCATTTACATGGTCAGAAACAAGACTACATCAAACCTTAAATAACATAGATAATCTGAAATTAATAGTCCTGCCTCAACAAAGTACAAATATTTTAAGTATGGAGAAGTTCATTTAGAAAAATCTGAATTCTTTCTGGCCTTAAGTGCACATCTCTTCCACCTCATGGCTTTAAATACTCTTCATGGGTTTGGGGCAAATTCTGTGCACATTGGTAATAAACAGTGGGTTCTAGAAAAACCAAAAAGACAATATAGTAAGAGTCTTCTAAGTGAGCACATATTCATTCATACAGATGTTCAAGGAATGTGAGAGAAGAAAATTATTGGAAAATTGTTTTTAAAAGAGGTGACTGCAATTCTCATGATAATGTCCTTGAACTTTCAAGTTATGTGATGTTATAGTTTTCTCTTTTATACTTCTATTACTGATAATGAAGATTTCAAAACTACAGACTTCACATGAGGCTAACACAGCTACCTGAATAAAATTTCAGTGATCCACAGTAGCATCCCTATGTCTCCCATTTCTTTCTTAGCCTTTCCGCAGCCTGAGATGAAGGTTTTAAAAGGTTAATTGCTATTCTGTCATCACAAAGGATCTCTGTGTCCAAGAGGAAGCCTCAGAAGACTTTAATGAAATTACCTGCAGCATGTAGGTCTGTTCATAACCTCATTATTAATTTTTTTTGGCAGTGACCTTCTTTTGAAAAGTTTTCATTAGACCTATAGACTTGTAACCTAACATGCAACACTGCAATCTTTCTGCCTTCCCTGCAAATTTAAATACTGATCTGTGAGCACGACACAGCTTTTTTAGGCAAATTTTCAAGATGAATTTATAAACAATCACTGTCATGTCTTTTAAACCATATTTAATTTTCTTTCAATAGGATTAGGTGCAATGTCAGTACATACGCTAGCAGGTCAGCAAACACTGCAACCCTTACGTTCACAACCCATTCTTCAAAAACCATCACAATAATGGGCATTGAAATACACTTTTCAAAATGGAAATTTTTTTCTAAGCATCCATACTTTCTCATCTTCCCTGTCAATATGCTGCAGGATCTTTGATTTCCAATGAGACCATTAGAGATACACAGAACTTTCTCAGAACTACTAAACTTTTTAGGCAACAATGACTTTTGTAGTCATGTCCTTTTCAAGGAAGATCATTATCAAGGAATACAGAAAACTTGTATTTAAAACTATCCTAAAATCCCCTCAGCAAAAACAAATAACTATTCATTTTAAGCTGCTCTGTTTCTAGAAGATTTTTGGTACATGACACCAGTTTATTTATTCTTACCACTTTGCATCACTTAACACTCAGAAAAAAGAATTCTTTGTTGGTCAAATCCCACTCATCATTTTTTATCTTGAAATTTTACGTTTCTTTTTGTGTTAAACTACATATTTTATATTTTCTAAAGAAGAATGTTATGTCTTGAACTTCTTTTTCTTTCCTACTTTTAACTGAGTTAAAGTTAGAAGACTTCTTGAAAACAAAAAACCCAGAAACTGCTGATGTGTACTAAATACATGTGGGGAAGAGGAGGGCAGTGTTTTTCTTTGTAGCAACTGGCTTATTATTTATCAGTTGAGTTCTCAAGCAGAGATACTGCAGTCAGGATTTTAATATTACTTTTGTTCTAAACCTCTTCTCTCAAGTGTCAAAACGAGGTCAGAAACTAGTTGTAAATCTTCAACATTTGTTAAGCTTATGGTTTATTGTTCAACAACCTTTCTGGTCATTAATAAATGACACAGAGGAAGCAAGACACATTCACCAAACCCTATTACAAGAAACTCAATTTCTTCTTCCCAAAAGAAATTGTAATGTTCAGGATTATATACATACTAAAAATGGTATATTTAAGGGAATCACACTTTTGAAGTACTTTGACGTAATATAATTACAAAGATATTAGCAAATTTACAGCAGATTCATGACCAACTGCATAACAGCAAAATTACTTTAAATGTTACTTCAGAACTAAACAATAAAATTTGGTTTTGAAGACTAATGAGAACTTTAAATCATAGTCCTTGCATTTAACCCCATGTAGTATTATTGCTTTTAGTAGTACATGAACTAAAGCTACACAGTTAAAGCTTACATCCTATTAAAATTATTTTCCAAAGCAAAACAAACATATGAATAAAGGCATGTATTACAGAATACACATAGATTTTGATTTAACAAAGTACAGAAAAAAAGTGTCATGCACCATGTCATGGTAGTAAACAATGAAGAGTATTCTCATTAAATAAATTCATGCTAGTCACACATTTGATTGGTATTTTATGCAAGTAAAAATAGGCTGCAGTAAAAAATTCAGTTTCTAAACAGCTTTGAGGTGAATGACAACACACAAACTTTTAGTAGTCTCTTGTATTAAGATATGTACAGTATGTACAAAGGCTCTCTTAAATCACTTAAGGAGCTTTCCATAAGTTGGCACTCAAAGTCAATAGACAATACATGTCACAGCTGTGTTACACTTTTAAAGTTCTAGAAAGGTGGAGATGGTGAAAGATAACAATTCTGAGTTAATTTAAAAATCAAACAGTAGTTAGCATTCCATGTTTTTCTCTCCATGAGTCTTCTAGAATTCAAATGAAATTACCATTTCTGGATTTTTTTTTTCATTTCAGCTTTTATTTGGGCTATAAGCAAAATAAAAATATAGGGTTGCATCTCATTAGTACCTGTTACCTTCAGCTGCCACAGAGGTCCTTGCAGAACTGCTTAATTTGTTACAGGACAAAGACTTACATGCATTTTATTAATTTACAAGAAAAATTATTCATCTGCCTCTTAAATTAGCAAGGTAAATATTACATAATAATGAAGATAACTGGTATTTATAATGGTTTTGATTTATTATATGCATGAATTTAGTTGTAACTATATTAGGCAATCACTTGAGGTGACAGAATAACAGAAGAAGCAAGACCATTCACTCTTAATAGATCACATCAAAGGAATACTATAATTTTCAGACTACAATTTTCAGACTCATCCTGACAGCATTACTATAATAATAAACTTGCTAAAACAAATAGTCTTCTCTGGGTTTACTTAAATGAGCAAGATTCTCATATCCCTGTTTGTTGTTTTTAATCACATATATGAACACAGTAAAAAGTATGCTTGGGAAACTCTGTGCCTATCTAATATTGTGGAAGTAACACAAAAAGATTAATACTACTGAAAAAATATTATTTTAAAACATTGTCTCAAGCTTCAAAAACACTTAATTTCTTGGTGCAATTTAAAGGGAAAATGAAAAGGAAACTCTTTCGCTTGCTATCACTAATCTAGACTTGCGTGCTGTTCAAGACAGCTGGAGATTGGTATTTAGGTGTAAATAATTTGTGTTAAGAAATTTAGTTTTCAGAAAAAATTGGTTCTGATGATTTGTTTCTCTTACCTTCTGCAGAAAGACCTTGGACATTTACGCCTCTGGCTGCCAGAAAGCTAAGGCAGACATCAACATTCTCAATCTGCAATATGAATAGAAATCACAAGCAGCATAAGACTATTTGACAAAATGTAGAAATGTAGGGGGGGGGGGGGGGAGGGGGAAGAAACTGCCCAGGAATGAATACTTTACATTCATGGCATACTACAGCTCTTTACCAAAGTTTTGCAAGAATGATTACTGCTAATTGGGGAATTGATATAAAGCTTTCATTGTCTGCTTTGGTACTTCAAAACAATTCACAAATGCCCGATCCAGAATGGCATGCTGGCAAGTCAGCAACCCACCTAGTTAACATAAAACTGGATTTTATATGCTACAAATGAGCTGGGATGAAAGCATGCATAGAGAATTAGACGCTGAGTATATGTCTGGAGATGTGAGCAACTGAGTTTACTAAACAGTAGAAGCAAAAAACTCCAGCAAATGTGTTAGCAAAGGTACTTCCTTGGGATGATGTAGGATTCTGTAAAAATGATGTCACATCAGTGGTTAATTCTCTAATTTTTTTCCTTAAAGTCTTATGTTAAATAACTTTAATTTATTTAATATTTATGCTCCTCGGAAGAGTTCTTGCTTAGTAAAGGACTTGGTGCTGACTTCTGCTGGTGATTTAGAAGAAATCTACAATTACCACAGAGAGCTTGAAATATGAAAATGTAGCCTAAATGTAGATCAATAAAAGTAGAGAACTTCTGCCTCTAAAATGAGTAATCAGAGAATTAATTTGACTGCTTTCATCTGTCTATTTCTAATAGATGAGGAAAACATAATGTTCCAAAAGATTCTCTTGAGTCACCATTCTCAGATGATTACCTCAGGATCTGTGAAGCAAGTACTCAGTTATAAATGTAAAAACTTCTACAACTTTGTCAATAAATACGCTGATATGAAAACAGAAAAATTATGTATAGAAAGGTGTGGGCTTCAACAGATTTGATTAAAATATACAATTTTCAGGTTGATGGATTTTTTTCAAGGCAATTAGGATCACAAAAATAAAACAAAATTTTAACAACATATATTAAATACCTATTTTCATTGGAGAACATTAAAAATAAATAAAGGAATATCCAATACTAAAAACAAAAGCCTGCAGAAGCTCAATCCATACAGTTAAGTTCATTTGAATGTTTACATATTTTACAATGCCTCCTATCAACGGTTTTCAACTATCAACACATAAGGGGTAAATTCGTCCCTTGAATGAAAGCTAGGAGAGCCTTTTACTACTGTCATCTTTCACAATTACAGTTCTGACATTATTCTCAGAAAATGGTAGTAGCTGAAAGGATATAAATTTTTTACTACTGACCCTAGAAATATACATTACGAGTTCACAGACTGTCTTGATCCACAGGTAGCATGTGTAGATTTATAAATACCTGCAAAATTTTCAGATACACTTTTTGAGGACAATAAATGCCAAAACATTAGTAAATACATCTTTTAAAAAGTCTTTTCAAATGTTGATTTCAAGGACATGCTAGTATTTATAGGGAATGATAAATAATTTCTTTCCTGAATAAGTTACAGGGGGGAAAAAAAGTCCAAACTCTGCAGCTAAACTAATGAAAGTTACCAAAATTTGTGGTTTACAATAAAGTTTTCATAAAGCAGTTTGACAGGTGTTGCCAATTTTTACAGCTGCAAATGTGGAATAGCCATCCTAAAGTCAATGAGATTACTCCAGCTCTGGCCCAGCACAGTAACTGCAGAAACCCAGGCAGCAGCCCTTAAATGTCTGTGTAGTTTTACACCATGAAAAAACACAAATTAACTAGGTCATTTTGTTAAGAGATAGAGATGTGACACAGTTAAATCAGTTGCAAGTTGGCTGCAGCTAAAATAGGAAGATCTGCTTCTTCCTCACCTCTTCCTCCCAGGTGTGGGGCCCTGCTGCTGCTGCTGCCTCTGCTGGGCTTCAGCGCTTCTCTGAGCAGACCAGGAGTTGGCTCCGTGCAGAAAACTCACCCGACCAAAAGGCACATGTATTTTAGTCACCCCAGTTTGCCATGCAATCAGATAAGCACCAGAGTCAGCAGAGGGGATGGCGTGCCCCAGCGTGAGTAAGGCATGGTTTGGGAGAGGAAAGGGGAGGTAGGAAGGAGGGACAGGCAGATGGTGCCACTCCTAGTGGCAGCAGCAATACAACTGGCTCAGCCCTCCTCTTCAATTACACCTCTGCATCAGTCCTGAAAATAATTCACATGATGAGAATATTTCTACTTGAACTTTAAACAATGTCAACCGCATAAGAAGACAATTTGAGTTGAAATTTTCCTGTCCTGAAGAATTTAAAAGAAATTAATTTTTTTTTTAATATTAGCTGTATAACTCAGTGTGTCTTTGAACTTTCAAATCAACCACAATGCAGTATCAACTACTTCAAAGGTAGGAAATTCTGCTCTATAACTTAGTACTGGAAGACAAAGGGAGAAAAAATAAAAAGGAGAAAAAGAAAGAAAAACCAGACCAACATCAGTAGCCTACATCTCCAAATAACTGAAAAAATATTTCCTAGCACATATTCTAGTTTAACCAAGACATTTTTCATAATGGACATGTCCTGTCTGCAGTAATTATAAACAAAACATAGCTATAAACAAAACCTAGTTTATTGGAGAACACCTAAGCCCAACTGTGCTGTGAAAACATCTGCAATCCTGAATATTTAGCAAATAGTAAGCTTAACACATAAACCTTCACACACATTTAAGGTGAAAAATATCCTACAGAGTCAGCACCTGGTTACTTTACATGTCTACTTCTACAGCATGTGCCTTTGAAGTCATCTCTTAAACTCTCTGACAAAACTAATCATTACCACTAACACCAGTGACTCAATATGCCGGAGAACTACAAAGCAAATTCTGTTTTACTTCACAGTTCACTAAGAGAACTGTAACAGAAGCTGCAGGTCCAAAGTTACCCTTCTGGTGGTGGTGTATGAAGCAATAGCAGTGGCCAGCTTTCAGACAATAGACTGGGGTTGCACTGTTAGCCTTATAATAAACTCTTGTTTTGACTTGTGAATTGAGCAAGTTTGGTGTGGCAACTCACAGCCACATAATACACTGAAAATGTCAGAAAACAAGTCTCGCAGTCAGTTTTCTGATAATAACTGCAGTTTACTATACAACTCTCAAAAACTGTTTGGGGATTCAATGAGACATGCATGAATACATCGTTATTTTCGCTTTCTTCCCTCTCCAATCCTGAAAATGTTAGCCTTAACGTTGTCCCATTTTGAAGGTTTCAGTGTGTCTCTAAATATTACTTTAATAACCTACTTCTTGCCTTGGCAAACCACAGTTATTCTTTGAACTCAAACCCAACCAGCCCCAAACACTTTTTCTTCAAACTTACCCACAGATGAAAGTAATTTTGCAATTACAAAAGTTCTAAGAGATTTCAAGCAGCTTCCAGTCCACAGTACTGTTCCAATAAAGAGTGATATAAATTCCTGAAGTCCATGTTTATTTAAGTAGTTAGTGATGAGGTTATTATACATTGGGGTAAACTCCTAGAGCTGACACTGTGTATGTAGAATTCTATCTGCTTTTATATCAATGGCTGTAGATTTTGTAGTATAACATAACGTAGACACCAGACAAATTTTGTATCTTATGCACAACCACAAGTTTGTAGTGAATTTTGCTTCCAAAAAGAACTAGTTTACGACAGAGATTATGTTTGTCATTATAGTGAATTGTATCATCAGAATTACAAAGTTTTGTAGCAGAAGATATAGCTCATTACAGTACAGACTTCAGGATATACAGATTGACTCCAAATCTTAAATATTGAGACAGAGTCACTTAAATTTGCAAACTTGCTTGTATAGGTAGATGTTGCCAAGATCAGACAGTTTTTGAACCATTCTCCATCATTGTCAATACTCAATTTTTAATTTTTGTTGTTGTTGTTGTTGTTCCAAGGCATTTGTTTAATATTAAAGGTTCAAAAGAGTGGAAGAAGGGCAGCACATTGAAGAGCAGACCTACTATATTAAAAACCTTAAAAACTATAAAGAGGATAAAAAATTAATGATATAATAAACCTTCATTGCCATATAGATATTTGCAACTTAGGTATTCAATTAACCATGTTGAAAGTCAAACAACACTACACAAGCTTGCTTTTCAGATGTAACAAAACCAGAATTCTGAAATCTAATCCCTTCCTTATCAAAATTCAAGAATAGTATGTCCAATTCCAAAATGTAGCTCCAGTGCTGTGGGTAAAGATAAACTTAGCTAAGAGGACAATAATTTAGGAATTAAGATTTGTGGGCATCCTCAGGTAGATAACACCATTTGACGCTTTTTAAATTAAACCTACTGAGTTATGCTTACAATATATTAAGCTTCTTTCATAAATCCAGTCCTTTTAATACTATTCATACCCACAGCATCATGAAAAAAGCACCTGAAATATTTAACACCGCAAACAGTAGCCAGTCCCAAGATATATTTACACTCCCATTTAAGGGGTTATGGTCCAAATGATGATGCACAAATAAGCAACTCTGATAACATTAATACATTAGGTGGCACAAAAAGAAGGTAAGTTGCAAATCTGCTGTCATGTATTACATTCTGTAGTTGTGGGTAATCTGCTTTTGACTGAAAGCTATTTGAAATTTTACTGACAGAAATAAATCACTAAGCCAGACTGGGGGACTTGCATGTAGATAAACAGTAGTATTTACTACCTGGCAGTTAGCTGACTTACAGGAAGAGCTCTTTTGTGGGATACACTCACTGGTGACTCAATATATAGAATATGTCTATTACAATTATTTTTCCTGTTACCAACATTAGTTTTCATCTCCTTTGTCTGGGAGACAACACTTTCCTCACTTCCAAAAATAAATTTAATTGTGGGATGCTCAGAAGACAATTAATGATGACTAACACAGCATTATGTTTTCTATAAGTATAAAGCTCTGAAAAATATCTTGCTTTGACTAACTCTCTTTTAATAAATTTATGACAATATCGTTTACAAGAATAGGCATACACATGTATACCGTATGCACACATTAGTTGCTATTTGCCTACTTTGAGCTGTTTTCTTCCTGAAGAATGGCACACCTTATAAAAATGACACATTATTATTACAGTGTTTCTATACATTATATATGTTCTTAAATACTCTTGATTATTTTGACAGCAAAAGTAAAAGAGTAATTTCTGTTAGTACTTCATCCAGTGCTATCTTCCATAGCTCTGTGTGTGTGTTTTTTGACATTCTGATTCTTGATCCAAAGCCCCACATGAAATCTTGCATAGGATTTGCTCAGTTGAAATATTCTGATATTGCTGATGGCTGATTAAGGACACTCATGGAAACAGTATTCCACAGAAATCCAGGAATCACATACTCACTCTTCAGTATTCAGTGCCTTTTTTTTTTTTTTTTTTTTTTTTCCTTTATTTTTTTTAATGCAAATATTTTTTTAAATCACAAATAGTGATTTGTGATTGTGTTATGGCATGACATAATCTGCGTCACAATAACTGTGTTTAAAACACACTTTACCAGCAAGGTTTCTTCCTAAATTTCCCCAGAGTATTAACCTGAGTTGAGACATGTATTTGAATCTTCCTTTCACATGGATATTTATTACTAACACAATTTGTGAAGGTCAATGGATTTAAATAAATGCAGAATTAGAAAACAATTTATTGTTGTAACACAGCTCATTCTCTTTCAAGTTCTGTAGCACAAATTAAAAATCAAATAAAAATAAAATTCAGGTCTTTCAGGTAGCAACCTGGACTCTAAATACTCACAACTCATATTTTGCATAAAATAATAAAATGGAAAAGTAGATACTATTTTTTGATTTTTACAGCAATCAGCCATGGAAGGAGACACATCAGCTTGTGAGTTCTGGATACTTAGTATTAGGTGAAGTGCTAGTGATCTGGTCTCAGTTGCAAGCTCTAAAAAGATCAGAGGTTCAGGCAAGCAACTGAGATGTCTTCATGAATGAATATAAGCATTTTGGGTGCACATGTTGGAGCCGGTAAGAGAACAAAACTGTCCATGTAGATTTAGTTATATAGAATGCTCTGGAAGAAACTGGAAAATATTTCTGATTTTCTCACGTCTAATAGAGAGCAGCATGAGAAATGGTCATGTACACTCTCACAGATACATATTTAATTCTAACATACACACAAGGACTATTTCTTTGGTCAAATGTATAATCTTTCACAACCTGCTATGCCTGAAGATGTTCTCAGAGGTTGAAAAGGACAAGTTTATTTCACTTTCTGTTCTAATTGACTCATCCATTGCATACATTGTGCCTTGTTGACAACTCACTTGTGGCGTGGGAAACACCCAGATTTTTGGTTGGCCTTGTAACTTTGTTTCTTATGGGTTTTCTTCCCAGCCGGTTTCACTGGTTTGTATTCATGTTCTGCCACTCCTTAAAGCAAAGAGCTAGAAAGTTACAAGACAGAGATACTAAGAGAAAAGGCTTGCAGTCCTATAGTGAGGTATGTTTTTGTCCTCAGTTGTATCATTCAGACTATTTAACAAAGCCCGGCTGCATAAACCAGACAGGTGGACATTCACCTATGTACAAAACAGGCACAGGTCAAATACTTCCTTTCCCCAAAAATTTAAAAAAAAAACACCAAGAACTTTTTCAATTTCAATGATAACTGAATGCACTGCCTGTTGTTCTACTTACCATGATTGCTTTCTACATACCTATATGTATTATGATTTTCTAAAGCTGAGTATTGGGCCTAGACATCCATTTCTGCAAGCTGACTGACTCCCAGGAGGTTCAGCTGAAGAAGTCAAAAGCATCATCCAGATTAACACTGGTATACCAAAATGTATTGCCCAGTCCAATGTCTGTATCCACCATTTTTCAAATGCCACACGTTCAGTGCTATTTGTGAGTCCAGATGATTCTTGCATGTTCACTTCAACAATATTCAATTGCAGGAATCCCTGGTGCTTCACTTGAAAACAGATGTTCAGCACACCTGAACTTTTTCTCATCTCTTTAGTAAAATTTGCTACTGGTAATACAACTAACATATAAAAAATCCCTAATGCCTTCACAATTGTACATGGTGGGATAAAACATATCTAATCTATAAAAAGTAAGCAATTGTGATTTATTTTTATAACATGTGGTAAGATTTATTTAAATTATTTGTAAAAGTACTAATCAGCAACCTCAATAATAAACTTCAATGTCATGTGCTCCATTTCATTTGGCATTGCTGATGTACCTATTTTCTGTGAAAATCTGGCATGAAATTTTGTTTGCAAAACTGTTGTAGCATTTTCACTACACTGTATTTCTGTATGTTATTCACAACAGCTGATTCCTAGGTAATCTAAAAGGGGTGGTCCTTCTGCAGAAAACATTTATTTACTTTATAAGAGTAGGGTTAAAGACTTTCAAAGGGAACAATGTGAAATAGACTCATATGGGCTCCTTTTACAAGTATTATAATTGAACTATAACAAGCAGATTTTATATATATATAGATAGAGATGGAGATAGAGATATAGAGATATAGAGATATAGAGATATGTTGTGTAGGTTAAACTAGTTTAACACAACTGAAAGCAAGACATCTGCTTTCTTGTCTCTTGCATATTTAAAGCTGAGTATGCTTGTTAACATAAGTATGTGTTCATGCTAAAATAATTACAGATTTTTATTATTGGGCAAGACTGTCTGAAAGTTGCATATTTTGATCAAGATTTCTTGTGAAGAACTGTACATAGTAAGAAAAAAAAAACCAAACATTTTTTACTACTACTTAATAAGGACACTTTGAAGAGCAGAAATTCTTCCAAATCTGAAAGTAAATGCAATAGGAAGAAATGTGGCCCAGAGTAATGCAAAAATTTTAGTGACTCTTCTGAAGAAGCTCTTTAGTTTCAATATTTTCTCTGCAGAAGATGCTGGTATGGCAGGCTGAATGTTACATGGTTCCCTGGGCCAGAGACTACTGAGACAGTGAAATTTGCCATGAACTCTCAGTTCCCCTTGTAAAAATGGGGAAATTTAAACAAAGGGAAAATCAGGAAACAAACAAAACTCTGAAAACCACATTATTTATTTTCTGATAATTTCTTTCCCACAAGCTCCTAACATGGCAGCTTATTGCTATAACTTCTTGTAACTACACTGGAAGGCACTATCAAGTCTCCATGGGTGGTGTAAATTTGAAAACCCACTCAGACAAAACAGGTGTTAACAGTCTTGCTCAGAGATATTTAGTGCATTCTGCTGACTTCTTGTTGCATGTGGCCCGAGATCAAGTCACATTGTGTGTTTCTATCAAAATTATAATGCATGTTCAGGGGGTTAAGCAGAATACACTGACATGTAAACACATTCAGTTTAACTATTTTCTATCAAACTCCTTATTATTTCAGTAGAATAATTAAAAGTGCATTTAATAAAAATAACTATCACTGAACCACATAAATTCATTCCAAAAAACTGTTCCAAACTAAGCATTGACTTTGCAATAAGATACTATATATGCAAATTAAAAACTGATTTACTGGAGGCATGTGGGGAGAATTTTACCTTAGAGAATAATAACTACTGGTATGTAGAAGGCCTCCCAGGCAAAAATGTTTAGGAAATGATGTTGGAGTTATTTAATTATTAGCTATTTTTTGAGGAAAGGACGATGGTGTTATTTAAAACTGAAATACCTTCTGCTTCCTTTTCGAACAGATACTAAGGAACACGCACATCAAATTCTTCCAACATGCAGTCCAAACACAAAATATGACCAGTAAACCCAGAAATGTGAAAACAAATTAACTTCTCAAATACTTGGAGAATTCACCAGACATATGTACTGATAAAAGAATGTATGAGGTCACTGCTGAGGTCAAAGTATGAGCTGGGGTGTGTATTGTTTTTAAGAAAATGCTACAGAGGGAAATGGATCCCTTCTGGCATGAATTACTGTCAGCCCTCTCAGGAACACAAATGCGACAATTGGTGTTGCATGTTTTTCACCTAGCCCCTGTCTTGGAAAGCTTGGGGTGAACGTGTGATAATTTCTGTAATGGCCAAAAGAATGTATTTGGTGGGGTTTTTTTTGTGGTCCCCCCCCTCCCCCGTTTGTGAACATGCACAAGTCAATGAATAATGTAATTATTCCAAATAAAAATTATTAATCTTAATCATAAATAAACATCTGCTGGTCATTTTCATATAAAACCCAAAAAAGCTCTATCCACAAGCACCCCAAAACCCACCATGTAAGAGGAAAATGCAAAATTTTACTCTTATCATCTATATAATGGTGTCATCTTGCTTCTAATCTTCCTTTCTTACCCACTCTTCCTTCTGTGTCTTGTCTGCATTTGTTGTCCCCATTTCTATACAGAAGTCTCTGCACTAGACATTGTAAAGCACAAAAGACAACAATGGTGATTTCTGAAGTGCTCTTGTGCTGGTGTAATAGAAATTGTGACAAGAAAGTTTTGGGTTTTTGATTGGAATACAGTGCTGGATTTACATTCAGATAACCATGGGTGCATTTCAATATCTTGCACAAATTTCTTAGAAAGCTAAAATATGACCTCACAGCAGTACAGAGGAAAAGAAAAGACCAGGTAAAAGTTCTTTTGCAGTGTCTGAAAGTAACTCACTACTTCAGTGCTCCGATCTCTGCAGGTGTATGGCCACCACCACTGTGAAAGAGCCCTATACATTCACTAAGAACACAAAATTGAAGATAAATACTACCCTGGGAGGACCTTTTATAAGGCAATGGTAAAAAGAACTCTGTTTAAACATGATGTTTCTTAAAGCTCCACTTTAGTGAGCCTGTCTACAGTCTGGGTTTTTTTTTTTTTTTTGGTTATGCAACACTTCTGAGTCAGCAAGGTACCAATGTCTAAATATTTATGTCTAAATATTTATGGATCTTGGCAACTTCCAAAAATTGGAGGGCAATGTGAAAATGCACACTTTAAAACAGAGAAGTTTCTCTCCATTAGGTCAAAAGAGAGTCTACAACAGAGTGTCCATTTACTAGATTTAACCAAACCTTTGAAAGCATTCCAGTTCTCTCCTTCACCACTATTTAGTCTATAGCAACTTCATTTACCTTACTCAAAGAAGCAGTTTTAAAAAATAAGGGCAATTACGAGCAGTGATGGAATGAATCCATTAAAAAATGAGTAAACAGGTAAACTATGGTGCATTTCACTTCATCTCTTGAACTTTGCAAATAAAATTCATCCAGACACACATTGAGCTTTCTGAACCCTCCCTCTTAACTAGACCAGAAGTCTTATGCTATCGCTTGTGCAGGAGAGACATTGACAGCTTGCTCCTATCCTTCTGGACTTCTGTTTTTATGAACATTTTGATTTTTTAAAATTAGATATATTTTCCACATTACCCTGGAAAGTATTTATAGTACATTGAGTTCATCAAAAGAAAAGTGATAAAAAAATACTTGTTATTAGCAATCTTTAGAAGTACAGCCCAGAAATTTCTGTAGGACTAAAGTTACATGTCTGGTCCTTCAGCTGAAACTTCAAGTCCTTGGGAAGAGACAAGCATGAGAGAACATAAGTTACTGGTTTTCCTTTATTTTTAGTTTTCTTATTATTGACTCAAATTGATCTAAGTCCTAAAGAAAAAAGATAAACAAAACTGATGATGCATTGCTGTCACAGGTTACTAAAACTATTCAGATTAATTCAGCCATCTTTAAAAGCCATAGGGATAATACAAGAGACTCATATTCAGGCTTTCAGTTTTGTTAGTGTAGCTGAACATTGTATTTTAAACCATATTTAGCACAATATACATAGGAATATTAGGCCATGCTGTGTGTTCTCACACCATGCTTTTAAACAGCTTTCATGCTTACCTATCGCTACACTGCTTTCTCATAACTATTTTCCATATTTTCACAAGATGTGGTGTCTAGATTCTCAGACAAGAAAAATAAAAGCACTGGAACCACAGAAGGCAGTGGGATATCTGCTCGTAAGCTCAACAGGGTCAGATTTTTTGACTTCTCAGCCAAACACTATAAGAGAAACATCAGAAGTGCTCAAGTCTATAAAATGAAGCCTTAACAAGCACTTACTGCTTGCTGTCACTTCACTTCCAGTTGTAGCCAATGAAGTGTAAAGTGTAGGAGCAAATGATTTTTTAAATAGTTATCCAAGTGTTTTCAAGTACCAAAATACAGCCAGTATTACTTGAAAAAAAATAAGCATTTACTTGGCTTTAGAGGGGGTACATATCTTTAAATCCATTAGTTTATATGATGCAAAAGCATAAATCTTTCAAAGCTGTTTATGCCAAGAAATTCAAATAGAAGTCTTATATATACAAGAACTGAAAACACCCTTGCACATATGTTTACTCTGGAGTGTTACTGCTGCTCTGTCCATGAACTAAGTAAGAGCTTGTACCAAAAGGAAAATAGCAAACACCTAATTTAAAGTCATTATTGGGAGGAATTACTGAGAAAATCTGTGAGTGACAGGCAAAAAAAGTCACAAGACTGGGATGCTGGTTAGCTAGCTATATGTACAGTTAGAGTACAGAAAACTATATCTAACTTAATGAACTATTTTTTATAGCAAATGCAAATAGGTCTCAGCTCTCAAGTGTGGAAACCAAGAGACAAAGAAAATTATTGTGGTATTTTTTGTCTAGAGGGAAATGTCATTGGTATACTGCCACTGTAATTCTAAAGAAACTCTGAAGTATCAAGAGGTATGAATAATTCAAACAAGGTTCTAATTAGCTGACAATACAAGCCTACACAAAGCATATTCTAATTGTTATAGAATTAAAGACTGTCAAAAGCTACAAGCTAAAATACAAACATATTTCTGTTTCAAAAAAACTGTTCAGATTCAGCTTTCAGGACTTTACAAGTTTGGTGCTGGGCCAGATGCCACCTGAAAGAGGTGCTAAGAACTGCATAGGTAAAGAAATGCTTTAAGTTGATATAAACTATTAAAAAAGAAAAAAATACTTGTGACCAGTTTGAGAGATTGAATACAATACAACCAAGTCCTAAAAAAAAAAAAAAAAAGTCTTGGACTGACTCTGAAACTGAACCCTGCCCAGACTAATTCATATCCAGACACTGGGCCAACTTAAAATAAGTTCAACTTGAAATAAGTACAGCTCTGATTTATGTCATATGGTCATCTGTTGATCATATGGTCAGCAGACTCTTCAGACTAGGAGTGTTTTAAATAATTCCTGCACATCAGAGAGCTGCCAAATATATTACTATATTTATATTATTTATTTCTGCTGAAACAAAAATGATTGTACTGTATACTAACTATTTGTGTATTAAGTTTCAGGCCATAGTGGATTTAAACAGCCAAGTTACATAAAAAAATAAAATAAGAAGATTGTGTTAATATTTTAATTAACCTGATTAAAAGTCTTAACATAAAAAGGAATTAATGCTGTTGAAATAAGCAGTCTTAGTGGTAACTTGCATGTTCTACTGCTAGCTTAAGCCAATTTACACTTGTGTACCCTAACAGTATTGCCTATAATAGGGTCACCAGGTGTAGTAAGAGTTTATATTTAAGTTAATATTGGTATTTAAGTCAGTTCGATGTCATCAAAATCTTTACTAACACAGAATTTCAGCTGCCTCATGATATCTCATGCCATTTCAGAGTGGCCAGATCCGTGGGCTCTTGAGAGCAAGAGAAGGCTGGTAGAGTGAAAAAACCTTTGACTACTCTACCCCCCATCCCATGGCTGTGCACAAGACTGTAGGAAACACAAAATATTTTGTGAGGAATACAGCATTCTCCATTTTGACATTTCATGGAATATATGGTGACCAAAACAGCAGTGCATAAATGTATACTGAAAGAGCAGGTAAAGAAGTACCTTCTAACTCCCTAACATATTAACTTTAGATATTGGGGTAAGAGAGAAGGAGAATGGAGGAAAAAAAATTGCCAGGCTCACTTGTTCTTGCCAATTCATCCCTCACACTGCCATTCGCAGAGAGGGAATATTGACCTGACGGACCACTGTTGAGTGCTATTCACATGTGCCAGAAATAACACATTGTGGGGAGGCTGTAAGTGGAAGGGATTTGCAGTAGGGTTCAAAGAGAAGTTTATTCTTTTAGTATAAGTACTGGCAAATAAAAGAGCAGGGTTAGATGGGTTAGTGTTTGTAAAAGTCAAGGAACTCCAAAATGGTGAGTATATAAAAAACACTGCAAAATCAAGCAGATTTGGCATTCTTTCCATGAAACAGTCTAGTACTTAGCTGCAGCAGATGTAGGCAGCTTCTGTTCCAGCAAAGATCAAGGGCAGAGTGAGAAAATACATCTGGTCAGACCTTGGTAGTTTCAGTACGCACCTACTTTCATTCTTTCTCTTCCTTTTCTAACATTGTAATTGTATTATATTCTGGAAGTAATGCAATACTGCTGAAAAAACTCAAACTTCTTGTGGCACCAAATTTTTGATATTTTACTTTCTAACAGGAGAGCAAGGGAAGGTTGTCAAGTCCTTTTAATGAACATTGTAATTTTAAATGTAGTACGACAGGATGTTTTTTGTTGCCACATTAGTTTGTAATTTACAGACTAGATTGTAGGGACAGTCTATGTTACTTTATTATCATCATGTCTTGCAGTGCCTTTGCTATAAGGGCAAGTTATGAAATACTAACTACATATAATGGCTAAAAGATGATTCAGTGACAAGCACTGTCACCCAGGCATAATGTACCACACAATACCTCCAAAACCATTTGTTGGATAGTGTTTATTTAAATCTTAAGCACATGCAAGGTTAAAATTACAAGAAGTGTGTTTTCCTCCCTCCCTTCTGTAGCCAAATTCACAATGTATAGTCTGTTCCACCCTAACATTGCTAATTACAATCCCTTTCCTTTTCCATTAATTACAACGGAAGCCACAACCTGTTGCTTTCTGGCACCCTCTGCTGCTTTACACATTACACCGCAGACAGCATTTTATAGACAGTTGCACAGTTCCCGTATCTCCATTAAAACATCTTCACAGTAGTTGCACTTCCAGGACCAACCAAACAAAAGCTTACAATAATCATACTTGGTGTGTGCCCTCATTTATTGTTTGCAAATGTCGATGCTTAAATTTTCAAAATCTCTCTAGTAGCTCTTTTCTAAATTTAATCTGGACTCACGCTAAGGAACAGAGACAGTAGCTTTGGTAAATCTGTAGAATGGAGACCATCTCATGCTCTCACAGATGTCCAGATAACACAATTCCCGGAATTTGGAAGCTCCCACAAACTTTCATTCACAAATGAGAGCTAGAGAGAGCAGCTTAAATGTCTTTCAAAGTGAAAAAAATGAGGGTTTGAACAGAACTACACAAGGTACTTTACATGGATGCATGTGCGTATGTGTGCTACACACCAATCCACAGGCTCACACTGTTTTTCAGGAGACTTGCATGTTATTGAAGCTGCAGAATTTTCCATTGTCAGGAGAGGCAATGGCAGATTATTGTAGGGGTAAGGATGAGTAAGAGGCCTGGGGACTCCACCTCAATGTTATGAAAAGTTCTTTTGTGAAAAGTCTGCCTCTCTGTGGAAACTCAATGGTTCACAGACACAGAACAACAGCCTTTTCTAAATAACATACAGTACCCAAAACTACAAGTCTAAGTAGAAGTGAGAATGGTTAGAAAATCTTTAAATAGAAGTCGTCAGCTATAAGCATAAGAGAACTGGCACTTTGCCACAGTTCCATAATAATCAGACATTTGAAACAATCTAGAAAGCTGATAAAATCTCAAAATTACCAGAAAGCCTTGTTTGGATATACTGTAAAATAAAACCACTTCAAATACATTGTTTATTTTCTTGTTCAGCTTAAACATGCATTTTTGCTGTTCAGCTAAACATCATGCACTTTCTTTTCTATTTTTAAATCCAGTAAACATCTAGACATTCCCAGTATTTATAACATACTCTCCCTATAGAAGATGACAAAAATACACCATCATGAAGCACACATATTTACAGTAATCTTGCTGCTGCTATCTGGGAAAAATCTGTCAATGTCTATAACCACAGGTGTTTTCTAAAATTCATGTCATAGTCAATTTGTGTGCATGTATTTAAACTGCATATTTGTGTTGACTTTTCAGTGCACTGCAATTAATGGAAGTTTCAAGGCCATTTATTCATCACCTCTTTGTCTAAACATTTGTATTAAAAATATATATTTGTTCAATTCCAAAACTTTGGGGAATGTTCACATGACATTTTTGAGGAGGAAAAAAAAGGCCATCAAAAAAACAACTAAAAACTGAAGAGCATAGAAAGCTAATTACAGATAGCTGGAAATGGGGAGATTGTCAACTGCATCTCTTCAAACAACAAATATTTAAAAGTGTATGTCACCCTCTGGTCTTCAAGTATATGGCAGTATTTCATCTCTGCATATCCTCCCAATATAGTTTAACTCCAGCTTCTGATCAAATGACATTCCTGACACACACAGCTGAGAGATGGGAAGAAGAGATGAGTGAGATGGTCATGCCCCAGTGACATGAAGGCAATGGCGTTATTATAGATATAGTTTGAAGGGAGGTGTGTTTCAAGGAATTGCAGGGAGGGGAGGGGGAGGAAGGTGTGAAGGAAAGTAGTTGATTTTAAGGAATGAAAAGATTTTTTAGTGTTTGACCATCTTGGTCTACAGAAGCAAAATGTGCATAACTCTAATTTCATTCTTAACCAAGCAAACTTAACCATAACTTAATGACTCGGTAGATTTCATGGAGACTGTATAAGTATTTATCACAGTATATGTACTTTTCATGACATGATTATTTAATTAACATCTAGATTAGTTATTCTCATGTGATTCTACACAGTAATAACATAAGGGATTTATAAGCATAAATAAAAAGGTTAATAACATCTTACAATTTATACTTTATAAATAATGTACTTCCAGCCTAGTAAAACAGTACTCAGGATGTGTTCCTGTGGCATATTATTTTATGACTTTAGACAGTCAAATGTGAGTGACTCACGGGAATGTGTATCTCACTGCCTGATGCCAGTGAGTAACTCTGAGCTGTTCTGTGAAGAGAGATTCTTATAAATCTTGTGGTTCTTTTCATGTTCTCAAATGTAATGTTCTGGATGTAAAAAGAACTGCTTGTTTCTGTGCAGAATGAAGAGGTGTCCCAAAATGGCAAACTAAAATCAAACCATATCAAAAAAGTGATGACTTGGTCACCTTCTCCTGCCCTTCCTTTCCAAAATAACAACATTCTTAGGCAGGAGGAATTAAGTGTCTCATTCTTTATTCTCTACTAGATCTAGCACTTGCAGCAGTTGTCCCATTTTATCCTCAGCTTCCTCTTTCTCTCAGAATGAAAACATGCTTCGTCTACGACAAGAAGGTGACTGTTACTCTGCTTGTCTGTCCAGCTGTCATCCCATCTATATTTTCTCTTTAATTTCTGGAGTTCTTGGAAATTTTAGGGTTTGTTCACAAAAGCAGTTGGAATTCCTCTTCTGCCTGTTACATGCTAAAATGATTTGTCTCTCTTCCTACTCAAATTGGCTGTGTTAATAATATTAATAATCTCTTTTCAGCAAAACTTGAAACATGAATTCCATAATCTACATCCTTTAGCGTCAACCATCTTTAACATTAGGACCTTTAACCTTACCTTTACAGAAATTCTGCCCTCCTTCCTTTCATTATTCCCTCCATTCATATAGTCACAATTATTCCCATAATGTGTCCTTAGATCAACTCTCATTATTCCTTTAATTTTTTTCTTTTGAGGTACACACATCTGTTTCTGATATTCTCATTTTTATTTTTATTCTAGTCTTTATGTCAAGTTAATTTCTTGTGCAAGCAAATAAATAAACATCAGTTTCTATACTGATGAAGAGGATGTCACTTCTGTAACTGTTCTTTAATTATCTGTTTTTATATTTTCACTGTAGATATATCCACATGTTTTGCTTTCAGCCAGAGAATTTTTAAATTTCAGTGGCACAGAGGATTACACAAAAAAAAAGCTATGATGTCCCTGCAAGGCATACACAAGTTTATAAAATAGGTCTGTTGATGTCTAAAACAAAGAGAGAGAATGAAATCCTGAAGGTCAGCTTCTAAAATTTTGTCCTGCACTCATCATCTATGATTCAAGAGTTTGAAATAAGGGAGAGTTCAATGAGAGAGTTTACTTCGATACTTGTTGAATGCCAAACAAATTGCAAATTCTGTGAAAGCCATCTTATATATTGCACACTGTACAGTGTATTGAAAGTGTCTGGGTGTGCCAAATATATTCAAGAAAGTCCTTCCTGTAACAACTAAAGACAGTCACTGGGGAAGGATGTGGGAATGGGGTTAGGTCTCAAAGGGAAGATCACTCTCTGAACCTACCTAAGAAATGAGAGGATTTGTCTAGGAAACTATCTTCAGAGGGCTAGCTAGGACATGCTCCTGGCTATGACAATCTTGGGCACCTGGGTCCTGGGAATCCCAAAAAGGTTAAAAGTTCAATGTAGATCACCTCCCTAGTGAGCAAACCCATAAATCATAGCTAGTTAAGTAAAAAATTATATGGGCCTACTTGAAAGTACCATCAGAAAAGTACCATCATGTTGAGGAGTGTCATTTCCTTCACAGAGAACCATCTGCTTAGATCCTTTCATAATGGAGCTGTATCAGCCTGGCCTGCTTCTGTCTACAGCTGCCACTGTCGCAAGGTAGGAAAGAACAGAATGTAAAAAGTATTTGTTACCTGTGTGGCTCTAATGGGTATTTTACCCACATTCCTGAAAAAAAGAATTGCATGAGACTTTGCCAAACCGCAAGAGCTGGATTCAGAAATGCAGAATTAACAGATAATTAAAACCCTGTGAGGAGGGACACAAAGAATGCATAAGGTGTACACTATCATGACAAAATTTTCCCAGGGAACGGGGAGCATGATACTTCTGCCACTACTTAAAGAGTCCAAGGAAGAAATGCAATTGATGGTAGCTTGGTTATAATATGGCACAGGCCCAGCTACAGAGGGTAAAACTCCCTCATAGATTTTCCCTCTGGAAAACAGCCTGCCCAGAGGCTGCACAAAAGTGCAGACAACATGGGCAGTTAAAGAACCGCTTGGAGCCCTTTGGTCTGTTTCATTGTCCAGAGTGTGCCTTCATCAATGGGAACAGAAATTCAAGTGTGGACCTTTAATTAAATCAAATCAGGATCTGCTCCAAAAGGTGACAGGTCTCCCAGAGGGGAGGGTCTTCTACTTGACCCAAGGAAGCTCAGTAAGAGGAAGTTTCCATTGTAGCACGCACATTACTGCTCATGTCCAGTGTGACCAGGTCCTTCATAATGCACCTGGCAAAGAGACACTTGGGGAGCAGAGGGGAATTTTAAGGTGATACTGGAAATTCCTATACTAAGTGGACACAAGTAGGCAAAAGATATGGCACTTGATTTGTATTGTGAAGTTGACAGAATGGAAAAGAAATGTTTACCAGCTGTCTCATGGTGGCACACATTGTTTACAAAAGGTAAAGGTCCCCAGGTACTGTTTTGATGTTGTATATTGAAAACTTCTCTAGCCAGTAAAAATAAGTTTGCATATTCCTGATGTAGATACCAAAGAGCCAACAATCTTGATTATTTTAATCTGGAATACAGGCATAGTGTCACTGGAAGGATAATCTAATCTCTTTCTCTCTTTCAGGTATAAATACCCTTATTGAAATTAAAATTATATTTTGAACTAGTTGTCAATGCAAACAAAACTCTTTTTCTTCCCCTGATCCTTTCCATACAGTCCTTTACCTAACATCTGAGCTTATTCTTCAAACAAACTCTCCCCCAAATGACCACATACAAGCTGTGACTATGTGTTGCAGGTTCTTTCTATGCAAAACAGGTAAAATATGAGCTCTCTTACCTAAAAACACAAGAAATATCTCTTAGGAGCTAAAATTTTAATTACTACCACTGTCTTTCCTGGTTATACTTAGATCGCGTTCCTATAGATCATGCTGTGAACCTGACATCATTTTAGAAAAGTACTTCTGCTTTTTTTGCCCTCTTAAGGCTACTCCATTTTTAAATTCTAGATACTCCTTACCTACCACAGAGGACAGGGAAATCTGTTTTTGACTCTGTCCTACCCATATTGTAAGACAATCCCTTTGACTACATTTTTAAACAGAAATTTGTACTAAGACTGTATTCTCAGGCCTTTCCCATTCTCTCACGCAAAGAGCATCTTTCCCAAAACAGACCTAACTAGATTTCAGGCTATTCACTTTATTTCTGAAATTTAAGTATGCAAGCATGTTCCATGGGAATGAGACTATTGGTTTTGGTTGATTTAAATACATCAAACCTGAACACATGACAAAACTGTAGTCTGTTATTCCCTTGTATTTTCACAAAATTCTCATAGCGGCTAGTCGCAAAGTCTGTAAAGATCCACTGATGGTCATGGATCTGAATTTAAACAAAAGGGAGTCATACAGGTGTTAGAGGGGGTCATACAGGTCTCTCTGAGGGAAGACTGCAGGTCTCTCTGCCTGCACATTAAAGGAGCTGGGATTAGTTTTCAAAACTCACATTGAATTCCCAGTTTCCCAAGGTAACATATTTCTACACTTGGCCAAATTGCTGAATATATGTAATATGTCACACTTATGGAAGGCTCACCAGAAGCTGCTCCAAAGCACAGAAAACAGATCTTAAATCCGAACAGTCAATCTCATCAAAAACCTCACCAGCAAAGTCTATTCTTCCATAGTTCCACACTGCAGACAGGAAGAGCTCATATGTGGGCTCACTTAACAGTGACCATAGGGATAATATTTTCAGGCTTCCCAATACTCGAAGAGCTACACACAACCATAACCCACACATATTCACATGTAAGTCATGGGCATTAGTAGAACCCTCAATGCTTACTTTATACAGATTTATCCTGTTTTCTGCAAACAATTTTTACACACAGAATGCCAAGGCTGATAGTCCCATCCTTGAATATTGCTGGATGCTGTGGGGATGCTACTCAACAGTGTCTGAAGGGCACATACACTCTGTGGCATATTTAGTAGTTTAAGCTTCCACCTATTCATCCTGTCCACAGGCTGACACTCCTAAGAAGACATTTACATGCACCTTTTTCCCCTCACAATTTAGCCCTCCTCCAGAGAGAAACACAAGCATATAAGCAGAGATGGAGCCACCGGGTGCTTCTGTGGGACTACAGGAACACTACAAAGCACATCTAGCATGTTAAATTGCAAAGCAAAATATACCAGTACACACCTGATCCTACTTCAGCTTCAGGGTTCACACACTCAGCTATGTTACAGAAAGCTCTCTCTATCACAAAAAAAAAAAAAAAAAAAAAAAAAAAAAAAAAAAAAAAAAAAAAGCTGCCTGGTTAAGCAGAGGCTAATGTACTTACACCACTTTTTTCTTCCTAAAGTACACGACTTTTCTTCAGTCTCATAGGATAGAGCAAGATTTCTGACATTCTTCTGCCTTTTTTCTAAAATTTCTGAGACTTGAATATGAAATAATTTATCCCCCAATAAATCTCAAGGTCTCATATTCTGTGTCCAACATCAAACAGGTGAGCATAATGACAGCCATGAGAATCCTGGTAAAGCTAACTATGCAGAAACTGGATGCTGCTGGGCTTCACAGGTTTTTAGTTTTTATGAACTTGGACCAATGGACACAATTCAATTTGTCTGCAAGTACTGCCAAAATGAGCATAGAGTGTAATACATTGAAATAGATCTAACTAAAGGAAAACTAAGCCTCAAGCATTTTATGCACATTTATATTAAACATTAAAATATGTTTAAAAATTAAGGTAACAGCTGAATTGAGATGCCTTAAAAATTACTTCAAGGACGATGCCATTGACAAGAGGAAAACAATATGAGTTTTGTGAGTGGAACAGAACTTGGAAATATTGGTAGTGATTAATTATTAATTGATATCAATATGTCCACAGAGAATATCAAGTATTTCTAGCCGCAGAGAATCCATGACAGTGCTCTCTAGCTTTTTTAAGCTAATAAAATATCTTTGACAGGACCTCCTGAAAAGGGTATCAAATGGAAGATGTACAGAGAAAAATATTTCTTCTTAATTGCAAGTTATGAGAGCAAAGATCATGAAAAGATGTGCAAGAAGAGAGTGTGGTGGGATTCTTAAGGTTTATCAACTCAAAATGTTAAAATGAAAGTGGTGAATGAATGGCTAACAGACATGCTATAGGAATATCTTGAGTGATGCTGGTTTGAGAACTGCTGTTATGGCAAATCCTGACAGGATATAATGCTACATACTGGTGAATGTCAAACATGCAAACTAGCTTCAACCCCTATTACATTTTTTTCTGCATATTACAAACACATGTAATATGTCCACTGCTACAAGGAGAAGAGAACTGCCTTACCAGTAGCTGAGTGAGATGATTAAAACTGAGTACTGCTAAGGGAAATTACCTGAAAAGGTGGCAAAACTGTGTCTTTGGCTAGGTGAGATCAGTAGACAGCCCAAAGGAAACAAATGGAGAGCAGACTCAAAACCTCGGGTTTCTGAGATGCACTGAGAGAAAAGCTGATAAGTTTGAACTACTGTAACTTCAGTACATTTTAAATTCCATAGCTGAGTTGATAAATCAGCAGTATAAAACTGGTATGTCAAAAGGCAGAAAAATAACCTGGTAAGTCTCTAGAGATAAATAATGCAGCAAAGAGAGTGAAGCATAGAAGGATAAATAAATATATTATTATCAAGTTAAAGTGACTAAATGGGACACTTCAGACTCTGCAAACACTGATGTGTGACTGCATACAGGAGTTTTTGAAGCACCTGTTTTGAGACCTAGAGCACTTGGGAATATTCTTTGGCCTGGCTGAGCTGAGAGATGGGCTTATAAGAGGAGGAAGATGGGCACAAAGTGATTATTCCCACAGGTAGTGCTGTGACCTGAGCATGCATTGATTATGTTTCCTTCATAGCAGCAGCAGCAGCATCAGAGCTAGAGATGAGATCCAAAATACCTATGCCATACAACAACGCAACTATCAAGAGGGAATGTACACCAATCTGGAGATGGAGATGTTTCTAGATTGAATACTTCTCTCCACAGCTTCTCTTTCTCTCATGGAAATGAAGCTCAACAGACATCAGAATAGTGGGTCCTTGAGCAATCCTCGATGGCCATGAACCAGTTACATAACCATGGAAAATCATATCACTTTTCTGTGCATTTGTCTCTTCTTGTTTGTCTTGCCTGTATGGAATGGCAAGCTTTAACAAGCAGAGAGCAATTATCTCTCCGTCTGTGTGTACAACACTAGAGTTCCACGGTGGAGTTCCCAATGTTCTTAGCCAGGGCCACTAGGTGCTGCTTTAATATGAGTAATTAAAATAATAACTATTATTATGGAAATTGAATATATTATTTCTATGGACCTTTTAAAAAAGCCTAAAAGTCAGAGAAAAAACTTAATCTAAATCTGCATATTTTTTGAACTGTAAGAACCAAAAGACCCCATTATTCACTTCATCGGTACTCAAAAATTTCCCCCTTGCCTTCTGAAGCTTTGCAGAAAAATCTGCAGACACCTTACCCCTTTAAAAAAATGCACTTTTTTTTCCTATTCAATTTCCATTTTTAAGCCCAGTTTCAGCAGTTTGCTATTATGCAAGCTCATCCAAATCACTGTACTCCAAAATCCTTGCCAGCTAAACAACCATGCACCTTGTTTGTGTAATATTTGAATGGGAACAGAAAGACAAAGACCTCAGCGTGGGGGAACATGACTGGAACTGCAAATGATTCAGTAAATGCAGGCTAATGTTACTGAGTCTCAGACTTTGTTCCTGTCACTTCCACAATCTTCCAAGGCAGTTTTATCTTATTAAATGTAGTTGACTTGCTATAAACACAGTAAAAGATTAATAAGCCTCCATATGAATCACAGTCACTAAATGTTTCTTGTCTGAGAGTATTAAAAAGTCTTTAGGCAGCTGCCAGCTATAGCTCAGAGAGCTGTATGACTAAAGTGCTATTTCTGAAAGTCTTGGAGTCAGTGCATCTAACTGGACTTCACAGTGGACAATCCAAAGGTCTATTTATATTTAAAAAAATTTGGCAAGCCTTGTTCATAAAACCAGTTTTCCAGACACAAAGACTCCACTTAATAATTTGTTCTTGGATTTACTGCCCTTAAAAAAATTCAGTTAAATGAAATTATTTGTATAATCAGAAGAACAGGTCTGCTAAGGTAGTTCTGGATTAATTAGAAGTTATGAAGTTTTGCTGCTGGGTTATCATAAGATCCAAAGCTAGTGAGCACAGAAATGAATTTACAAACACTAAGCAAATGTAGGAAAAAATTATCAGGAACACTATGTGAGAATTAGGACTTCATGGTAAACATAGGACAGAATATTCATAGTTTAAATAAATCATTATTAAGAAGCATTTTAGGAAAGTGCAGTGGTGCCAACACAAACTGAAAATATATTTTTTTTCTTACCATTTGAGAGTGGCTCCGGGGACAGCCATTGATATCTTCAACCTTTTCATTTGCTAAACAAAAACGGTGAGGAGAAAAGCAAAAGTAAACAATGAGGTAAAACTTTCTTTTCCACTCCCCTGGTAAAAAAAAACCAAACCAAAACAAAAACAACCAAAACAAACAAAAAAAAACCCCCAATAACTGAAAACTAAAAACTAAAATCAAAACAGAAAAAAAAACCCAGAAGAACAGCAAAGAACAGACACAGCAATAAAGTGCAGAGGGTTTTGTTGACACAGAGCTCCTTTCTAAGTAAAGCTCAGTTGTACAGTAACAACACTCTTGTTAGCAGCAGTTGCTTCCACATGCCAAATCCTGCAAAGGGGGAAGTGTGAAGGAGGTCGCTGTTAATTCTTCAGCCCCTGCAAAATAACTGCTGACATGAAATCTTCCACAATTGTCTTTGCAGGGTCAGGATACAGTTTCAAGGCATCCCAGAAAGTATGAGCCACTCCAACTAACAAAATGCACACATGGGAGACATATGGTTTAATGGAGCATTCATTTCTGACAATTCGAAGTGTGTAAGATACAGTTCTGGCCATTTAAAGTATGGTTAAACAGCAACTTCCAAACATGCTCATATAAACATATTTTTAAATTAAGACAAGGATGAAACACACAAATATCAGAGACATATGGACGCAGTCAAATTGTATTATTCAGGGTTCATCTTATTGTTAAATATGTTCAACTTGAATTATATACTCCCCCATGTAAGCAGTCAGCTCACAGTGCTTCCCTCAGCCCTGGTCTTACCAATGATCTGGATGATTTCTGCTAGCAGAACTCCATCTGCAATGTCCTGTTGCAAATCCTTGATCAACCGCTTGTGGCCAGATTTGGCTAGGTAGTGGTTAGCCCAGTCAGTGTAAATCTGTGGAGCAGAGGGGGAGGGCCAGAGGAAGAAGTGGAAGAGAGGAAAGAAGACAATAAGAAGCCTTAAAACAAATGTTGGCTTGCACACCAGAACTATTCTGGATCACATTCCCATTTAAGAAGTCAGCACCAAAGGAAACAATTTTAATGTTCTTTCCCTTTATTTCTTCCTTTTTTTCTTTTTAATGGCCATGCCCCTCCCCCTGTCATTCTCTGTTTTATTTTAACTTCAAATGATTCAGGCTGTTTCATGAGGGTTCAAACTTGCTGTGACCAGGCAAAATTCCCCCTATGACTGTAAAGGAAACTCCTGTCATAAATCAATTACATCTATCGCAATTACACCTCCCACCACACTTCTACCTCTACATATGCCCCACCAACAACTTTCATGCTCCAGGGCTGCCTAAGAGAAAGTGATAGCAGAGACATGTGCCTGTGTCTGGGCAAGGGTTCATTGGCTTGTTGCTGGTATTCCTGAGCCTGAGGATGCCTCTGTGACACTTTCTGCAGTAATCGCTGTGCCCCACTGCACAGGAACAGGTCGTTTGTCCACTTGCCTACAGTTCAAAGTGCTCTAATGTGGACAGAGGAGACTGAGAGCACCAGATGCACCAGTAGTCTTATCACTGGAATTACAGCAGATATATTCTGGAAATATGCTGTGTCCTTTCTCCTCCTGAAGTGGAGGGGGGAAGGGTGAGACTGAGGAGCACCAAACACTTCACAACAGGCACCACAAAAATGACAGTTATCAACAAAATGTTGAAAAGGACCAGCTGAACAACATCCTCCAAAATAAGGGAGGAGAGAGGGGTGAAGAGAGCTTGAAGGCAATTCATAAGGCGTGTATGTATACAGAGCATTTGGTAACACCTACAGCATGCACACAAGCTGAACCAGGTTCACCTAGGGTGAGATAAGAGGAACAGACACCTTCATCTCTACACTGAATGATGAGAGCACTACAAGAGGTGCTCACACCATCCCGGGGTGTCCTAGCATGCAGAGGGAGTTCGGACTAGAGGAGAATGGAATGGGATGTCACAGAGATGGAGGGTATCAGTGGCCCTTGGCAGCCAGCTCTGGCTACCTTTTGCAGGGTGTTTGTGACCTTTCTCCTCATTCCAGAAAACAGGACTTGTACAGAACCTCCAATTACCATGGGATGCTTCCACTGAGAGGAAGCATATATATATATGACAGCACCATTGTGTGAGTACATATAATAACTAAAGGTCTTTCTCTACTGAGAATATTGTTTGAAAATGTTGAAACTGCACCTCTTTAATTAAAAAACCCCATGAGTTTGCTTTATAAACTTTTATTTAACATCACAGACCCTTGGGAGGAAGGAGTCAGAAACCCATTTTGTGAACAGAAAAACAGAGGCCAAAGCCATTAACTCCTTGCTTATTTTACCAAGAAAATCTGTTGCAGAGCCAGGATGGGAAAATGGATGCAATACCCAGTTCAGAGTCTTACCCAAGGAACCATCATCAGCTTTCCACCCTTCCACAGTATCACCACCTGGGCCATGTTCCGCTGCTAAGGACTCCTTCGCTACCTGAGTACTTTTGTCACAGACTTTCTCCCTCTATTAAAACAGACAAAGTTGTAACTTGTTTGGTCTACACAATTTCTTCCCCCATTCCTGCAGGTGGATCACTGGCTGATTTGCCACAGCTTTCTTGACAGCTTTAGAACTTTAGATTAACTCCACAGAATTAAACTGCAAAAGTAGATTCAGCTCCCCCATAGCCAAAGGATGCTGTTGTTAAACAGGGCCTTTAATTTCCCTGCTGCACCCAGAAGTCCACTTCAGTCACCTGTGTCTTCACTGATTGATATTCTTTTTTCCCCTATTTCAAGTGAGTGACATAAAAGGCTCCATTAAAATATTTTATTAAAGCCAAGTGTAGCTAAGAAAGTGTTTCTTCAACTGTATAACTATATAATGGATTCTAATCTGAAGTCTCTAAAGATTGTATAAACACATACTTAGTATAATATGAAATCATGATGATAAAAGACACATACCACACCCATAGCATCACATATTCCCTACTACCAGTATTTTAACTTCAGTCATTCTATTAAAATCATGTTGCAGAAATACTTTCTGAGCTATTACTATAAACAGAACTATTTTCTGTATTCCAATGAAACTGATCCATTGGAACATACAGATTTTAATACCACTAGCCTTATTTTAGGTTAGTTTCACATTACAAATAAAAATACTTTAGCAGGCATTTTCTTTTTCATTTGTCACACCCTCAAGTAATTGGGTGTATCAATCCTAATTCTGACTACAATTTGAACTATCCTCTCACTAAGCAGACAAGGAAATTTCATTCTAGCAGCTGCTTTGCAAGTGTCTAGTATACAAAAAATGGACTTCACTGACCCATCCACTCCCTTCATAATTTTCTCATTAATTTAAAACTGATAAGCATAAAGAATGCAAACAGTGCTTTGTAAGCAAAAGTTGATAATCCATGTAATACCAAAATTTTTCAGATGGTCAGCATTTTGATAGTCACGCAACAGTAGAAAAACAGTTTTGGGTGGAGGCAGTGTTAAAAGAGCAGATTTTTTTTCACTTCAAAAGTACTCTTAAAAATATCAAATGGGCAAAGAGTTGTTGATGGAGACAATACAGCAAACCAACACCCAGCTGGTGGCATACTATCACATATTAATTCCTTTTTATTTTCTATAGGGGGTACCATTTGCTTCTGTTTCCACCCCCCTTCCCCACAGGATGCCCTTCCCATTCATCTCATTCTTCTGGGGACCCAGCTGCTCAGGAGTCAGTTGTGAAATATGAAAAGTATATAGATAGACACACGAAATTATAAAACTGTACACATGCCACTATAATCTGTTTACATTAAATTTTCTAATGCAAATATAACAAGAAATAGAATATTCCACCCCC
>JAWWEU010000040.1:37949498-37963613 GCA_035583155.1 Acropternis orthonyx | reverse complement strand
CCCCTTCACAGTTTTTAAGCATCAATGTAACTATGAATCTCGTAAATTTTATCTTTAACTCCTTGGGAAAGTATAAAGCTCCAGTGTGCATCCTCATTGACAATACTCACACAGAACAGAGGATAAAAAATCAGTAACTTCATTTAATAGTCTGCTTTTTACAGGTGCCTCCCTTCCACTGGATGCTGAGCAGATCTAAGGAGGAGCTGTGTATGCTTCCCCTCTTTTCAGAACTGGCAATAGGTCATGCCCTCATGCTTTAATTGGGCAGCAATGTTTCCCCAAAAAACCTCTTATCTTCAATTTTTCTACAATGAGGCTGTTTCAGAAAAGAACACAGACACAAGGGTTAGTTATTGCAAAACTTCCGCCCCACTCTGCTACTCCAGTAACCCTGCCCTACAGCCACACACTGAGCGAGGCTGCTCACTTACTCATTTCCTGCCCAAGCTTCCTCTCCCCTACCACCCTGCTTTAACAAGCACATCTGACACAGGAGTATTCCACTCCAACACTAAGCTCTGACTGCTGGCACCATACAGGGCAGCCACTGTTATCCGTAACACAAACGACCAGTCTCAGCAACACAATAAAGGAACAAACCTGATCCTGTTTTTGTGTGGTCCGAGCCCCACTCCAGCACCTGGTGATTTTTCTGCTTGCAACATGAAACAGGATTCAGCTGGGCAATCGGAGCTTGGGCACAGCCTGCTCACGTTAACAAGTTTCCCCCAGCATTCCTCAAGTGCTCGTCATACTAACCTTCAACGGCATAGAGGAAATAAACTCTGATACCAAATACAGTTAGGAACTTCACATGTAGCTACAAGGAGCATAGTAGAGCTGCTTGGCAGGATCTGTAATGAAGCAATACACTTCATAACACTGTTACTTAATGAAGTGAAAAAGAGGATCTCATAGGTAACTGTCTTTCTTAGAAAATGCTTTTATCATAAGCCATGTAATTATATATCAGGCAGTGCTATAATGCATCCACTTTAAAAATAATACAGAAATGTTACCACCCACAATCAATGCCAAGTGGGAAATGTCATATGGGTCTCAGAAGTGCAGGCAGACTAATGCAATAATAATGCATGACACTTTGTCAGTATCCTCCACTAAATCAGCTCAACATGATTTTCAGGCATAAATGAGATCACCCCTTCTATTTATTATTTCTGTAGACATGAGGAAACTGAGGCATAAAGGTTGCTTTTTGATGTGGCTCACTCAAGGGTGGAGCTGGGAATACAACCCAGATATTCTGAGCTGAAATAATTTCTTCTAAGAGCATTTTTATCAGGTAGTTTTATAAAAAGTCTTGGTGGAAAAATGTATATGCCAAGAATCAGAACCCTTCCAGATATTTTTGTTTGCTACAGAATATGGAGCCTCAGCTTTGAAAATCATCTCCTTTTGCTACCAAGAAGACAGCTTTCCATACTTAGAGTACTCCTCTGTCACTCCCTTATGTGCCGGTGCTGCTGCTTAGGGAGAACAGCAGCTACTTCCAATTGAGTTATGCTAAGACCTGGTGACACCTTTCCATGCCATTTAGGAACATAGGTAATATTTGAAAAATATTTAAATATCTTCCCACTATATTAAAAAGTGTCCTTCCTAGATATGTGGAATAAACAGAGAGTATCCAGTTCTTATCACATGTCCTTTAAAATACTCTGTAGGAGATGCCTGTATCCTCATTAATTAGCATGAAAAAATTGAAATGCTGTCTTCCAGTGCTCACTCTCATGCTCTATTCTGTGCACAATGTCATCCTAATACCTTTGGAGGTGGGGAGGCTTTTTAAGAACTCCATTTCCCAAAAAGAATCTGTAGGCAACAGCAAGCTTCCCAGAGATTTTTTTTTTACTCTTTATCTTGTAGCAAACAAGAGTTGGACAAATGAAAGAAAAAACTATTATAAAATAAGTAAGTAAATAATGTTGCTAGCAGTATACCTGACTTTTATAATAAATATTATGAAATGCATTGATATATTCTAAACATAGAATAAAAGTCAGACCTGCTTTTTGGCACAGCAGGAGGTCTGACTTTTATTCTATGTTTAGAATATATCAATGCATTTCATAATTTTTTTCTTTTTTTTTTTTTCTTTACAAAAAAGGAGATAAAGTAAAATTGAGCTATTAAATAGCCCCAAGACTAGAATTTAACAGTCAGTCAAAGTGGAAATATGGCACTGTTAACTTAATAAAAGGGCTACGTGACTTTCTAGTGCAATGTATTTCTCTGCTTAAAATGTAGCCTTTGGAGACAACTGATAGTTGATAGTGCTTACAGCTTTTCACCCATAGACACTTGTTCAAATTGTGCTTGAAGAAGAAGAGATTGATGAGTTGTTTCTGTTGTTCTCCAGTATGCTACAAAATGGCCTGCAAAGGCTGCATATGCATTTCCTAGGAGGTTTTTCAGTGTTTGGCCTACCCTGGATGCTGAATACCCAACAGAGCCAACATAACAGTCCCAGAGTCCCTGATGAAGTGGATTTGCCAGAAGAGAGGGCATGACTACAACTCTATTTCAGCATAGCTATTCTTGGCTAATAAATTGTGGGTAGCAAAGCATAGGTTGAAGTGTCCCTGAAGCTCTTTGTATTTATAAAGAGAAACTGGGCAATACATTGGCTAGCAATAGAATAGGGAGAGAAAATCAGATTGCACTGAGATGGCTTTCCCCTTCCCATTGCCTATACATTAAGGAAAACTCAACTGGAAGGCAGGATCTGACCTTTTGAATATTTTCTTATGGAAGGTTATGACTCTGGGATGCAAAAGAATAATTTATTAGTTTCAGTCCTCCACTACAGCAAAGAGAGTAACTTTGAAAACAATGGTTCTCATTTAGATTGCCATAAGAGACAGATCAAGCATTTGATTTATGTCTTGTTTTAATTGTCTATAGAAAACACACTGCAACTCATTTGCTATGAAGCAAAGCTGGGATCTGGAGGTGGCACTTTTTGTAACTTTAAGCAAATTACATGACAAAGAAATGAAAAATATATGGCCAGAAAATGAAGCTAGAACAACTTAATTTATAGGCAAGATGGAAGCCAATGCACTTCGCTTAACAAGATGAAATAAGTATTAAATGACATTCCACAAACCCTGTTTCTGAATCCCACTGAGCAAATGAGAACAATTATGAGTTAAGGAATAGAAACCACTTAGAGGGATACATTGCAATTAAACAAAATGTCAGAGTCCCTGTAGTACACTTCTATTTTGTAAATAGCAGCATGTATCCATCAACACTACTCAGTAATTTACAGATAAAAATACAATTAAACAAAACTCCACTAATCCCAGCTAAGAAAATTAGAAGAAACAATCACTGGCAAGCTTTAGATGACTTACTAAACTTTAAGGGGGCTGTTCTGTGTTTCCAAGTTTCTCTTACAGTTTGTGATCTAATCAATGAAGTAACAATACTGACTTACTGTCCTCCCTTTCCACTCATTTATTCCCAATCCCAACTCAGAATTAATTGAACACACATATTTGAGGCCAATATTCACCAATGGCACTGGGGCAAGACTTCTGACGCTTCTATGGCAGATGGAAGGTAACAGTATAAGCTTCGAGTGTATATTTGTGTGTATTTGCACGTAAAGTTCCCTGAGTAATTTGTGTATTTCCCAGCTAAAAATCCAATTTTTTATAGAATGAAATAACCTGTTCATCCTTTGTAAAGAATCATACCAATTTGCTTTACAGTTTAATCATATAATTTTGTTTATTGGCTTCCTACACCTACTCTTCAGTCCTGTGCAATAGCAATTAAATACCACAGGAAGGAGCCAGATACTCATCCTTCAGCTGCAGGGACCCCAACCAGGCAGCTACTTCTCTGCAGGCTTCTGCTGCAGGGAAGCAGTACTTTCCAAGAGAGCAACACCACCACAGTTACTAACATTGTCCTCGAGCTTCCTGAATTATCAGGAGACAATACGAAGTGCCAACCACACACAGCAATCCTCCAAAGCAGTCAACCTTGAGACTTTCTGTTATAAATACTCCACATACTGGTCTGTACAATTTTGTAGCTACTTCTTAGATACATAGATATATATATTATCTTTAAACTACATTTCAGCATCCATTTAGTGAAAGTAGAATAAAATACAGGTCATATTATTCAATGCTGCTTTTACATTAAACATTGAGTAAAACTAATTTCTCAGTTAATTTTATTAGAGTGAGGAAGACCAGGATTCCCTGGTGGGCATAAGTGTTACATCTGGAGACACTGCTCAGAAGGTGCCTTAGGATTTTAGTTCAGATAAGGTGTGTGATTCTAAAGGCAGTTTCCTATCACTTGGACTCCATCAAAGATCCTCTTTACAAGAATATAAACAGCAATATGTGCTTCAAGAGCACCAATGCACTCCATTCACTAACCAGATTTTACTCCAGGCAACAAACTGAGAACTTAGACAAGTAATTCTCCATCGCTACAACATGTACCTCAAATGCTGGGTCTTTAGTGCCAAACTGGGTTTCCCTGCAGAGCAACCCTTCCAGCTAATGTTGACATAAGTGTGTCCCAGGAGTGATGGGGGAGGGACTGTGTGATAGAAAGAGCTGATGACTGTCCTGTGGGGTGAGACATACACAGAGATGTTTCTGTAAGCTGATGTGATGCTATAGTAGATGTAAGAGGACATGCTTTGGTCTTGATAGTGGTAATGTGTGAAGAAAGTAATTTGGACAAAAGCAGAGTGTCAGAATTCTCTCATACAAATAAATGAACTGAAATACATGAAAATCCCCTATCTCTTGTATGTGCACCCAAACTAGAATGTCATCCAAGCCTGCCCATAGCTTGAAGCATGGTTCTCTGTGACAGTTCCTGGCTAAAGAGAACTCCCTCAGAAGAAACAGCTGATTTAGGAAGAAGCACCTGTGCCTATCCAAAGGAAGAAGGGTAAAAAGAAAGACATGCTTCTACTTTTCTACTATCCAGGATAGCAATGGTGATCCTCCATACCAGAGGCCCCATTCCATTCCCTTGAATGAAAGTTCCTATACTCTAAACTTGTATAAATCTTACATCTCGTAAGTGTCTTGTCACTGCCAGAATAAGTTGCATGACCAGTCCTGCATTCACTTTAATGAAGAAACCCACAGTAAGCAGAGTTAAGTTTTATGAAAAGGGAAAAATTAACTGAATTTGCACAGGTTTCCTTTGTGGCTCACCAATATCACAACAATGTAGGTGAATGGAGAAATGACTTCTACAATCTCAGACCTGACTTGAAAGCATGAAGTAATTTGGAGGAAAAAAAAAAGCATCATTGCTTTGTTGATTCATTTTCTGTTCACAAGCAAAAAGCCACTCCTGGAATCAAACTCCTTCCTGGATGGAGTCAACACCTGATTTGCAAATCAGCAATGGGGCTCCTTAAATGGAGCTGAGAAGATTCCACTGTGACACTGCTCCAGATTTTCCATCAGAGCTCATTTTAAGAATTTGTAACTTGGACAGAGAGATTCTTTCCACACTGCAATTTGGCATTAAAGAACTTGGCCCAGGGATCAAAATAACCCTCTTTGCCAGCGCTTCTTTTTAAGTGTGGAAAGGCAAATTTCTGATACATACAGATGCGAAAATATTAAGACATACATTTGTTCTTTTCTTGTGAGAAAACAGTAGTAAATAAGACTGAAAGACTGCAACTAACTTTAAATATAAAGTCTTCGGAACTTTTTGAGGCTTAGAGACCACTTTGAATTGTCTGGTCTCCTCTCATATGGGAGAATAGCTTTGCAAATCAAACTAACCAAATTACACTGTTTGCTTTCTGAGCTATATATTTTATAACAAGACATTTTAACTCCTGCTTAATTTTTCTCTGGGCTTTGATGTTTGTTACGAACTTTATGATTTTAATATCAATAAATGTCTTGCACAAGTTCAGCACACCACTGAGGTACTAAAGGTAACACTACATTAATAATAAGTAAATAAGTTAATGATTTCAAGCATAAGTGATCTGAGCCTATTCTTACTGTCATTAATCTCTGTTAAAACAGGTATTGGTGGTGAATGTGAGATAATAATGGTCATGTGTGTGCAACCATTTTGCCTTTTCCTAACCTAGCTGAAGCTTAGAAAAATGAAATTATGCTTACACAGAGGACAGATCAAGAAATATAGAACAGTGTTTCAGGACTTGAAAGACTAAGGATTCAGCTCAGTACAACAGGAATACCACTTCATGACACTTCCTTTTTTTTTTTTTTTTTGATCACTGTTGAAAGCATTGCCGATAATAAAGACCTGTCCATAATATAGTATCTGATTATAATAATTCTTAAATTTACAATCATCCAGGACCACAAATTTTATGCATGAAGTAAATTCTGTCAGTCAATATTCTTTAAAAACGAGAAGACAGTAACCCTATCATAGTTTTGACAACAGAAGACTTTTCATCCAAATGAGATTCAATATTATAATCTTTCTCATTTCTTATTGAAAGATGTGTCTCTTCTACAGCTTCTGTAACACAACCAGATTTGGAACAATCCTACAACAGACAATCCTACAATAGAAAGAAAAAGGTTCTAGATTCCTACTAAAAATGTTCTGAACATCCTTTCTATTATAAAAGGTGCCTAAACACCTCTAGTGAAGCCTTTGGCTGCACATCACGTGAGAAGAGGGAGTTCCTTATGACCTGGGGAATCTCCTTGACTATTTGATCTCCCATGTAAACCTACTAACAGATATCCAAACTTTTGGTTCTTCTACATATTTTTGTAGGACTAGAGCACCCCCCAACATGATACCAAAGATATATGATTTATGACTCAAAATTTTTTCACCCATGATTTACCTCTGAAGACAATGAAAACCCTTTCTTTTATGACAGGGGGAAAAAAAAAAGGTGGCTTGATGTTTGAAGTCTGTTCTCTGGGTTCTCATGACTGGCTGTACACAGGGTACCCACTGCCTTCTTCCTCAAGGGACCGCTCTCCACATCTGCAACTCTTTACTCAGTGTCCTATGTTTCCTTTTGAAATGCACACTCCAGTGACACCCTGTCTCTTGGATAACAGACTAGAAATGAAGGATAAGGATTGACTAACTCACTTTAAAAGGCCACTGCCTTTAAATTTAATTAAATCCATATCTTCTAACTCCCACACAATCACCCCTTGGGACTAAAGGCTTCTGTAAAGGATTAGGAAGGAGATACTCTCACTGCAGCCACACCACTTTACAGAAAATAATTCAAGATTTGGGAAACTGTGAGCAGGAAGCAGATGAGGAAGAAAGGGACTCACTGAAAACACAAACAAATAACTCTGCTGGCTAGAGATTATAGTATTCATTTTGGACAGAGGCAATTGTTGTCCAGCCTTTTCTTTCAAGAGTTTTCTGTATTTTTTCCTACTAATGTAAGTAAGAAACAGAAGTGATCCAGTAAAAGGAGTATCATTGTTTCTCTCAAGTGAGACCCTAGTGAGCCACCTACCACTTTGTGTCCCATCCCATGTTAGGCTCAGTTGTTTTCTTGTGGTGTCGTACGGCACTAGTGGCACCACTAGCTTCTCAGGTAGCTCTGAGAAGGCTGTCACTCCAAGCTGTTTAATCATTCAGAGGCAAGTGGAGTATGACTTTGGGGAATTCTTTGACAGCTCTGTATTTAGTCTACTTTTTTAGAAAAAGAAAAACTGTTTTCTGACTTTCCCATTAACCTTCTAGCTCCCTGATAAAATAAGAAATAAGGTAACTTGTTAGCTGCTTTTTTTTAAAATTATTTTTTTAAACAGGAAATAATTATTGCTGATGAATAATGAGTATTTCATTCATTTCATTCATGTTTGGTTCATTTTTTCCAGCTCTTTTTCTTATAGTAGGCAGGTGCTTATTTCACCTGCCCTTTAAATAAACCTTGCTGGTATGGTGCTTGACTCTGTGAAGCCAACGCAGATTCTGAGCATTCTCAGAAGTACAATTTCATGTCTGTACAGATCCTTAATGTAAAAAACTGAAATGGCTATGGACGGAATAGAAGTGTTGCCAAAACAGACAGCTGCTGAGTGGGAGTTCTGAGGATGAGAATTATGGGTATAGGCACCTAAAATGCAAGTGAGGTAGGTCATAGGAACATAATTTCTTTGGGGGAGGAGGGAAGGTCATATTTCAGGAATTACTGTACTTACAATTCCAACCATTTCCTACATTATTTAGTGCATAACATAAGTATGGAACAGAATAATCCTTAAAACAAGTTTTTCTGTAAATTCTTACAGTTATTTTTGAAGGCCTCTGATAACAGAAAATTGCCTTTTTTTTTCAGTTGTACTTGTTGAATGTCTCTCTTTTTGATGTAAAAGTAAGGAACATAAAAAACCCTAATGCATTTTTATTATTTTTTAAAAAAATTATACATTTGGGAACCTCAAGTTGTAGTGGACAGCAAAGTTTGAAATTTTATAAAACTGACGTACCCTCTAAAGTTGAGTAGTCCCACAGAGAGGCTTCTCAAACATTGCACCAGATAGCTTTGTTCTTACCTTCCCTGGACAGTTTCACATTACTTCACTATCATGAATAAAATCCCATACTTCATCAATGCTTCATTTTATGTTACTGCCATTATCTTGTTACAGGTTATAATTGTATTAGCATTATCTCCCTAATAATTATTCCGGAGTCACAACAGTAAAACTCTTTAAAGTCTTAAGCTCTGATCTGTAGTCTGCTGAATCACTTAAGTTTCATCTGTGCCTCTTAGACTGAAAAAGATGTTCCATACATTAAAGAAGAATGAAAGTGGGCAAATGGCTTCTCTAGTCTGTGGTTTTATAGTAAAACAATCCCAACTCAGCTACATAGATTAAATGCATCTTTCCAAAATTTTATATATCTCTTTACTGTGGAGATGAATGTACTGCATTCCTTCAACTTCAAATCCACAGCAGCTCACATAAATACCTATTTACACCACAGTGCAAAATAGGTGACTTTGGTGCATGTCAAACAAGCTTGCAGGACTTGGATCCCCAAGGAACACTGTAAAATGTCTGAAAATACTGCAGTAAAATATATACTCTAGCATACAAATGATAAAAGGTCTTGTATTTTAAGCCATGAAAAAATATTACATGCTAAAACCAGCATGTAAAATGCTCACAATTATATTCAGTGTTACAACACCATCCTGTAAGCAATTATCCTAAGAACAATATATTTCAATTAAGTGTGTTAGCACTCTCCAAATTCCAATCACACAACAGCCACAGTGATACCAAGGGCACATGACAATATTGCATAATCACCCTTGCAATTATGTTCAAGCAAAAAACTGCCCACAAAATAGGGAACCCATCCAAATGCAGCTGATGTGAAGAAAAGATTTTTTTAAAATAACAGCATGCACATATGTTTGCATGTTGTCCATTCTTTGTAAAACAAATGTTCACAAGTTTATTGGGCATTTCAGTTCACATGAGAGGCCCACGTATGTCCTTCAGCAGTTACTAGGTAAAACTTTTTTTAAAAAAGCACAAAATCAGACAACCTACAGTTTGCATTAGGATGGATTGATCCTAAAGACTCAAGAAGAAAGTCAAGAATTGAGAAAATGTCTTAAATCCACAGGTAGTATGGTTATCATCTAATTGTTTTAGCTATATATATTCCAATCATTGAATATACATTATAAGCAGAGTTCATGAAGAATCTAACAACTAAATGAATAGCAAAACCATGTGCAGAGGTTACAAAAATTAGGGAAGGCGTGATGTTGGAGCAGAGTTTGTAGAGTTGTGCAAGTCCTTTGCTATGTACATACCCCTCCTGGTGTCCTTCGTGGGAGCAGGCAGTGCAAACACCTTCAACTAATTATGTCTTGCCCAGTTTCTTACATTGTTTGTTCAACTGACTCCACCATCTGACTTTGGCACAGGCAAACCTTTTTTGTGGAAAGCTGGCACAATCACTGCAGGGAAACCCAAACACTTCTATACAAACTTCATGTATTTATTCTCTCAAAGTCAGGAGGCAGAAAAAAGGCTTAAAGCAACAGTTTTCTTGTTTCCCACTGAGTTTTCTATGTCCCTTGAAGGCCTTTGATATATCAGTTTAGGCTGTTCTCTTTTCCTGGTCTCCTGTCACTGTGATTGTGGAGTTTAATTTAGAGAGCCATGACAGATACCACTTGGCCTGGTCAACTCCAAACCTGCCCATGTGCCCCTTGAAGCAGAACCGACCTCTTAAACCCTGATGCAGTCCATGTGGATCCAGAAGATGCAGGGCCTCTGTATTCACCTCTCCTGTGTGAGCCAGTTGGAAACGCTCTGTCCCTTAAAACAGCAGCCTTTCAAATATAAAAAAAATTCAAACATCCCATTTTTCTTTTCTATACCTATGAGCTCTTATTGATGCTTCTCCTTTCTAGCACCATCATCTCTAAGTTGTAAGATGCCCTTTAATCTTCCTCTCTGCACTCAGCTTCATGAAAAGTAAACTGTCCTCAGTCTGGAGAGAGCAAAGACAGAAAATATTTCCTTACAATGACTTCTCTTTTTGCATGAAAGATCATTTTTGCCATCACTTCTGTCATATTCTTGAAAGACCTTGCATATGTTTTTACCTTGAAGCCAGAACAAGAATGGCTGTCAAAAACTGATGGCCTTAAAGCATCTTCCTGTAGAACTGTTTTATCTTCTGCACAGTAATGTAAACCTACTTATGGTAAGCATTTTTTCAACTATTTTTCACAGATGCCTTAAAAACAATCCACTGATTCATGTAGGTCTCCTATATGCTGTGTTGTAAACTTTAACACAAGGAGGGAGTATTTCATATTATATCAAATATTGAGAACTATGGAAGAAAACAATTAGGAAAGAAGATATCCCTTCATCAAAGAGTCTTATAGCTTTCATCACTGCTTTTTCCCTTAAGAGAGAAGGTTGATATCCTTTGTCTCCCTGAAGATATTTCTAAATTAAGAGATAAGGTATATTATATCGCTAAGAGACAGCTAGGCATAGAGTTTTGCTAGGAGCAAAGGCAAATGCAAAGCTTTTCAGGCATTCAAATAAGTTTGGCAGAATGACTTTGTGAAAATTGTTTTTGTTGAGGTGATGGGACACAGAAAAATGACCTGACCAGAAGAAGGAGAGAGTAACTCATGGTCAGAAAAACTACTGCGGAAAAACCCCACAAAAATCACAGAATTACCTGAATAGTATCAGTGTGTAGAACAAAGAAAAATTTCACATTACAATTATGGCTGAAATAATCTTGGGATATAGACAAGTAGATTGCCACAGATTATTTGGATATTTTTCCTTTTAAGACAGAAAGGTGTCCTAATTTCATTTAAGGTAGCAAATGGGGTCTAAAAATTCTTCATTTTTGACTTTTGCAGGGAATAACCTAAAATCTGATTTTTTACCAGCTAGTCCAGTCAAAGAGTTAGCAATGTACTTCAGTAAATCTGTTTACCAGCAGAAAACCCAATGTCATGACATCAAGTACCAGCAAGATCTTCACTTCCATCAAGAATATCCAACTGCAGCATATACTGATGCAAAAAAATAAACAACATTCCTCTCCTCACAAAAGAGCTAAAACACATTCATCTGTTTTCAGTTGGATATTTCATTAAAATTTTGGGGGTTTGGCATCCTCCTACCTGTACCACAAGAAAGCAGAAACAGCTCCACTGAAGACAACATGTAAACAGAAGAATTGTTGCATTTAGGATAAGGAGTAGGGCCTGGAGCTAAACAAACCAACCAACCAACCAACCACATCCCCCCTTGGCACTGCTGCGCAAATTGAAGTGTTCATCACAGCTTATTGTAAGCTTATGGTACTAATGAGTATCTGATGCTCCGTCTTGTTTGCAGTTACTTAGAAAGCTGCCTTGTTTTTCCATTGGATCAATTCCTTCACTAATGCCATTCAAAACTTTGTTCTGCCCTAATCCTTTTTCATGTGGAATTAGGTGGAATGAACTGCTTTCCCTAACACTGTCATCTTTGCCATGCATCCAAACCAGTTCAAGGCAGGCAGACAAAGCCCAGCACTCCCAGAAGCACAGCAAAACCTGAGAAGGGAGCTCTTGGGACATGGGATGGCACTGATGCCACAGAGTGAGTCTGGGGAAGCACTGAAGTACAGGATGTGTGGTGACTAACCATGGTGGCGAAAGAATGTCACCTCCCACCCCCACATCATGCGAGTCACTCATCCCACAGCTCAATGACACAGAGGATGCAGGAGAACACTAACAGTGGGCATTTACACAGGAAGAGACCTATGGAAAAGTAGACCTGCATCCAACAATGGCACATACTACCAACTCAGTTCTGTGGCCTCTGCTGTTCCAATACCTCAGCAGCTCAAAGCAATCAGTGCACCAATTGCAGTGTAATATATATCAAAGAATATACACCTTGCATAACTATGCTACAATATTTCTGATTTTTGCATATTTATTTATATATGCATATTTCATACCAGTTTGTCTGGTATGGAAATAAACATGGCTGATCACTGAAAAAGTCAGCAGTATTTAGGAACAAGATATTTTCTTCCAAAATGCGGGCATCTAGCCTGAGGTGAGCATCTAGGCTCCATCAACAGTCTGTGCCCAGAGAAACAGGCAACTACGAAGCAGTTTAACCTGAGCAGAAGTCTTATACATGAAGGCTGAATTCCTCTCTGAAGATGCCCTTCAAAAACCAGGAAAGCAACCTAGAGGACTAGTTTAAATTAAATTCCTAATTTTTAGAGGACAAAGACTGGTGGGACTAATCCCACCTGTAGTGCACAACTGTCTTTAAACTCAAATTTTGTGGATGACTCTGGAGGCATCTGGCTAAATAAGTAGAACAGGAGGATCTATATAAAAAGTGCACAGCACAAAAACAGTTTTGCTTTTAATGAAATCTGTGCTGATATATCCATTGATTTCTGCTGGGGCAAAACTGAACAGAGTGCATTTGTTCTGTTTTGAATTATTCCTGCAGAGGAACAGCAGGAATTTGCAAAGCAGGAGCTTGCAGAGATGCAATTATTCCAGAGGGTCACACTCCTGGAATGTGGATATGGATAAACATCTGTATCTCACTATCTCCCTGTCTTCTTTTTGTTTTTCTACCTGCACAATCAAAACGTATCCCAGGCCTGGCACATATATTGCTTCAAACAAGGCAGTCACACATTCAAATAAATGTAGACATATTTAGTAGGAACTGAAGGGTAGGAACAAAAATACAAGAAAAAATGTGGAGAACAGGATTTCATAATGTGGCAAGAACACTGGGGGTTTATCACACTGAAAAAGGTGATTTGGGGAAAGAAGTAAGAATGCATATCTGAGTAGATGCCTAATAACTTGATAGAGCATAGAAATGCAGTCAACTGCTTCTAGCAAATTCAGTTTATTCCATCTATGGAAATAAAAACTAAATATGAGAAATAAAGTAACTGCAGTAACTTACTCTAGAGCTATCCATCCTTTCAGTATAAAAATAGAAACATGTCAAGCACTATTAATACATTTATATGATGTACACAGAGCACATACAGACAAGCACAATAAATTGCTTTCATTCTCCTCTGATCCTGAGCCAGCTCTGTATCAGGCCAATATTTTGACATTAATTAATGTAGTCTTAAAAATGCTTCACCTTGTGCCACCTGCCTAAAGTGCCCTGTAGTTCTCACAAATGAAGGGGCTGAAACTACTCCTGGTTACAGCAACTCTACCTCACCTACCAGAAGTCATGGTTCTCCAAGGTTCCACTAGACTGATTGTCCTCCCCAGGGCCCTCTCTGAATGACAACCATCTTATCTGGTGCTAGTGCTGCTCTGAATCCTGCCAAGTCTGACCTAAACTGTATGTATCATTACTCATCTGGCTATACAATAACACAACCTTCAGAGTCCGGCACTGGGGAAAATATGCAGAGAAAGGGTCATGCTTTGATGTGGTGTTTTCAGTTCCAATTAAACAGTCCACACACACACACACACAAAAAAAAAAAACCAAAAAAAAAAAAAAAAAAAAAAAAAAAAAAAAAAAAAAAAAAAAAAAAAAAAAAAAAAAAAAA
>JAWWEU010000040.1:37885099-37946594 GCA_035583155.1 Acropternis orthonyx | reverse complement strand
TTCATGAGGGGGCCAGGTGGAACTCTTTTCTATGGGGCATGCAGTCTCTTTCCTGGTTCCATGGTTGAAAAGGAGAGAGGAGGTGATCCTCTCTGAGGTGCAGGGTTGGTAGATGAAAGAAAAATTCCAAGATTTTAAATCCATAACACAGCTCAACTCAGACAGTGTCCATCAGATGCCCTGAGCCGAGACTGAGAGAAGGTACTGAGGAGGGAGCCTACATGGGGAAAGCTCACAGCATTCAGGTTATAGTAGCATTCTATTTCCAAAGTAAAACTTCAGGAACCCATGCTAAAACCACTGTAAAAAAATAACATGGCAGAAAACCTGTTTGGTGCTGATTATATTTTTTCTTTTCATCCAGCGTATACATCTTGCATGGGCTTTAAATTCCTTTCTCAACATATTGTAGTGCAAAACAAGATTTTTAGAGTGCTGACAAAACTAAAAGCTCAGTATTTTGTCTCCCAAAGAGGAACAAGGGACAGTTCAAAGCATCTCATCTTAGTAAGGAGAAGGGAAAAGATTAATGAAACTAAATCCCCTTCTAACATTTGAAATGTACACACACAAAAAAATTACCTGTTTTTCAGTAGCCTGCCCAATCTCTTCAATTCCACCAGCAAGTCCTTTCCTTTTGGCACCTGTTACATTCTCCAAATAGCAGTTAGAGCCAGTGCAGCGCCACTAATGAGGAGAAACATCTAGAGGGTTTCAACTACTGCACTGCTCCTGAAACGCCTTTCAGAAACCACAGGAACTGTAATGACTTAAATAAACTATAATACTCCCCTATCCCAGAGATCTGAAAATGTTCTAGAAGCAGCTAAACCAAGTAGTATGTATAGTACTAACTGAAGTACTATAGCATCAAGAAGTCCTACTACACTCCAAGATCCTCAATGAAGCTATATACATAAGGAATAAAAAGTATTTCTTGCCTTAGATAGCATAAGATCCAGATACAAGAGAGTGCATTGCAGGTTGATAGAAACAGACATATTTAGAAGAACACCAGATCCGCCTACTCTAGAAGTGCAGGTACACTCAAATGAACTGTATTTCCCTGGAAATGCTCTTGAGGGGTGCATATCCTATCCCTCAGGGAGTAAATCCTAGCCTCCAGCTGTGGTATTTTCATGCTTGTCTGGTGTTCAATGCACATGGCAAAGTGCAACATGATGTAGGAGTACTGAGTCAGGTCACTGGAATGGGGTGTCTACCTTGCCAAAGGCAGCACCATTTGGGTCATGCATGGGGCACTAATGTAGGTCAATAGAGTAGAAAAGATTCACTGCATGTCACCAGAACAGTAAACATCAGGTTTTCTTTATGCATTATATTCAAATGTTTTAACACTCAAATCATACAGGCTTACTTGGCCTGCTTAGGAGGCAGTTTTTAGTAATAATATGATAAATACAAGAAAACTCCAAATGGTTTACATCTTAATTTCTACACAGTCCAAAAAGTTCTCTTCTTGGTCTGTGTCGACATTGGGAGACTAGTTCATACCTATTTTTTTTGGAACTTAAATGCATAATATATTTCTATCTAAGAAGCTTCTACTTACATTTTTTTCCTACTTCTCACAGGAATAATCACTATGTATTCTTTAGCACACTAATCTTCTCAATTTATGTACCCAATCTAATTCATGTTTTGTCTCACTTCTCTTGGATTAAATTTCAACTGTATTTAAATGCTATTTTGCCCTTTTGAAAAAGACTGTCCAGAGTTTTTCCAACCATGCTCATCCTCTTTTGAAACTTCACTCTTCAAACCTTCACACCACGAGTGTCTTGGCAGTGAAAATAGTTTAATTATTATTTGATAATATTGGCAATTGAAGCCAGAAAGGGAATTGATTAACATCAGTATGTCATCTGATTAAAAATATATCTTATTTTACAGTCTGTCAGCAGGAAGTAACATATTGGAATTCTGCTGAACACTCTATTGAGCCAATGCCACAAAGGCAAGGGGGAAAAAGGCACAGGAAAAACAACTGCACTCCACCTTCAACAGTAAGCCTCCTGAAAAGGACACTTGTGAAGGTGCTGCACCCTGAGAAAATCCTCCTCTTCCAGAGCAGTGGTTGCCTATCCTAGATCTAAAACACCAGCTGGTACACCAGCTGAGAAATCACCACTGAAGCTGTTTATCAAAAACATGAAAAAAAAAAAAAAGGCCCATCAACTCTTTCTTTCTTAAATGAATTATTAGGATGAATTATTTCATGAAGAAGAGAGCTCCAATTGCCTGGAGAATGGCTGCCTGAAATCAACTACCTCAGAAAGAGCTAAATTCTTCCACCAAGTTGTCTTTTAAAGCACGTCCCTTCCCTCCAAGGCAGATGTTCATCCTTGTAGCTCTTCCATTCTTCTGAATTAAGCAGAGGCACACTGTGACTGGTACTTTAGGCTTTCTGCCAATAGACAGAAAACTTGATAGCAAAAAGCTGGTTCCTATTTTTGTCCAGCACATAAAGGGCCTTTACCAAGGTGAGAGGTGGAGGTGAGGCCCTGGACAACCAAATGAGAGAAGTGTGTGTAAAGAGCAGAGGAGCAAGAAAAATCCAAAACAACAAGAAGAATTAATCACACTCATTTTTCAGCAAGTATTTGGCACCAGACAGTAGAAAATGGTATTTAGAGACTAAAGTAAGAATAGGGCAAAACCTGTGTTTTAAATAGCAATAAGGGAACTTTTATTTTTCTTCAACTCCTCCCCTCTGCTTACAAGATTCAATCACAGTGGTGTTTCATGGAGAGAGCGCTCTGTGAGCTACCCTATTTTTACACTATTCTGAATTACTACTCTCTACATGCAGATCCAAATGAATCCCAACAGGGGCCTCAAGATCCTATTGTAAAAGCACCATCAATAAAAGAAAATGTTTGCAGTACTCACACAGTGAATGAGGTTAACTGAAAGGCAAATTGTTCATGACTCAGTCACAAACTTAAATGTAATAGTCAAAATACTCTGCTGTGTAAAATCAACGTCTCCCTTTTCTGAGGGAAAAATAGAACCCCTCTACAAGACAGCAAGGTAGTAAAGAAAGTGCATGTGCTCTGCTCTCAATATCCAGCATTAGAGGTTGGTCTGTATAGTTGGATATACTGATCATTCATAAGTGAAGGCAATTACTATGAAAAGGGGAAACATTTTATGATGTTTTGAGGTCTACGGATGTGTGGCCAAACTTAATGAAGCACTGGATTATTTAGTGTGTTAGCAGAGAAATAGCTGGGTGAAGCAGATTCATATTCAGTTAGGAAACAGTGTCACGACTGTGCCTGAAGCCACTGAAAAACCATATGTACAATGATGGGGGTTTTTTTAAATTGCATTGTTTTTCAGGATTTTCCCTCAAAAATTTTAAAAGCAACATGATTAATAAGAATGCTACAAAGCCTAGCAGAAAAATCTACCTGTCCTTTATTTTGATTGTAGAATGCTCTTATCACCTTAGCACAGAAACTCCATTGTCAGTATAAAGAAGGGTCCTGTGATGGACTGGTGAGGAGGAGCAACCCCTAAGAACAGGGACTAGGGCACTTCCCAGAACAGCGGTGCTGGTTCAGCAAACTGGAAGGCTTCCAAGTCCTGTGCTGCTCAGGGACAGTGGTCAGAATGAAGGGGAGCCATAGATAATGCCACCCAAGTCTTCCATGCCTCAGACAGCCTTCTTGGCTTTTACAGTTCAGTCTCTAGTTCAATAATAAGGATTCTTAGCACCTTGTTAATTTACCCAAATAGCATGGTCTCAGAGGACATTTATTCCACCAAATTAGGCTTCCCAAAATATAGTTTTGAGTGCTTCCTTTTCCATTCCTGGTATGACCTTACTGTAAAGGGCTAAAATCAACATTACAACCTAGTTCTCATTCTTCTGACTTATCCAAGTTTCAAGACCCCACATGTTTCTTTTCTCACCCATTTCTTTAGCCCCAAATTTCTCCCAAACTCAGTTTCCCTTCTCAGCACAGCTCTAAACTACAACTTCTTCATTATTTCATTGATGCTGTTTCCCCCAGATGCCACCCAGGCCTGGGGAAGATAAATTGTGTTACCCAGGGTAAAGCCCTAATTTTCTCAGAGCCAACGTCACAGGGACTTCTAATTTCTGGGAAAAGCAAGCCCAAGGACTGGAGTGTGTTTGGTACAAGTAAAATTACGGGTGGTTTATTTTCTAATCTCCAAGTTTAGAAAGCTTATGTGAACTGAGACTTTCCAACTCTCACATCCTGTTTAAATTTCAGATGATTTTTCACAGGGAAGGAGTGAAAAGCACTTTGCTGACCTCCAGCATTTTCTCGTCAAATTTGAAGACTCTACTCCAAAATAGAGTTGTCATATCTTCATCGTGAAATGTCATAAGACTCTCCTCATTTTATTCAGCACCATAGCGCCTGTCTTCATTTCATCTCCAATCTTGGAAATAAATGAAATATAATTTGATTGCTAGTCTTCTCAAACTTCTGCTTAAAGAGAACACCTGCCTTAAATGTATTAGCCCATATATTTAAAGTTGTCAAACCCATAAGCAGCTGAAAGGAAGGCCTTGTGATGAACAGAAATGATTCACCATTGTTACATCTTTTAATATTTCTGGGAGACTGACACTGAATTTCACTGAGCCCTAGATGCTAGATCCCTAAATCACTCTGAAAATTTGCTCACAAGCTTTACTTCAGCTTTATTTCTCTTTGGAGGTTTTAGGGCGTGTATGAGGGATGTCAACTATCTCCTCACTGAAAATAGAGACAGATTACAGGGTTCTTGTCTCCTTTCTTCAGTCTTCTTCAATGGGTGGATATCACTAAACTGTAAAGTCAGTGAGAGACTCTAGTCTCTCAGAAACCTCTCATCCCACCCTAGGATGGCTGTCTGCAGAACTTCAGGGAGCCTACATGATCAGATGTCTGACCTCCAGGACCTGACTGTTAACTGCAGCATATGCATCATCTCCAGTTATAAAACCTCTGCCAGAAAAAGACATGGAATCAGAATTAAAATCCACACAATATGAACGGTCCAGTGTGCTAATCAGCTGGCTGGAAGGAGGAACAATAATAAATAAGCACTTGAGTCAGGAGCCAGATGCGGAAGAAGTGCTCTGCAGCTGCTGGGCAGGCTCAGGGGAGGTCCAAGCCCAAGTCCTAGAGCTGGAGGTAACTGCACCCCTCCTTTGCTATGGGATCTATGGCATGGACATTATGGCACTCAGAAATGGAGTGACACAGTCCCAAAGAATAATCCACAGTTCAGCAAGATTATTTACTAATTACATTTCAACCATATAACATGTAGGGTGTGTTGTTTCTTTTCATCCAAAATACAAGTTGTAATTTTCTCTCCATCCCAGCAGACCACAACCCATATTCTAAAAATAGTATTTCTTCAAGTTTCTCAAACAACTATAGACTAGGCCTATAAATATAGGCCATAAAAAATACTTGCCTAAGTAAAGTAGCCTTTGCAGAAAGGCTCTTTTCTCAGAAGTATTTATTGTGCATGTGTTCATAAAGGAAACACTCACATGAAAGTTGTTCTCTGGTCATATGAAAGGCACCACAATTTCTGATTTTTCTCTGAATGTAGACTACCTGTAGCATCAAACACTACCTGGAGTCAAAAAACATAATATGTGCAAATAGATGTTGCAAAAGCTACGTGGGAACTTCAGGTGAACAAATTGGCCTGAGAGGGGAAAAGTCACCCTGACAGAAAAGGAATGAAGACTGGAAATGGAAGCAGAACAGGGCAAGCATACAGTTTGAACTCTTGAAAGTGCAGGAGAGCAAAAATAACAGTTTGCAAAAGCCCAGGAAATACGTTAGAAGAATTTGTTCATTACTGGAGAAGTCACTGAAGCCATTCGTCAGCTGACATGAAGCCTGCTAGGATCCTAACGCACTGTTAGCTACTCTGTGCCATTAACTGACTGGCAAGGGGTTGGGAGATCCTAATAACAGCGGGGAGCAATCTTTGTCAAAGAAAAATATGCTGTCGTTTCATTGGTATCACTTGTTTTACTGCCCTCACAGTAACCTCGGAGTTTAAACAATGCTCAAGCAAAAGCAGGCATGACACTGTGGCCACAGGAAGGTTTGGGGTTTGTTTTTATTCAAATAGAGCAAAAGCAGTCAGGCTCAGAGTATTCGGATCTGTTTTCCTGTTACGCTTTTCCTTCGTAATAACTGCTTTTCATTTTTAAAAAATACAGCATTAAAACCGGAAATTCCATAAAAGCTGTCTTCTTTTATATGAAAGTAAAGGGGGAAGGGAAACAAAAAAAAACCATATGGAGGTCAATTAAATGCTTTATTTGTTCAGCAAAAAAAAGGGGGGATTGTGTATTTCCTGAATTAAATTTGTTTTCATTGTCCTTCTGTGGCCAAGTCCTTTAGGGAGTTCATATACAATGTCAGTCCTCATTTGGATTTTTTAAAATAACAGGTACATGGTTTTACAGGTGAAGCTGACTTCTTAATAACTTTTCTTCATGCTTACAGGGATGTAACTAGAGGAAGACTAGATCCTGTTACAACGTTAGCAATGCAGCTCCTTCACGGTTGTATAATAATGATAACTGCTGTATAATTTCTGTTAGAAATTAAAAACTGATCTTTTTTTTTAATATCCAGAAATACAATATGTATAAGTTGACAGTTTTGGGCAGCATTAAATATATGGCTCTGATCAAGAAAATCTGTCAAGAAAACCTTATGTACAGCCTGATCCATTACTAGAAATTGCCAGTGATACTGTTACGAAAATTACAAAAATCTCAATGCCCTAAATTATTTCCTCTAATTTTTATTCACTTGATGTTGGACATGCAGTGTTATAATATTCAATATTTTTCATTTTAAGGTGATTTAAGAGAAGTGAGTTACCAAAATCATGCTTTGTTATTTTTTTACCATTCTTCTTTCTAAATCATTACACTTTCTGCTGCTCACTAAGATTGTCAGAAGTGCGTGCAACATAAGCTATTAGTCTTTTGGGGCTCAAACAAGAAAATTTTACATGCAGCCACCTAGCACATTGTTAATTGTTATAAGAATAGTAAGAAAATTAACTAATGCCTACTGACATTTAGATGGTCATTAGAAAGTTCTCTCATAAATGAATGTGTACCTCAGAAGGTGCAATACATACTGCAATTATATAATACTGTCTATAAAAAGTATCTGAGAAAAAAAAGAATAATGACAAATGTTTATCTCAAGGAAAATACAAAAGGAAAGAAGAAGAGGTAGCCTGGAAGTTCTGGCACGGACTTTTAATTTACCTGTATGGGATTAAATTGGTATTTTGGTGACAGTAGCCATAGATAGTATGTAAAAGCAGAAGAGGGACATACAACATAGGACTATAATTGATGGAAAGTTGGAGGAAGTGATTATGTAAGAAATACTGGTTTAGATTAGAAAGACTCATAGTCATCTTTTTACACAGCATCTGAATCGCTCAAAGGACCTTGCGTTTTATTCTGCACAAAAATTAAAAGAAATCTGTGCTTGATTATTCTCTCCGAACAATACTCTGGCATGGACTTAAAATACAGAAATAACTGTTTATTAGTAATTTCCAAAGTTGGATTCCTTAGTCATTAAATTATCACTACATCCAAGTGAGCTCAGAGATAAGACTTGTGCATTGCTCTAGTTTTCATATACAATGTAGAAAGAAATGTGAAAGTACAAAATTATCAGCATATTCCATCAAATGCAATATCCCAGGAACATCCCAAGCCAAACAAATAAATTACAAATATTCAAAACAGATTAAAAAACTGAAATCAAATTATAGGAAAAAATCTTGAGACATTAAATTCACTTTACAAATACACAAATATCTAAACTGAAAACATCTTCCCTTGCATTGTCTATATTTGAATACAATCATGCAAACATATAATAATTTTATATAATAAATCATATAATTGCTTGGAACTTTATACAAGGAACATTATTTACTTTATAAAATGGAAGAATTTAAAAATTGAAGTGTTTTAAACTCTTCTGAAATGTGGGGCAAGTGGGGAGTTTTAAGATAAATAGAAATCCAAACTGAACCATTTGCCTACATAAAGGGCTAATGTTAAGGCATCACAAGGAGATGGATTCTTACATTTATAGTATCTGGGTGCACTGATCACATAATATGAACTCAAGTATCAGCAATAGGACAGACACTTGTACTGATTATGCATTACACAATTGTTTGAAAAATGCTCCATTGCATGGGAAGATCAGTTGAGCAAGAAGGAGGAGATACTGCTGGAAAAGGCGGCACATTTAAAATAATTGAGACCTGATTCAGAAGCCCTTCTGGGCTCATTGCTGACATTAAGGTTTCAGCAATATCCTTAATTCCAGCTACAAGTTCCCTTTGTATCACCTACAAATCTATCCCAGCAGAAAATGTCTTACTCACAGATATTCTTACCTCAGTTGCTTCTCAGCTGAGTCTTAGAAACACCATTTCACTGTGCGTGAATTTTTCAACAGTCATCAAACTCTACCTGGGAAAAAATACTACGTCACACTCAGTACTCTAAGCTACCTATATGAGCTCATGCTAGATAACTCCTAGATCCTGATTTTTTGTAACAACTTTGAAAAATGCCACTACTTAAGACCTCATTTTCAAGATAATCCTGATATCATTTTTGTGAGAAGAATTTTTGTAAGAAGACTCTGAATAGCCGTTAGGACACAACTAAAATCCTTCTAGAAAGAGAAAAATTAATCTGAAGAGAAACTAAAGTATTCTTGGGAGCCAAGCCACCTGTGTGTCACTGCAGCATGCATGCTACTGTTGGGAATCCCAGTTCTAAAGATTATCTTCTGGCAGGAGGTAAATGCTGTAGCAAGATCAAGAAGTTTAAAAAAGGTTAAAATATCTCATTTAAGCTCATAGTACAGTTTCTGATACCCCAATAAGTGAAATTTACTCCCAGCAGGCCATTCTTTTCACTTTTTTCAACCAAGTTGAAAGTTTCCTTTAAGTTACTAAAATACTGGTATTTTTCAGTTTGTCTTCCCTTAGAAACATAATTAGATTTAATACTGCCATGATAAATTAATACCAAATTGCTATATTTATGCCCATAAAAGTAGAGAATGAAAATAAGAATTATTAAAGAGATGGGTATCTTACATATCATAAATTCTCCATGTTTCTTTAGCTTATATAGCAAATAATGAACATTACATGCAGGAAATCACACTGTGGTTATTAAACCGTACAGCGATGGGAGGAAACCTCAAGACTGTAGTCACATAATATGGCATAGAAAAATGGGGTTTTTTATTAATCTCTGTCACCTGCTCTTATAACTATGTTTGCCACCACTAGTCTTCCCCGAAATCGGATAGCCATCACCCACCTTGCTGAACAAATATAATTTAATACAGCAGAAACCAGCTTGTCAACCAGAGGTAAATAATTACTGAAAAGCTGGGCAAGCTGTATCAAACTGGTAGTCTGGCAAACACCAGTGCTGGCCATAGGCAGAAGAAGAGAGTATGTGGTCTTGAGCAGGAATGGAGGCAGCAGGTGAGGAGGGAGCAGGACAATGTCCTCTCCATGTACAAGCATTATTTCTGCTTAGCTTTACCATTAAACACCCCTTTGGGACAATATTATCTATTTACTCTTCCTTCTCCTAGCTTTGGACTACCTCTGAAGCAAGGTCAACAAGAACAGCTGGTGAGTAAAAGCTTATGTCTTCAAAGAATTTTCAGAAAAGCATCAGCAAAGAATGTGTTAGCAAGGAAAATGAGAACACACTAAACAGAATAAAACACTATAAATAGCAAAGAGCTCTGCGAATAAGATTTAAATTGCTGGATTTATATATATGCTCTATCTTCATTGCCACATATTTAAATACAGGCTTTCACAATATTATTACTTGTGTACAAGTTTTAAGTCTACACTCCCTTTCCAGTTAAACTGGATGGAGATACACAATACTTGCTTTACTCAGACCTTACATATTATTTTTTTAAAAGAGAGAAAAATCTGATTAAAACCAGTTAACAGTAGCAGTTACTGCAGTTTCTGTAGACAGATTAGCACCTGCATGTGACATAAATTTTACCTTTCCTGTCCTGATCCTTGCTCTGTACCATATAGTCAACACACTTGAGTAAGTGTGAAGCACAGCATAATGAGTGCACGCAAGCAAGAAGGAACAGCATCTATGTGTATTCAAAATGCACACACCAGTTAAATAGGGAAGCCTCAGGGCCAGCTCTAACTCTTTTGCTTATATCTTTTCCACCCAATTGTTCTGCCTCTGGCTCATCAGTTGGAAAGTACAGGATGCAACCCAACAAATGACTGTCTACTATCAAACCCATTTTGTTGCTTAACTCCAGCAATTGCCATATGTTATTTCTGAATCTTAAGGACCCTTATCTTTAGCTATCTTGCTGTGATGACCCAGAGCATAAAAAAAAATAAAATTCTCCTCTCTTTCTTTAAACCAAACAACAACATGCAGTGAAAGATAAAATCACCTTTCATATATGATTGCTTGCAACAATCTAAACATCTCAGAGAAATAATAGTAGAGTTTTGCTCTATGTTTAGTTAAAAGTCACTAATTCCAGGCATGCTGAAGTAAATGAGAAATTTTTCAAGGATTTTAATGAGCTTTGGGAAAGACACAATTGATCTAAGTTACGGAGTTCTGTTGCTCCATGGGCTTCATTTGACACTCAGAAAGAAATACCAAAAGTTAGTTAATAATCATATACCATGTAAACAGTGATGTACCCTAAACCACAATACTCAGCTGGTTTCCATCTCAAAGCTCAGATTATAATAATGCAAAAGCCAGGTGTATGGCACTGACCCAGCTTTACAGTGTCAGATCTAACTTCAGTAATACAGCCCAGGACATATTTTATAACAAGGTTATAAAATCCCATCTGAGAAATAGTAATGGCAATCTGAAAATCTAAAATGCATTTTGCAGGGTTTTGAAACGAATATTTTTTTCCATTAGATGGCTTTACAGATGGACCTACCATAAAACCAGCATTCTTGTACCATTATGTCCATTGTTATCCATTTTTGGTAAAGCATACCATTGCCATGTGAAATGAACTATTATTTTTGCACTCTTATATATAATATTCTGTTTATTATATGTTTATTATAGCACTGATTTCACTCAAGGTTTACAATTTGACAAGCTTTCAGAGTCACAGATCTACCAACCTTCACTTCATCTTTATACACATAAAAAATGACCTTTAGCTGTGAAAGCTTTAGGCTCTGACCTCCTGATGGCTTGCAGTAGAAATAACAATTGAAAGTACCAACCTGCACTATATAGCTAAATACATTTTAAAATTTGGTTGAACCTTTAAACACACACAAAAAAGGTAATGTTTTTGTGCCTATTAAATCTTAGAATACTTTTACTGTCATGATTTAAGTTAAAGAATTGCTTGAGGATTCCTGCGGTTATGGTTCTGTGCTCTGTCTGAAAACTCATATGGGCGAAGAAAATGGTGCTAGGAAAGCAATGTTTAAAGATAAGATTGCCCATTGGTGGTTCTCCCCGTTCCTCCTGTTGGCAATAAAAAGTATTTCCAGCAGTACTTTAAAAGGGACCTGCACAGTAAATGTGGTTCAGGTCTTAACAAAGAAATTAACCACTTGAGAACTTTCCCTTTCCCCACTTACAGAGCATTAAACTGGTCACATGTATAACTGTTTTGCTATTTTTTTGAAGTACTTTGACACAGAACCCAAAAACCACTGCAGGTGACCAGCCAGAATGGCACAAATCATCAGGGCTTTACACAAGGGCCTCAGGGTGGTTCACCAATGGAAGTGCTGTACTCCTACAGCAGTATTAGCACTATAAACCTACTGCATTTCAGTGCTTATGTGCCTCTTCAGTCACTATCTATGTGAAAGGCCAAAGCACCTTCACACATGTAAGCAAAGTTGTGCCAAACTTTCCATATTAAAAAAAAAAAAAAAGTACATACTAAGAAACACTCTTCCATGTACAAAAAGTGGGACTTGAGGACCCACTGCATCTCATGACTGGCATGACTAAAGAAACATTTTAGAATAGAAGAAAATAAAGTTTTGCAGGTTTATAGATGAAATGAAACAATGTTAGAGATAGTAACTTCGTAATTTTTAGCATAATTTACACATAAATTATATTTTCTGAAGTATTTTCCAAACTGGTTTGAGAATCTCGTCCTCAAAACTGGCATTGTTCAAGATTTCAGAAAGTCACTTCATCATACTTCTAACTACTTTCAAAAATCTTCTACAGTTACTTTATACATGTGTAATCTGCTCTCTCACAGTGTTTAGAATTGCATACCTTATTCTGACAGTCAGTAGAGGTGTTCTCAGTTGACACTCCTTGCCTCTGGGATATCACAGCTGTGAGACAAGCAATTAGTAATTACCTCTGCTTAAAACACCCAATGGCCTAAGTGGGGAGAAGCCTGAACTTCTAATCTAACACAGAAACTCACCCCCTCTTCTATCACACATCTGTTTTCCACTGGCAGACTTCATCTTACCACACAAAAATTGATGTAGACCTCCTCACTATCCTGAAAATGTCACAAATTACCTCAGATTTCAATGAACAAGCCGAAATTTAACACACTTGGCAAGAACAAGGAACAGCTATCTTTTTGGTATCCTATATATCTACTGCTTTTGAAAATACGTCCAAAATTTAGAAGTGACTGTACACACAGTGAATTTGTACACAATGATTCAGTCAAGCACCTCAGTTTCCTCACATTGAAATCTTCCACAAGACTGTAAGTTTTTCCCTAAAAGAGCAGTTATTTCAGCCATATAATTTCAGCTTTTCATGTCTTTGGGTACAAAGGGATCTCTATTAAGATGCTGCAGTTTCCACCTCTCTGTAGAGATATGGGGTTTGAAAGTGTAACATCAAGTCAGGTAAAATATCTATGGGACTTCCATCACCATCATTACAAATAAGCATTTATAATCAATTGGCTTGGCAAGATCTGGCAACGCTACTTTAACAATGCAAATCATTAACATCAATACTGTTGTATGAAAACAAGGCAAGGACACAGGAATTTGATATTTTTACATATCTTATTTTTAAACAAGTTTAGTAACCATCAAAGGCCTCTGGAATCTGAAAATGTGGCATTTCTCTGTTTACCCAAAGCATGCATATGATATGAAGGATAGCAAGTTACTTAATGATGACTATGTCAGCTGCCACAGACAAAGTCATCTCTTGGGTCAGAGGACAGTTTAGTCTCTGAGTTTATCTCAGTCACAGGCTTCCTTGCTGTGACCTCCAACTTGGTATTAATTAGTTCCAGTTGTAGTGTGGACTTCCGAAATAACAACATCTGTTCACATGCAAGACCACACACTTATCCTACACAGGCCATCACATAGCTCGTTATGACTGATCTGGACTTAAACTGAATCACAGAATCCTAGAAGTAAAAGTCCCTGTGCAGTTCTTCTTAGTTTGATTTTCCATTAGTTACTGTTTCCCATTAATTCCATTTAAATTCATGGTTTTCAGTTTCTAATTTTCCTCTTTTAAACTCGTTTTTTTTTCTTTTTTTTTTTCCCTTGAGTTGTGTTTTTGGAGGGATTTTTTTAGCGTGTTCTCTGAAAATCTCTTCAAAAACAGTTAGGAAGATTTTATTAGCGTGTTCTCTGAAAATCTCTTCAAAGACAGTTAGGAAGATAATCAAAGCATAAAACAAATAAGAAAGCATTAAACTGAAGTAAGGCAGGAGTGTCCAAATCACTGATAAAATGGTGTATGACCTTAAACCTCATTTTGATATTAAATAAAGTTTCAGACAGATCTTTTGACTAGGAAATAAGGGCCTGAAGAAAGCCTCTTTGTATTGTTTAAATACTTTGATCTGCAGACAGAAATGAATGGATGTACAGTACATGTACAAATGGTATCCTCAGAAATACAATTAGAAGGACCTAATAGCAGAGGTGTTCCTGATGGGGGTTTTGGAAGCTTCTGAGGGGACAGTCTTTAACTTTTTTTTAAAAATGAGCTTGCAAAAAAACTCCCCATAACCAAACATTCTGATTGTAAAATACTGTGTTCTTCCTCATCCTTCAGCACAATTCACCAAAATTAATAGGCTCCAAATGGAATTACTGCAAAAAACTGCACTTTCTCTACAAAATTATTAGAGCTCTGTTTCAGTTGGATTTTGCCATATTTAGCAGGGTCTGAGGTCACTACTAGATTGATTACATAGAAGCATGAAGTTATTAATATGCATGAGCTGATATAACCTAGAACACTATGCATCAAATTATCCTTTTTTTTCCCCTCAGTGATCACAGCAATTAAATTCAACCCTGATAAACTGGAGCAAGGCGAAAAGAGAATGTGATAGCAAAGACTCATTAGGAAATAAAATGCTCTGTTAGAACAGCCTGGGCTGCTCAGATCACAAGGTTTTTGACTCATTAGGGCAGTTGGGTGGCGTCTAGCTGAAACTGATGTGGAGTTTCCAGGAACCACCATAACACTTACAAAGGGGAAATCTGCTGCACCTCTTTTTCCACATCATGTCCCGCTATAGACATCTGCTGTTCTCTGTCCACACCATATCCAACTGTAAATATTTTACATTTCTCAATGACCTAGTTTTCCGGATTAAGCTGAAGCATCATGTCTCCTGGTCTCCTAAGCAACTTTATAGAGCTGGAAACATCTAAAAATTTGTACAGAGAAGTTTAATTATTTGTCATCTATGGAGGACATCAAGGAAATCTGATACCTACAAAAAATAATCTGGACAGGGATACAGAAACCAAAATTATTAAGTTAGTTGCTGAATTTTCCATTTTCGGTTTTACTGAATCGTACCTATGTCCGTATTCAGTGTTGTGAATGCATCAGTCAGTGCAGTCTCCCACAATTCAAATAAGTTAGCATATTTGAAATGATGAAGTTGAGATACAGAGCATCCCAACAAAGCATGGTAGCAGAGCATTTCTGTTAAATGACAAAGGTAAATGAAATTAGTTGACTTTAAACCTTTTGCTTCAAAGCAGAATCCATAAATCTTTCTGACACATCTAGGCTACTTGTATACTGTTTATGAAAAAATAGGCATCACCAAAAAGCAGTCTATGTCATCCACATATCAGAAATACAAAGGCCTAGGGCTTGCCTAAAGAAATGCTTCAGAGAGCTGCATGTCCAAGGACTGAGACTTAGGTAAAAGGCTCAGAGAAGGCTCCATTTTCTTGAGAATTTTTCTCTTAGGATTTTTGAACTTACACTTCTCTGTCACAGCTGAGGTGGCAAAGGACAGATGGTCCCTACCTCCATACTTGGTATGTTAAAAGGACTTGCATGTTCCTTTTCCCAATATTTCATTAACCTTGTACATTAAACAGACATGAAGTAAACAGGCTGTAAAACAAGACTGGAAGTTAGGGCCCATCTTTCTCAAATGAAGAACAGACTCAGTGAGATGTACTAACTTATGTTCTTCCCCAAGTCCTCCATTATCAGCAATGAAGTAATTAAAAACCAACAGATAAGTAATCTCATGTTATGTTTGCCCTTAGTCTGGTGATTTCAGCTCTCCTTTATGAATTAGCAAAGGTGGGTTTGACTCCCTAAGTAAAATTCAAAACTTCAGACTCTTCTCTCAGGTGTCTGTAACCATCAGACTCTTGAAAGCGTACATGCCAGATTTCACACATTTTTAGTTAACGCAATCCTTCACCAAAGGTGTTCAATCCACCTGCATTAAAAATGCAAAATGCATTTTTAAGAGCTTTTGATTGGTGGCAGCACCTTCTTGTAAGAGCACACAGGTTCTTCTGTCCAGGTTTTCATCTCTGATTTATTTCAGGCAGAAGAGTAGGACAGTCTGGGCATGTTCCAGAGCCAAAAGTTGTGTTCACAGTGGGCTCTAAAGTTACACTGAGAGATATCTGGTAAATTTAAGATAAATTTAGGGTGTCAGGACATGCTGGGCTAACAGACTTCAATCACTCTGCTATAGATACATTCATTATTTCATCTACCCTGACAAGCCTTTCCATTTTCTGTGGACACAAATTTCTTGCCTGACAAAATCTACCCATCATAATGTTTTACTAGGAGCAAACTGAAGGCTGTTTCCTCATGTCCATGAAGTATCTCACTTCAGTGCTCATTTTTGTCACAGTTTCAATTTTCTGTCAGTTGATTTTTCAAGCCAAATCAGCCTGGGGAGATAGTTAGGAGTCTTGATTCTGTGTTCAATTTCTACAAGGAATTAATGTGCTACTTCAAGGAGAGATTAAGATAATATTTCAGTGTTGAACTCTGATAACCCACTTTTTTTCATATATGACGTACGAAAAACAATTCCAGAGAACTTTTTCATCTTGTTCAGAGCAGAACTGTGTAATCCACAATGCACTAAAAATGACATAGAATTAATGAACAGAACTTCTTTACTTTACTCCAATTCTCCTAGCCTTTTAATTAAAACAAAACTTTTACTTAAATGGAATAAAATATTTAAAAACAAAAATCTTGTCCTATTAGTCTTTCTAATTTCTTTTGTAGAATGCTGTGAACTTTTTTCCTTACTTATAAAGATGAATCTGTAAATCAGACTTCATATAGTTCATCTTTATTTAAGTCACTGACTGTAAAGGCAAATAAGTCCTTTCCCTTTCGGTTAAATACAGGAACTTTGCTAAGTCTCCCCCACTGTCTGGGAAAGTGACTGAAAAGCGCATCCAAAATTTAACTTCCTTAAGCTAAAACTATTATTTATTTAATCAGGTTCACTAACCAACACAAAAGATGCCTTGACAGATTGTTAGACAGAAATACCATTAAAAAAAAAAAAAAAAAAAAAAAGAGAGAGAGAGAAATAAAATATCTTTGCACTTGAAATTCCTTTTTAGCCCCAAAGTAAGAATGGCCACTTTTTGTAAGATCAAAAGATCTAATCCAGTAACCTGTCCCTAACAGAAGCTAAAAAAAAAAGATGTTTAAGAAAGTATGTAGAAAAAAAGCAAATATACATACTAGTCTTTCCTTTTATCTGCACTTGCCAGACATTCTCTGCTGAAGAATTTTAGTCTGATGCAATTTTTTAGGTGGCTAACAAACGTCAGTGAATTTATCTTTTATGAGCTTGTTCTATCTTCTCTAGACCTCATGTAAACTTTCAGCATCCACAAGATCCTCTGTCGAATGGTTCAACAACTCAAATATTGGTAGCATGAAGAATTACCTTGTTTGTTTGTTCTGAGCTCAGACTCTATAGCTTCACTTGTGGCCTTCCAGTTATTCTACCAGAAGAGAAAAAAAATGATTGTTCCCTCTTCCTAAGCTATTGGCATTCCCTTCACAATGCTCTTGATTTCATAGGCTATTTTCAGTTATTTATTCTGCAGACTGAAATTCGCTTAGTCATTCCTTCTACTCCAATCATTCCATATCTTTAATTATTATTGCTCTGTTCTTAGCACCTTCCCATTCCTACTTTATCCTTTTTTTAGACAGATAAACCAGATACGCACAAAGTATTCAAGATGTATATTTAAGATAGCATGAATTGCCATAATGGCATGGATTGTGAAATTACATTTGCTACTTCCTTCTCTATTGCTTTTTCACTCATTCCTAATATTTAACTTGTCTTTCTTACTGTGCTGAATACTGAGCTGACATTGCTATAGAATTACTGATTATAACCCTAAAGTATTACTTATGAGCAGTAATGACAGACTATAATTCAATGTGTGAAGCGAGGGTGATTCTTCACATCTGTCTTTTTAAAACATTTACCTGTGAATAATTTTGTCTGCCATATTTTTGCTCAGCTGTTTAGTTTCACAATGTTCTACAATATTTTCAGTCATCCCTAGTCTGAATAACTTCACAACACACATAACTTTGTCAGGTAAGTTCTCATCCCTTCTTTTGGTCTTCTATGCATATGGTTCTAGAACCTATCCCGTCATGACTTCACTGATAATTCCTATGCCTATTTGGCACAGAAAGTGACCATACATTCTTAACCCTTGTTATAACCAACTGCATGTCAAATAATGTAAGTCATGCTACAGCTACTTAGTTTCTACATGGTGTCCTGCAGACTCCTGGTTCCCAAGCATGGTTAAGCAAGAGAGTACGCACCATTGAAGGTGATTTCTCTGCAACTCTACAGAAAAGTATCTGAACTTTTAAAGTTGTTATTGTTAATGTTTTCTAGAGTCACATCAGGTTCATACAGAAGTGCTTATGAGTTCCTCACATGAAAAAGCCTCTGGCAAAAGTATCTCCTAGCATTTTCCGACATATATAGAAGATAAGATATCAGAGTGTAGCTTTTCTGCTACATTATCTTCTATGAACATTTCTTTTATAAGCTGATCACCTGTTGGTTTTACAAACCAATGGAACTGTTATGAGTAGTATTACTAGAACTCTAATTTGTCTTGCAATTATTTAAATTTTACTTAAAATAGCGTACATGTGTGTGACTCCGTGTGTCCAAATAAGGCATTCACCCGCCTTCTGAGGAAGGCAAATTAATGCAAACCCACTTGATAAACTGAAGGGAACTTCAGCATTACTTCCCGACTATGGTAGCATGGTCATAACTGCTATTGGAACTGCAGATTTAATTTTGTCAGCTCTTAGCACTTCTGAATATTGTCTCAATTTAATAATCATCTAGCAGGATTCTACAAATAATCAAGCAGTTTTCAGTGTGAATAAGACCTATAACTTTTAGCTAGGATCAATGTCACCTCTGTGCAATTGCCTAGCCAAAGTTTTATGAACTGTTGTTACAATGCCTCGCTAGGGCCCACCTCATTTTCATGTGCATATCCTCTGCATGAGACTGAAGCTCAAACTGCAAAAAGCCAGTGAATGGCAAATAGGTTTCAAAATTCCTTACATGTTAATAATTTAAATTACCGCCATCAATTGAATATTTTTTGGGGGGAAAAAATATAGTGCTTTTATCTACATAAGGATAACACCAAATATTTTGACTTGGACTCAACATTTCTATTTCCTTAAAGAAAAAGGTTTTGCAAGCTTTTTAAGAGTAGAAACATTCTTCAGAATTTTTGCTCTAAATTTTATTGGATGAATTGTTTTTACTTACCTGATTTGCAACACTGTGCTGTTGTACTGAAGGAGAGAAAACACTAATCTTGACCCTAGGCAAGGCCAAACCAATGTATTTTTGCTATACAAACCAGCCAAAGAGTAAAACTATGTCCTTATCTATAGTGGGCATTTCAACCAGTCATGGTACATTGACGCAACAGTGCAAATCTCTGCCTTGGTGAATTGTATGTGAAATAGCACACCAGCTCAGACTCAAAACAGGGAGAAATAGCAGTGATCTACATTGCTGATTCTGTTGGGGGTCTGTGTTTCCTGACATCATGCCAGCAGAGCTAGCCAACATTTATCACTGGCACTGATAAGGAAAGAGAGAAGGCATGATGGGCAGGAAACTTATTCTTTGTGAAAACAGTAAGTAATATTTTTGAAGAATATATATGTTTTTAGATTGGCCCTGAATTTCACATAAGGGTTGTCTATTTCAAGCAAAATATTAATAACGGACGTGATCCAAGTAGGGGTATTTCACTAGGCATTCAAAGTTCTAACACATTTTAAAAATGGGGTTTATTAGTAACTACAGGGCTCTGTGAAATGAGGGCTGCAGTTAAGAGATGTGTGGGTTTTATTTGCTATCTGTATCCCAGTATCTTTGAAATGATTATTCAAAGACTTTTCCATTCCAAGCCTCTGATGTTCCTTTCAAGTGTAGCAAGTATTTTTGAAATCCTGAAAGAACAGAATGAATCATGTAGGATTATTGACTGACCTAGCATCTTTGTTTTTTTGTTTGCTTTTTGAATCCTCAGTCATCAGCAGAAACTTGCTCCCTTCTCCTTTTCACAAGTCACTATCAACTTTGACTATAACTGTATGAGAGAAAATAAAGAATTGCTAAGTTTTGACAGTTCTACATGCCTGGCTTCTAAAATAAAAATATCCAGGATTTTAGTAAATGCAGCTGAGATGAGGATTGATCTTGAGATTTACTGGGCACTGGGATGGACAGAAAATCAGCCTCTGGAGAAGCTCTCTGTCCAATACAATTCTTTTTTAAAGTAAGAATTTAGTCCAATATATAGGTGTAACATCAGAATAATCAGAATCAATTACTGTACTTTCACTGAAGGACTATAGAATATTTATAACAGAATATTTACAATTTTATCATTGTTTTATAAAGTGCATAATCTAAGTAGAATGAAACACAGAATGTTGAAAGACATGTATTTGTGGCCAGTGAATCACATCTTTTAAACACTGATTTCACTTTATGGTGTTTCCAGGATATAGTAAATTTAATATTACTTGACAAGTCTGAAATTCTAACTATGTGTATGCAGACAATTTTAACATATATTTACATTTAAAAGGAATCCAGGGTTTATTGTAGAACAAGACTAACTGTTGCATTACAATGGGAAAACCAAAAGATCACAACACTTCACCTTAGACTTATGGAAAAGTCCAGCTTTGCCTTTCTATAGAAAGCTCATTTAAAAGATGCATCTATGTTTTTTAAACAGAACAATATTGACTTTCACAAGAATTGTAGGATATAATTCTTTATAATCCATCTGATCTTTCTTTGCTATCTCAAAGTTAGTAATAGCCACACAGTGTATATAGTTACCAAACATTACTCCGAAGTATCCAGCCTTACTCTAGGAAGATGAACTACCATAATTTTCCCTCAGGGCCACAAAAGCAGATTACATCAACAATCTTTCTGTTCACATGACCCTTTCTATGAACTATTTCAAGTTAACAAAGCTCATGATGCCTTTCTATCTTCCTGTCTCCAATACTTTGAACTCTCAGGGAGATTTCTGTTATAGGACCAACTTATCAAGCAGGGAGAAGAACAGCTGTTATTTATTTAATTTCAGCACTCTCTTGTGTTCTGCATTTGCAGGTGGTGGAAGGAAGTACAGTTCTGCCAACAGCCCTCAGACCAGTTCACTAGAGCTCGGTAATTAGCAACAGACACATTAGGTTATTTACGGTGTTGTAAGCACAACCAGAAACAGACACAGCAGCATTTTCTTGATCTGAAATTACACAAGTGCAACACGAGTTACAAAGATGCAGCATTTAAAGGATTTCACTATTCTTTTCAATCTGCAGTGGCAGTTCTTCATGGACAAATTGACACTTCTAAGCAGTTTTTAAGCTTGAAAGTTTAAATAAGAGTTTATTCTAAAACTTATGAGTTAAACACATTTATAATACATAATTTATATTAAAAAAATCCCCAAACAACAAAACCATATTAATAGCTCAAAGGCAAATGACATAACCTGGAAGAATTAAATTCAAACATGTGCCTCATGTGAAGATGCAGATGACTCTGCAATGTGCTTGCTACTGAACAGCAATAATCTTCTTTTGTATTTTCTGACACTTACTCTAATTTATTTTTCTTTTGTTATCACATTAGCAAACACTTTCTAAGATCCAAACATGTATTATAATGATGATGATGATGATGATGGTTATATAGAGTTTGTATTTCTCTAGTCTCTTCCTTATGTCCATGAACCAAATTCTATCCTTCAGATGTGCTTGTGCTACCTCCTTTTAACTTACTGAAAGTCATGTATAATCAAGAGCAGATTGTGGTTCTTTTTTTTCGTTTTTTTTGGCTTCAAATGCTCTAAATTATAGTGTTAAACATTCAAAGAGTATTTTCTCTTTATCTTTATGGGTAATTCTTATTTTTCCCCTATCAAGGTTGAAAAATATTTCCCAGCAAGATGGGGTTTTGTTTAGTTTTTCCAAAAGTCAGTAACAAAGTTTACAGATTTTCAGTAACCTTCATATTAACCAGTTGAAAAAATGGTAGTTATTCCTTTCATAATGTGGCTTGCATTAAAAAAACCTAAAATAACTGATTATAACTGAATTTTCTCTTCCCCTCACAGACATTCCATTCTTATATTTCCTAACTAAAACAGAACACATAGGTAGGTGATACAGACATGGTCTGCACAAAATCCTGCACTTGCTTAGCTAAAATATGTGTGTTTCAAGCCAATTTAGTTAAACTTATGAAGTCTGTTCTCACACACATATTTTCATTTACAGATATATTAGAGGGAACTTTGCAAGAGCGGTCAGTTGGATTATAGATTCTTATTTAGAGAGTGTGGCCGAGACTGAAATTGGATCCAGAGAGAACATATTTCTAATATTAAATCCATTTCACCCTATTGGAAAACAAAAGAGAAAACTAAGGGATTGGTTGTGGAAATTTCTGTTCTCCCAAAGAAAGCTGTTCCCTTCTATTTTTTTTTTCTTACAAAGTTCAGAGTATTATAAAAACTGTCACGTCATCTAATCCTGCAGAAGTAATGTTTGCTATAAATCTTCCCCAGTTGTCCACTGGTGGTCTACCTTCTAGCTTTTACTGTGCAAAGCCAATTTTCCCAATAAGCAGTATTTAAGGGCTCTTATTCTTTTATCTCATATATCTGACTTTCAGGCATCTATTTCTTCCTGGACACATTTTTTATACTGAGGATTTTTAAAAATATATTCAATCAACAAGAACATGTTTCATCCTTCGCAGAAATAAAGTGCTTAGGAACTTGCAGATCATTCACTTACACTGAAATTCAGATAAACTGATTTCCCATCTCCATATTGTAGGGACCATATATAAAGGGAATGGGTTTTCTTTACCTTTTAATTAGTCACCTGTTACACTTTGAGTGAATGAGGAGTTATGCTCTGCAAGTTGCAGCAGTCACCTCACTCTCATTGCGCAAGCCAGTAGATGCAGCTTGGTGGGAGACTTTTCTCTTCCCTCTATTAACCTTCTCATTCAGTAACCTAATGAAATTCAATTTACCTTACACTTGATCCTACAGGTTGATCCTACCAAACGGAGTTATTCTTATTCACTAACCAAATAGAAACAAAGATATTTTTCAGAATGCTGTTGGAAGGAGGTTTCCAGTACCCCTCTGCTTGTAGCTCCACTGCACTTGAACAGAGAGACTGATGGATTTCCCCAGTCAAACCAACATGAATAGGGCACCCTTTAAGGAAATGAAAGTCTGTGAATTCAGACTGAGAAAAGCCTAAAACTCATGTCTACTGTTTCTTGCTGTGAGTACAAAATTTAAACACAATATTCAACCATTAAGAATAAAGAAGACACAACCTCCTACTATCATAGCTTGAAAGACAAACAAGAGATGTATTTGTAACTTAGTCAAAGAACTAAAACCTTTCAGGCACTAGCAAATCCTTGAAAGACCCAGGAAGAAAACAGGGACATAGCTTTGTCACCACAAGGAACCTCTCTGAGGCACCCAGAGTTAGAGAATTTTTTCCCTTCAGTGCATCTTTGAGTAAAAACTAAAGTATGACTGCTACTGGCTAACAAGTGAGGTAAAATTGACTCATTTTCCTAAATCCGTGGGGGGTGATCCAGTTTGTGCTCTCACTGTTAGTATAGTACCTTTCAGCTTTAACTACTCTGTTCTTTGTTACTACCTCTAGACTATTTTCAAGACTGCCATTAAGATCAAGTCCTCTATTTACAGGATTATCATCTCAGAGAGGTTGTAAGCACATTCCTTTACCTTCTGTGTTTCCACTTCCCTCATGTCAAGATGGATCAGCTCATATTTGCTTAATTTATCAAAAATCATTGTCCCGCCAGCTAGAAATTAGGCCACTGTTAGTCAACATTGTTAATCAAGGAGATTCCTCAAATTACATGCAATTTCTACACCTGGGGCTCAGAGCAGGGATCTTTATCTTAAAACCAGAATCTTGTTTAGTTTTCAGTTTCACAACCACATGCCTACCTCTGAAGAAAACTATATATTCTTTTCCACAGTTCATGTAGAATATATTCATTCCTTATTATTTAATTCTACCCTAGAAAGTTATTTTTTCCTAATTTGGAATCATCTTTCAATACTCAGATCAAAATGCATTGCAATCCGCAGTCTGTTCCATTCCAAAATATAATTTAAAATATGTTCCTTTAAACAGTTTTCCTTCAGTCATCCCGCTTCATCTCTTGCCAATCTATGTTCTACTGTTCTACTTCACCAACCATATCTTCTTTTTCCAATACCTCTCTTTGTCTTGCCACTGAATGGGATTAGTTCTCGCTCTACAGTGTGTCTTTCACCTCCTGGAAAAAAAGGTTTGCATTTGACTGACTCTAATTTATTCAGCTTCTCTTCCAACCTTTTCTTTTGTCCCTTCCATGACTTCTAATCACTGCTCTAACAAAATAAAGTAACTACATTCTGTGCCCAAACCTCACACAAGCTTTTGCATTACTTTGACCACAATCTAAACACACATAGGAATTAAAAAATTATGTTGATACATAATTAATTATATTTCATCTTCACGGTGCATATTCTTTATATATGCATGAACATTACAGACCATAATTATTATTTGGTGGTTTAAAACTCTTTTATGCTCAAAAGAGTTGCATATTTAAGTGCCAATTGTTTTGTTGCAAAAGGTATTTGTCACACAGTTACTGTCTATGCTGAAGAGTGGAACAGAATATTTCAATGAGTTGGACAAAAAGGTACTACATTCCAACTGACAAGCCCAGGACCCTCCAAAGAAAGTCAAAAAGGAAAAATCTGAACAAGCCAAAGTCCACAATACTCTCTCTCTCTTTCTCTCTTGTATTTCTAAAATTACTTCCAAGATGGTATAATCTTTCTCTTATGAATGACACACTATGGAAATAAAAAAGTTCTTACAGAATCAGAAATACTCTCCCCCTCAGAGGCACACAGCCATCTACAGCCCTCCGTATCATTTCCTCGATCAGGCACATCATGAACGTGAGAGGTGTGAGAAGAGAAAACAAAAGGAATGTAAATGATGGAGATGTGACCAAGAGCATAGCCAGAGAACATTTTGGAAGCAACAGAGGATGTTAAGAGGGGGTAGAGGTACCGAGTGGAAGAAAAATAGAAAGAAATTAGAGTTTCTTGAGCAAATCATCCTATGGACAATAAAAGGAGAAACCTGGGGTAAAGCAGAAGAAAACAAGCTGATCTCTGGTCAGACGATATTAAAATGTAATATTAACAATAACAATAATAATTATATTGTCTTTAGAGATATCTTACTTTGATTTAGCAATAAAATTTCAAAGTAATTATTTCTTTCATAAATCCGCTTAATAACTCTCATAAAATGAATAATAATAAAATAGAGATAAATTTCATTAGCCAAGGAAATTTCTGACTTGCTCTTAGTGATCAGAACTAATTCTCTTCATGTTTCCCAAACATAATATATGTGATACCTGTTTTTCAATTTCAGAGACTAATTTAAAAGAGACATTTTCAGTCACCTAAAGTATTTCCTACCTCCCAAGTATGTGTGCTTTTACTTTGAAGCATCATTATATTTTTCATTTAAAGAAGGATTTAACATTGCTCCTTTCTTTACATATCTTCCTACAAAACTATATGAATGTACAAAACTTTATAAATGCCTATTTTAAATATGTCAGGTCCACAGGAAAATTTATTCTTAACTTCTGAGACCTAGCATAGGTTCAACTCCAGTTTGTTGTAATACAAAAAAAAAAAAAAAGAAAAGTAAAAGAAAAAGAAAATGCTACAGGCACCTTTCATTATCAAACACCTAAACATACATTCGAAGTAATTCGTATTAGTATACTATAAATTGCTTCTTAATCTTTTAGCCCAAAATTTGAGACATTATGAATCTCATGTTCATCAGCTCTGCTTTTTGTAGCTCTCATTGTTACCTTTTGAAGTTCTGGTCTTAAATAAGTTGCTTCTCATGGACAGACTCTGCAGGCACTTGAACAATTTGCATGCTGTGGGAAGAAAATCTGCATTCCCCCCCTCTTTTTCCTTGTCTGTTTTGTGAAAAAATCTCTTCTAAAGTTATGCAGTCTCAGTCTATAGTATCATTGGACCTTTGACAAAAAGGGGTTTGAACCAGGCTAGAAGGACAAAAAACATTAAGAGTAAACTTAGATGCTGCTGCAAAAGAAATTAATTAGTTAGCAGCAAGGGTGCCCTTAGATGAAACAAAGGAAAAGAATGGCCTGAAGTTGTGTCAGGGTGGGGTGAGGTTAGATATTAGAAAGAGGTTCTTACCCAAAGGGTGGCTGGGCACTGGCACAGGCTCCCCAGGGAAGTGGTCACTGCCCCAAGCCTGACAGAGTTCAAGAAGTGTTTGGATGACACACTCAGGCACATGGTATGACTCTGGGGATGGTCCTGTGCAGGGCCAGGAACTGGACTCCATGATCCTTGTGAATCCTTTCCAACTCAGCATATTTTCTGTGATTCTGAGACTTTACATTCATATGGGTCAGATATGCTTAAATAGCAACTATAAATGCCATTAAAAAAACGAGAAATCCATTCTAAGAAACAAACTACCTGCATTACTTCATATGAAGATGTAAATGCTGCTTCTCAAATACAATGCGTATAGATGATCGAAGCCATTTAGATATTAATCATCCCAAGGTGCTTCCATGACCCTGAATTTTTGCACAACTGAACAGAGAATGATAGGTCTGCTACTGAGGCAATCCTAGCTGGTGCCATTCTCTTCTGCATAATTTTCTTCCAATTTTTTGTGTACAAATCACATCCATTTACAATCTGAGGCATAAGTTTTGGCATTTATTGATGGCAACAGCTACATCTTTTCATGGAGCTGACAATGTAGGATCTGTAAGTGAGAGGAAGCCATGGAATCATCAAAGAATCATAGACTAGTTTGGGTTGGAAAGGACCTTTAAAGGTCACCTCGTCCAACTTCACTGCAATGAGCAGGGATATCTTCAACTGCATCAAGTTGCTCAGAGCCCCGTTCAACCTGACCTTGAATGTTTACAGGGAAGGGGCATCTTCTGCCTCTCTGGACAATCTGTGCTACTGTTTTTCTGCCATCATTGTGAAGAATTTCTTTCCTATACCTTGTCTGAATCTACATTATTTTAGTTTAAAAATATTATCCTCTTCCCTAATTGCTACAGGCCCTACTAAAAATTGTCAATTTATTTCCTACTTCCTTCATCAGTACAGTCACTAATATGTATGTAAGAAATGTGTGGTGCATATATATCGGCATATAAAAATATATCTGCCATCCAAGGAAAAGCCATACAAGGGTGGCTTTGGTCATTTAGTTTTGTTGATATGTAAATCAGCAGAGATAAAATTAACTCCTAACACTAGAGCTGTAATTTCATCTGACAGTAATTTTATGAAAAGCTGGCAACATTCAGGATCATGCATCATCAGTAGAGTTCTTTTCTTATTTATTTCTTACATATGACTTTGTTCCATTAATTTATTTTGTATAAATATAGTGCTTAATTTTCAAACCAAGGATATTCAGATGCAGATTGTGTGATTAGAAGACAATCTTCCAACGATTCTAGATAAATTTAGGAAATAACACTAGAGTGATTTAAAGTCTACCCACAGTACTTTCAAAAAATACTTTCCTATCCATCAGAGACAAAAAATATGGTCTTAAAGGAAAGCCTCCCCTATCTATTTTAAGTGTTTTTATTTTTATCTGAGGCTATTGAGTCTCAGCCTAAGGAATGTTTTAAATTGATATAAACTGACAACTGGTTCAAAAGTCCCATCCATTTCCTACACCCACCGCTTACTCCTCCCTTCATCTCCTGTTACAAGAGTCTGTGAACAGTACTAGAAAACAGATCCAGATTAAGTTACATTTTTATTTAGCTTCTGGTAAAAGTCTATGAATTCTGATCTATTTATCTATATGACTACTTAAATACTTGTGCTAGCTCAAGATTGAAGGTAAGAGGAGTCAAAGGAAGGAATGACAGCAATACTTGAGTGTTTGCTGGAGGCTAATCATTATCCAGAAAATACAGGTGGAACAGCACTAGTGCCTTAAGCATTGCACATGACTCTAGGAAATATTCAAAGTAATGTGTATGGATCATAGGTAGTCTTTGAGAGATACATAGTTCATATGCTGATTATGAAACAATTTGGCCAACATGTACATTTGAAATAAATGTAACTGAAAACAGCACCATTTAAATTTAAGAAATAAAAACATGTTGCTCTTTCTTGATAGCTTTGACTACACAGTATATATCCACTAGGATCTGGTAGTTAAAAGCAAAAATTAGCCACACTGTTTCACTAATTTCCAGGGAATTTCCTAAACTTACATTTATAAAACCATTTTGCTTAATGTTAGGTAACTTTCCTAAAGAGGCACTGACACTTTGATCTGAAAAAATACGAATGCATTGTCAAGGGTAGCTCTTCAGCCAAAGTGGTAACCTTCACTGCTTGCCTTCTTGATTTGCATGTGTGCTGATTGGGAACCTGACATTGACTTCAGTTAGACTTGTAAGGTATAAAACAATGAGGATAAAAAAAGGTCTTGGGAATTTGCTTGATAAAATTTCTTGGATATCAGCACAGCCCTGTTAAAATCCAACAGGCCTTGTAGTTTTAAAAATAAGATCATGTTTGAGTGGATTTCTACATAAACCCCTAGAACTAGAACTAGCAGCAATGTTCTCAAAGGAACAGATGAGACCAATCTATAAGCATCCTCTTCCTGTATCTACAGCAGCACAACAGAAGTGGTACATATTACCCAGAAAATGCCAGTTGACCAAAATGGTCAAACCCATACATTCCTCAACTGTTACATCTGAACAAATTCTATAATGATAGACCTTAGTGGAAGATATAACATAATCAGTTGGTGTCTATTACACCGTCTTTTTCACTCACCCACTTATGCATGCACACATGCAAACACGTGTTCCAACACACTCTCTGTGAGATTGAAAGTAGAGAGCCATGGAGATGTACAGGTATCTTTGGCTCAGCAGTAAGTTGAATCATATCCTATCCTTGATGTAGGTGCCATGCACTGACAGAAAAGGAAATTAAAATCTCTTTTTGGATGACTTAAAGTCAATCTGAGAGGCAGAATCACAGAACGAAACTTTTAAGAAAACATGATATAGTTCAATAGCATTTGCTGCAGAATAATAGATGCCATAAAGAATGCATGTTTGGCTAATGAAAGTTGTGGGATGATTCAAAGATCCTGCCCTTCCTGTTCACAAAGAACACCTGAAGAACACAAGTTTCAGTATTAGACCCTGCTGAAGTGCAGAAAAGCACAGGTTTCACCAAAAGACATAGTGCAAGAAGTACAGAGGAACAATGTGAAGACTTTATCCTAATATTTATAAGACCATAATTCCTTGTCCAAAGCAGGGAAGAAATTTTTTCAAGAAAATTAGGCTGCAAGGAAATTGCATCTTATGAGTATATCTATAAAATGTACCCTCATGCTCAAGTCTATTATGTTAAGATGTTACAAGTTTTCAAGTGCAGGTAGTAAACTTTATAAAAAAAAAATATGAGGATGGTTTGAAACACAGAACTGCACACAACAAGCAGTGCAGTCAAATCAGGTTTCAAAAACTTTCCTTATGCAGTTAATATAGATTTTCCCCGCCATTTGGAAACAAACGAACATGGCCAACCAGATGGCAACCATGAGTATAATCTTTCCCTGTGCAGGAATTTCAGGAAAAAACCCCAAGAGTTTGATGCTTGAGTGAGGCAAGGATACCTGCCAACCACCATAAGACTTCTGTTGTGCACATGTGCAGCCTTCAGAAGAAAAAAGACAACTCCTAATATATGTTATAAATAAATTCTCTAAGTGCTAGGATAGTTTCATTAGAATGAATAACAATCATGAGACCACTGGGACTTTCAAATCCTTACCTTTTGGCAAAGAGTTAAAGGGCTATATTCTGCCCTTGGACATGCATGGAAACCAGATGTATTTACAGATAAAATACTCAGCCCAAAGTGATGTCAGGTTTGGTGTGAATTTTGCCCCATCTCACATCTGCTTTAATCCAGCCCTCCCTGAAGTCGCTGCAAAAATGCCTTTGATATTACTAACAGTTACATACAGTAACAGTGGTTCCTCTCCACTCCATGTGCCCTGGTAAAACCAAAGTAATACTTGTAGTTAAGGCTGGGAACAAGCACCAGTTACTGTGAAGTAAGCTGGTCGTTAATACTCCTTGCACTTGGGTTACAGTGAAAGATGTGCACATGGCATGACCACAGGATAGCAACCAAGTATCAGTCCCAGTCCTTGGATTAATGGTAATTAACATTGTGGTAATTTATTCATGCAGATAAATGTTTACAAGTTTTCAGGGCTAATGAGTACTGGCCTTATTTGTAGGGATACCTTAAAAATCTGCCATAGATTTTGCAGGGTAATGAAATACCTTTCCCAGTAAACCATGAAAATGGAGTAAGCTATAGGAAAGCTATTTTCAAACCACATTTTCAATGTGAACGCTAAATGTCTTAACTTTAGGTGCCTTTGGTGTATTGTTTTTGTATATTATTTTAAGAATAAATGTTTTCAGCTCAATAATTTCCTGCTGTACACATTCCAACTATCTTTATGCCAAATAGACCTTTAAAAGTGTCCTCAAATACTGCCTGCATTCAGCCAGCCAGTCAGAAGCATCTTGTATATTTTACATCAAGGGAATTTGTATTCCTTCTTAATAAGAAAATCCAAAGGTTCTCATTTTAGTGAAAGCAGGCCAAAAGTAAAGAATATCTAATGCAGTAAGATTTAGCATACTAAAAAAATTAACAAATCAAACATGCTGATCATTACAGTACCCAGTTTACAGTGGTTACAATAACAGATGCGTTAGTAAAGTGAGTAAAGGCGCATGAGCAGTTCTGCTTAAATTCAGTTATTACGAAAAAAGGAACCTGCTTTCATTACCATTTCCATTTGATGGAAATGGCTCTACCATGAGCTGGGTTTTTCTTTTGATGGTCATGAAACAACGAGATTAAAACAAACTTCACTCAAATCAACAATCTGTAATTTTTGCAGTGGTAATACTTAAAACTGGCATTAAAAATATCTGAGTATTAATTATAAATCTCTCATTAATCTCTACACTCTAGAAGCTTCTTTAACATGCAGTGTTTTAAAAGGGACAATTACTTTAGCATTGTCACAGTCTCATCAAGATAATGGGAATCACTTTGTTTCAAAAGATGAAAAAAACAGGTTAAAAATAAAGCAGTTTACTGGACCGAGCAACCTACTAACCTCAAAAATAACATACCTGATCCACTCTGAGTCTGTTAGGTAAAAAAACAGTAAAATCTGAAAAATAATTGTGTTTTCCCTAGGAAAAGTAAAAAGACATTTCTCCTAACAACTTCTTTACTACAGTTTATTAAGTTACTATGTGCTGGTATAAAAAGCAAAGGAAGTAGGATAAAACCTCTGTGTTCTTGAATTTACTTCCTTCCATTGTAACATGTTCTTACTTTATGTGGGATTACCCTGCTCTTAAAATTAATTTTAAAGTTGACTCTTGTTCTCTTTCTTCCTTCTCCCAAACATAAAATGAAGCCAATCTAAACATTCTGAAATTACTCAGCAGACTCAGCAAAGTCTGGTCATGTTGTTTCAAACCTCTTTCACCAATGTCAGAAAACTCTATTTTGTCAGTGTAGATTTAAAAGCAATTCATCGTTGGTGCATCAGATTCACACAACAGTGATCAAAGGAAGCAAAGAGCATCCTTTACCACAAAAAACTCTATAAGCAATTGCAGGAGGACATAAAAGTCTTCTTTGGCCAGAAGTGCTGTTGAGAAATGAACTAACAGCTGCACATTTTTACTTGCTGAACTTAGGCTCATGAAATGAACCCAACACTGAGTCTAATATGAGAGAATCAATGGACTCTTGCCTTACTCGGTGCTTCTCCAAAGACTTTTGAACTAGAACAGAATTCATTGTAATGAGCATCCAACATCTGGAGAAGTCCCTTAAGAGTTACAGAAAGCCAAGTTTAAAAAACCTGTAAGAATATAAAATCTTTACTGAGAAAACACCAGAAAGATTGGAAGAGAAGAAAATTTAAAAAAATTTAAAATCTTCATATAAATATATTTTGGAATTAGGAGTGAATTATTTTATGATTTGGAGATTTACTTTAAAATCATTTCAGACACAGTTTCTCCTTTGAATATTGGATAAAAACTAGTCTACCTGTAATTTGCAATAGATTTTTGGACCAAGTCCAAGCAGTAATTTTTCTAATGGCTTCTAGGAATGTGGTTTTACTCCATTCTCTAAGAGCACAATTATACCTTTTGACAGTACTGTAAACAACCATGAGGAAAAACACTTCATATCTCTAGAGGGCTTTTCTTATTGCCTCCTTTCTGTTTGCCACTCAGTTTTCAAAAATTGGCTACAATGCTTTGCTGTCTGGAAAGTAAAAAGAACAGGATACTCCTGCAACTCTATTTTACTAGTCCTATAGCTTAAGCAACAGGTGGCTAACGTCAGAAGAGTTCAAATCAAACAGTCTCTGTGTATTTGCAGACATCCAAAGGTCTTTCTAACTCAAAAATACATATGTGTATGTGTATATATATTTGACTTTTGGCCTCTGTTCACCAGTAATTTAAATTAGACCCAAAAAGCTCAAAAAGCTGGACCTACTAGTTAACATTCAGAGTACCTCCCGATTTTACATATGCAGCAAATGCTGTCTGAGATATGTGATTCTGAGAAAGGACAACTGATAGCACTTCACATATTACTAATCTTCCAGAAATTGCCTTCACCACTGTGGCACAAATGAAAACAGTTTGCTCATTTTGAATTTTTGATTTTTTTGATGGCTGAAGAACTTGATAAAGACGAAGTAGTTAAAGAACTCCTTTTTTTTTTTCCATCTTTGGATTTAAAATTAAAGAAAGTAGATAGTGATACATTAATATGTATAGGAAGAAGGTTGGAAGGAGGAGAAATAAGATAAATTTTCTGAAGAGCTTTCCTTTTCTGCTTGCTATGATTTTAATAAACTGTGACTCTATTAAAACCATCACTCCATACACTTCTGTAATCAGTTCCTTTTTTGTAATTGTGCCAGTGTTGTTTCCACTGTATATGAATTAATGCCAGATATATATGGCTATGCTTCAAGAAGCACTATTTTTCATAGTGTTACCCTGAACTCTCTGGCTCAAGTACACAAATACGAGGGACCAATGTCTCCAAAAAGAACAGTCTACAGTGCTTCCAACTTCTCTCTCCTACATGACTCTTCTGCAGTTGTACAAAGGCCAACAAACATCAAATGAGACATGTAGGCTGAAGCCAAATAATTCAGACTAAACTGATCAAGTTTACCCATTCAGTGCAAGATGTTTTCAGTTCATAAGATCCTTTTTCTTTTGTAGGATAATTAAAACAGCTTGATTAAGACTTACTGAAATATTATGTTCCTTGCCATTCAAAAATTGTATGAGCCAATGCCAGCACTACACCCTGTTCACTTTTAAAGCCATATGTACTTCTCTTAAAAATTTAAACCTGCTTGAGGTATCCACAGCTGCTTCTAATATTTTGACCATTAAATTATCTTCTTCCTCTTCAACTGAATTGCTATAAAGTATGCCAAACAGTTAATGTTGTTTTGTTTTTTTGGCTTCTTGCATAATGCTGCTGTATCAAACACAGGAACTGTGCGACTGAAAAAGTAAAGCTTGAATTTCTAGATTCAAAATTGAATAGCTGTTCCTAAAATCTGTTCTTTGCCTATTTAGTGAAGCACTGTTCATGTTGATATTACATACAGTTTCACCATGTATAGGCAAAATAATGAATACTCAAAAATAGATACATATGGGTTTGAAAAGCCAAAAATAAAATGCCTGCTAGGTATTTAAGGTTTATCCTCATAAAAGCAAAGAGAAATCAAATAGTCTTGTCATTCTTTTTTTTTTTTTTTTTTTTGGACAAATTTAACAAAAAATGAGGCTGGAAGGTTGATGATAAAAACTTTGCAAATAAGAGTTTTCTCCTGCTACGACTCTGGAAAATACCTGAGTTTCCACAAGACAGAGACTTTGTTAACTTCAGTGAATTCTAGCTAAATTTAGTGTGAATTTTCCCTCAACGAAGTCTATGATCCTGAAGATCCACACCAAAAATAAAAATCACTATATGACAAATACATAAGTAAGAAAAGGCACAAAGACTTGGAAAGACATTTCCAGAAATTCAATAAATAGCAAAGCAGCTGAGAGGAAGACAGAAAAAGTTTGAACTTTAAAAGCTGTATAGACTATATATACATATAATATTATACAGATACATACACATCGCAATATATAGTGTGGATACTCTATACAGACAAGATGGCCTATGATGAGGGAGAGGGAAAATAGAATGTATTTTTCTCTCCTTACTCATTCAGTTCTCTGACATTAGATTATAAATTTATTTCTTAATGCAAATAGGATCTTGGTATTGTTATTCCATTCATGTCCATGCTGGATAACAAATGTGCTGGATAACGAACAAAATCTGAAGGAAATTGAGAGTTCTCAAAGATTTTACATTCTTAATTTAATTTTCCCCCCATCTTACAGATGGAAAGAAGAAGAGAAGAAAAAAGGAAAAAGGCTCTCAATGAAGACTGCAGTGTGAACTCACCCCTAGTTAGAAATTTAGATGTGATCAAGTGATCACCAAAAGGGCCAAAATACTAAGAAAGCAGACTCCCCCACAGTTTTCATGGGCAATATGATATATATATATATATAAATATATCACTATTAGGGGAACTATAAAACTTAAAATAATAGGAATAAGCACAGGGAAAATGTGCTAACCAGTTTTATAAACATCATACATACTTTGTGAGCTTTGAAGAACCTCAAACTCCTATTTGTTTATCATCAGGTAAGTCCATAGCTGCAAATAGCATTTTTAAAAGGTACATGAAACTGTATCCTGTTTTGGAAGCAGCATACCACTGATACTGCTACTGCAGTATCTAGCAGAGCACCAATGAGTGCTTACATTACTAGTCAGGAATGACAAACACTGGAGTCAGTGACCTTCCCACATATTAAGGACCCCACAGATACAGATCATACTGCTGCAGAAATTTTTACTAGCCTCAGGAAAGAAATCTTCTCTAAACTACAACACCCAAAGCCCTTCAGAACTACAACTTCCCATGGAGAAGCCTATGACAGTAACACTTGCCACATCTCTATTCATCAGGAGCAGCCCAACAAGATCTGAAAGTGCTTGGTGAGAGAATTGTTCAGTGCCTGAAGGAAGGGATGGAGGGTGACTCATCTGGTGCTGTTCCCAAGCTGTCCTCTCCACTCAAACCAACAGCTCAACTGAAGTGCTTCAGGACCCCATCTAGTTTTTTCCAGGGCAGTAGAGATGGGTCCACAAACTGGACCCTCTGCGCAAGGGTAAATGAAGAGTCAGAAAGGACATACCCCTCCAAAGACTATAGTGGCTGGTTCTGGCACTCGGGTGTAGATCATGAGGTAAGTTTTCATCACTCTGCATTTTATAGCACCTTTCCTTAACTTAGTAAAAATTTACCAAGTTTTTGCCATTTCACATAAACACCAGCCAGTGAGTAAGTCAAAACAAAAAGTTGGGTTTTCTTTCTTTTAGTGTTAAATTTTTTAGGATTGTTCATAGTATGTTGACAACCTTTCATAGGAGTTTTTTCAAGAAATGAGAAGGGCAGGATCATCAAAAGATATTTACCTCACTGTTCAGTTACATTGTGACTCTAATTATGTCAGCTATATAAGTGTAAAACACTCCAATAAAAGAGTGCATTTACTCTTCACAGAATCACAGAATGGGTAAGATTAGAAGGAACCACAGTGGGTCATCTGGCCCAACCTCCCTGCTCAAGCAGTATCATCCCAGAAACACATTGCACACCACTGTGTCCAGATGGTTCTTGAATATCTCCAGTGAGAGACATTCCACAACCTTCCAGAGCAGTCTGTTCAGTGCATGGTCAGCTGCACAGTAAAGAAGTTTTTCCTCATATTCAGGTGGAACTTCCAGTGCATTACTTTCTACCTGTTGCCTCTTGTCCCATTACTCAGCATCACTGAGCACAGCCTGGCTCCTTCCTCTTGACATCCTCCCTTCAGATACTTACTGACATTGATGTGGTCCCCTCTCAGTCATCTCTCCTTGAGGCTGAACAGGCCCAGCTCTACCAGCATAATATTGTAAGAGAGATGCTCCAGTCCCTTAATCATGTTTCTTGCCCTGTGCTGAACCTGCTCCAGGGGCTCAATGTCTCTCCTGTACTGAGGAGCCCAGAACTGGACACAGCACTCGAGATTTGGCCTCACTAGGGCTGAGCAGAGGGGCAAGATCACCTCCCTGACCTGTGGGCAATGCTCTTCCTAACGTACCCCAGGATACTGTTGGCCTTCCTGGCCACAGGGACACATTGCTGGCTCATGGACAGCTTGCTGTCCACAAGGACCCCCACATCCTTCTCTGCAGAGCTGCTTTCCAGCAGGTTGGCACCCAGCCTGTACTGATGCATGGGGTTATTTTTCCCCAGGTGCAGGACCCTGCACTTGCCTTTGTTGAATTTCAATTCCCATACCACAATCATGTAAGAGTTCAGCTGTAATTTCCTTCTCAAATATCAATGCTGTATTTTCCAGGATTACCATCATAAAGTCTCTAGGTAGTAATATAGAAAGTGAGGCATCTTATATGTACATGGAATCAGTGTACATAGAAGACTTGCTGGACTGTCTACGAACCCTGTCATGGCAGAAACTGTGAGTCAACCTTTTGTGCTGAACACTGGGATGTACAACCTTATCCTCTGTAGCTGCAATCCCACCCTGTCTCCTCAGGACCCCCACCCTCCATCCCTGCACACCCCTCCTTAGCATCCCTTTTATTAGTTTGAGCCTTGCAAGTTTGTCAGCAAAATATCTGAGAAGAACATGCTAGTTGTAAGCACAGTGACACGCAGACACAGCATAAAATGAGATAGGAGAAGCTGTATTAATTTTCTGCTTTCTCTGCTTATACCCTCCTGTGGAGTTAGGAAGAAAAGCTCTCTTTCAATGAGAAAGTAAAATTGCTGGCTGCCTGGTCACACAAGTGAATACAGTGACTGTGGCATTTGTGTTGCAGCCATTTTCATACAAACAGTTCCAGATAACTTTGCAGTATTAGCCTCAATGTGTACTTTGTTTAGAAAAGATTCCCCTAATCATCAAAGCACTGCATAAAAAACAATCATAGCAATTAGGGCATGCCAAATAAAAGAGACAGCTGTGAAGATTTTTTTGTCCATTTCTCTGAACATCCTTCCTTTGATTCTTTTGAATTGAGTTCAATTCTCTAGTCTTTAACTTCATGCTCTTTCAAACAGACACAGCCCTTACATATCTATCCAACTGCTAACACTGCTCCACTGTCTTCAGAGCAATAGCAGGGCCTTGCTTCTCACTCATTCAGTCCTCTCCCAAACATACACACTGTTTTCACTCCATCCTCAGGGCACTGAGAGACTTTCATAGTCCCTTCCAAAGAGCAATTCCTGCTGCAGTATTTGACAAGAAATAAGTTAGTGTACTACAGCAAGGCCAAGAGAAGTTCAACATTTAAACATTTATGTTCTAACATAAACATAGATAAAAATTTGTATTTATCTGTGAGCTGCTTTCCTTTCTCTTCACTTAGTTGAGACTGTTTTTATATCACAAGTGTTTTAGAATGAAATCTAGATCACTATTCCACTTCTACAGCATCTAGCATCACTGATCCTCATTTGAGTGCTTGGATTTAATAGTTGTTAAGTCATAAAACAGTAGAAGATAAAAGTTGGTTTGTTTTTTTTTTTTTAATTGAACAGTTATCTACAAGACACTTAATGCAAGAAGTGGGTTCCTTTAAGAATAAGCTGTGCTGTACAATATCTGTACCACAGCTGCGACAGTGGACAAGAGTGAAAAACATCACCAGTTTCACAGAAGTAACCAAAACATTTGAGAGAAATTGTAAAAAGGACTAAGTTCAGACTGATACAATTTAAAATAAGTTTGTGGTTTAAAACTGATTCAAAAGATTGTGAAAATATTAATGACATGGTGAATTACTTTTCTGTGAGTTAAGCTGTTTTATTCTCACTAACATAATGGAAGAGACAAAATAAAATTAACACAGTATTAGGCACTATAGGATGATCAGTAGTGTTTTATGTGAATAAGAAGCTATAAGAGGAACAATTTTTAGATGTAACTAGTGAACTTGATGACCCCAAATATTAGATTGTCCAACTTGAAAGTTTTGAATGGAAATTAATTTCTGTGAAAAAGGTTGGACTTCATAAAAACCTTAAACCCTCAGATGCAAAAACCAGTCGCTCCTTTAATATGCTAGTTTCCCATATGCCTGTAACACTGATACATCAAAATGTTTATATTTTTGAATGGCAGGCATTTAGCTACATTTTGCTTTATATTTTGCAGGATGTTATTGTAGTTGACTGATGCCTTTTCCTTCTTACTCTGGTATAAGGCTCTACATCTGTGTTCTTAGGGCTGCCTTGTTTGAAATACAAATGGCAGTAACCAGATTATCGGGACCAACACACACCTGTGGGGCATACTCAGACCAATCTCAGATCCCCTCTAGCTAAGACAGCAAGCACAATGTCTATAATGAAAATAAACAGACTGGTTAGACAGGTGACAGTTCCAATGTTTTCCAAACATTTTTATTTCATGACAGTTTGCCAAGCAAAGTAGCTTACAGCTCATGAGGGATTTACCAGAGAGATTACAGTGACTACCGCCAACATGCAGCACCCTTTGCAGAGCACACATCCAACTTGATTAAGGCTGCATGTAGCCCTGTCACTTGCTGTAAGCCTTCCTACTTATTTCAAGTTGTTAAGCAGAAACCACAATTCCTTAATGATATCCTTCCCCATAAGCAACGGCTGTAGCTGTTACAGCAATGTCATTCAGTTCCTAAGAAGAAAAAAACTAATTCACATGAGGGAGGTGGTAATCCTCAAGAAATTAACTTTCCTAAAATGATATATGCAATACTCTGCAAGTCTGATAACACTTTAATGAACATCCCATTTTTCTACTGGCTAAATTACTTGTTTTCAGATTCTGTTTTGTTAAGTATACATGTAGTTTCTAGATTAATGCTACTCTTCTCCCCTCAAATGCTTCAACAACAAGTGAAGAAGGAGAGGGTAGTGACAGCTGAATGCATGTGCTGTGTACATCTGTAGTGAGATGTCACTGACATAGTAGAGAGCTTTCAATGTATGTGAAAGTACACCCATGTGTACACCCACATGTGAAAGGTGATTGCACATGAACTCATTAAATATTTCTCCTTGTGTACACATATAAGGCCTGTGTGTGTATATACACAGATGCGTTGCCATGCAATCAGAAAATTAATTGATTATAGTATTTCTGAGTAAGGATCCATTTCACTATCTATATAATCTCTGCAGCACTAAGCAGAAAGCTGTGAGAATATATGAAAGGGAAACACAGAGAGATATCTCCATGTCCTATGCAACTGGCTCTTTTTAAATATTATCTTTGCTTGCCCATCACTCCTCCTCACCACTTCTCAGGGACTTTCTGTATCTTCGTATCACTAATCTGTTTTAAGAATCAAAAAGAGGATGTTCCTCTGATAAAAGCATGCTCAGATCCATCACCCTCATGAGAGCCATGCCTCCACTAGCTTTCAAAGTAGACTCGAAAGATTTAAATAACATACTTTGAAACACAGTTGTAAAATCTGTAATAATAATGATAACACTGGCAATAAGTACCTGAGAAGAGAATACCTTCACAAACAGAAGTTCTGGACTACAAGTCACATTCACCTCAGTTAATTTCAGACACTGAAAATTAGGTGTTTAACTTAAATTAGATGGTTCATCTCCCCTTAATTAAGGAATAGATGCACATACGGCCAGAGGGCAAGTCATTCTACTTTTACATAAACAGTTCAGAAAATTGAAAGGAATTGCCCTCAAGAAGTATTTATCTCTGCCATCTGGATAGAGTAGGAGCCCAAGCAACTAGCTCAGGCTAGACATCAACCTTTAAACTAACGAGGTAAAATGAATTCCACTGTGATCAGAGCTTCATAGAATGATGGAATCATTAAGGTTGGAAAAGACCTCCAAGATCAAGTCCAGCCTTTGACCTAACACCATCATATCAACTACAGCATAGCACGAAGTGCCTCATCGAGTTGTTTCTTGAACACTTCCAGGGATGGTGACTCCACCATCTCCCTGGGTAGCCTCTTCCGATGTTCAACCTTGAATATCTCCAGTGAGGAAGATTCCACAACCTCTCTGGGCAATCTGTTCAATGTCTGGTCACCTGCACAGTAAAGAAGTTCTTCCTCATATCCAGGTGGAACTTCCTGTGCATCAGTTTCTGCTCTGGACACTAACTTGTCACCTGTGTGTTGTCTGTTCTCAAATTCCAGCACAGACCTCCACCCTTTCCTAAACTGAAGGACATAGTTAATAGTGCTCCAGTTTTCAATATATGCAAAAATTACCGGACAGAATTAAAAACTTTTTCTCAAACAATTTTTTTCTGTGCTACCCACTCTATGTTGATGCTGGACTTCATTGATCTGTGAAAAAAAGACCTAGGATTCTCTTGTACTTGCCTGATCTTTTCCACTGGTCCCAAGATATTTTCAGAACAGGAAAAAAAAGCAGTTCCAAACAGCCTCTCCCCTGTGCTCCACATCTTCTATTCATGCTAAACATTTATCACAAGTCCTCACTTAATAGCAGCATGCAGCTATCAGGACCTAATATTACTAAATTATTAAGGAAATAAAACATATCAGAACAATGGTCCTATATAGACTGGACTCTTGGTATGTGGAATAAGACAGAGAAGGCAGATATGGATTGGCAGTAAAGATTGTGAGTGGATTTTTACTGAGCACTTTTCTACAGCCTAGAGTCATTTATGGGTGGGACAAAAGGACACAATTTTATCTTTGGAACCATGAATGCTAACCATTCTTTATGCAGAATTTATGAGCTGTTTCACTTATCAGTATATCCTCAGAGTTTTCATGCAGTCAGATTGACTACCCTTTCCTCATACTGTTTGCACATAGTCAAGTTTGGCTATACAGTGCATAAAATGGACATGAACTGCATACTGTACCATACAAGGAAATTAAAGGCAGTGACATGCCAAACATAGTTCTTAAATTCTTATTCAAAAACATAACACAGTATCACTTTTAATAAATATATGTCCAAGTATTTCAGCAATAAGCATAACCTAAGTACTTGGGGATTTTTTAATTAATTGAATTCCATAGGTCATCTAAACAGACAGAATAAAAACAATAAAAAAAAAAAGAAAAATAAAAGAAAAATAAATAAAGTAGCTGGAAAGTGTTTTACTTTTTTCTGTAACAAGCCTGGCTTTCATAAACCAATTCATTCTGTATGTTTCCAGTGCACAAAGAAGGAGAATGTCTTTTTTCCTTTAAAGTCAAAATTCCCTTGAATAAAAGCCTCAGATTACTTATTATCAGAAGATACCTGACATCTGGCATAAACTATGACAAGATACAAACGTAGCCTAACATTCCCAAAAATGAGGCCTTTGGAACTACAACACACTGCATTTTATTTTGAGAATCTCTTTCCCCATACAGTGCTAGTGACCCTGACACAGACTGTAGCTCTGCACATGACCAGCAAGGCACCCACCAAGCAATGGATGCACAATCTGTGTGACCCAAGCAAATAGGGAACAGTACATCAATACATCCATAGACAGATGAACTGATTTTCCAAATAGCAGCAGGACTAGCAGTGTCAGTTTCTGTCCAAGTTCACTTGTAAAACCTTGCTACAGAAAATCTGGCAGAGATGTTAATCAAATTGCTCAAAAACAGCTTCAACCTGTGGGAATACCTGATGGTTACTAATGAACTACTGGATGGATTTCTTGAGCAATGAAGAAACCTGAGCATAGAGATTTTTATGCATATATATTTTATTGGAGTTTAGGCTTTGAGGCTGGAAAACTCCAAGAACAAATATGTGTTTATGAAGCATTTAAAAATTAAATTTCAAATTAAAATTTAAACAAAGATACGTCACATTTTTTATCTTAACAGAGTATGTTTTTTCATTATTCTGTTTTACTTGCCTACCTAATCATGGCATCAGATACACTTTAATACAGCAGAGTAATGGGAATGAGTTACAGACATAATACCTCATGACAGGATGCAGTTTGTTTAAAAAACACCATGCTGGTTTGTGGAAGAAGTAATGGCCTGTACGGCTTGAAAATCTTAGCTAGTGATAATGTAAAAGGTTACAAATATTCTAACCACAATGAAATGGGATGATATTCTTACTCCAGTGAGCATACAGAAAAACCGTCACTCAATTAAAGAACACAGCAAGTTCTGATTTCAGAAGGCTGATTTTGTCATGTTTCTAGAATTATTTGAAGTGATGGAGCAAACAATCGATATCTCCCTACGAGATACCGGGGATATGATGAAAGCGGAGAGCTGCAGAATCATACAAATACAGGGTAACAAAATCTAGTTGATCCCCAATAACTTAAACAATTTATTTACAATCTCTGCATTAGTCTCCTGAGCACTGCTGAGAGGAACTGGAGGAGGCAATGCAGTCTGAGAAGGGGGACAGTGGAGGAACAGACTACAGCACCGACTGAGAGTCCCCAGCCTGTCACTGGAAATGTGGGCTGCTGAGCTGCTGCTAAGAGTGCTGTGGGTAATGAAAGGCATGGTCTAAACAGCACAGGGTTCGGTGCTTCAGCTGGGTTTGCCTGTTTCATTATTGAACATATCAGCTAATTCAACAATTAATGAAAGCAAAAAGATATGTTCTACAGCTCACTTTTTTGCATATTACTATATGCAGTAATACTATCCTTTCTTCACCAAAACGATAACATATATCATGTTACATGTACATGTAGATATGTGTACTAATGTATAATAGGAATATATGCATCTCTAAATCACTTTTCATACTATTAAAAATATTTTATTGACTATACTTTAAAGTTCTGTAAATACATAGATGAATGTTAACAGGTACCATATGTGAACACACATATCCATCTCTATCTCTAATATGCACCATTAACTAAATATTTATAGCGTTTTCACTCTACATAGGTGCACTACTGGTGCCAAAATAATAAGGCTATATTTATTATCTCTGTGCTAAAAAAAATGAAATCTCATAGTGGCTTGAGAGGAGCTGTGTTAATCTTTTCAGTGAATTGCTGCTTTAACATTTGGAGTAATCTCCAAACTGTGTCCTCCTGTTCCAAAAATGCTAGGGCACACCAATGCTTGTCACAATCTAACACATTTGAAAGTATCCTAAAAGCAGCTGCAGAATGAAATTAAGCATATGAGCACAAAAATTACTAGTTAAATAGCTGTTCTGAAGAGCTTAACTAACTGTTCAGGGCAAACCCCCCAAACTGCCCTCAAAATAAGACACCAAGTTAATCTGACAAAAGAAAAAGCACTGTGTAGTAATCTTGCCTTACACAGTCCTTACATATCCACTTGGAATTGTATCAAATATTAGTTAAAACATTATTATTCCTAAAGTCTAAATAAGAAAATCAAAGGTAGTAGAGAAGAGAGCAGTTTCACTTAGAATTTCCTATTTTGTACCTAAGTGTATACTTGTATATTTTTGTTAAGATGTTTCAACACTAAAAGAGAGTTGTATACAGCTAGCGATAAACCCACACAAGTCATATCAAGACAAGGACAGCAGCTCAGGAATTACCAGTTCATTATACTTTGCCTCATAGTGGAGCTACATGAAGCGATACCCCAAACTTTTCCCAAATTATCCAAAATGGTTTTTCACTCTGCTATGGTGTTAGTGTTTGTACATTGTAAAAAGCCTCTGCTCTGCCTTCAGATTAACTACTGCATCAATGCAGAATTTTGCAAGGAATGGACTAAATTACAAATACAGTCTTGTGAATACAGCAGGAACCAATGTTCACCTTCCAAAAGCCCAATTTTTGGTCATGCCAATGATTTATGGCTTGATAAAGATACATAATATTTCTATCTAATCAATTAGGACAAAATAACTAGTTTATGTTGAAACAGAACTGTGAACCTTGTGTTACTCTATGCAAAGGCTGCTGAGACCTTTAAAGACACATATAGATCTGAGTAAAAATGATTGTTGAAAATACTGACTTTATTGTCATCTAAGATGAAATGTTTAATGGGAAGTGAGGGAAACTTTTGTCCATTTAGACTGAAATGTGACCATCACTCTGCCTTTGTTGGCAATTATATAACTATTTCACAATGAGATCTTATGACTTTGCTCAAATTAAATGAGATCATTAAATGCCCAGGAGAAAAGGGATAAAATTTTCCATAGATGGAAATACGTCTATAATCCCCTTGTTTTTAGGCATTCTGAGTTATCCAGTACCTGTTTTGCTGATCTGAATCTCCTGTATTTTTCTGTTGTCAAATCTCCTTTAAGTAATTTTTTTGAATGACACTATTTAGTCTGACACACCAGTTCTCAATATGCTCAGTTTTGTGTGCTCCCTTTTCTGAAACTTAACTTGATTTGCTTATTCAGCTTCCCTCATGACTCTGCATCTTCTCTGCTGGGCCCAGTTGGTGGCTGGTCACTAGTGGTGTCCCCCAGGGATCGGTGTTGGGCTCAGTCCTTTTTAATATCTTTATTGATGATCTGGATGAGGGGATTGAGCCCACCATTAGCAAATTTGCAGATGACACCAAGTGTCCAGTTCTGGGCGCCTCAGTTTAGGAAGGATATTGAGTTGCTGGAGCTGGTCCAGAGAAGGGCAACAAGGCTGGTGAAGGGTCTGGAGCACAAGTTCTATGAGGAGTGGCTGAGGGAGCTGGAGTTGTTCGGCCTGGAGAAGAGGAGGCTCAGGGGAGACCTTATTGATCTCTACAGCTACCTGGAAGGAAGCTGTAGCCAGGTGGGGGTTGGTCTCTTATCCCAGGCAACAGGCAGTAGGACAAGAGACCACAGTCTTAAGCTGCACCAAGGGATGTTTAGGTTAGACTTTAGAAAGAAGTTCTTTACAGAAAGAGTGATAGGGCATTGGAATGGGCTGCCCAGGCAGGTTGTCAAGTGACCATCCCTGAAGGTATGTAAGAAGAAATTGGATGTGGCACTTAGTGCTATGGTCTAGCAGTCAGGATGGTGTTAGGTCAAAGGTTGGATGCGATGGTCTCAGAGGTCTTTTACAACCTAGTTGATTCTGTGACTCTATGATTCTGTGATATCCACAAATAAGGCAGAATATCTCTGAAAAAATCCTGCACTGACTTGGTGGGGCCCTGGGAAGAAACCCTTGGTTTCATTTCCACACATTTTTCTTATATTCTCCACTCCCTTGTGCTAATAGCTTATCTTATAAACTACAACTCTCTAAGGCTGTAACTGACATAGCTACCACAGATGGGGAGAGCTGATTTGCTTTTTTTCCTTGGTGATACAACCACCAACCCATTCCTGACACCCAGTTGAAGAAACCTTGTTCTTGCTTAAGAGTACTCTGTATCTGAAAGGTTTGCAAGTTAGATTGTATTAAAACAAACAAGTCTGGAGATGGTATCATGTATGAACAGAGTACAGTTTCTTTGTGGAGCAACCTACTTCTTAGGTTTCAGCTAATAACCACACTAGTCTTCAGACTGATACTGTAGTGAGGTAAAGAAAACAGCAAAGACACTGTTATTCTCTCCTTACCTTTGTCAGGATTACAAATTTAGACAGGAAAAATTGAATGTTATACATAAAAAGCTTTCTACTTGTGTCTTCTTATTAGAAGCAAAAAGAAAAAAAAAAAGAAGACGGAATGGATGCATTATTAATTTGACAGAGAGGAAGCTGATAACATCAATAACTGATTTGGCTAGAAAAAAAATCAGTTTTTCTATGGTAATTCAAAGTAACTTCAACAACACTTTAAAAAGTAGCTAATTAGATTATTTTTTCAGTATTAAAAAAATAATAATCCAATAATAGTTAGCTAAGAAACGACTTCACTCTAAAAAATGGCATTATCACCGTTTCATATATAAGCTGATTTGAAGGAGGTACTTGATATTAATGAGAAGTGAAACTACGTTATGAATTCCCATGTGGGCCACTAGGCTTTACTTGCTCTCAGAAGCATTTCAAAAGCAAATCTAAATCTGCAGCTCTCCAGCTTTCACATTTTTGCTGCTCCTTCATGAGAAACAGATTCCTTCATCTCTTCCTTCCAGCACTCTGTCTATGGCTGGTGAGCTGGCCAGCAATGACTAAAGCAGACTGCTCTGATGAGAAAATTTCTAAACTCCTTTTGAACTTTTCTTTGTTATTTCACATTCTTATTTAATGCCTATTTATTTCCACTACAGAGACAGTTTACCAAAACAAAACAAAACAAAACACCAAAAAAAAAAAAAACCAAACCAAAACAAACAAACAAACAAACAAAAAAAACTAAAACCCAAAAACCAAACCAGAACAAAAATACTTCCAAAAGAAAGATACTAACTTGTTTACTGAATAGATATGTTGCCATATGTTGTAGTGTTGAGTAAAAATCCTGCACCCTGACTTATGTCTTACTCACCCTAAATCACATATGAGTTGTGCAGACTTTCCTGATTAATGAAAGTGGTCAAATGTTTTATAGCTAGGGAGTCATCTTTCTGTGGATGACCATTCTGATTACTAAGATGTGATGCTTTTATACATGCCCTGTAATTCAAATCCTGATGCACAACAGGAAGTTTTCACTGCCAAATCTTTTGGAGCTTAACACAGCATCAACAAGGTACAAAGCCAGGGGTTAAAACTGTCAAAGGGAGATATTTTGAAATGGAAAACACAGGAGAGCTCAACATCTATTTTTGTTCCAATTTGTTTTCAAATTTGGTGTAATTGGAGAGCTTCACCTGAACAAAATATTTTCATCAACTGTTGAGAGATATATTGAAGGATGAAATGCTGTCTGCTGCATTAAGATCAGAAGGGCATGGTAGCAAAGGAGGGAAAAAAGTATAACTAAAACGATGTCAGACCAAATGTCATGATGAAAGTGGGTTAGGACAATACTAATATTTTATTTGGTCAACGTCTCTTACATTTTATGGAGAGCTGGTATAGCTGTTTAGTGGCTGGCACCTCAATTTATATATCCAGAAAATACCATGATCCAGCCCTAACCACTTCAAAATTATGTGTCCCTTTGATTTGCTTATTTTCCAAGCTCTCTGAGCTTGCTTTAACGCAGAACATACACAAGAGCCATCAGAAATCTGCACATTTTACACAGGGGAATTATCCCTTCACATTTACCAGACAAAACACTCTGCATTCCTTTCCTGAATTTTAAACAAGTTATGCTATCTTTCAGCCAACATCCTCTTGCCAGCAAAAGAAAAAAAAAAAAAAAAAAAAAAAAAAAAAAAGGTTTTTGACCTTGAAAACATCATGGGCATGTGGTGAAGATTCACACAAAATAGTCCACTAGTAGGTTTGAGAACAGATATATGCTTCCTTAACTCCCAAACACCCTCACTTGTCAAAAGGCTATTGTTAAGGCATGTGCTTCCTCTAATACCACATCCTGTGAATCAGGCCGTAGTGAAACACAGAGCTGCTTTAAATGAACTACTCTTTGCGTGCCCTGTATGCAAGTACAAGAAAAACTACGACTCAAAACATAGTCTAGTACACTAGAGAAAAAAAAGTGGACCTAGACCAGAATGAACACATCAATAAAAAAATAAGCAGTTCTCATTTGTAATTGATGCCCTTATTATTTACTAAATACAAGAGTTTTTGCTACAAAGAAGCTAGACAGTAAATTCAAAGGCAGAAATTAGGACCAAAAAAATTAATCTATCTTCTAAAGAGTCCTGCTTTTATTTCATAACTATTTAGATTTTCCCATCATATTTAATAAGTGAAAAGCCTATCAAAAGCATTACACGCAGGACCTTTGATAAGTGTTACACTGCTGCACAAAGGGCACAACACATTCTGCATCTTTAATAAATTGTGTCAGTCTATGTGGATTGGATACATCAAAATCAAAAGAATGTGGCTTCTGGAGTAAACTTCCACCTCCAGCTCAGAGCTGGGCCCACACTGATGCCAGCCATTGACATTAAAATGAAGGTAAAAACAAAAATGTCCTTATGCAGCAAGCACAAAGATTAACTCATTATTTGGATGCTTCATTATTAACTGATCCCATAGAAAAGACAAAGGATAGTCTTGTGGTTATGATGTGGAGATTAGGATTCGAGATATATATGACTTGAAATTTCCAGTCCTGCCACAAAGTCCCAGCCTGAGTGTGGGAAAATCAGCCATTTCCCCTTTAATCTCTACCCTCCCTCTGCACTATTAGGATAATATTTTTCCCTTTATCCCATACTCTGTGTAATACAGCCATATGTTCCGTGGGGCAGTGAATACCTTCTGGGCACATGCACACTACCTGTCATGATAAGGCATCAATCTAGTAAAACTTTCTAGGATCAAGGTCTGGTTGAAACACAGAAAAAAAACCATGGAAAGGACATTATCATGTGTTTTTACTTGAGAAAAGAAATGTTTCTCAGTGGAAAGCCAAACTCCCTGATCTTAGTGGTACCCCTCAACTCTGCTGGGTGCATTCAGATGCTCCTGTTTTCTAGGGAGCTCCTACAAAATGCAACCAGATTAAATATTCACTGCAGGGCTTCTAAGGGGATTTTTAAATTTAAATTTTAAATTAAGGATTTTTGAAATATGTTGAGCTCTGCATTCTTATTTTGTGAGAGAAATAAAATGAAAGCAGTAGAAAATTATGCAGAGGTCTTAAGATCAGATTGGTCTCTCATATTCTATCCATGATCCCAATCATAAATTACAAATAAAAGCATCTTTCAACCTACACTCAATACAATTTGTTCACAAATTAAAAAGCTTTGAGAGTTGATGCTGTGTTACTTTACATTTATCTCAACTACATGAAAATGTGCTTGATACAGATGATTAGACAATAAACATGTAACAGGGAAGTTTACTCCAAGCTCATACAACATGAAGCTCTTAAATCAGTTATAATATAGCATAGACAGATGGTGCTGGATACATAAAGCACATTAAAAACACTGTTACCTGTTTGATACAGAAATAATTCAAAGCACAAGGCAAGGAGCTGAAATTGCTGACAATCTGAACTCCTGCTAACTGTCCTGGCTTCACTGAGGCCGTGTGAATTTTAAACACACATGGTCCCAGGTGTCCACAGTGACGACTGAAATTTCTCGCAGCTACTTTAGTGCTTTTGAAACAATGTTGGCTTCCCATCACTAGTGGTCACTATGGGGAGAAGATAGGCAGTTTCTGGCTGCTTCTGCTGCCCTTTTTGTTGCCTTGGCTGTGGTGCTGTAAATGAAACACTCGGCACAATGAGCAGTCTCCTTTCTTGCCAACCCACAAGGCAGACATCTCCAATGCACTAGAGATGAGAAAGGAAGGGTATGACAAAATGGGGAAACAAATTCATTTATTTATGTTCCCTAGATTCAGCGTGTCAAGAAACTCAGTGGAGGTTAGCCCTGAGAGACCGAACAAAAAGGTATCCAAGAAATTGAAAGGTCAAAAAGATGTGGGATGGCAATAGATGCATTGCTTCGGAGAGATTTGGGAATGGTGGGAAAGGGTCACACAGAACCTAAGTAAATGGTGTGGAAAGGTTAGCTGAGAAAAGACAGAGATATGGAAGTCATTTATGGCACACATCTGGTTTTTCAATGTGCACAGTACTCTTGCTGATGTGAGCAGGAGCTCCACCCATGTATGAAAAGCAAAAATATTTTTCTTGAGATCTGTCTGTGTAGAGAAGCCTAGCCATCCTCCAAGTGTGGTGTCTGGTGACAGGCAGGAGTTACCACACCGACTAACTTCTTACAATTGATGAGGGGAAAATAGGAGGTTTCCATACTCATTTTAATGTCCTATTGCAACAGGGCTGGCCAAATGACACTAGTCATCCTCAGACTAAGATTGAGATACAATAGTATGAGACTAAAGAAAATGGACCTCAAGAATCAGTTTAACAGCACCAGTATGTGCTTTCGCTTGATCAGATCAAGGTATGTAGCTTTGTTTTGTGACATTCATTTTAGGCTACTTTAATAATGTTCACTTGGTACAACTACATTCTCTGCTGGACATTCTTCTCAGGTAGCACATATCTAGCCTTCTCTGTTCTGCTGATTTACAGACAGCTTCCCCAGATTAACTGCTCAGATTTCTGGGTCTACAAAAGAAGCTGGTTGTGCCTCTTTCCTCAGGTGGACACATAGTATTTACTCTTTGTCACTGCTTCCAAAATGCCTTGCAGCTGATCTATTTCCCGAGCTCTCTGTATCAAAGTCACATCGTTTAATGATGAACTTGGTGGGGCCAGACCCCTCCAAGAGAGATCACACCCATCTATTTATTCTCTGGATACCAGTAGCTCCATACTACTAGAATCTTACTACAAGCCCCCAAAACTGAAGTATCTAGAAAAGCTTTACATTTACATATGTGTACTGGATCAGCTGGGAAGGCTGACTAGCACTTTCTGATAATGAACAGTGATATGAAAAATGCTGCAGGCATGACAGGAAGACTTGATTAGGGGGTACAGAGAAAAATAAGTCATATTCAGAAGCCTGTAAAGATGTCTGCCAACAGGAAGGAAGAAGCAGATAAAGCAGACAGCTGCAGACAGATAGCATAAACAAAGAGAAACTGAAAACAAAAACCAAACAAAAAAAAAAAAAGAAAAGAAAAACAAAAAGAAGCTAATATGACAGTAAAGGAATGAAATAACTCTGGAAAGAAGGCTAAAATCTTATCATGCGAGTCATATAACCAAAACACTACAATAATCAGTTTGTAAGCACCAATGATGGTGTGGTGCTCTTAAAAGAAGGAAGTTTGATGATGGGAGCAAAACCTTGGGAACATAAAGCAGAGCACTGCAAGGAGCACCCCCAGGATGCCAGACCAGAAGACCAGTGTGCCTAGCAGGTGTGCTGGCTCCCAGTAGCTGCTCAGCTTAGCGCTGGTGACATATCATGGCAATGCACTTGTGACTACACCTTCAAATGTGTGAACACAGCTGAAGTCAATCACACTTTCACGTGACCTGCAGTAAGGCACTACTGCCATTGGCATCTTTTTACAGGTCAGTGTCACAGACTCCTGTAGTCCATTCCTCCTACTAAAGCCAGTTCACCTAGAGCAGGTTGCACAAGATTGTGTTCAGGCAGGTTTTGAACATCTCCAGAGAAGTAGACTCCATGACTTCTCTCGACAGCCTGTTCCAGTGCTCTGTCACCGTCACAGTAAAGTTTTTCCTCAAATTCGATGCAAATTTCTGTGCTTCAGTTTGTGCCCATTGAACCTTGTCCTATTGCTGGGCACCATTGAAAAGAGTCTGGCCCTCGACTCTTGACACCCACCCTTAAGATATTATATACAGTGTAGACTTGTAATTTAGTGACCAAAATAAGTTGGTTTGGCAAATAAATTCTTTTTTCATTCCTACAGTTCCATTGTTTCATTTACCTTTCTAAAATATCAATGGATAGGTTTTTCATCTTGTTAGGGTTTAATAGCACATTATATAACTAGAACAGTATCCCTGATGATTAGTTTAGCAAGCGCTATAAAAATGGTGGTACAGAAATATAAATAATACTGTATCCACAGTTAGAAAAATATTAGAAAATATAGTAGTGTTCTCAGATATGGTTTTGCATAAAAACACTCTGTCCAACTGAATAGCAAAACTTCATCTGCTTCGAAGAGAGACAGCATTTCACCTCATGAATCCAGCAGCTGGATTCTGTTCCTGTGTACATATATAGGAATAAACCTTTGTCTATATGATATACTCAGAGAAAAAGAATGTGTGCTGAATACTTGTGTTCAAATATTTTGCATGACTATTCACATCAGAAAGTGTTCATGCAGTCAGCTTAAACATTAGTGGGTTTAGCAAGAAAGCAGATGGACCTGTTCTATGCGACTTAGGTACCAAAAGACAAATTATGAAAATTTTGAACAAAAGTGCATTTGAATAAACTACACACAAAATACTTTAAATCATTAGCAACTTATTATTTGCTTTCCTATGGTTAACTAAGTTCTATCCAATTAAGAAAAAAGTTAATCACCTCAAACTTTTTCTACTACAGTTTTTATTACAATAATAATATCACTCTTATTAAACTTCAATCATCATGTCCACAAAAAAGAAAACAACCAAGACTACATGTGCAAGTGCAACAAAATCATGTGAGATGGGAGACACAGCTAGGGAGAACTGATGTTTGCAGCTGTATTCCTAATCAGTCTTGACGAGACACTTGTGTGAGAAAGCCAACACAAGCATCAAAAGTCTCAAACAGTCAGGTATAGTGAGAGTGAAGGTCATAGAGGAAACAGCTGGGTAGCAGTGACCTACTGTATTGACATGCATGACCCAAATTTATCTTGGAATCCTTAGCATTTATAGATAGCAACAGGATATGTCACAGTGACTATACTTGTCAATCTAAGTGCCTTCCAGACAGGATGAGAAAACTCATGACCCACAGTGTAGCATATGTAAAATTCCAAAGCAAGCAATGCTAAAGGCTGCAATTCAGCAAACAAGGGCAAAAGTTCACCAGATGATGAATTCATTGTGTTTTGCAGGCAAATATCCATAATTTTTCCCTCAAAAATCAGTGCTGCCTTTTATGCAAAGATACATAAAACAGAAGCATACAAGAAACATGCCATATAGTCAGATTTTACTCTCAGTTGGAAACTCAGATGAGGTATTCATTACTTTTTGATGGAAAAACCTTTTACCTGATCACTGTCATAATGAAACGCTGCAAATGTACATCACTGTAGACAAGAGAGCCACATAGAAATATCACATCTGATAAATGAGTTTGCTACCCAGAGAGTCAGCACTTACAAATGGTCAAGCTTTGGGACAACACAACCTGCAACACAGAACTTGCATCTGCTCAGCAAACCTGAAGAGACATTAACAACTCTGTCAACTTTGTGCTTAGAACTACTGTTTAGACAACCTGGACTTACTTCTGAGGCTTCCAGGTGGCATGGATCTCCATCACTGATGAAGAAAAACAGCATACAATACCTTTAGGCTGATCCTCTGAAGTGTACTAGTAAGAAAAGCCTTGAAAAAATTTCTTCATCATAACCATCCACCTTACAGTCCAAACCACTTCAGCAAAAAGGTTTCATGAAACTTGCTTAAAAGGTGAATAAAAGAGCACCCTTCAAAAAATGTGCCCAGAAGAAAATGGAGTAAAGGGCTGCCACTACGCGTTACTAGGAATGTTGGACTTGTAAGGCGGTAATAGAGAAACGGTTCAGAAATTAGTAACTTCTTGAATGTTCAGCACTTCTGTAAATCCAGGTGGACAGGGCAGGTTTTCAGATCATGTGTACAAGATGGTCTTACTCTTTACAGGTCATCTTTTAAAACTGCTCAGCAGCCTCCATTGTGAACATATAGAAAGATCTAATGGGAGGTAGGCTGTTTTTTGGAAGTTTTGCCTTGCTTTCTTTAAAAAAACAGTCTCCCAGATGACAAGTATTGTCAAACCCATGAAACAGCAAATTGGGATCACAGTTTGCATCCATCTAGTGTGTTACATTACTCACTAGAACTTCAGCAGGGTTTAGGGTCAGATGTCATGGAAGGCTATGACTCCTACTTGGTCTCATGCTAATCACTAATATTCCCAAGTCATTTAAATACTGAAGGCAGGATGCTTTCTATCTTTCCCCACATTTTTTTAAGTAAACAAAAAACATCTCTCAGTAGGTAATGAAACCTTTTTCTTTTTTTTTTTCTGAAAATAGTGTTTGCAAATCTAATTTACTTTTCATGCAACATCCATAAAAGAACATCACTAAATAAGAAACATAAAGGATATTTTCTAATAAAAATACACAAGTAAACAGGAATTGCATTGCATTGAAAACTTACAGTACTATCTTCTTGTCCCACTCATGTCATAGAAAAGGGCTGTTCATCACTTGTGATAATCAAGAGATGAACAGTTTGCTCCTTTGTTTATATTTCTGTATAGAATTTCTGACACCATCAATGCATCATCTTTGGAAGTCAGGGAGAGGTGACACAGAAAACTCCAAGGGAAAAGTTAAGTGACATGATCGAAATCTCATGTGGAAGTATGTGGCAAGGTTTAAAAAGGAAACCAAATGTTCAGAATCCCAATGCTTTAGCCACAAAACCAACTTTTTTCACTAATACTGAATTAACCGAGTAAATAAAAACAAAGAAAACCCAAGTACATGTATTATGTGCATCTTGCCACTTTAACAACTTTAATGACACTCAAGTGTTCCCAAACTAAATAAGATACAATTACAAATATATGTTTAATCCCAGAGTGGTAATCAATTCCCCAAACCAAGAGTACTAGAAAAGCAAGGGGAAGTAACCTCACTTAACACTGCTTGCTGAAGCTGTGTAAACCACACATGCAGCCATAATGTACCAACAGAAAAATCTACAGAAATATATACTGCTGACAAGAAGGGACTCAATACTCACATTCAAAGCATGAAAAAGGCTTTCAACTACAGCAGACAGACTAGTTAAAAATCAAGCAGAAGTTGTTTAATAGTTAATTAGGACTCAAAAAACAACCCCCTTACAAAAGAAAAACCCCTAAGCAGTCTAAAAAATATTGTGGCTTCCTACTTCAGACAATCCTTTCTTATAAAAAAGTCACAGAGAATTTGGGCTAGATAGGGGATAGACAGGGGCTAGATAGGCTAGGAAGAAGCTATTTTGCAGAAGAGAAAAGCATGACTACTTTTTACTGAGAAGCTGTTTTTCTGGTTGAGCAGTGCTGTAGCAAGAGCAGCCAGATCATTTGAAATGTGAAAAGAAAATAATTTACTTGTTTTTATTTTAAAACACCCTCCCTGTGGGAATAGGTGTGGGAGTGAGATCTCTTTTTAAATTTCATAATATAACATAAAGCTGCCAAGATTTTTTTTTCCCCTTTAAAGTACTGTCATGTAATTTCCCTGCTTACTGCATACTGGAATGATTTTTCTCTACTTACGATTCTACTGATCTTTATCAAAATTAATCTGTGAAGTGATTAACACTAACATTTTAAAACAGAATATTTATTCAAACAGCAGCACTGAGCAAAACAAATTTCCAAGACTGCTGTGAGTTCAGTGATGACAGCAAAATTCTGTTTACTCATTTACCCCCAAGTTATGCATGCAGTAGGTTTCTGTAATTTTTTTTTTGTCAAATCAAAACAACATTTTCTGACAATTAAGATCCACAGGTAAAGTTTACAACTAACCTTGCTATCTTCGATGTCCTGGGTTTTTCCTTGAAGTGCTTTCCTTTCTCCAAAATCACAGGTTGACTTTAATGCAAGCTGACAAGAAAGCATCGAGCTCTCTGCCCCAGTAAGCTCCAAAGACTTTGGTGAGTACTTCTGTGAGCCGGTGGGGCCAAGGTTGGGTATCGGGAGGGCAGTGTGAACAGGCTTTGACCCTACGCCTGGCTGTCTTAGCTTGGAGGCAACCCCAAGTACAGGCATGGCTTCTATAAAAGTATCTTCTTTCTGCCAAAGAAAATGCTCCTGACCTCAGTCTGGTAGACTCCAGCTTCAGCAATTTCAGAACAAATACTTTAAACAAAAGTAGCAGTCATCCTTTCAGAAAGTCTTAAAACAATAATATTACGAGTTTCACAAGCAGGCAAAACTTTTCCTTCATCTCCCCCTTTCTCCCTCACAGCCACTCACACACACTGCTCAGTGAGTCAGTGGCTCTGTAAGACTAAACGCTTTTTTAGGGCGTGAACTTTTCTTGAAGGTAACTGCCACAGTGCTGCCTGTGTGGGATTAAAGAACTCATAAATTTGCCTTCTCTTCTTCCTAAAGCACTCCAGGTCTGTGCATTAAGTGAATGAAGGATGGGAGAAAAGGAGGGAGAGGAGAGAGGAAACCTCCCTGTACTCCAACTGTCAAAACAGCTCCGAGACCACAACACTGGAAGTAGAGACCTCTTCCTGACTACATAAATAACCAGCCCACACCTTAAAAAAAAACAAACCTCTTTTATTTCCGATTTAAAAAAAAAAAAAAAAAAAAACAAAAAACAAAAAAAAAACCCAAAAAAACCCCAGGACCTGAGTAGTAGCCAAAGCAAACAGCTGTTGGACAAGTTTTCATCCCGGAAATAATCTCAGCAATGAAGCTGTTTGTCTGATTCCTGGCTATTTTTCACTGCTGACAACCATGAGCTACGGTGTTTCATTCCTTGTTCCTTCCGTGAAATCAGGTTAAAATCATACAAGAGCGTGGCTAGGAACAGCCGCTGAATCACACTGTGGGTAATGTCTGTCTGTACTATGAAAAATGCATACAAAAACACAGAGCAGGATATAGGAGAATCATGAGCATTGTTAGAAGATTTAGTCAATGCAGCTTTTCAGAGCCCTTTTTTTCCCCCCTTTCTTTCTTGGTGGTGATGTTCACATCATCTATTCAATGTTAACACTTCCCTTTCTAAAAACATTTAAAGCTCCATGAAGTCCATGTCCAACGCATCATTTCTGGTTGTTGCTCATAGAAAATTTTGCTGGCAACCTCAAATCCCTGTACATAGAAATACAAGTGAGGCAAGTAGAGCAGGCTCCAAAATGAGTCACGATGGACAGTCCAAATTGTTGAGCAGCATAAACACTTACTTAAAAGGAAAACTGTACATTCCTCTGAGACCCTATAGCAGGGTCTCCTTGTTAAACTGTGCTGTAAGCAAAAACCTGTGCAGAAACATCACACCATTCAACTCCTATGGGATTTTATTACTCAGCATTATGGACAACGTTTTTGTTTGTTGGTTTGGGTTTGTTTTTTTTTTTTAATTATATGTCTTCCAAAATAAAACATAGAGATATAGGATGATTTGACTTATTCTGCTCTAATATCCTACATGGTATTAACCTTACTTCATTGAGCATTCATGTACTATTACCACTACAGACATATGCACAAGAGAAAATAAGAGCCTTCTGGACTTCTAAGCTCTCAAAACAAGCATGGAAAGAGTTACAAAAAGCATTGAAAAGAAAAAGTAAACGAGAAGCAGACTAAAAATATCTTCTTACATCACTCTTTGAAATTATTTTGCAGTGTACACCTGTGATACCTCCGGTATTGTCCTCTGTCATGCATTTACAAAGATCACACTAATACAGTAATTAAAAATCCAGCTCTCTCTGTTGACTTACAAACTTTCCCTTTCTCATTTGTAATTTGTAGGAGTGAATTTGACCTGGCTTAGGAATCTCTTGGTTTTTCAAGTGCATATACAGAGAATCTGCAAATACATTTCAATCTCCTCTGCTTATCTGCCGGTTGGTTTTGCCACCATTAATAGTAGCCTCAATGAGCTTTGTGCAAGACTGCACAGAGGTAACTGCTCTGCATTTTAGACAAGGTTCAGCCCAAAGGATTCATCACTTTGCTCCAATGGCTGGAATATTCCTGGTTGAGTGTGATATTCCAGATCTTCTGCAGAGGAAAGGGGAAGAAAGCTGCTTGTGCGGTCTGCATTTGTTCTCCAGCATCATAAAGCACTGTGGCTGTGTAAGGAATTTAGGTTTCTTAGGCACAACTGTTAACAGTTAACACTTGAAAATGCACATATGCAAAGACTGAAGTGGACCACAGGAAAAGAGGGATTTATCTCTTGCAAGGTTTGAGAAGACAGAAAATCCTCATGAGAACTGCTAACCAATGATCAAGACAAAGAATAATCTACAGACATGAGACAGATACTTTTTTATAAAGAACTTTGCCAAAAAAATGTAATTGAATCTTATTACTTCTCAGGGTTATAATTTTGCAAAGTAATGCACTATGGTAATCTTCTGATCTTCTTTTGAATATGAATGATGAGGTCATGATACCCACAGTCTCTTTTGCAACCCATTTTCCCAGCACAGAAACCCTAAAAGTAATAAGTAAGCAACCTTACTAGGAGAGAATCATCTGTAATACATAACCAACAGGATTTGGAAGCAATGATGTGAAGCTGGTGTTAACATTACTCCTTCGTTATATTATGACTTTTAAACTAGTACCAGGTCAGGACCGTCAACTTCAGAACTTCATTTAGCTAGAATGATAAAACACAGAAGTGTTTTTGGTCTACTGATGATGCAAAGAAGAGTATGCAAGATTATTTGCAGGAATCATGAAAGATAATGGAGGAAAACAATCATACTCCATAAGTAAGAATATCGTTACAAGCCTGGACTTCCTTTGCTTGTTTTCTCTAATTTTAAGCAAAAGATAAATAAACAAACATCTGCTATTCTTAGAAATCACTTAGTTACATTTTTTGCTTGAAAGGCTCTTCTGTTACTCATGATGAATGTGGGGTTTATGAAGGTTATCTGGGAAAAAAAAAAAGAATATTTAACAACTAAGCTTCAGTAGAGTTTTCTACACAAACAAGAAAGCACAGGATCAAGCATCTGTGGACAACACGCACAAACTGTCACCAGAAGCAGGTGCTGGTGGTGGAGCTGGATGGGCAGGAGATGACACTGCAGGCAGAATGTTTCACAGCCCCAAAGATTCTGTAAGGGAAGGAACTGGGCATAATTGTGGGGTATCTGGAAGCTGTATGGAAGGGCACATTGTCAGGCATCAAGCTGGTAGTGTTTGGTGGGATTTTCCTCAGTAGCTCTGTGGGGAGCTAAGTGACTGCCAAGCAGAGCTGCCAGGGAGAACCCAAAGCTGGAATGAGAATGATTTATATATGTGTGAATAGTGTCCAAATGAAAGAAGGCATATCTGTGAGAAAACATGGGTGAAGAAGGCTATAACCTGGAGTTACTTGAAATCAAAGACAACACCAGACTGCCTGTCATGAGGGACAACAGTATTGTTGTCAGGACAGAGAAAGCAGTGAGTAAAAAGATACAGCTGACAGAAAAAAGGAACATGTATCTTCAGTTGGTTATGTGAAACTGACATACCTAGAAAGGGACTACAAAGAAACAGGTGAGGCTAAACATTGTTCAGAGAGGACCTGTAGGTTTTTAATTTACCCTCTTAGACAGGAGGATGAACACAGATCAAGACTGAAGTCCTGACACAAGGGGAAAGATCAAGTTGTGCAGGAAAGATGAGTTATGAGGCACCTAGAAGACAATGGAGACGTGGGGAAAAAAAATAGAGGGCAACATTTCAAGTGGGATGTTAGATAAGGAGATAAAAGTGTAAAGAGACACCAGAAGATGGAAGAACAAGGCAAAGTTCAAAACACAGTCCTTGATAGTTTTGTCAACAGCAGTGGCAGTTCCAATGATTGTTGAAGGTAAAACCATAGCTTTAGCTAATAGAATAGTGCTATAAAGCATGACTGAATGAATCACACAATCAGTGTTTTTACAGAAGTTATGAATTAGATTAATTATTTGTACCTCAAAGTATTACAGGACATAGGCATTCATTATAATTATCTCTACATACCAGAAAAAGCTGCAATATTTATTTCATATAGCAGGAATTAACATACCTGAAATCCAGGCCAGTTTATAAAAGAAGATATCTGCCAGTTGTAATGTTAAGGTGAAGTTTTGTTCTCAAGACTGAACAGAAATAACTATTCACCGCACAACACACATCTGTTTCCTTTCCTTCGTTGCATCTGATAGCAGTACGAGTCCCATGAAGGTTGATGCTCTTCTGCACTCCCATTCCTCAGACAAACTGCTTGCCTGAACTGAACAGACAGCTGGCCATGCCTCCCAGACCACAGGGAATATCAAGAGAGAGGACACCTGCCTCAAAGTGGAGCCAAGAGATTTGTTTGCTCCTTCTGCTCTATGATCCTCAACAAGGAAGCTGTTGCATGTGTCCAGGGTCAAACAGGAAATGTCAGGGGTCCAGAGACTGCAGAGCTCAGTTCTGAGCTGTTTCCCCACGTCATCCCATTGGTATAATAGCTGTGTCTAGAGATTATGTGAGCCAGGCCAACTTCTGAATAAGCTTGAATGTGCCAATAAAATCACATGATTTTGTGCTCATTGACTTCAGGTTGAGCAGAAAGTTTTCCCCGGCTGGGGATAGAGAACTCTTGAAAAAGCAAACAATACTAAAATACTGAAGGTACCCAAAACAATATGATTTTTAGGATTTACTTAATAACACCAGGTAAGACAGGTTTAAATTTTAATAATGTAAGTAAGAAACAGATTACATGTCTGCTTGGTGTAACAAAATATGTTCAACCTGTCAGATACCAATGAGACAAATTCTTCAGCTGTGACTCCTGTTCACAGCATAATTCCACTAACATTATTTTTGTTATTACAGAAGTCAGGTGAATCCATTAGTCTCAAGATAAGACATGTAACAAGTATTTCATCCTATCTACAAGTATGTAATGCTACTGAGTAAGCTGCTGTTGTTTTTCTTGACTCTTTGAAAGTTCAAAAGATACATAATCCAAAGCCCTGTTACAGTAACAGAAAAAGGTGCATCCGGCTTCCTAAAGGAAATCCTTCTGCTTTAGCTGAATGTTTGGGGAAGTTTTTCAAAGAAGACAACTTTTAAATACAGATATTATTTTATCCCCTGAATAATTTGGCCTTTCAAAGCTCAGGCAGGAGTTTGTGGGTTTGAATGCATTAACTGACAGAAGTGACCAGTTCTATAATTTTCATTCATGCCATACATTTGCTGCATCTTCCATCAGACTGCTTCAAATCTTTATGTGTAATTTAGTACCATACCTCCTTGTGAAGTATGTAAGATATATTAAAATATAATCAAGTGGAACTAGGAGACTAAATGACCTTCCCAAAACTATATGGGGCCTCACTACTTTCTTTCTCAAGTAGGGATTTTTTTTTAATTATACATCTGTGTGGATTAAAAATTGTAATTATTTCTCTTTGTTATGCACTGTATTTAATCATGAAATATTTGGCTTAAAAGAATCAAGCCTAAATCCTATAGGATTGGGAAACATAAACTAAAATTTTGTAAGGATAAGAAAGGACTAATGGCAACTGAACACACTATGTAAGTATTTACACAGTGACCTACTGACTAGACCATGCAGCCACCTGGTAAAACTTAATGAAAGGATCAGCTTTCCTCTTTGGGAGGTGCAAGAGGAAAAGGAAAAAAAAAAAAAAAAGAAAAAAAAAGAAAA